>OY776673.1:156470295-157192795 GCA_963675555.1 Leptura quadrifasciata
CCCCCACCACGCAGCCGTTATTATTCACATACCTCAATGTGGTTTGTCGTACACATCGAGCAGGACGTATTAAAGTACTAGTGCTTGTGATTTAAAAATGGGATACAATATGAAGAAAATCTAGTATACGAGGTAATGGCCGACATATGACGTGCCATGAGTGCGGTATACAAAATTTTGGCTCATATGAGTACGAAATATAGACGTACCCCTCGTCAAATCGCTGACACATGTCATGCAATATCTAATAAATAAAAACTTCTTGTTTATTTCGAATATTTCGATATAATTAATCCAAAAGAAGACCTACGCATTGTAATCCCGAATATAGTAAAAACATAATGTCATACTATACAGAATAAATAATAATACTTGGTTAATTATGGTATGGTGGATTGGAACATATTAATATAATTAAGCTAAAAGAAGGGTTATGCATTATATGCCTAAATATGGTAAAAGGCCGTTGATATAGTTTTTTCCTTTCGATGAAATTATTAATAATATATAAATATATATATAGACGTACCCCTCATAGAATTGCTGACATAATGTCACACTATATTAAATAAATTAATAATACTTGGTTAATTATGATGTGATGAGTTGAAATATTTTGATATAATTCATCCAAAGGAAGAATTATGCATTCAATGTCTGAATATGGCAAAAAACGATGCTATTGGCATTACAGACGTTAAACAGTCGCTACGTATCGAACTATTCTTAAAAAAGGTGACTGAAGATAGATCAATAATTTACCATTGGCTTTTTGGTAAAAATTTGATAAAGTAACGAAGAAAAAGGAGGAGGGGAGCAGATGGAGGAGGAACGACAGGAAATAAAGAGGCTAAATGGGCACAAATTTTCCGTTAATAGTGCTCCGAGGCAGAGGTAGATTCCTCCTAATAGTAAGCATACTAAACGGCAAGAAATAAGGCAAAAAATTGAAGAGCTATGCAAAAACCGTGTGGTATCACGCTATACATATTAAGTTGGAGAATGTATTTCCAATCATTTCTTAATAAAAGAAAGTCAAATGGAAATGATCATATTATATTGAAATTGCGTAACCTTAATAAATGTATAACTTCACTACATTTGAAATTAGAAGTATTCCGTAAAAAGTCTATTACGTAAAGGTTATTATTTATGTTTGTGGAACTTAAAGATGCTTGTTTTAGTTACTAGTGATAAACTTGCTAGAAAATATTTTATATTTAAATTTTCTTATAAATTATATGATTTGAACTGTATGCATAAGGCTGTGTATAGCTGCATTTATTTTTACAAAGTTGTAAATAGTGAAAAGAAAAATGTATTGCCGAATCAGCGGCGTAAGTTGTAAGGATTTAATTGAAACACTGTAAAAATGGATATGTTTTTATCAACTAAAAATACAAAAATTATGTATACAATTTATAGAACTGAAATCTTGTCTATAAGAGAGTTTGAGGAATTTATAAGGATCTATTAGGAAGAGGATAAACGTATAAATTATCTAGAGTTAAAAACAGCCTTTTAACACTTGAAATGTTCCATAAAACGTATGTATTCATTGATATAAGTACGATCATTGATAACAATACAGCGGTAGCTGTATAAGCTGAATAGGTTGAATCAAATACAAAAACCTTATAAAAAGGTGGAATTACTGTGAAGAGAAAAATATTCATATGTTTTCCCTAATATGTAAACTCGAAAGGTACTAACTATAGGATATATAGTGTCTAGATCTAATCGAACTAACATGAGTTACCCGCTAATTATTTTGAAGCTAGTTGCAACAAATTTTAGGTACTACAAGTGGACCTATATGCTTCAAAACTAAATGCAAAATGTACAAATTAAGTTTCGTGGAAATCAGATTCAGATTTTTGTTGTGTTCATGCTTTCAGCAGGTCTTGACAATGTAATGTGTTATTTTATGCATTTCCACTTGTTGCGTTAATATCCAAAGTGTTAAAAGAAAATTATTAATGAACAGGCAAAAGCTACCGAGGTGGTTCCAAGATGGAAACCATAGTACTCAGTTTTTAGAAACCTATTAGTTGGTGAGTTTTTGTGTCTGGGTTCTTGTAAGGATTTAATTCTGTAAAATTCAGTTTAAAAAAAGTGGATTAGTGTGCCCTAACTCAGTTGGATCCATGTATTTATAATTTATAATTGGTGTCAAAATTTCAAACGACGTACTAAGGGAGGCTGATCTGATTCTATCTGTTGTTCTACTAATGAATATAGATCACGAGGATATATTAACTAGTTTTTAAAAGGGCTTTTTTAACATAAGACCTTAAAGTATTATACAACATGGGACACACATCCGGTGTTCGTTTATTTGTCAAATTTTATATCCTTTAGTATAATTGACCATGGAAAAATGAACATTAAAACCAGCAACTTTATTAGTTCATATTTCAGTGCATAGGATGTAAACTATATGATCAAAAACATAAGTAATATGTTAGTTTTAAAATCGTATTAAAAGAATTATAGAGGACAGTAATAATACTGGCAAAAATAGACAGCAGTCAATACTTGTTTTATCTTATTTTAAGGATATTCCCAATCTTTGCTTGACGTGAACTTTTTTTAAAATTATTTATCAAAACTATAAAACATGGACTTCAAAAATAGCCTTATTTAAACAATAAAAAAGCCAATATGCACTACATATATTAAAGGCATGTGGAATTGATATAAAGCTTTATACAGAACACAATGCAATACAGTGCAATTTAATATGTTTTGTTGGCAATTCTATCAGATATATTTACCAGGGAGTTAATAATTTTGATACACTGGACACTGGAAAACTGGCCATAGTATTAGTAGCTAGAATAAGTTATAAAGTCTAATATAATTATGTGTAGGACTACTGTAAATTTTAAGATTGTTTGGCTAGTATTAGAAAGTGTTTTAATCAAATAATTGTGGGCAGGTATTGTTTAGATGTTAATAACAGGAAAACAATGCATAAATACGAGGTTAAGTTTAGATTGCATAGTCCTTTAAACATCTACATAGTGTTATAATTCGAGACGAGATTGCGAAATATGATTAATAGATCAGTCGAGTTACCTGTAAGGAAGAATGAACTTAATTATATGAGCAGTCGCGTCGAAGGATTATAACAACCCTCCCAAAAAGCAAAATCCCAACCCGTGATAAAAACAATCTAAATCTAAAATACTTTAAACCAGTGAGGTATATGATGAATAACGGCTGCGTAGTGGGAGTGTATATAGAGACGAACTGGGTAGCCACGCACCCAGAATAGGATTCCAAAATTTTCATCTTTGAACGTCGTACGATTCGTGCAGCAAGCTACAACTACATGGTGTTATAATCCTTCGACGAGACTGCTCATATAATTAAAATTATTCTTTCTTACAGGTAAGTCGACTGATCTATTAATTATATATTGTTTCATATCCTTTAAAATAAAATAAATTTTGATCATATATTCTCCAAGTTTCGCTTAATATAATGCAATTTAAAGTTGTGTTTAACTGATGTAACATTGTTTGAAAATTGTCAAAGTTCTTTGAGATACTTTTGATGTTGTTATGTAACAACGTACATTTTTTATGGTTATCTGTAATCAATTCATTAAATTTAGATGCAGCATTAATTATAGTTGTTTGAATGAAATTAGTTTGAAAGTTCCTGACAAAATTTTCCATTTTATTTTAAGTTATAAACAATTTTATTTTATTTACGTATCAGATAATTAAGTATATTTACAAAAATAATATGTATCAATGAAAATAAAGAACGCGTAAAGAAAAAAATATATAAAACTGTCTATCTCCTTTTGGCAGTTTTGTTGCTCCTACGAGGACGACTGGGGTGTTGACTATTTTCTGTTACGAGTTTAGACGTCATCGTCATGTCGGATTGAATTTTACCCTAGGCTTGTATTCGTAATATCGTCACTGTCGCTCTCACCATTTCATGCGTGTTCTACGTTGTACTGTTCCATCTTTAATGCCATATAGTCATATTCTGCAGACAAATTCTTGCTTTTAGCCTGTATATATTTTTCCCTGATATATTTATTCAGTTGTTTTTCTTCTCTGGACAAATCATTGGCAATAAATACACCATTAGTTATTGTAGTACGCTTTTAAATTGTTACTGTTTATGCTTTATTCTGAACTACTTTTTTAGCTGAGCGTGATCCCCCTTTCTATTTTACACAACTTCTAGGTACTTCTTTCTCCATCTGGGAGTATATTATCAAACTCACGTATATTATCCAATTACTGTGCCATCTTTCCCTTTGTGATGTGTATTTCAGTACATTAGAGAGATAGATATAAGCAGATTTGCTGGCTGATTGGTCTACACCATCGCGACATTTTCAGATATATCGTGGCGCTTCTAAGCGATTTTCCTCATAGTATCTCATCCAGCTTTATCATTAAATGCATAGCATTGATAGAGCCCTCTTGTAAATATCTGCACTTGGGTTTTCCCTCTCCAAGTCATTGATATCTCAACCTCACTAGGTAATCGCAATCGCGCGGTATATGAGCTGAAGTTTTATCCTCCTCTTGGCAAGATTTGAAGACAATTTTCACCCCCGTGCCCCCTACGGATATTTGCAAAAGTAAAGGTGGAATACTGTATTGTCTTCCGATCTTAGTAACTGTACAAAATTTCATCAATTGATTATGCAAAGCAAGTAAATTGTATGGTGTGTGCCTCGGGATAATGACTACGGTTACAAAGACCATTCGCCAAACTTCCTCTTTTTTTTCTTTCTTTAGATTATTCCTTGGGTACTATTGTATTAAATTTTATTTCAATGTTATTATGTATAGCAATTATACAACAAGTGACAGACAGACAGACATGTATATTCTCTTAATCTATAGACATGTAGACTTTTTTATTTGATCTTTTTTCCTCTTTTTTCCATTTTTTCTCTTAATTATATTTTTTGTTTTTTTACTTTTTACTTTTTTTCTTTTTCTTCTTTTTTCCAATTTTTTTTATATAAATGGGAATTGACAGTGATACAAGTACGTCTATGGATCCGTATAGACGATTTTTATTCACAAACTGACTGGACCTCGGATGGGATGGTATAACAAAAAGGAAAGACAGTAGGAAACTTATTTCTAATTACATATTTTCTATATATTTAATTGTATTCTTTCTAAATGATTAATCATATGGTTATATATAGTGACATTTTTTGATGATAATAGTTGTGTCAGATTAAAAGGACATAGAAGATATGATGGTACCAGTGCATGATTGAATCGTAATCTACATATTTTACTTACTAATTTTTTTGAGCTGCAACTTTTGTACCATTGATTTTTGAAGGCAATGGCTCAATACCCTTATAGTATATACCCTTTTTTCTCTAAGCTGATACAATTTGTTCCATTGTATATAATTTTTTTTTTTTGATGTGGAAATAATATTTTCATACGGACAAAGGTATTCAGTCATTTCCCCCGAATATATGGCCTGTTTCGCGGTGTTATCAGCTATTTCGTTACCTATAATGCCACAATGGGTTTTCATCCATACTAAATGGACTATTTTGTTTTGTTGTTGCATTTCAATTATTACATTTATTATATTTGATATTAAATAGTTGCAGCGACCAAATTTTTGAATATTTTCAATTTCTTCTAACGAACTTTTGCTATCAGAAAAAATTATAATTTTTTGTTCTTCTCGATTTTTAATATACTTTAATGTTTCCCATATAGCGATAAGTTCAGCAGAGTGATAGATAACCTGTTATTTAATGAATACATTTGTTGAGTTTTAGTCAAAGAGCAATAGAAAGCACACGCCGTATTATTTTCATTTTTGGATCCATCTGTGAATATAAATTGATGTTCGGGAAAAAGTTCATTTATGTCACATATAAACATTTTATTTCTAATTTGTACAGGGAATAGTGAATAATCTCTTAAAAAGTATATTGATATATTATCAATAATATAATATATATAATATTTTTGGTCCAATATTTGTTTGTTAGATCTCCAATAAAAAGTTTGTGAATTTTTCCTATAACTGGACTATTTTTTGACTGAAGTTTCAATACAAATTTATTACAGAGCAATTTTCTTCTAATAAATAACGGGAATTCTGTGCATTCTGCTAGTAAGTTATAAATTGGCGTACTCCTTAATACTCCTAGACACAGCCTTAGGCATTTGTTTAAAATTACGTCTAATTTGTTTAAATGTATGTTCGCTGCTTAATCATAAAATATGGAACCGTAATCCATTGATTGATCGGATTAATGTTTTATAAAATAGTAGTGCTATATTAGCATCCGCCCCCCATGTTGTGTGTGTTACTGTTCTTAATATATTTAAACCCTTCTCTGATTTTTTTATATATGTTCTTTCCATAGCAATTTGCGATGTATTATAATTCCCAGAAACCTTACAGAGGTTTTTACTGGATATATTATTGAGCCCAGTTTGATTTGGCGTGGAATATTTTTTATTTATTTTTTTTTGTGAAAATACAAACTTGGGATTTTATGTCAGATATATTTAATCCTAAATTATTAACGTTGTTCATTCATCAGCAAATTCCAACTATGTGATTCACTAATGTTGAGATCAAACGTATATATTAGATATAATATTGGACTCAATATTCCTCCTTGAGGAAGGCCTTTGTTCGTAACCCTAGGACCAATAGTATTATTATTAATCCGTAAATATATATTTCTGTCCTGATAGTTTTACAATTTTTTTAGAAAATTCTGCTGGTAGTCCTATGTCCTTCATTTTATTAAACAAAATATTTAAACATACATTATCATATGCCCGTTCTATATCTATGAAACAGGCAACAACTGATTTATTGTTTGAAAATTAAATATTAATGTCAGATATTAGGTTGGCAATATTTTCAGTAGTTGAAAAGCCTTTTCTAAAACCAAATTGATTTTTAGATAGTTTACATCCAGCCATGGTTTAATTCTATTTTTAATCATTCTCTATAAGGTTTTAAGAACACATGACGCTAAAGATATTCCACGGTATGAGGTCGAGAGTTTAGCAAGTAAATTATAGTTTAAAAAAAACTAAAAAACACGCCTTAATAGCAAAACGAACTAAAAAGTAAAAAAGAATGTTTACATATTTTAAATATTTTATTGTAAAAAGCGTGTAGTGTAGTGTAGTACATAATTAATATTACATCATAATGTATGTATTAAAGTTGGAACTAGCGTTTAACAAGGGCTTATACAACGGCAAATACGTTATATCATTAACTGTGGCGCCTCCGCCAAAATATCGACAATAGATTAGTTATTTTTAAATTTTATTTTATCCTGATGATCCTGGTGAGGACTTTAGGACAGAGTTGTCAAATTATTGTATTGTCATCGGTCCTTGATAAGTGTGCAAAGTTTCCAGTTTAATCTGACGTTTTGAAGTGGGTGAGAATGACGTTCAAAGATTGAAAAAGTTTACATAGAAACATACAGGTGAAGCTAATATCAAGCGTGTAAAAACCGTATTTCTTTGAAAATTTCAATAGTCATTATCTCCAAAACAAAAGTTTATTGTGCACTTGTTTACCGGAATTTTTGTCCTTAAAATTAACTGAGGGCTATCACACCGACTTATTTAGATAGATTCATAATAGATGTACTTTTGTTAGTTTAAGGGCTTCTTAACATTACTTTAGTAATTTCAAAGTGTTATAATACAGAAATATAATTTATATAATTTTGTCGATTATATACTTTGACAAAAAAGCATGTAACCGTTATCCATATTTTATTGTAACCTGACATGTACATTTAAATAAATTGCCCTGTTTCTTTATGCGCCTTTCGGACATTTTATAACAAATAAATTCTGAGGGCCTTTAAAATTATCGTTGGTACTCGACTACCGTGTAAAATCCAATTTTAAACTGCGTGCGGGCTAAATCCCAACATCTTCCACGTGAATGATGATGGACGAAAGGTCAAAACTAGTACGACAGTGCAAGCAAATTAACGTGTAGTCACGCGGAAAATATAGCGGGTCGGGCGCTTGTATCCATATTGTATGTAGCCGATTTCAGAGAGCTTTAGCAAATCCCCGGCCGCGTTTTATCAGTGTAAGGGGGTTAGAACTGCTGTATTTGCAGAAACAGCATTTTTATTATGACTATAACTTCGTTACGCTACATTTTGATTCTTGGTTTTGTTCTAATGCCTGCATTTATTTCTCAGAATTACTTTCGGATTTTGTTTTCGCGCCGAATTAACTTTCAGGCGAAGAAAACGTTCCGACATTAATTTAGGTCATTTATTCTACCAGAAACACCTAAACCATTTTCTTGAGGACTCAACTACGAATTGTTTGCTTGACTTTTCGACTTGTTCTAGTGACCGGAAAAATTTATCGAACGTTGTCCTTTTATAGTGTTGAATGTAAATAATAATACGAACATAAGAATTTTAAGGCATACTTTCCCCACAATATAGTTCCACATATAGGCAAAAATAATTATACAGTGTGTTTCGAGACTTAGATGAGGTCAATGTACAGGGTGTTTAAAAATGGAGTGTCATAAATGAAGGAGCATATTTTTCGTCCAAATTTAAAGAAATTTGTTATATAAACATTTGTCAATAAAACGTACGTTTATTTATTTATTTCTTTATTTAGATACAACCACCCAAGAGGTAACCAGTTACAGGATGGAAACATTACAGTCAAGTAATAGAAAGCATTATATATTATAATGCAACAAAACATTATAATTAAAAACATTAAGAAACACATTAAACAAAAAAAACATTAAAAATATTGTAATAGAATATAACTACAATTAATAGAGCTATGGCATAATACAAAAGCAAATGTTGTATTATGTAATTATTATAAATCAATCTATTTGATTGAGTAAATGCTATCGTTGATTGTCAAGCCTATCTTGCAGTAGATAATAATAATAATAATAATTTTATTTCCCATAGGACCAGTACAAAATAGTACAAAAGAGGCATAGGATTCGTCAAAAGGTAAAATCCACTGTAAATCAATTCACATGCTAAATGTTAGATATACAGGTGACATGTAAAAAGTCGTTCCTGAACGTGGAAAAGAACATAGAGACTAAATACTAAACACTAAAATAAAATATACATAAAACAATCTATACACAAGTACATACATGCAGGTATCAAATAGGTAGAATATAGGTATCGAATAAAATGATATTAAGAATATACAGGTTTGCTAATAATTGAAATATTCGTCAAGACTGTAAAAACAATTTTCCATTAGGAAGTTTGAGACATTCTTTTTAAAAAGCTTAATATCTGTGATATTTCTTAGATTTAGAGGTAATTTATTAAATATCCTGACACCCATATAATATGGGCTTTATTCAGAGGTTGTTAAGTGATGAAGAGGAACTAATAAGTCACTACCTCTGCGTGTTGAAAAGTTGTGGAAAATTTTGGTTTTCGTGAATTTGTCCATATTTTGTCTTACATAAAGTAGAATTTCTAAAATATATATACATGACAGGGTAAGAAGTCTACGTCTACACGATGTCCCTCGAGGGACACCAACCATGTTTCTAATAACCCGTTTCTGAATTCTAAAAACTCTACAACTATAACTAGATGATCCCCAAAAAATGATTCCGTAGGACAATCTTGACACAAATTGAGAAAAATAATAGGACTTAACAATGCACTCATTCGTAAATTCCCTTAAATGATATATCGCATAGCAAATCTTTGACAGTTTGTTACATAAATTGCTGACATGCGTTTCCCAGTTTAAAAAATTGTCAAGGTGTATACCCAAGAATTTCACATCAGTTACTTTTTCTCGTTGTGAAATTAATAAAAACTGTTTTTGATGGATTTAAATACAATTTATTATGTTGGAACCAGGCTACAAATTTATTTAACATTAGTTGTGCTATTTTCATTGCATCAGAAAGGGGCCAATCAGAACACAAGTAACTATTATCATCAGCATACATAACTAGTGAATCAGATTCATCAATGCTTGGTAAATCATTTATAAACAGGATAAATAATAAGGGTCCAAGAACTGATCCTTGTGGCACCCCAGATTTTATTTCCAAATTTTCTGACCTTACGTTTTTGATATCAACAAACTGCTGTCATTCTGGAAGATAAGACGATATCCATTATTATATAGAATATATTTTATAAAGAAGTTTTAATTTATTAGATGATATGCGAATACCTCTTGTAATCTATATATTTCCTTTTTTGACGTTTTTGATTGTTGTGATAGGGAAAGCTAGGTTTATATAATATTTTAGAATGTTGATAAAAGCGTAAAAACCGGCATCTACTGTATGAATATTATAAATATCCTCCCAGGTTTCTTTGCTAACACGATAAAATAGTGTTCCATAGTTGTTATCAGAAAAAATTCTAGCAGACAAAAATTCAGAGTTTACTTGATTATCGATATCTAGGTTTAATTTCAAATACTGAGCCGAATGGTCTGATAAACCATTATGATCAACAAGACACGCAGTGGCAGAGTCCTTAATGTTAGTACACATATAATCAATACAGCTGGAAGAACGTAAGGTTACTCTAGTAGGCCCATCTGTCAAAACTGGAATGTCATAAGAAGTTAGAATGTTAAGTAACTCGTGTTTTGCGTCTGTTTCAGAAAGTTTGTCAATATTCAGATCTCCACATAAAATAATTTTAGCATTGTTATTTTCAATATTTTATTTAACATTGAATGTCATTCTGAAAAAAATTTCTCAAGGTTTGTTGCTAATGGAGACCTATATACACTGATTATTTTTATTTTTGTGTTTCCTATACTTAATTCAATTACATACTTCAATTATTTTTTCTGTAGATATGTTCTTTAGAAACTCTAATTCAGTGCAATTACAGATAAAATTGTTCTTACAAAATATGACAACACCGTCATTTTTGTATTGTTTCCTACATAATATACTAGTGATACAGTATCCGTTTACATAGATACTATCAATTTCATTTTGTACTAAAAAATGTTCTGAAATACATGCAATATCCACGTCATTAACTCGAAACACTGGGGTGAGCGTAGGTGCGTCTTTACTATGTACATACTTCGGTATGCGATGTAAAGCAACGACAGGCGCAGTTAGTACTTGGATGGGTGACCATTCCAACGGAAACCGCGTTCTCGCCTCACACATCTTCCAGCGGCTTCTATATCAGTGTATGCGCGGAAGCTATACAACCTTAGGCGAGGGTTGTATAGGAGATATACCATCCTTCGGAGGGGATGTAAAGCCGTCGGTCCCTTGTCTATTAAATGTTAGGCAAGTAAAAGATCCCTACTCTTCTTAAGGGGTTCGGCAAAATTCGTCGGTGTTAGGCCTCAGTAGCGGAAATAGGCCGACGTTAAATAAATGTATAAAAAAAAAACTCGAAACACTACCTCGAGTTGCTCCAGTTTACTTTTGATTCCTTGTACATTTTGGTGAAAAACATTTAATTTTAGATTCCTATATAATTTGCTAAGTTTAATATAATTTAATTGCTATTCAGGATTAGTATTATAGTTATAATTAATTTTGCGTTTTTGTGTTTCCACTTTTTTTAAATAGCAAGGACATAATATATCAAATGCATAATGATCAGTCTTAAGTTTTAAATTTAGTTTACCATTTGCAGCAATACGATTGGCACAATTAACGTTATTTTCTTCGCAGCCATCTTATGTGTGTGTCCATTTTTGCCGCAATTAACACATCTATTGTCCTTACACTCACTGATTTTGTGCTCTAAGCTACCACACTTATAACACCTATAAACGTTTACGTATTCAAATACTCTAGACGTAGACCACCCAATACTAAGTTGATTTTGCTCTAGAATTTTCTTGAAGGATAGAGGGTCACATTCAACAATTGATAGATATCTGGTTTTCATTTTTCTTACAACTTTCACTTCTAAGAAACTGCTGTCATGTTGCAAGTATTGATTCTGTTTTAAAATGCTATTTTTTAAATCATTTTTGTTTATTTACTCTTCAATGTCCAATATTTTGATGCATGGATTTTTTTGGTCTGGAATTTTTATAAAATTTTTATAAAAATTTTATGAAAGAGGTTTTTCCTTATTTTACAACTAAACTCCATGTTTGAGCCTTTCTTCGTAATTGGACAATTTCCATTAGTTCAAAGTCAGTTTCATATTTTCTAATTTTTAGAATACCCTGTATAATTTATCTTCAGTTTGACAATTGTTTGTGACTCCCTAAGACAAGCAATACTTTGTGTAAAGAATGACTTTTTCTCGGCAAATCAAAAATAGAAAAGTTTACAAGAGTGGGGTGCCTCATCCGGGGACATATTTTATTAAAACAAATCATAGGTTTTAATATTATTAGTTCGTTGTATGCATGAAAATATTAAAAGTTTTTAAAAGGACACAACCTTTTTAAATTGCAGGGAATTTTAATAGAACACATATTTTCATCCTCTTCCAATATTTTAAATACAAATTATTAACATTTTCCTTCTTCCGTTTCGAGTTCACTGTACCTGAGTCACACCAATCTGACATGAATTAATTAACTAAAGACACAATTTCTTCTTTTAACAGTACCTCAATAATTATGGTCATACCCAAGTTATCTTACGTATATTTGTTTGTCATAAAACAGGATGATATAGTATATTTTTTGTGTTCACAACATGTACCAATTAAATAAACATACATCATATCTCTTATACAGGGTGTCCCAATTAGAAGACTTTGGAAAATTATTTTTTATGGAAGTGGTATAGTGTCAAAAGGCGAACATTTTAAAAATAGTTTTAAATATACAGGGTGACTCGCTACAGCGGAGCATCTTCGAGGTCATTGTTGTTAAATGGAACAGCCCATATATTTTTACATTTATGAATTTAGCGTAAAATTACGGTTCCAACGACCTCCAGATTTTTGGTTTTGGCGTTATTTTGAGTTATTCGAAAAATTATCAAAATTTTGGTCGGAACAAGGTTTACCAAATTAATTCGCTGTGTGTGTATTACTGTAATCTGGAATTGATTGGGAGAGTGGTCAATGAAATTTATTGAACCGCAGCACTTAAGCCCCATTGGACCCTTTGTACTTCCTCCCAGTAGGCAGACCCTCGCCTAGGCCTCCAACCAATCTAATCTTGCGAAATAGGTGGTGATGCTGCCTAGGTACATCTCCCTTACATCGGCCAAAATAGGCCAGCGTTCTCCTAAAATGAATTCTCTAATTGATGAGACGGCGGAACAGTCGCAGAGTACATGTTGAAACGTCCCATCTTCTTGTTCACAACCTGTACAGAGAGGTGTTTCGCTTAATCTTATATTATGTAGATGTTTCCTTAACGGACAGTGTCCAGTTTGGGTTCCCGTTATAAAACGTAGGTTCCTTTTGGACATTGCCAGGAAATCCATTGCTGTGCTCTTGTTGGGATATTTTAGTAGTTCCCTAGCAAGTTGACAGCTGTTTGTTTCATCCTACTGTTGCGGACCTCTAGCGTATGCGACCCACCATACGCCTTAGCGTTTTGTGGGCCGCATAATAACAACCGCTACGTCCGTAGCACAGTTTAGCTATTCTCCACGGGAGGGCGATATACTTGCGGCTCGTGAAAAGCAGAGAGACGGAAGGCAACCATTTTTGTTGGCGTATACAGTTGATAATCCTACGAACCTCGGTTTATCCAAGGCATCCTGGTGGATTTTGGGATTATCAACACAGGAAAATTTTCTCAATCTGTTGTTGTTCCATTTAGCGGAATATTTTGTTGTTGTGAGTAAATTTTAACTGCGGAAGCAGGATATTTAAGTATACAAGGTAAGCTAACCTCTTCGCGCCATCTTACCCGTTCTCTACCCACGTGTTTCACAAATTTGCAGGCTTTCCTTTGGAAGTATCGTGTCGACTTGAAAGGCGGACCCGACTCCATTCATCCAACTGTGGCTTTCTAGGAATATTGGTGGATTGTTCCCTCATCAGTGAGGTAAATTATATTTCTTTTGTAGGTTATGTCAGATTTGAATTGATCACATTAGGCACGCTTCACGTGCATTTCCGACATTGCAAATTAAATCGTGATATCTTTAGGGTTCCACGGACGGGGCTTCTACACACGTCAGTGAAGTTCCACGGACGGGGCATCCACACACAGTAGAAAGTTCCAGGGCTGGAGAGACTATAATCAACCCCCATCCTCGGGTCAATTTCTTTCGTCCCGAAGACACCTCCGTAGGGCTACAAGTTCTTCAAAGTCGAAGTCGGTATCGTACCACCCTAGATAAGCGTGTTGTTGTTTTTATTTACCGGAGACCACCTTCAGTGGTTCTGTGCGTCTATATTCGCTTCATACTTTCGTATTTTAACTTGTACATATTTAAAGATTTTATGCATTTATATTTATTTAAGGAGGTTCTCTAAATCAGACCCATTGTGGCAGAATTTATTACCATTTATCCTCACGTTGTAAACCGATGTGTAGCTACACGAGGCATTTTATTAATGTTGTAACTTATTAATCGAGAAATTTGCCACACCTTTTGAACATCGCCAAGTTACATGCTAGAGAACCAATATCTGTAAATTGTGTAATATAGTGCATTTCATTTTTAAAGTAAGTGTCATTATTTCGTCTGCGACCACTACGTATGGAAGCCTCAGTGATTTGTTAAGTAAGTAAACTAACAATTTGTCATAGTTTATGTAAACTTGGGCTTAACGCCCTGAGATAGTCTGAGCTAGAGAAATTTTATCGTGGGCACGTTCATCACTTATCCGGGTTAAGTTTGTGCCTGCGATATCTGCTACGCTACAGTAGCCCAAGTGATTTCTTTATGTAATATCTTATAACCACTAATATCCAACGTATTAATTTGTTTATGTACGTTTAAATCGTAGCACAACAGCTTCTTGAATTCATTCATATATTTTTTGTTCGTTACTTTTTCTCATATTCCACATTCCTCGTATCGTAAAATCGTTCCATCAGCCTCTCAAATGATTCTTTAAAGGGCTATCTTCTTTCCGTATATCGCTCCTTATAAGTTCGAGTTGATAGCAAACAATTTTTATCACTCGCACCCAGAACATAAGCCAAATCGACCATTTTTTCTCTCGAAAAATTTATTATTAGAGAGTGCGAATTTTAAACTAATTTATAACTTAAAATAAGTATAAATACTTTGTTACAATAGTTAATAATTAAACGTCAATAAGATAACTTTCAATTATTATTATCACTTTATGTTAAAATCAATGACTACTAGATATTAGTTCGAAATGAAAAATATTATAATTTAACGGTTTTTAATGGAAAAGTATAAATATCTCTGGAAATATCGATTTTAGGTATAGGATATTATTCACAAAAATCGTAGAGAATTAATTCAAAAATACAATAATATACACAGTGTTCCATTTGAAAAAAATGAGAAAATTCACTTTCAGATGTCCTGAATTAGCGCTAGTATAAAACACACCCTGTGTAGTTATAATCAATATTTGGTGGTTGTGTCGTTGTAGTACATCCCTTGTCTACATAATTGCAAAATATATCTTCTTAATTAACAGTAATACACACACAGCAAATTAATTTGTTAAACCTTGTTCCGACCAAAATTTTCATATTTTTTCGAATAACTCGTCAACGTCACACCAAAAACAAAAAAATCTGGAGGCCGTTGGAAAGCTAATTTTACGCCGAATTCACAAACGTAAAAATGTATAGGGTGTTCCATTTAAAAAAAAAAAGATCTCGAAGATGCTCCGCTGTATCGAGTTACCCTGTATATTTCAAAATACTTTTAAAATGTGCGCCTTTTGACACTATGTCACTTCCATAAAAAAGTAGTTGTCCAAAGTCCTCTAATAAGGCTGATATTGAACTTTGACGCACTATTGGAACGCCCTGTATCTCACTACATAAACTTCCATATATATTTTGTGTAAATATATTTTTACAAGAAATAGACTAGATAGCAATTTCCTAGTGATTATGTTATCGCAGTACATTATTTTACTTAATAGCACATCAAGGGGCCCCTAACTCAATTGTAATCCAGTGGGGTGGGAAAGTAAATAGTATAGTGCCAAAAATCATCGCTGCGCGTAATAACGTGATATATGAGGACATCTCGTGGTTAATTCGTGGGGTTGGACGGCGTTCCGTTTGGCCTGACGCCAGCTGAACACTTTTCACTACGAAGCCGCTAAGTTATAGCCACAAAAAGTGGAAAACACGCCCTAAACCACTCGCGAATAACATTAAAAATTACATAATTCAAAATCACGGTTCCGGTTTATGACACTTGTCAGGGCTCCCAGCAAATGGCTACTTCCGATTTAAAATGTTCGACCGCAGAGGAAATGCTTTTCAGGGTGATTCACTGGGCTTTTCATCGGATGCGGCGTAATGGCATAAGGATGAAAACAGCGGGTATATTTCTTATTTACCACCAAGATTCTGATGACCCAAGCGTTCCGGTCATCTAATAAGACATTGTCGTTTATTCGTTCATTTATTTTTCCTACAAAATGCCAACTTGTTATTTGTTGTAGCTCATACATAATTGCATGTTACGTGTTATTCTATGAAAATTTTCTAGATCACTATTCGTTTATTTAAAACTTTTCACTACATCTTTTGTTAGTTTGAAAAATAGATTAATTCACAAAACATAAATATTATAATTTCAATAATTGAACAGATTGCCAAGACACATTCAAGTAAAATTTCAGCAACTGCTAAATATTTACTTAACTTAATATGTAGTAATCACTAAAATGATAAGATTGTTCTATACAGAGTGTTCTATTAATAGGCGTCCAAAATGAACAAGTTGATAAAGGATTCCAAGACAAAAGTATTAGCCTAAGAGCTGGCAGCCACCTTGACTAACGTGTGAGGTACAAGGCTAAAATTTTGTGTATATTAGACTTAATACTAGTAAAGTAAGAAAATCGTAGTCTGGCAGAATTGGCACGATTTCAATAGTACTAAATAATAATAACAATGGTACCCCCTAGATTTTTTAAAGTGCAAAATAATTATAAAATTAATATACTCGTACAAGCCCGGCGTTCAAATATATCGTAACTTATACATTCTTAAATATAAAAAAAATTGCCAGATGATTCCCTTGGTTACAAATACCTGTCAAATGAACCTAAAGTTGTTAAGAAAGGTAGTATTTCATAATGTACTTTTACAATGCTGGTATTTGGAGGAAATATTCTTCGAGATACCTTAAGAAAATTGATAGTCAGACGATTTGGGTAGCTAGTAGTTACAAATACTCGCCAGGTCAGTGCCTTGTTCACCAAATTCAATGAGAGTACAGGTGAAATAGAAGAATGTGAATGCCTACGCGAAAAATAAAGAGTCAATAGAAATTATGACTATGGCTCTGTCATTGATGCAACTTTAAGTTTTACTCCCCAAGTAGATAGCATATGTTCTAAATTAGCAAAAACGACATTTGCCATTTTAAATTTAAAAAAGGAACTAGATGTTAGTGGACTGTTGACATGCTATTATTCTTTAGCATACTCAGTTATCAGCTATAACATCAGCATATGGGGACAATCAGTGGAGGCAAACAGAGTTTTTATAATGCAAAAAAGAATCATTCGCATATTATACAACTTAAGCTATAGAGAGTCTTGTAGAGATATTTTCAAAACAAAAAAGTTAATGACGGTAACATGTATTTACATATTTAAAATCTCGTGTTTCATATATAAAAATATTGATAAATTAAATGCGAATAACAGCATTCATAATTACCCTACTAGGAGAGCGCAAGATTTACATAGTAAAAGTTGTAATTTAAGTAAGTTCAAAAAATCTCCATATTACGCCGGCAGTTATATATTTAATAAACTCCCTTCACAAATAAAATTAGCTGATTCTTTCAGACTGTTTAGAAATGAACTTAAAATATTTTTGACTGAGCATTGCTTTTATAATATGACAGAGTTTCTTAATCCATAAAGAAACAATCACTATTAGTAATACTATCCTATGTATTTCTGAATTTGCGTGTTATAAATATTTTGTTGGTTATATTATTAGTATGTTATCTTTAAGCACTTATCTATATTATATTATGTTTATTATATACCTTCTTATTTGTCGTGTTTACTTATTTTTGTGTCGTTTTATACACTCTTTTATATCAGTTTACTGTTTATTTTTTATATATGATGTGACAAAACCGATATTGTTCTTGTAACAATGATTTATGGTTAATAAAATTTATTCTATTCTATTCTATTCTAGTAAGAAAGAAGTATTTTGTTATAGAAAGTAAAACAAAACATACGACATATATACATTCTTATTAAGAATAACATAATTTTTATACACTGATATCAAAAGAATTTTTATTATATTTTTAATTAATTGTTCGTTCGTCCCTTCATCGTAGGTAATCTCATCTTCTGAATTTAAATGATTTTCATCGATCGTTTTTTCACTCTCTGAAAAACAAAAAATTATGAAAAAAAATGCTTTACAAACGTTACGTGTATATATAGATGCGAATCAAATGCATCAAGTTAATTTTAAAAATTCTTTACCTGACATGAAGTCATCTGATTGACTTGATTTTAACAAAACATCCATATATAGACGAGGGTACAACATTTCCCTTTTGCCACTTAAAGCTATATTGGTCAGATAGAAGATTCTATTACCGATCCATGATTTTCTGGTTTTAGGGTTGTAGGGAATTTTTTAAATTCGCGTTACGCCATACATATTGTGTCCGTAAAAGTTGTTATTTCAATTCCGATTCACAGGGCGATAAATTTGATGCATCATCATTCAAATATTTCTTATTAAGAGGTTTATTTTCATTCTTTAAACTACATGTTGATATAAATTTATAATGTCTGACTTCATTGACATTATCTGCTTTGATTCTGTAAATTTGACAAATGGATTTTTCTATAATTTTGAATATTTGGGTACTGCGTCTAGGACACAATATATCACTAGCAATATTTCCTTATATTGTTGACCTAGGCGCGAAATTTATAATTTTTGTGCATACAAGATACAAGAAAATATCATTTTCAACTCATTTCCACACCATCCTTGAAGTAGAGTTGATCGGTAAGTTTTTTTTAATGTGGTATCCCCAAGAAGCCTAATCCACGGTCGATGTATGGGTTTATTTGACTTTGAGTCGCTTGCGACGTAAAACTGACTCGCGTTCGTTGTCATCATCCTCAGACATCAATTCCGAGCCAGAATCGGCAAACTCGACGTTATCTGTTTGGTCCTCATCGTCCTGTATCTGATCGGGAATGTTTTTGGCATCTTCTATATTGTCGTCGTCTAACGCAATCTGGTCGGGAATGTTTTCGCAGGACATCCCAGTACAATGTAAACACAGAACCGGACATTTTAATCCTGCTTTACGGCAACCACAAACAGGCCCACAACTTTTCTGGGATCTGCACGAGATGCTCTTCAGTAAAACCTCTGTAGCTGGTTCCTTTGGGATCCGTATCGCGTACAGTCCTGTGGTTGTTCTTCACCATCCATGATCTTCTGGAGGTTTCTGAACTCCCCGCCAGCTCTGTACTTGACAATATATGTACGCAATGAATGATGATGGCACGCATCGGATGTTGGTAGCATCGCCGCGAGATTGAACGAAGTTTTGGAGACGGCGCGTACAAAGTTCGTATACCGCAGAGAAATTGCGATATTCGCTTCCTGCACCATACTGCCTTAACATAAATAATTCGCCAACGGCAACGACTTCCGTTAATTTTGCATTAGGGTCGTCAAGTACCTGAATCGCGTCTGTTAATGTTGGGTTTTTTACTAAAGTTTTGAGGGATCGAATCTTGCCTTGATTGAGCAACGCTGATGTAGTATCACATCCACTGAAGGCATGCACAAATAAGATACTTTTCGCAACAGCGTCGCTATATTGCAAACTCTGAGGGGAATCATCCTTGTTCCTGTGAACGATTCATCTTTTGGAGTCTGAAGGACTTTATATATATTTCAAAAATGAATGTTGACGTTCACAAAATTAGGGTTCAAGATGACCGTTTCAGATGGAGAATAATATGAATACTTGCTGTTCGTTTTTGCTTAACTGCTGCTCTGATGGTATCTATGGGACGTCGTAACACTATAAACCTAACATTGGATGTACTAACACATTCTTAAAATTATACCTGAAAGGGAATTTTGTTAGAAAACACAATTAAAAGACAATATAAAGTTCAAAAATATATATTGAATCTCTTCAAAATTTATGTTTTTACAACAACTTTTAAGAAATATGTTTAAAAAACACTAGTCTGGCCCGTGTACAACACATAGTGAGGAACGGAACGATTTATAATGTACCAACTACCATCCAATATACAGTTTTGTGAGCTAACGATTACACAAAAAGTTTCAAGAAAAGTTCAATGCTTCTGAAATTTGGTGGGCTTTTGCTTGCCTGTCTTATTCACGTATTTTTATTTCAATAACAATTTTGGTCGCTCCTCGGAGCTTGAAAATGCTTGATTCGCTACTATTTTGAATTGTATTCTGCAATTACAATTTTATGCGTTCAGGCAAGGCGGTCCCATGTACATATGAGTACATGGTAAAGATACTTTTCTGACACCGAATCACTGAGGAACCGGTTTAGGGCAAATCCCGTTAAAACTCATCATTTTCCCGTTAAAATCGACTGCTAGGAAATGATGGGAGTCCCATGTCGCTAAGGGCTATTTTCGCTAAAACTCACGATATACTTTGAATAGAAGCTGGATTAACTTGTCCTCATATTTAATACCGCGCATGAGTTGCAGTGCTTAACAACGTGGATTCGTAAAAGGGTCAAATTTTGTTATACTTTCTAAATTTTAGTGGCCGGGACGACATTACGTCCCTGTGCAGCGACATTTACTACACTTTCTAAAATGACGCTCCTTGAGGAGTTATTGGAATTTTTGCATAAAAATCGCTCCGTAGAGCGAAAATATGATTAAAAAATATTGAAAACCTCTTCCACGATATTTTCATGCGAAATATTTCCTAAGTCGGATTTTGTTACAACGTCGAAAAGTACACCGGGGGTTTTACCATGTTCTTTAACATTCCCTCTACCCGGCTTACGCAAATAAACATTCAGGATCACTCTGGCTTTAGCCGTCAACAACACAAGCAAATCTACGTCTTCTCCAATAACGAATACTGAGGAAAAAGCGGGAGCAAGTTCGATGGCAGTCTACACAATTAATGAATCCACGTCTTCAATCGCCTGCTTAACCGTGTAATTATGTGCTTCCAACTTTGCCTGCAGCAATGCGATGAGGCGCCTTTTGTTGAAGCGTTCGATAAAAAATTTTCTTGCGACACAGTTCGAATCATGGATTTATCGAAGAATACATCAGTGCTGCAGTGCTGCTTCGAGCGGCGGTTTCCTTCACCAGGTTTGCATAAATTTCGGATTTTTTTCAGAAAGTTATTGCTTTTTTAAGTTTTTTGCAAATTTAACAATGTTCTGGGGGCAGAAAAGGGTGCAAAAACCGACTTTATTATTTTTTACCTATTCCAATGTTGTCTCAAAATTTAAAATCTTTCTCAATTTTTAATTCTTTTTTTTGACTTAATGACTGGGGTATAAGGAAATATTGACCGTAGATAATGATAATTAGAAAATGCAAATATCGGAGTATGTAGGGCCGCGTTTCAAAAAATCATCTTTTATTATATACGACCAAATGTATCAAATTGGGCATCTGCAGGCTCAGAAAACATTATACTCTTTAAAAAAAATATATTACAGGATTGTTTGATGGCGATCTTGGTCTTAATCCGCGATGAAAACTTCTTCTTTTGATAATTTTTCGAAAAATGATCAATAAGTATATGATTTTTTTATACTTTTTCGAATCTGTTAGATTCATAAATGAGCGTTTTACGTTTTACTAAAAAAACATCTATCATATTATGGTGTATGAAAGATGCGCGACAAAAGATCGCAATAAACCTATACTATCTCATTATATCTGTCGCACTCGTACTCGCTTTTATATACATTTACCTTACCTTTGCGCCCACACCTACAGCTGACCTTCAACCACGTTTGGCGGTTGGAACCTTCAAAACTGTCTGGCTGCTTGGGAAATACCTTGAAATAGTTGTCCAAGTAACATATATAAAATTCAGATTTTATAAAATAACATAACTACAATTACAATTTATTATATTTTAAAGGAGTCTGTGGAGGACGTGAATTATCACAATATTCCGTAAGCAATATCAAAAAATCACGCTTTATAGTATGATGATTTTGAGCAACAATTCTATGCACTTTTATTACCTGTTATCTGTCAAAGCCACCGTGACCATTCTTGTTTTCTCCTTTGATTAAAATGTGTATTTAAGTTGATCTTCACTTTTAATATTGAAATTACATCACATCATCATGCACGTCTGCCCCTGTGTAGAGTGTAACTTTTGCAAAATGTTTGTTTCTATGCTTGATTAGTAGTAAAGTAATTGAAGTTCATTCACATGGTATTTTATCTTATGAAGTAAAGTGGTCTTTTTAATATTCAGTCGTTCATATTGTATAGCAATATCATAACAACATTAAAGCCTAAACATCAACGTTCGGATTTTCTGTGTGGATGCTGTTAACATTGTTTGGGCAAGCTGTTTAAATATATAGAATTATAATAAGTGTAAGCGTACTTACATATTTATATCTTGCTACATTAAATATAAATTGTATTATTAATACTGATCTCTTATCTGTGATAATTTGCCATCATTGTACGTTCTGCGACCCCTACAAGGGTTAGGGTTTAATTTAAGATTAAGTCTTTGATCAAAAAATCTAAAATGGAAACATTGGAAAAGAGTTTCTGGTTTATCGGTGATCTAACGCGTAATGAAGTAGAGACATTGATTAAGAGCCTATTTAAAACTAAATCTTTAATTCAATCGCATTAAACAAGGCGATCCCAGACGGGATTGCATTGAAGACAACTTTTTTAATCAGTTGATTCCGGAGATTACTTCCTTTGATAAAGAATGATGTTAATGGAATTACTATCGATGTTTTAATTTTCAGACTTTTTGCAGCTTAATATTGGGCTTAGTTTTAATTAAAAAGTTTCTACTTCCTGCAACTTACAATATACTTTTTAGGAAGAGTTTAAAATTTTAAAGGCTAATTATAAACCGATGGACATTTTATTCAACCCATCGAAATTATATTACAAGCCCTTTTATGTATTTTCTCATTCGTTTTAAGTACATAATCTGATATTTGTATATTATACATTAATTTTAACGTACATTGCCTGAGTGATATGACTAAAATTGATATCTAACTAAAAAAAAACCGAAATTTTGAATTTTTTCCTTTTTATATTGTTTACTAACGGGTAGACTACCAAAATTAATAATATTTTATGAAATGGTAAATAAATTAATAGTAATCTTCACAGATCTTAAGAGCTATTGGAGGCGGACTGTCTTCTATTTATATCACTGTGGTCTATACCAATGGAGAAGGTCTATGATATGGGCTATATGGTACTTTTATTTGCTTGAGGCATGAGATGGACCATGGAATACGGCGCATTTTGTGCTATTAAAATCAAAGAGGTGACCATGACCATATCAAATTTAAATAATTTGAAGTGTCAAAGAATCATACCTAAGATAATTTTGATTGCATATATGCAGGGCCCTGTATATTTAAAATGAATAATTTTAAAATTTTGAAACTTTCGGCAAATATCTTGAAAAGGTTTATTATTATTTTTTTATAGGTTGACTATTACGATATTTACAGGGTGACTCAATTTCGTTGTAATTACACGGCAAATCCATATAAAACTACATAAAATTTTTATCATCATGGTCTATCATAAGTTGTTTTAGAGAAAAAAAATAGTTGAAAATCGAAAATTTTCAATGCGACCTAAGATATGTCGAAAACAGTTTGAGATAGAGAAAAACGATTTGCATGTTCCTATCTTCATGAAAACTGCCGATAAAATTGAAAGTGCTTTACTCTAGAAAAACAACTAAAAGAGATAGTATAATATCGACTAGGTCTTCCTCTGTTATTAAAAACTTACTGACAGATATTTGGCTTACTTAAGACAAGGTTATTAATGTAATATCGTGGGACATTTTCGCATTCCTCCTCAATGGTTTGAGCCAGAGCCTCCAGAGTTTTAGGTGGATTGGGTCTTGGAATTACCAATAATTTTAGGTACGCCCAAACATTTTTAATCAGATTTAGACCGGATGACTTTGCAGGCCAATCCATCAATTCAACTCGATTTTGGTTTTCCTAAATTTTCGGTAAGAATGAAATTTTAACTTTGTAAATGGTCTGGTTTATACCCTGTATATTTTGAGCACAATGGAAAATTGATATTGCGGCCAGTTATTGTCGCTTCGTGATTATATTACCGGTAACAACCTTAGCGTAAGTAGTAGGGGCTGTACAGCGACATCTATTAACACTAGAAGTCAAACTATAATAGATATAACACTAACAACGTGGCATATATCTAGCCTAATCCAGCTTGACATGTGTCTGATTGTATAACACTATCATACCATCGATGAGTAAACTTTGAAATTAATCTCATCAAGGCACCCAAAAAACCATTCCGAGATCCCCAGAGAACTGATAGAGATAAATATCAGGGAGAACTTGGAAGGGGTTAATAAGAAGGTGCCCAAAACGAGAGACGAAATAGAGCAATAAGTCAAAATCTTGCAAACAGCCACGGGAAAAACTTTTGAAACATCCTGCCCCTTGAGGTCCTCGCAACAGCCTAATGAGGCCACCAAGTGGTGGTCTCAAGTGCTGACTAACCTCAAGAAGAAGGCTAGGACTTCGTTCAATAAAGCAAAACTGACAAGACAGGAATCCGATTGGGAATCATACAAAACCAATCTGAAAGAATTTAAGACACTAGTCAGACAAAGACAAAGAGATGCGTGGAGAACCTACTGTGAGGAAATCGAATATTACTCGCAGACTGCTAGGTTATGCAAAATCCTCGCCAACGACAAAGACCATGACCTCTGCTTATTAAAAAGGAGTGATGGTACAAGAACCAGCGACTTTCGTGAAAGCCTAGAATTACTCATGGAGACTCACTTCCGGGATCTGTGCTAACAGAATGGAAGGAGTGGCCAAACGAAGTCGACACCCAACCCTCGGATTTGGATTGGCAAATGGCCAACCAAATAGTGAGTGAGGACAGAATAAGATAAGAAATAAAGAGCTTCTCCCCTTTTAAGTCGTCAGGCATTGATGGTATCTATCCCGCCCTACTGCAATGGGGACTGAATGAATTAATGCTGCACCTAGTTGGAGTATTTAGGGCGCGCTTAGCACACTTTTATATCCCAGAGACATGGAGAGAAGTGAAAGGTCATCCCAAAGGCAGGGCGGATGGACTATACCACCCCCAAAGCCTATAGACCTATTAGCTTAACCTCGTTTCTGCCCAAGACGATGGAGAAGTTATGTGAACGATACATAAGGGATGTTGTAGTAAAAAAGAACCCTTTACATTCTAACCAGCATGCATACACCCTGGGAAGATCCACCGATACCGCTTCCAGAGATCCTTGGACAATAAAGAGTCCAGCCTATGTGTCCTAATAAACATAGAAGGTCCGTTCGACAGGACCACCTTTCCAAAAATTACTGCGGCCCTAATGGAGAAGAATGTCCCTACGATCATGGGAAGCTGGATATCCAACATGATCTCGAAGAGAGCTGTACAAATTAGTGTGGGAGATGCTTCTGTACCGCTGATATGGAACCTCGTTCTTGATAGCCTCTTATGCCGCCTCAATTCAGAAGAATTCCACACAATTGCTAACGCAGATGATTTAACAATCATGCTTAGCTAAAAATGCAAACGAGTCCTTTGTGAAGGAATACAGGGGGCCCTAAGAATAATCGAAAAATGGTGAAAAGAACACTCCCTATCTGTCAATCCCAGGAAGACGGAGATGGTTCTCTTCACAAGGAAAAGGAAACTAGGAGCACTGAAGGCGCCTGCCCTCCTGGATACAACACTAAGTTTCGCATTAGAAATGAAGTACCTTGGGGTAACCTTCGATGCCAAACTAACATGGCACCTTCACATTGATAGAATACTAAGGAAGGCTTACATTTCTTATGAACAGTGCCGCAGGACCGTGGTGAAAATCTGGGGAATGAAACCCAAAGTAGTCATGTCGATATACACTGCCGTCATAAGACCAATGATAACTTATGGAGCTGTGGTTTGGTGGCCTAAGAGCAAACAGACTACAGCTAAGGTCGAGCTCAGCCAAGTGTAAAGAGTTGCTTGCCTAAGTATAACCGGATAATGACGCCGAGAGCTGTCTGCCACCACATATATCTAGGAGAAGTGGCTCTGACAACAATGGTACGCCTCAAATCCGTTGGCATGCATTCAAATGTAGGCTGTGGAGATGCCAGAAGTCGCCTGTGGAATGAGGCTGTCAGAAAGACGCCTCTTCTACAGGCATGCACAGATGGCATTTCTCCCCGGTTTGTCTTTGACAGAACATACATAATACAGACGAATAGTGAGAACAAGACTGCTGGCGAAAGTGTGATCAACACAACAAAAGAGATTGTCGCACACAAATTACGGGCAAAACAATCAGGATCTACACATATTGCAGACAATCATTACTAACCCTGAGAAGTTGCAAAGAGCAGTATGGGAATGTCCCCAAGCACTTGTGAGTGCCTCCAGCATGAATAACATACTGGTATGCTGGGTGAAACGACACGCACAGTGTAGTGGCAACAAAGTAGCCGACAGACTGGTCAAGAAGGCAGCAGGCCTAAGTATCTTTGGACCAGGCCCGGCCAGCCTGTTACCGATTACGGCGATAATACAAATAATTAAAGAGAACACCCACAATAAATTCAAGAAGCTGTGGGATGAAACAAACAGCTATCGGCTTGCTCGGGAATGGCAACCTGGCAATGCCCAGAAGGAACTTACGTTTTATAACGGGAATCCAGACTGGACACTGTTCGTTAAGAAAACATCTCCATAATATGAGATTAAGCGAAACACCTATCTGTAGAGGTTGTGAACAAGAAGATGAGACAGTTCAACATGTACACTGTGACTGTTCTGCCGTCTCATCAATTAGAGAATCCATTTTGGGAGAACGTTGGCATACTTTGGCCGATGTAAGGGAGATGCCCCTAGGCAGCATCACCACCTATTACGAAAGATTAGGTTAGTTGGAGGCCTAGGCGAGGGTCTGCCTACAGGGATGATGCCCAATGGGGTGTAAGTGCTGTGGTTCAATAATTTTTATTGACCACCCTCCCAACCAATTCCAAATTACAGATTCCAGTTACTGTCAATGAAATTTTCAAAAAAGTTCTGAAAACCGTATTTCGATATTCCAAATCGTTTAGAAGATATATGATTTCAAAATTACTTTAGAAATTTGCATTACTCTAACATATAGTCCAGCAGTAGTTATTTATAACGAAACAAATGGAGAACTTAAGTATAATGTATATAATTTTCGTTAAAAGATGTGTCACATCAAAATGTGTCACCCTAAACTGACATTTAATTAATTAAACTGAAAATTGTGGCTAAGATATGTCAAAAAGGCTTATTTAAGAAAACTCAAATTTGTGAATACGCCGAAAAGAAAATTAAATATAATAATCTTAAATTATTATTATTTGCACGTTGTTAAATTCAGACATCCGATGAATTTCAATTATACACTCTATTTTTTACCATTAAGAAAGAAAGGTGTGCTGGAAGACTTTAAGAGACATTTAGCTTTGATTAAAGCGCAAAAAAAATGTAAATGATTGTATTGTATTTGGTGTCATAATTAGTATTAAATAAAATAATAACAATTAAAATGTCATTAAATGATAAAATTTTATAAAGTAAATAATTTCATATTTGAAAATGGCAGTACTCGCCAAAAGACGTGAGGTAAAAGGTTTCGTATCCACAGTATAGTTTGTACATTAAATTTGTAATCCTGAGGTACAAACTTCAACGATATTGCTGTGCTATTATATTGGTGTTTTGTCTTTGGGAGAGGTTAATTTTATAGAAAAAGTATTATGCTTTTTTCCAATCTATTAATTTCCCTGTGAACTGTACAGCATTAAATTTTTTAGATTTTTTATGCAATAACGGTATAGTGAATTCAAAATAATATTACGTCAATCCATGAGAGATAAAAAATAACTAAAAATTGCAATAAAAAATTTTAAAACTACATTAAAATAAAGTATTTTTAAAACCGACATTTATCTGATCGTTTACCGCTAATATCATTTATAGAAGCACTAATTATTTTATGTCTGGCAACAGGTTTAAATCACCTTTCTTGAATGTAGGAATATGGTTCGGATACATGTGTGCGAAAAATGCTACTACTTCTCTCAACCATAACATGTTCATCTCAATATGCTGTTTTTATAACATTACCAATTAATCCATAAGTTATATCAGTCACATACAACAAAATACTGAATATAATTCTCGTTCGCATTTAATTGCATTGTATCTTGCAGTTTTTCTTTCCGTATCCGGTTTATACGTACGGGTGGTCCACTCGATGCCGCAGACTGTCACATTGACATGGTTCTTCAAACCTTACTTGGCGGTTTCAATATTTATTAGATGTCTGCTCATTTATTTTCAGACTTCAGCTGAACCGCTTATCGTCGATCGCAAAAAGAAATGGCAAAGTTCACAAAGGCTAACCGATGATGGTAGTTTGTTACCATGTAGAACTACTAATAACATGCGGTGTTGCAAATTCGATAAAGTAAATACTTACCAGCAGGCCCGTATTTGCTTCAAATAAGCAGTTAAACTTTCCTAGGCACTAAGGCGGTGAAGAAACAAAATATCAACTAATATTGCATATCAATAAAGTTGAAAATTATTTTTTAAATGATGCTGAAGCAACGTCGGAATAGTCGATCTATTTTTTTGAAGACACGGTAAAAATATTTACTTTTTTAAAGCCTCTTAGCTCAATCTATATTTTAAGAATTATACAGTGTGTATAGAAAGAATTGAATAAATTCAATATTTTTTAACACGAAAATAGTTAGAAAAATCCTTGTATAGGGCGATTTTTATTTTGAAATGCTCATCTTACGTTTTGATTTCTTTAGCTATGACGTCATCGCTGCTTCGGTATTACGTTATTTACTTCTTTTTAAATCGAACACCTAGTATGTTCTTTCATTTTTAGAGTCTCTATGGGAAGCTGATTTTAAAGATCTATACTACTTAGGGCGGGTTGTACAATTGTAGCAACAATGGTAGTCAAGGATTTTGAACCGAGTTTAGGTTGAACTGGAACTGAACTTTTGTTTGTACAACTCGCCCTTAGAGTCTAGAGTTCATAAATTGAAAGTATTATTTTTGAAGTTAAATAGTTCGTGTTTTATTGTGACATTTTACAACAAAATAGCAAAGAGCAGTAAATAATAACACAAATAATTAGCTTTTCTTTTTTTTAACATTTTTTAACTCGGCTTATTTCCGCTACTAAGGCCTAACACGACGCATGTATAAAAAACTAGGCGAGGTACCCCCAGCTAGGAATTTTGCCGAACCTTTTCTCTTTCGTAGAGTAGGAATCTTTTACTTGTCTAACATTTAATATACAAGGGACCGACGGCTTTACATCCCCTCCGATGGATGGTATATCCACTACACAATCCTCGCCTAAGATTGCGTAGCTTCCGCGCATACACTCATATACAAGCTAGGATACTTCTTGGAAGATATGAGGCGAGGACACGGTCTTCCTTGTGAACACGCACGAGGCTTCTGTGTTTGAAAAATAAAAAAGTTTGATGTGGAGCACCTGAGTTGAGACCCCAGAGCACTTAATTTTGATTTGAAAAGAATTGGGGTGGTTTGTTCTTAAATGTTTCGCCCTGTATATGTTTCAGAGTTATATTTCACTTGTATTTATTGTTTAGAGTCTGACTAGCGCTTTATTTAAATTTATTTTTATGGCAGGGTCAACGGCGACACCCTGTATATATTTTCTTGAAATTAAACACTTGGTTTTAATCGAAAATTAAAAAATATTTTATTAAGCGTAGGTAACAGAGTTGAGTATTTTATTTAAATTAAAATTGGTTTACACGAGATAAAATAGTTAACTTATCGACACTTTGAAATTTTGCCTTAAGTCGATTTTATTTTTATTTGGTTTTATTTAGATTATTTAAGACAGAAAATTTCTTGTTTGATTTTATGCGCGACGGTAGTTTAATTAAATTAATATTTTTTACTTGGGTTGTCCAAGGAAGTAGAACGGCCACTCGATTTGTTGAAATTTAAGGTTAACCGGGAAGCAATTAAACACTGTTTGATTTAGAGACTTTGCTCGCGGAACGCAGAAACTATCTTGAGGTACACCGGAACTGACTTGCTTTGAGCTCGTCGTGCTCCTCTGTCTATTCGGTACTTGGCTCGTCGTAGTCTAGATAGAGTTGGATAGGTCTCGGCCAGTCTATGGGGCTTGATATTGTGAAATATTGCGCAATTGTTTTGAAATTTTAAATTCAAGGCTGCAAAATATATGATAAATACGGCAATGAAAAGTAGGATTTTTTGATATATAAATGAAAGTTGGATCTAAATTAGTTTTTGAAATATGAGCTATATATAACTGTCTGAATAAAGTGTTAAAATTGAATTGGTCCCGTAAAGTAATGTTGAAAGTCGTAATTTAATCCATATTAATGTCATATTATCAATGTTCCGTTGCCGATGTTGAAACGAAATGGAAGTAAGTTTTGAAGGTTGAAGTGAAGAGAGCCGCGAGTTGCAGGCAACGCGTATGGAATATATGAATGGGAAATAAGTTTTGATATCGGCATTTCGGAAGAAAGTGTTGATGAATGGGATGATGGTTTGAATGAAGTATGTTTTGAGGTATAAATAGAAGATTGACTTAGAAGTAGATTTGAAGAGAAATTTGTTTGTAGAACATTTTCGGAAGCGAATTAAAATATTTTAACTTAGGGTTTAGATAGTGGTTTTAAGTGAATCGAGATAATGAGGAGGCGGTATATTTTAGGGCAATTGTTTGTAATGTAAACCGATTAATTTGGATGTTTGAATGATTATGTTGATAAATTTAGGTTAATTGTAAATTATCGAGGGGCATGAATTTTCTCAGAACTATTTTTGAAAAATTGTAGTTTTTGACTTCTTTGAGTGTCTGAAGGACTTTTTTATTGTGATTTGACTAGGTGACCTTAAAGATTGATTTATTTTGCAAATTATAGTACTTTTGACCTTGACTATATTGTTAATGCGTGAAACGTACTATAACACTTGAAACGGTCACCCATCTAAGTACTAACCGCGCCTGACGTTGCTTTACATCGCATATTGAAATATGTACATAGCAAAGATGCACCTACGCTTTTCCAGAATTAACTAATCAAATGTTCAAATTGAAAATCTTGTAACCGACAGTATCCTAAAAGATCAATAAATTCTTGCCGAACAGTTTACAGTTCTTGAGAAATGTTGTCAAATTCTAATCCAATTTTATTTCTTAACTTAAAGCATTCATGTTCCCCAAGGGATTGTGTTAGGTAGTATTCAATTTCCCCGAGCTTACGTTGGTTCCATGCTTCTATGTTTCTTATTAGCCTTTTGATCCATCTCGCTTTACCAGTATCGGTTTCCCATCGCTGTTGCCAATCATTGCTAGATTCTATCTGAATTTGCCTGTTGCCTCCTCTGCCTACTTTGTTTGGATCATCATTTTTATTAGCTTGCACCCCGTTATAACCTGGATTGCTCCTGTCGATATAGTGCGATATGCGCTACCTACGCATATAGTAAGTCTCCTCTGCAGATTCGTGAACATATTCCTGTGTTTTTACCCCATACAGGTTTCTCCCAGATTGATGCGGCATATAATATGATTGAAAGTGTCACTGACGCCAGTGTCCTGCGCTTGCTTGCCGATGATCCTCTGATGTTTAGCATCAGTTTACTTAGACCACAACCGTTTTTTCCGCTTTTTTTGCTAATTTCGTTAATACGTACTTTATGTATTTTAGTTTCTCTTTAGATTCGACTTTCTTACCGTTTGGCTCCAGCATAATTTTATCCAACTTCCCTCCATAAAGAATCAGGACTTCCGTTTTTTCTTCTGCAAACTGTAGCTGTTTTGCTTTGATTGCTAGGTCTATCCTATGTAGGGCTATGTTTGCGTCTGTTATTAGCAACTCCTCTGTTTGAGCCTCAACTGTGATGGCCGTATCATCTGCGAATCCAACGAGATGATACGGTCGGCGATGATCTTACACTAGAATAAAAATTATGTGGCCAAATAAAGTCAGAAGTGTATAACGAATTATTCGACAGTTATTAGAAAAGAAAATTATATATAAGGTATATGATGGTATTGAAAATAATCCGCAAATGATTAATAGCTCAGTAAAAAATATATTAAAACGTTACAAGCTACGTTGATAGCTATTTCTCTTCTTCCTTCCTTCTTCTAATATGCACATTGTGAATTGTTACTCAATACGTTACTTGTTTGTGCGTATTTTTGTCCTTATTTTATCAAAATAAAATTCAATCTTTTTTAATATTACTTTCTAAACATATTCAGTACCTAATTGTAATCATAAATGTTGGCACAAGCCTTCTTATAGCAGAGAAATACATTATTTACGAATTACTCAAGCAAAACTTCCACGCTCATAAGAAACTACTTCCTAAAATAATATATTTTTCAAAAAACGCTACCTTATACTTAATTTTCCTCAGTATGCTCTATCTCCAATTTCACTATGCCCGTTTAGATTTGGGACACCCTGTATATTTTTAATCGTTTCATACATTTGATTATATATTTTATTACTGAATAATGATTTTCCCTAGCATTGTATTTACATAAAACTACAGGAAATATCCACAATTTTATGAATTATAAATGATTTTAATCCGCACCTGAAAACCATAAGTATCTTCGGAATATTTGGGTGCATACAGGAACAGCATATTTACAGCAGCAGCCTATTGTAATTTACATTGTGGTGTCGCTGATACATTATCAATCCCTTATAAATCAGCAGAGTGAATGCGAACGGTATGTGAACTCCTATCAGTCCAAGATCTACGTGTTAGTAGGAGTGGGTTACATCTTACTTGCCGCGAATCTCATTCCCAGGAATGTATATGTGTATAAAATATACAATGAAATGTTATCAGATAATATTCAAGTACACTTTTACTTGAATGCAGTTTATGGAAATACTCGATATTTTCTAAATTCTTGTGTGTTGTTTATTTTCTAGATGTTTATGCGGCAAATAGTTGAGAATATAGGGATGACAAGTATCTCGTTAACAAAATAAAGCAACATATGGACTACTGTAATAAATTTGATTTAAATTACTGGCCATTAATTCAATAAAAAATCATTTTGTGGTCAGTGGACACCTCAAAGTTAACGCCCAATTCCTCACCTCAGTACCAATTTCAACCATCACTACAAATTTTCAGCATCTTTTTTTAAATATATATTTAATGTCGGCCTATTTCCACTACTGAGGCCTAACACCGACGCCTGTAGACGAGCTACCCCCAACAAGGAATTTTGTCGAACTTCTTCTCTTCCGAAGAGTATGGGGATATTTTACTTGCTTAACATTTAATAGACAAGGGACCAACGGCTTTATATCCCCTCCGAAGGATGATATATCCCCTACACAATTCTCGCCTAAGATTGCATAGCCTCCGCGTATACACTGATATACAAGCCGCTGGATAATGTAAAGCGTGGACGCGATCTTCCTTGAAAGGGTCACCCATCTAACGTCGAAAAGAATAAAATAAAGATGCCATAGTTTCGTTCCTTGAGGTAACATGAAATCTTTTTGATCTATTACCTAACTTATGAATTTACAAATATAAAATATGATGAAGCCCTTGAGATATTTTGCCATCACGAGAGCATAGGTTATTATGCATTTTTGGTTCAACAAGCTTCTAATTTTAGTAAAGTCATGAATTTTGAAAGAACTATCAACATTATAGTTCAGCTTGATAAACAAACAGCAGCCATTATCGAACCTAACAGAAAATGCCCTACATCTTTAGTTAAGGCTATTATATTTTTTGCTCACAATAATTTGCCGTTAAGAGGTCATAGAGATGATGGCAAATTAGAATGTTTAAGTGATCCAACAAAAATAATTAGTACCAATCAAGGAGTGGTTAGAAATCTTCTGGCCTTCCGAATTGACGCTGGAGATCTTCGGTCTCACTTAGCAACATCTAAAAAAATTGCACAATGATTAGCAAGACCATCCAAAACGAAATTATTGATGTAATAGTTGAAGTTATAAGAACAAGTATTGGTCAGTATATTAAGAAATTCAAATATTTTTCAATTCTTTGCAATAAAACAACTGATATGAGCACCAAACAGATGACTTCTTGTATAAAATATATAGATACAAGCAACTACATTATCAAAAAAGAGTTTTTTGGCTTTATTGAGGTGAAATCAGTCACTGGACGCTTTATTAAACAGGTAATATGTGTTAGAATAACCAAGTTCGATCTATTGAAAATCTTCGAGGACAAGGTTCAACGGTATACAAGCCCTCATAAAACCAGATCAGCCATTATCTTTATACACATACTATTTCAATCATTTTCTGAATTTGAGTATATCAAAAAGTGAAAACACGGTCAATAGGAATATGATGGGAATACTAGACTCCATATGTATTTCCTTATCTGTGTCTGCTAAGCATGGTGTATTGCAAGAAACTGTACATAGCTTAAATATAAACGATACAGATAAAAGAAACTTAAAGGCACTTAGTAACACTCGGTAGGCAGAGAGGTATGATAGTGTTCTTACATTTATCCAACTTTTTTTTATCGATTGTAAACACTTTTGAAGCTGAGAAGCTGAGCTGAAGCTTGAGCTAGAGAGCGATCCGGATGCTAGTACTTCAAGCAAGCAAAGCTGTCATAGTTTGCTCCTCAGTGAAATAATTCATTGGAAGTAGCAGTCTATTGTCTATCTCATACCTTAACATGTAAATGTTTACAAAGCGTTGACCAAGATCTTTCAACTGCTTTATCTCACGTCAATAATATCAAATCGGTTTTCAAAATATGAGGGAACAGGGTGAAACAGAATTTAAATCACTACATAACCAGGCAAGTAAATCAACCAATGAAATTGGATCGACCATTTCAATGCCTCGAATATGTAAACGGCAAACGCATACAAGCAATATCAATGGATCGAATGCAGAATATTATTAAAGAACTAGTATTTTCATACCATTTGTAGATCATATAATCGCATAAATTGGATCCCGGTTTTATGACATATGCAGTGTGATTTCTCTTAAAGCCCTGATTCCAGCAAACTTCAATAAACACAAATATGTAAAAATAATACTGCTTCTAGCTACGATCAAGATATGCTCGGATCAGTTCTAGAATTTACTTGTAAGCTAAAAATTTGGAGGCAGACGTGGCAGTGGCAACAAGCACTTCCAAAAACTGCTCTTGACATACTAATAAAATGTGATGACGTATTTTTTCAAACATAAAAGTGCTGCTTCACATATTTATTGTTTTACCTGTAACAACAGCTACTGCAAAAAGAAGTTTTCTACGTTGAGGAGGCTCAAAACTTATCTAGTATGGGTGGATCAAAATTGAGTGGCTTAGCACTTGCTAACATAAATTCGACACGGAAAATTTGTGTCAATGAAGTGTTTCAGCAGACATTTGGCAAAAGAAAGCCCCAGCGGGCATTTAGAATGTCTAATTGGGAATAAATATTTTTTATGTTTGCCCTTTAATTATTAGTGTGTAGGTATCATATTTTAATGAGTAAGAAAATGTTTTTGACCTCTTACTAAATTTTCTGAAATATTTAAATTTTGTTTTGAACAATCCCATTTCTTTCAATTTAACTTCGCACTAGCGTGATTTCTAACTTTTCATTTTAGGCTTTCGACCTTGAAAAATGTAAAAATGTTTCTTTTTGTCCATTTTGTTTTTATTTTTTTTTAGTCCATGAAGCCCCTCTTGACTTCATGATGGATCCGCCCTTGAATGAACTCTAAAATTAAAAATACAGTATAAACCTTAATATCATTGATAGTAATCGCAAATATACTTGCATAATCCATGAACAAAATACGATCCATTTGTATCTTTTATTAATACACAACATTGTAATTTTAAATTTATGGTCACTCTCGAAATCAAATTCGAGGACCGCAATCGTAACAAAATTTATGTAACATCTGTTATTTGCAAGTAAAATTTTATAGCACTGCCTTGCAAGCACTTAATAAAACACAAAACTTACGAGGCATGACATGAAAAACTTCAATATATAAAAGCTAATATACTTGTAGTTATAAGTTGCTGCATAGAGTTATGGTGTAAAGGCGGAACAGATAAGTTATCTTTAACCGGAACATGGCGGCGCTCCGCCCCGGAAGTAAAATGCGTGACAAATTTCATTACATAAAATACTGTGTTTGATATGGTTAAAGTAACATTCTTATATCAGCTTCTAAGGACCTTGCCTTAATTTATGTGCATATACTTATAGGCAACAAAGAATACTAGTTTTTCTAAAACACATATCACGAAGCTTAAACATTGAATTTAAATGATACTAAGAAATATTGCAGGAATAGGGTAGAGTTTAAGGCATCGGATGTATCCTAGATATATTTCATGATATTGTCTGAAAGTTATTTGTGGCATTCTTCGAATATTCTTTCCTATTATTTGGGTTTTCTACCACATGTATTATTATCCTCTCCAAAACAAATCACGGAATCTACAAAATAATAGAATTATTGAAAAAAAAAACTGCGCCCGTGACGTTTACGCCAAAGGAAAAGTCAGAGGTTATGTTTTGCAAATAATATAAATCGGAATAAACACAGAAATAATGTATTTAGCTGACGTTTCGGAAAGAGATTACTTTCCGAAACGTCACGCCGTTGGCGTAAACGTCACGGGCACAGAGGCTTTTTTTTTCCAATAATTCTATTATTTTGTAGATTCGGTGATTTGTTTTGAAGAGGATAATAATACATGTGGTAGAAAACCCTAATAATAGGAAAGAATATATTTCATGATGTCTAGATTTGAATATTAATAATTAAGCATTTTGCGTTTTTCTTTTCTCGCATATTCTCTAATTTTGTACCGACGTGTTTTCTCGTAGTGATAGCAATGTCCACCATACACTGATCAATCAATATATCAATCAGTTATATAGTCAAAATTTGAAGTTGGTAGGATGTCAAGAAAGTCAAGATATGGTTTAAAAATGTCCGTTAAAACAAAAACAAAATCTTTACTACTGCTCCTCGATAAGTACAGTCGAGGATATAGCTGTATAGTCAAAGCAATGATGCGTAGATGTAGCCCTCGAGAGGCAACCTTATGACTCTTGGTTTTTGGGTTCCTGAATTGATTCAGAACCCTGCTGCATTACCCGATTCGGCCCGAAATAGACAGGGGTGGAGATTGGGGTAGGGGTTTAAAAAATAATGATCACGTGGCAACTGAATAAAATTACAGTTGCCTGAAAGTTCATATCCAGTTTAGATGACAAAATTTTAAAGTCATCCGTTATCGCACACGCGAATTTAAAAAAAAGTTGTCAGGCAACCGCTAGAAAATTTGAGAGCTTACTGATCTGTACCTCCACTCATTCAAAAAATTGCCATCCGTGTTTGCCGGGCAGTTTCTGAGAAATAACCGTTTAAAGTCGTCTAAAAATCGCATTTTTCGAAATTTTTAAAGAAAATTCTGCTAAATACGGTTAAAATCGTTTAAATCGGATCGTATTCACATTCTGAGCCCTTATGGGTATGAGTAATCATATGTATTAATGCCATCCATTTTCGATGGAATTCCACCCCATTTTCGCCACCCCCAAAAATCGACAAAATTAAAATACTCGATTATGCGTCAAAAAATGTTTCAAGTCAACATACAATGACGAATTCTAGCCAAAGTAAACGTTCATCAAGATAATTCTCTGTCCATTTACCAGTCACACTCCCACAATCCCTGTTGAGGCACGTTACGTCATGGAGGACGGGGTGGGTTTAAAAAAAGTCAACAAAAAAACAAATCACGTCTCATAAAATGTACTTTAATATTTAGAAAATAAAAGACATCATGAAAAATATTTTAATGTATCATATATTATTTTCAAGAAAAAAGATTGCTATCTTCGCTATTCAGCAGACGTTCGTAATCGAGGTCTTCGGGTTCATCCAAGGCATCTTTTTCAGTTGTATATCTTCTGGCCGCATTGCTCTTTCATAGCTGACTAACGCTGAAACACGAATATTGAACAATTTTTGAAAATAAGAGAAATTACCTTGATCGTACAAGTTTTGCGTGTTACGAGCAGCTTTATGCAACATGCCTATTTCCTGTATTGATAAAATATTGATTTTTCGAGTTTTTACCTGCCTCAAGACTGTCATCCTCTTCGTCCTCCGTATTTTCTGGAAAAGAGATATCCTCAACTGTAGGTGAAAATTGATCTCCCTCAAACCATTTAAATGTATAGGAAATAACCCCACCCTCGTCCTGTTCCTTCCAGCCAAAAATGAGAGGATCCCCTTTCGGAGTTACAGCATTACACGCAAAATTTGTTCTCTCAATTCAGTTTTGCACGGCGGCAACTGGCAAGATGATACTTTTTCATTTTTTTAAAATTTGTCATTCTCAATGCCATACGTTTTTTGAAAAATTGCATATCATACATCGTTAACGCTGTTTTTAGATTTATAAGAATATATATTACAAATAAACGCCTCCAAAATATCAAAAATATTATTTTGGTCTAGTTCAGCAAGAGTTCTCAAATCAGTAAAAGCTTTTTGGTATAGTGGTGAGGACATTACTTTTTCAGAATATTGGTTTTCCCTTTCCTGTAAAAGGAGGGCGTAAAATCCAAACCAGTAAATGAGTGCAAACTTGGTAAAGAGTTTGCAACATTCGCTGCTAATTTCTCGTATATTTCTGAAACGTTTACCACTCTTACTGTTCTATCGGTACAAATATGCATGAATATTTTTTGATTTTTATTGTGTATATTATGCATATTCCCTAGCATTATGATCGAAATATCAGTGTCCGTTGCTTTAATTAATACATTTGTGCTATCGAGACTGCTATTTCTACAAATGTGTAATACAATTTTAGTATCATGCCTTTTGCTGATTTTGCAGCTGGAAACATGTACGAATTTGCCTCCGCATATCGATCTTTATTGTATATAATTTGAGCTTTGGTTTCTGACATTACTAAATCTAACACTGCTCATTTAAAAGGTAACTGTTCTTTTTAAGAACAAAAATTAAGGCGAAACTATTTATATTTACTTTCCCGGCATTATGAACATAAAATAATTCTGCAAGGGATTTTCATAGAAGCAACGTTGTCTTCATTATTGGGACCAGTCATGCCGTTGTTGAAACAGTCAAGGATAAATGAAAAAATTTTGACCAAACAACATTTGTGAAATGGATAATGCATGAATAAGTACTGCATTATAAAAGATATGCTCAAACATGGTTCTCTATTTCTGATGCAAAATAATCGTCATTATATGGCATTAGTTTTAGAAAAATCGACATATCTATAAGAAATAATAAAAAATAATCAAGATAGATTTTAAGAAATGTTTCAATCATTTGTAGCAATTGCATAAAGAATGCGTTGCCTTTTCCCATTCGTTCATGACATCAATAATGAGCAGACAAGAAAAATGCTATAAGAAGTGGCACAAAAAGGAAGACAAAAATTAAGAAACAAGAACACATATATATTTAGAGCTGGAATTATGATAGTGTTTTCAAACTGTGGCATCGCGAATGAGAAAAAATCATTAATATGTTTTAAAAACCTTATTTGAGAACATATATAACAGCTAATAATAATAATACGTCAAGCCTGCCAAAGTTCAAATTTATCCATAATAGTAGAGTAAAAACTTGATTCTATCGTTCGATCCGTTCGCATTTCATTGTTAAAACTTGTGAACCCCTACAAGTTATTACTTACCCCATAAGATAGTAATTCTATTAGGTTGTACAAAAATTGTATAGTGCAGGGGGGTTGTGGAAGGCTTTTTCAAAAAAAAAAACTAATAATAAAAACAAATTTGCACAAAATTAACATATCTATACGCTAACAAAAAATGATATTGTGAGTAGTTTTTTTTATAAAAAAAATGAAAATGAAATTTTATATTGTATTACAAGTTATTAACTTTCCTGCGTAACTGTGAAGGTGTTCCAAATTTTTGTGTATAAGACTTAATATCTCAAAAACCATTATTCCCATACATTTTCGAACGTTTACATGTTCGAATGCAATCAAGACGATTTTTCATGTAGGAACAATGGCGCGATGAGCAATTTGAAGAATAAATAATTCAATCATATTTCATATTACAGAATATCATTATAACAAACCTTTTAATCTCATTTATCATTTAGAATATCAACAGATCTATGTAAGTAGTAAATATCTATGGATATGGCGTATAAACACAATCTTAAAGCCGTGTATTTAACGCACACAGCATATAAGAATTGCATTCATAACTTTGAATAAGGAAACAGATTTATTTTTTGAAACGTCAGATAAATGCTATATGCTTATTTTTGTTAAAATTTGTATTCGTTGACAAAAATAGCCCCCGAAAAATTCTTTGACATAAACATCACAGGCGCAGAGGTTTTATAAATGTTGTAGAAAACCCCATAAGAAGAAAAGCAAGAAATAATAAGTTAATTTTAATAAAGGAGGTTCAAACCGTTACGTTAATATAAAAATTGATGAACAATTTTATAAATTGAATTATAAAATTTACAAGTAATATTTTATCAAAATATTTGAAAACTAAAGAAAGTGAATTGAAATTGTGACTAAGAGATTTGACTAATAAAAAATGTATACACAGGTATTTTTTTTATATAATAAAGTTGAACTTTTGGACATATAAAATGTACGGTCGTGAGCAAAAAATAGGACAAGTCTTATTAGGTGTATGACTGGTGGTCGAGAGGTGAGCGCACTTGCCTCTCACCCAAAAGTTCCGGGTTCGATCCCCGGTCGTGGCAGTGGAAAATACTGTGAGAGGGATTTTTCCACTATACACGGATATTGGGCGTGTGTCCCTTGTCTCTAAATGTGTAGCCCCCTCCCACACAAGGCTCTTTTAGAGCCTTTCGGGGTAAAGGGGGCCGTAATTACATGTGGTGTTATTTATTTATTTATTATTATAACGGTATTTTGCTAAAATCTAGTTGTGTGCATCTAACTTTAATTTTTGTGACATTGTCAGTTAGTTGTCATAATTTATTGCAAGTGTGCAAAAAATTAATATGCCTCATATAAGCGATTTAGTTAAATCTGGAGTTATTGCTAAAGCAGAAGATGGATGGTCAATGAGACAAATTGCACTGCGTTATAATATTGACAAAAATTCGGTGTGTAATATTTTAAGAAAATGTAGAATACACGGTACGATTAGTAGAAATTCTGGATCAGGGCGACGAAGAATATCAACTCATCAACAAGATTTGCAATTGGTAAATGCTTTAGCAGAAAATCCATTTTACCCAGTTATTCAGGCTGCTGAAGAAACGAATTTTCCTGGATCGAGTAGTACTATTCGCCGACGAGTAAGAGAATCGGAGCTACGATGTCATACAGCAGCACAGAAATATTTACTTAAAGCTGAACGTAAAGAAGCTGGAGTAGAATTTGCCCTTGAATTTTTAGCGCATGATGTAAATTTTTGGAACAATATAATCTCTACAGACGAAAAAACTTTCCAGTCAACACACAGCGGTCGTATTCGTGTTTACCGCCCTCTGAATACTCGATTCGGTGAGAAATATATATCTAACAATGACAAAAACATAATATTTTTAGTCGCAAACTCCTCTATAAATCCTTATTTTACTATAAGGAAAATAACCAGACTGCAACCAAAGTTACAAGTCTGGCGCGTTAAGTGTAATAATTGCATATTACCATCAAGACGCTAATGCTTCGATTGCAACAAACACCAGCCGAAAGACTGATCCTACTTAAAGGAGCTCTCTTGCCAGTCGTCACACACCACTTGCAGACTGCAGTTTCGAGCTGTTGGCTCTCGTCAGTGCAAGGTAGGCATGCGACGACCGGCACGAGAATCCTTTGACTACTTAGTACATGTAAAGTAGCCAGCAGGCGCCATCTAGCGGTCCAGTGTCTGTTGCAATCGAAAAATAAATAGCCTGACTTGGCTTAGCATAGTTCAAATGTGCTTTTAGAGGGTGGAATATTAAACATAATATTTTTAGTCGCAAACTCCTCTATAAATCCTTATTTTACTATAAGGAAAATAACCAGACTGCAACCAAAGTTACAAGTCTGGCGCGTTAAGTGTAATAATTGCATATTACCATCAAAACGCTAATGCTTCGATTGCAACAAACACCAGCCGAAAGACTGATCCTACTTAAAGAACTTTATCAGTTGTAAATACAGATGAACTCAGGTGACGAGGAGGCGACGAGAAGGGATTCTATAATTACGCATGTTAAGCAGCGCATGTTTCAGTACATATTCAGCTGTCGCGTATTGGATGTGGAAGTGTTTGCCATCTTGAACAGCCGTGTGTGAAATATTCCAAGTATCGATATAAGGTAATGAAAATATTTTCTAAGTCGCTCCGACGCCACTCTTATAACGGCATCCTTTCGGTAAAGGGAATAATTGAAAAGGACAGTAAGTTCACCAGTTGCCGTTCCACACGTTAGACGTATCTACCTGCCTGCTCCGATCTGCGAGAAAATAGTCCCAAAATTCAAGTGATTGAATTATTTTTATTAAGTCGAAAAATATTCTTTTTTGACGTCTCGTCGATCTACCCTGAATCCGCTAGCACCGTTTCTCCCGCTTGTAAGTATTTGAGGGAAATAATTGAATTCGCCTCGGTTGGTAGTCAGCCAGAGCGACTCATAGGCAGTAGACGTGTCCACTCCGAGATCCGAACCCGTCTATCGTTCGTGTCATATATCATTCGTAGTAGAATTGACAAAGTCCGTATTACGTCATCGAGCAGCCGCGCATTCGTCTGGCGAATACACCGACAACACCGTCCAGTTTCATTCCGTTCCGACCACTCCAACTCTGCAGTCGTGCCCCGCTGTAACCATAGGAAGGGAAGTAATTAAGTCCATGGAGGAGTAAATAAACTGAGGTATAATTTTGCACTGTAATTTTTTATATATCTGTAGTCTTGCTTCTCACACCTGGTATCCGTATTTAGTCTGCGCCCATTTTATCGCTTTGGTAATTGCCCTGGGTTACCGCTTATTCTGTGCTACCATTTCGCTGCTTTCTATTCCTGCCATTTGAGTCATCTGGTACTACCACTTTCGTTGCACCGCTTGCCTTCATAACTGCATTCAGTAAACAAGTAGGTTAGTATATAGCAGGTTTAGTTTAATAAACTAACATTATTTATCAAATTCGAACTTTCCTATGAGTGTGTGAACGTCTAATTTCCACTGGAGTACCGCTTCTCCACTTGATCTACTCAGCCTCGCATATCCGACTTGTGGGTAGTGTGCCCTAATACTTAAACTAGGACTGGCACCCGCGCTAAAACCGAAAACCCGTTTCCTGAGCGCGAGTGTCAAAAAGTGGCCTTTTTTCCTCGTCACCAGCTGAGGTGGGGAAAAACGAGTCACAAAATTTATTATAAATTGGACTTATAACATTTAGGATTTTACATAGTACACTTTGTAGATGGACCCAATTTTATTAATCGAGACCTTATACTAATTTATTTGACGGCTCTTCATCGCAGCGGCTTTTTAGCAATCCATCTTTTATTAATTTTGTTCCAGCCATATGAGCATCAAAGAATTGAAGATTCATTAGCCTTTACATCTTTCTCCACTTGTTCATTATATGTAGCTGAATTATTTGTAGGAACTGATAAAACAGGTGATGATTTATTTACCATGTTTTTTGGAAAATTTTATAAGAAGTGTTGTTCACCACTTTATAACCACTATATAGGCGCAATAGCAGTGCTTATAGATTTTAATTCATATCAATAATTTGTACCATATTACAGTTGTAACAATAATTCGTCTAACAGTTCTTTTTCACGACGTAAATACGTAATTTCTTTTGATATACAATAAAATTACTGTAATTAGGTTGTTGAATTTAATTTAATCGCTTTAGTCTCTACATGACCAATTTTTTCCTAGATGTCGATAATTATCGAGGTTAAATCAATGCACTTTATTTGTAGATATACATACGATTGCTATTACTCCACTTCACACCATTATTGTTTACTTTTAAGTTATATTACATATTTTACATTTGTTTCGCCGTCTGATGGGTTTGGAGCTCTAGGTATAAATTAACGGTGAAATAGTTGTCACAAACGTCTGATGGGTTTGGAGCTCTAGGTATAAATTAACGGTGAAATAGTTGTCACAAACGTCTATTTGCTGAACCCTATAACATAATATTACACTCGACATGCATTTCGAAAAGGATGTTAGCTGCTTCAGGAGATTAACAGGAATTTCATCATTTCCTGACAATGCTAACATGAATAGTGAAACTGGTCACCAGTTCAGTACTCGGTGTGATCGTGGATGAAAGGAGGACAGCACTTTAATAACTGTTCAACTCTTTTCATTTGAAGACATTCACAAATTACAAAACAACGATCATGCTGGATTTGTACCATTATAATATGTAATTTAAATCTTTCATTCAGGTTTTCGTCTACTGAACACGTATTAGAAATAAGCAGCGAATTTCATTTTGATGGACAAGTTCATGAGTTCCTTTCAACTTTGCAAAACCCCGTTTTTTAAAACTGCCTATACGAAGTATATGAATAAGCACTGCGTTTAGGTATATTAAAAACTTTTCAACTACATGTAAATTCCATAATATGGTGGCTAATAAAGTTAATAGGTTAGGTAGGAACAGGTAACTTTTATACAAAGTTTTTGCATTAAATTTTAAGTATTATAACTTAATATTTATGAGTACTTTGTTGAACCGTCCATGAAATTTCTATGAGGGTGCTAAAAATCAATGTTTCTGTAAAGTCTCCAACTCAGACTCTGTTAAAATGTAATAACAACCTACGATAGTCCAGGCCAACTAGACAGACTAAATATTTTAAAAATACTTCTAAATCAATGAATGTCTATTTTCTTATGAATGCTTCGGAAATATCAAAACACGCAAGAACAGCCGATACACACAAAAGCACTCTATTTCACGTATAATATGCTATTTTTTGTTTAAATGTCTAATATGAATTAAATAAATGCTGTTCTTGAAATAGTGTTAATATCGCTCATGAATTTCAATAATACTTTTACTGTCGCTCAGATAAAGTATCAAATAAATTACTTTTAAGTTGACGAGATTGTAACGAAAGCAATAAGTTATTGCCTTATACCTTTAATTATTTAACCTCATAAGCCCTTAATCTTTTATTTAGTGTTTGCCAGGTGGAAATAGAGCAGTTCACATGTGGCTCCTCGTACTGACTGCTCTGATTTGAGGCCCTAAATGTGGCACATGAAATATGAAAGTACAAATGGAGTACTGTGTACTGTACATTCCTACTTTTACTAGTTTTGCTCAATAACTATAAGATATATTCGCTAAGCTAAATGTGGCTTTTGGGCACATCCACGGATCACTATGGGTATCACCGTACCCAGAGTTTTTCCAGGATTCCGAAAATATAATAATATAAAGGGTATTCTATTTAAAAATCAAAAGTTAGGGTCATTTCCAGTTAAACCGGAAGGGGGCAAAATAGCAGTTATGCCACAGTGTCTTCATAGCCATATGATACATCTACTAAGTTTCATTCTAATATATTAAAAAATAAGGACGAAAAAGGAGGATCTACTATAATCCGTTAACACCCAGTATGTTTGTACCCGGTCCTGTACGGGTTGTGGGGTAGCGTTGGGGAGGAAAACTGAGGATAGGTAAGTGGATAAGAGGTCATATTTCTTCTGGCCTAAAGTCGCTACATTAGTTTGGGTTGTGAGAGGGGATCGGTATGGGTTTTTCTTTGAAAAGGAACTTGGCAAAATGGGGATTATCAGATTGGAAAGCAACTAGTTTCTCCACTGATTTGTTTTCAAAGTATTTGATTTCTACGTCGATTTGTTTTTTCTTGCATTAACTATTGGCCTGCAATAATGCCGGGATTGTCGATGTTCGATAGACAACAAACGGCAGACTACAGAGGACAGATAGGCATTTTTTTAAAACAACATATTTGGTTTCAGGGAACTCAAAACGTGTATATCCGCAAAAAACGTTTTTTTACACGATCACAATACTTTCCTGTATACTGAGTGTATGGGAGAATAAAAAAGAGAATAAGCAATTATTCAATTCTTCAAAAGAGTACAGAGAAAAAATAGGGTTGCCATTAAGGAAAATATCACTTCTTATACCGGACTCCAGCAAAATATCAAAATATGTATATAATTTGACAAGAGTTTCAAAATCAAGAAGAAATACTGGTGTAGTATGTGACTCCTAATTCACCCGACACAGTTAAAATCTCGATTTCTTTTTTTTAGTGCTTCTGTAGAACTTGATTTTGCGGATATTTAGTAACTACTTAATAAGGAATATTTGCTGAAATTAATGATTACATTAAATTGAATATATTCTACTCTACATGATCTTGTTCTACAATAAATTAGCATTAGATTTTCAGAACTGATTTGTGAATGTACATTGTTACAATTCCGTTGCATAGTGTGTCAGAAGAATTAATAACTATATTATTTATAGGGGTAAGCAACTTTTATATATAAAGAAAATTGGAAAAATCAGAAAATGACTTTAACAGGACTAAACGTTGGTTTGGTTTAAGAATTCTAATAATAAATACCGATACCTAAATGTACTGATACAAATAGTTTCAATCAATTCCGTCCCATAAGTTGACTTTCTGTATTTTCAAAAATGCTTCAAAAATTATAAACTGGCAAATTGGGAATCACCTAAACAATTATAGCCTTCTACCTATAAACCAAACAGAATTTAAAAGTGGCCATAGTTGTATGCCTACATTGTTGTAAATAACTGATGACATTTTAACTGCAATTAGTCAAGGTAAGACAACTGGTGTTTATTGATTACTCCAAAGCATTTAATACAATTAGTCGTCAGTTATTGTATTCAATACTACATTTTATTGGTTTTACTAAAAATGCAGCAACAATGATAAACATTACTTGCAATACGTACACAATTTGTATAAACTACAAATGGCAGGTCCAATTATGGCCTTATATTATGTGGGGTCCCACAGGAATCCATTGTAGGGCCATTATTATTTTTAATTTACATCTGCAAGATTTGCAGTGCTTTAAAAAGTTGCGACGCCCATATGTACGCTGTCGACATGCAAATTTATTATTCATTTAATCACACGGATACTTATAACGCCAATATCAAGATAAACAATGACCTAAAGGAATTAGCATCAGTGCCTATGCCTCACAATTTACAGATAATTCCAACTCAATTAAATGTTTTAATCTGTGGGGAAAATCGAACCATAGTGCAAAGCGATGTTGAGATTATTTTTTTTTTCCAATGGCTTTGGGTCATAAACCATGCAGCCAGTAACAATTTGAGTATGCAATAAAAAAACAAAAAACAAAGAAAAACTATTTTTTTGTGCCTAAAACTAAAGCTAACGATGTTGAGATTATTATAAATGACATTACATTAATACCCACTAGTAACGCAAAAATCTAGGTGTCCAATTTGTTCTAGATCTACGCTTTAAGAAACGCATTTCCAAGTACATGCAGAAGGCGTCTTAAATTTAAAATTACTGTATTCATATCATTACATGCTCCCAAAAACTTTAAAAATTAAATTAACTGATACGTTAGTTTTAACTCATTTTAATTATTGTGGCATTTATATGGCCCAGGTCTAGATAAAATGCCTACAAACAGAATTGAGAAAGTAAAGAAATCGTGTCTTAAGTTCATATACGGAATAAATAAAATAAGATACGAAATAAGAGACACAAATTGGCTAAGACTACTAGAAAACAAGTTCACTCACTATATGCGATGTAAAGCAACGTTAGGCGCGATTGGTACTTAAGCCGGCGCCACACATGCGATATTCGCCGATTTCCAAATAACGAATATTTGCTATTTGGCGAATACCTCAGATCCACACATATGTGAATTAGGCAAGTATTTGCTATTCGCCAAACATAAAATTAGTCCCGTTGGTTGTCGGTAAATCCGCACACATCAAAGAGACAAAATATTCGCCTTATCGCAAATCCTAACATCGACTGAACACGAACGGACCGTCACGTTGGGGGAAAATAAAAAATTGTTGCAGTGATGAGTTAGAGCTGAGATCCTAGTGGGGATTCGTGCACTTAATTTTGATGTGAGAAGCCTTTTTGGTTCAATTTCTGCAGTTGTAGTTAGGGTCAATTGCCACACCCTGTATAATATGGTCTGGAACTGTTGTAATACTTTGTTTTAAAATTTACTTTTGGTTAGCACTGTATAATCTTTTTGAGTTCTGGCAGGATCAACGGCTACACCCTGTATATTTTTCCGTGAAAAAACAACACTTGATTTAAAACGGAACGAACAAATTATTTACTTAAAATTTATAACTGAACAGAGTTTAAAATGATTTGATAAATTTTGTGTGATGTGATGAGTTAGAGCTGAGATCCTAGAGGAGGTTCGTACACTTAATTTTGATGTGAGAAGCCTTTTTGGTTCGATTTCTGCAGTTGTGGTTAGGGTCAATTGCTACACCCTGTATAATATAGTCTGGACTGTTGTTTTAAAATTTACTTTTGTTTAGCACTGTATGATCTTTTTGAGTACTGACAGGGTCGACGGTTACACCTTGTATATGTTTTTCTTGAAAAAACAACACTTGATTTAAAACGGAACGAACAAATTATTTACTTAAAATGTTTAAAATGATTTGACAAATTTTATTTTAATAGGTGACTATTCGACGCCATAAATTCAGTCTGTGGACTTCGCGAAAATGTTTATTGAGATGTCTGTCTTTGTTCTTCTGAAAAAATTCTCTTTTTTGTTTAAAATTGTGTGGGTCGCGAAGGCGAAAAGGTTTTCTTAAAATTAAAAGGGGCCTACTTAAGGCGAGGACGTAAAACTAACTCTTTTTAACCAGGTTTCGGCATGGGAAGCCAGATTGAACAGCTGATCACGAAAAGTATGCGGGGTCAGGAAATAAGAAAGCCTAACTAGACAGTGGGCATCTACAACATTAGTTAAATAGCAACCGGACCGGAAGCACTAGCAAATCAACTTAATACAGTTAAAATTACTTTTAAATAACCTTTTACACTAAACCACTTCGCGAATACTTAACACAGGAGTCACGGTCAAAACTTAACTTGCTATGCTCGGGTATTTATACGTTTAGAAAGGTTGCGTTTTTCGTGCCCCATTGAGTCTCGCGTCCCGTTTTAAAACGTTTGGAAAAGCTTGATATCACTCCGTGCTGGCGAGGATGAGTCATCGATTGCGAAATACTGCGCAATACTTGAAAAATTGAAATTTGGAAAATGAAAGTTATATGGAAAATCGGCAATGAAAAGGGGAATTTTTTGATATGAAAACGAAGTTGATATCTAATCGGGTTTGGGAGTTATTGGAGTTTGATTGATCGAAAAATTAATAATTTGAAACGACCCCGTAAAGAATCACGGAGGTCCGATGTTTACTAGTTGAATTGATATGAGAATGTTCCCGATAGATGTGAGGTGTCTGGAAATAAGATTTGAGAATGTTCCTAATAGCCACGAGTCGAGTTTGAGCGGAGATATCGATTGCAAGGGCAATCGAGATATTGTATGCGATACGAGGAGTGATCAAAAAGTGGTGAACTTAAAATAGCAATTGGGTTACAAGAAATTGAAGAGACTAAATAGAACGTTAAGACTCGAGGTACGGAACGTAGTTTAATGTATACGGGGGTTGTCAAAAAGTAATAGAATTTGAAATGTGAATTAGTTACAAGAAGTTGATGAAATGATTTAGAGTATTAAAATTTGAAGTACGGAACGTAGTTTGAAGTATACGAAGGGTTGTCAAAAAAGTAATAAGATTTTGAATGTGAAATAGTTAATAGAAAGTTAACGAATTGAAGTAAAACTTTGAAATTTTAGGTTCGGATAGCAATTTTGATATTATTGATGAATATATGGGGGCTGTATTTTTAAGGGGTGTTTTCTGTAATGAATCTTGTGTAAAATGGCTAGAATGAATGTTTAAAGTTGGATATCGGTGAATTTACGTTACTTTGGAATTATCGAGTATTTGTGAATTTTTTCAGATTTTTGTGACCTTGAATGTAGTTTTTTTGGTGTAAACTGTGTCTGGTTGACTTTTCTTATATGGTTTGCCATGGTGCATGAATCGATATGATTTTTTGATTAATTTTAAAAATTTTTGTTTTTGTTTTTTGACTTGTAGGGGAAATACCTTACAACACGATCCACATATGCGTTGGAACTTTAATTTAGTTTAGTATAGTATATAGTATATAATATAGTATATTAGACTGTCATTATTTTGGTGGGATAATTATAATTAAACTACTACTCATATTTAAAAAATGCGGCTGCACAAATTTGCGAATTGTCCATTTTGATCGCCCCTCTCTAGAGAAATGAAACTGTTTGCCGAATGATTCGCCTGTTTCGGTATCTCAATTCGTCACACTGAGTTTCGGCAATTATGACACATGGTGTGGATCAATGTACTTGTGGTTCATGAAATATTCCGCGAATAGTTCGCCTTTCGCCAAAAAGCGAATGTTCGAAATTGGGCAAATACCGCATGTGTGGCGCCGGCTTAAGATGGATGACCGTTTCAAGTGTTATAGTATGTTTTATGCATTAACAATATAGTCAAGGTCAAAAGTACTATGATTTATAAAATAATTCAATATTTAAGGTCACCTGGTCAAACCACAATAAAAAGGTCCTTCAGACACTCAAGTTAGTCAAAAACTACAATTTTTCAAAAATAATTTTGATAAAATTCATGCCCCATCGATAATTCACAGTTAACCTAAATTTATCAACAGTCATTCAAACATCCAAATTAACCGATTTACAGCCAAAATATTACAAACGATTGCCTTAAAAATTACCGCTCCCTCATTATCTTGATTCACTTCAAAACCACTATCCAAGCCCTAAGTCAAAATATTTGAATTCACTTTTGAAAACTTTCTACAAACAAATTTCTCTTCAAATCAACTTCTCATTCAATCTTCCATTTATACATCAAAACATACTTCATTTACATTTCCAACAAGCCGTCATCACTTTCATCAAAACTTTCTTCCGATATACCAATATCAACACTTCTTTCCCATTCATATGTTCCATAGGCGTTGCCAGCAACTCGCAGCTATCTTCACTTCACACATCAAAACTTACTTCCATTTAGTTTCAACACCGGTAACGGAACATTTTCAATATGATGTTAATATGGATATTACTATGGCTTAATTTACGACTTTTAACATTACTTTATGGGTTTATTTTAGCAATATTTTCAGACAACCCACATTTCAAAATCTTTTCTATTGCCGTATTTATGATATATTTTCCGGCCCTAAAATCAAATTTTTTAAAACAATTGCACAATATTTCACAATATCGAGCCCCACCGGAGACCTATCCAGACTTCGGCGAGCCAAGTCCCCATCATACCGTATAAATAGAGGAGCATCCTGAGCCCAAAGCAAGACAGTTCAGGTGTATTTCATGTTAGTTTCTGCGTTCCGCGAGCAAAATCTCTAAATCAAACAGTGTTTAATTCTTACCCGGTTATCCTTAAATTTAAACAAATCGAGTGGCCGTTCTACTTCTTTGGATAACCCAAGTAAAAAATAGTAATTTAATTAAACTGCCGTCGCACATAAAACAAAAAATGAATTTTCTGTCTTAAATAATCTAAATAAAACCAAATAAAATCGTCTTAAAGGCAAAATTTCAAGTGTCGATAAATTAACTATTTTGTCTCGTGTAAACTTATTTTAACTTAAATAAAATAATATACTCGACTCTGTTACTTACGCTTAATAAAAGGAAGGACCGTTCACAAGGAAGACCGCATCTTCGCCTCACATCTTCCAGCGGCTTGTATATCAGTGTATACGGGGAAGCTATACAATCTTAGGCGAGGATTGTATAGGGGATATACCATCCTTCGGAGGGGATGTAAAGCCGTCGGTCCCTTGTCTATTAAATGGTAGACAAGTAAAAGATCCCTACTCTTCTTAAGAGAAGAGGTTCGGCAAAATTTCTGGTTTGGTGTAGCTCGTCTACAGGCATCCGTGTTAGGCCTCGGTAGCGGAAATAGGTGGAAGTTAAATAAATGATAAAAAAATTTAAAAAAAATTTTCACAATGTTATTATTAATAAAAGTCTTCCATATCTCCATAACAAAAATAAAATTTTATTCAGATTTTCATACTTTGACCACGGCACGTGTAATATCTACAAAATATTTTGTTTCAGATTCAAGGAGGATAGTACGGAAAAAAATGAACAATATTATTACTGTACATAATCACTACAATTTGAAACATAATTACATAATTCTATTAATACCGTTTAAAACAGAATATACACAATATTTTAAAAACATGTTGATATGGAAATAACGGATTAGATAATATTAAGATTCATTACTTCTTTAGCAATTTAAAAAGATTTACTGCACACCTTTGACGAAGATATTTTTTACTTTAGTTGTGAGGAAATGTTTTATTTGGAACAGAATTGTATTAATATTAATGTATTTTTAATTAGTTCCATAAAAAACGAGTCCTGACAGAAGTATTAAAATTTAAATCCCGCTTAATAATTTTTATTTTCAGCATCAAAAAACTGATAAAAGATTTGTTTGAGTTGTAAAAGTTAGACTGTTTCAGAATGACGATGGGTAATGTAAAATATCCATTAAAATTCTCTAGAATTAACCAAATCCAATTAAAAATTGAGTGCTTTTTCATTTCGCGTTTTACTCTGGGGAGATCAGCCACGAATAAATTCAGTATGATATTACTAATTAACTAGTCTGTCGCAAATCTCTTGCTTTGACAATAAATTCGTTTATTCCATATTTAATATTCAAATTTCAAAATTCATGAAAAAATTAAAATACCCATTACAACGAAATAATGAAGTACTTTTTCTGTAGAGAATTCAAATTAAAATAAATCGATTTTAATGCATTTAACTAGTTTGTTGTCTAATTTATATTCCTAAATGTATTATTTTATCGTATATACCAGCAATTAAAATTAAAATCCCTGAATATCCTAATTGACAAATAATTTAGCTGGGTTATATAATTAAAATATTTAAGTTGGAAAATTGACATTCGACAGCATTTTGGCATTTTCTATATGTACTAGAGGTGATGTATAATTTAAAATGATAATATTTATTTTATAAATAAATCATTTATTTTCATATTATATATTTATGAATTTTCTTTCATTATGCCGCGCATTATATTTATTTATGTTAATATGAATTAACTTTATAGTTGGGGCGACAATAGGATTTATAATATTTTATTTCAATGCTTTAATTTTAATTATATAATAATTTCTTTGATTTTCTAATTAAGTTCTTTCAAATAATACAAACAATAAACCTAATAAAACCTAACCAACAAACCTAATAAAAAATAAAAATGAATTATATAATTGTTATAAAAAAAAATCGCAGTCCTGAATTAAGGTTTCAATATAAAATTGCCAGAGCGGAATCAAAAAGATCTATCGAAAGTAATTACAAAAATGTATTGATAATGTGAACGATCCATTTTTCGCGTCTAAAGGACTTTTAATAAACTTTCCAAAATAGATACTAAACGTTCACAAAGTTCGAAACGACTGTTTCAGACGGAGAATACAAAAATATATACTTATTGTTCGCTTTTGCATAACTGCTTTACTGATGGTACTAATTGGACGTCGTAACACTACAAATCTAACACGGTGAATACTAACACTTTCTTAAATTTAAACCTGAAAAGGAATTTTGAAACACAAGAAAAATACAATATAAAGTTCAAATATATATATATATGAAGTGTTGTTGTATTTCCGGGTGCTTCCTTCGACACGGGAGAGCACCCGGAAGTACAACAACACTTCATTTAACACCCGCGAAAACCTAAAAAACAATAAATATATATATATATATATGACATTGGCTACCAATTTTTCATGATTTGTAAGGTGTAATTCAATGCAGGTCGGGGTATTTGCCCGCTGAGTAGGTGTTTCCTGCAAATCATGTATAATAACAGTATATAGGTTTAAGTCCACCAAGGGCTGAAGATCGCCGCTCTCGGTACTTGCAAAATGGCAAGTCGCTATACACCATGGAGACATCTGTGATGTCTGGTGTATAGTAGCATTAGACCACATGAGAGGATTCACTTACCTCTCACCACTACACCATTTACATTAGTCTGTATAAGACTAGCAGGTTGGCCACTGTCATTTGTCTGCTCCACGACCTATGGCATACTGAGGAGAACTAATAAGTTCGAAACCGGTCTATGTCTGGTCAGGGAGTTGACAAATGACATTGGCTACCAATTTTTCATGATTTGTAAGGTGTAATTCAATGCAGGTCGGGGTATTTGCCCGCTGAGTAGTTGTTTCATGCAAATCATGTATAATAACAGTATATAGGTTTAAGTCCACCAAGGGCTGAAGGTCGCCGCTCTCGGTACTTGCAAAATGGCAAGTCGCTATACACCATGGAGACATCTGTGATGTCTGGTGTATAGTAGCATTAGACCACATGAGAGGATTCACTTACCTCTCACCACTACACCATTTACATTAGTCTGTATAAGACTAGCAGGTTGGCCACTGTCATTTGTCTGCTCCACGACCTATGGCATACTGAGGAGAACTAATAAGTTCGAAACCGGTCTATGTCTGGTCAGGGAGATGACAAATGACATTGGCTACCAATTTTTCATGATTTGTAAGGTGTAATTCAATGCAGGTCGGGGTATTTGCCCGCTGAGTAGTTGTTTCCTGCAAATCATGTATAATAACAATATATATATATATATTGTTATGTATTTTAATATACCAATATCAGATACAAAATGATTCATACAAAATCATATATTTTGAAAATTGTAAAACTACATTACGTAGGGGAACAAATCGTTACCCTCAAAATGACTTCTCGTAAAAGACTGTTGTCTGGTATAAAAGATTATGCAAATACACTTGGAAGTTGGATGGCTGTCTGCAGGGCATATAATATGAATGAGGCACAGTTTTTATCCAAACTAAATACCAAAAACTTCTAGAAACAGAGAAGAAACATGTTATTTGAGTTGACAGGCAAAATTAAATAAGATAGAATTAAGGAATTTTGTTAAATATTAGATTAAATTGTGCATTAGTATGTAAAGATAAGACATGGTAGTGTTGAGTGTAGTGAAATAATACTTGGAGTGCGTTTAAAGCGAAAGCTTAGTTCGAGGACAGGAAAGAAGGAACTAGCTTAATAGTTAACGGAAAAAGATGAAAGGGGCATTAAAATGATCAGTGTGAATCAGGAAGCAACATGCAAGTATAACTTATACTTCGTAGTAAGCCTACCAAAATATCAAAAATTACCTGAATTTTGACTTTGAAGGAAAAATCAGTTGGCCAAAATTCATGAAAGATCTATATAGCGGTTTGTCAAAAAAAACTAGTGGATGGTTGTCAACCGAAAAACCAGAACGAAAAGTCAAGTTGAAAAAGAGAAGAAGCAATTGATTTTACAAATAAATCTACACGGTGAAGAGTGTGATTTATTATATAAATGAAATAGAAGAATATAACCACTTTCAGAAAATTGATAAGCTGCAAATAAAAGAAAATTATATAGCCTAACCTGTTTAACAGGATGTCTACAGACATCAAGTTTTAGCATCCACAATCGGTCACCACCTCGGTCACCGCTCTTAATAGGACAATCCGTAAGTGCACCAAAAACAATTAATTACATAAACTATCAATTAATAATAAACAATATTCCATCGAGTTTTATAAAGTTTAGTTTTAAGTTTGTTTGGATTATATAGAATATAAATATCACTAGACCAGCATCAACTTACAGTCTAGTAAAAAAATTAATCTCAAAACTTGGACAATACCAGCCCCAATAAAATTAACTATTAAAAGTCAATAATTAATATATTTTAACGTAAATTAAGATAGCTAGTTGCAGTATAGGTAGTCTAAGGTACATTTGTCTGTTTCCTCAAAATAACAATTAATTATTATGAAATAAAGTTTGGTGATAAATTTTCAATTCTGCCTTTTATATCTGATGTCAGTAGTATAACTTCTCAAGGATAGAAAATCTATTAATGCAAATAGAATATAGCAGTTTTATTACCAGAGGGCAGTAAGATCAACAAAATAAATATCCAACAATAAGTGTGACATTCAGAACCGACTATGAACCCTGAGAAAAATAAAAATAAGTTGAAGAAAGCTTATTAACTTAAAATATAAAAAGAAAATTGTTATAATAATATAAAAAAACATTACATTATATATATATATATATATATATATATATATATATATATATATTGTTATTATACATGATTTGCAGGAAACAACTACTCAGCGGGCAAATACCCCGACCTGCATTGAATTACACCTTACAAATCATGAAAAATTGGTAGCCAATGTCATTTGTCAACTCCCTGACCAGACATAGACCGGTTTCGAACTTATTAGTTCTCCTCAGTATGCCATAGGTCATGGAGCAGACAAATGACAGTGGCCAACCTGCTAGTCTTATACAGACTAATGTAAATGGTACAGTGGTGAGAGGTAATTGAATCCTCTCATGTGGTCTAATGCTACTATACACCAGACATCATAGATGTCTCCGTGGTGCATAGCGACTTGCCATTTTGCAAGTACCGAGAGCGGCGACCTTCAGCCCTTGGTGGACTTAACCTATATACTGTTATTATACATGATTTGCAGGAAACAACTACTCAGCGGGCAAATACCCCGACCTGCATTGAATTACACCTTACAAATCATGAAAAATTGGTAGCCAATGTCTGGTCAGGGAGTTGACAAATGACATTGGCTACCAATTTTTCATGATTTGTAAGGTGTAATTCAATACAAGTCGGGGTATTTGCCCGCTGAGTAGTTGTTTCCTGCAGATCATGTATAATAACAGTATATAGGTTAAGTCCACCAAGGGCTGAAGGTCGCCGCTCTCGGTACTTGCAAAATGGCAAGTCGCTATGCACCACGGAGACATCTATGATGTCTGGTGTATAGTAGCATTAGACCACATGAGAGGATTCAATTACCTCTCACCACTGTACCATATATATATATATATATATATATATATATATATATATATACATATATACATACACGCATATACATATGCGATATACGGATATTATAATCGAATAAGTAGAAACGCTATAGGTGTGCGGGAGCAACCCCTAAAATGACCTTATATAGTGACCATGACAATCTTAATCGCCAAAAACAGATTATTCTTAGGTTTCTAGGTCGCTGAATACTAGTGAATACGAATCCGATGTTATTTATAAAAAAAAATGGGGCGCCTATGTTTAAATCAACTTTTTAGCGAAAAATGAAGCATTTGAACATGAACATGAAGCATGAACATTTTTTCATAGTTTTTCACTTTCAACTCGCTATATCTCCGGCGGATTTCATTTTTCGAAATTTTGATTGCATATTCCTGATCGCAGTAGCAAAAAATAAGCCCTATATGACCTTTTTAGAGCATTTGATATTCAAATGACCAATTTTTAAAGTTGCACGGACGCATTTTTCGAGTGTTCACGTTCTATCGCAAAAGTTGAGTGACGAAGTTTCCAATTTCGAGAAACGAATTGTTTAGTATTAAAATATAATTAATAAGGAAGTTTTTTGAAAAGTTTCAGCCCTTAATGCTTTATAGAAAAAAAAATTAATTTTTAAAGTTAAGCATCGAGTCAGGGCGCGCGCTAATCACATCGGTAGGCGTAAAAAAGCGTTGCGAGAATGATGATGAGTTTATTGATTTTTATTCTTGGCATGAAGATATTTTATTTTTAATTTTTTAGCCTCTTCTCTCTCATTTCTAACGTCAAACATTAAATATGACTAGCCCCTGAATTCGATGATCATAGCATATTTGCAACGGAAACTCAGTTTTCATATAATCTTATTTGCGCATGCGCTGCATATCTATCAGACGACGCGCTTAGTAATTTTAAATTAAAGTTGCATTATGATGTTAGTATTGCATGACTGTTATCTAGTACCGTATTATAAATATATTTTTTTGGTTTTTGAAGATTTGTCAGGAATTTACGAATTTTCGACCTTGCTGTAACTCCAAAATAAGAGACTTTCGAACCTTAGTTCCATTTGAACTTTTCATCAGGCAGGTCTGAACTACAACATATCTCAATTTCGACCAGGTTACCAAATCCCAGAATTTACCAATTTTCGACTTTGCCCTTGCTGTAACTCCAAAATAAAAGGCTTTAGACCCTTGGTCCCATGTGAGCATTTCATCAGGAAGGTCTGAACTTCAACATATCTCAATTTCGACCATTTTCACCGGGATCCCAAAAACGTGTGGTGTCCTTTAATCAAAACCATTAGAGACGTTTTTGAGAAAAAAATATTTTGCATATTTTTTCTCGGTTTTTTGGGTTAACTCCCGCCACATTTGAGGTAGGTTCGATTTTGCTGTTTTATTTCTAGGTGTTACCGTCCTCAGTACATATAACTAATTTGGACAAAATCAGGGAACCTGAAAATGCGTAAATTTACTAAGAACGCAATATTGATTTTTTACATGATCATAATATGCACTTGCCTATACACTACGCGTATGGGGAAGCAAAAAATAGCATGTTCTAGCTGAATAAATATTGATTTTTTGTATCTTGGCCGTTCCTATTGGACTTGCTTCGCTTATCCAACAGTACATTTTCGACATAAAAGGTGTAACTTTTACTCCAAAACTCCATATAAAACAATGTACTATTATCTCCTTGGGTAATGTCAACAGAAATAAACATATGGTGAATATGTCTATCGAACACAACGTGTGATTTTCGTTCACTGCTGCTATTGTTAATTATTTTTTTTTAGGCAACTGACACAAAAAATTACGGTTATGGGATCTGACAGCATTCCTAAAGTGTCATCTTTTGTACTCATTTGTCAATCTTATTTTTTGACCGCTTTTACTTTACGGCCGCATTTACTTCACGGCCTTATAAATAAATAAATAAATAAACACCTTTATTGCCCAACAGATTACAAAGGAATCCAATTACAGGACAAAATTAATAGTTTATGTTCAACTAAGTTAAACTACACTAAACTAAACTAAATTAAAATTATTGAATCTTCAAGTTAAATTACAGAAAATAGAATTACATTAAATTCATCAAGTTAGGTAAGAAAAAACAAATAATAAAATATACAAAAATGATCAATAATAACAAAAATAAGGGGTATAAATAACCAAATATATAATCCCGCTAAAAAATTAAAAATTACATAAAATCAAGTTGAGTTAGTTAAAAAAAAAGAAAGAAAGAAAAAATCAAAAATATATAACACAAAAAAGGATCAATAGTGACAAACGTAAGGGGTAAAAATAAACAAACAGAATAAACAAACGAAGAGTAAAAAACGTAAAGAAAGGAGAAAGAGAAAAAAAAATACACAAGTAATAAACAGAAGTACAAAACTGATTAAATTGATTTAAGTTAAGCAAGTTAATCAAATAGGAGCAAACAGTCAATCAGTTAGGTGAGGTTGCCATAATTTACGACAATTTTGGTCAACTCATTTAAGCTATTGTGGTGTATATCGCAGATCATGCCAACGTCATTCACACTGTTGTACATAGTATATATAGGTGACCGTAGCAATGTATTAGTTCTAGCCACAAGTAAGTGAAAAGTAGTCGATACTCTTGTGTGAAATCGGGGAACCTGATATGATATTTGGTTGACAAGACTAATACAATCAATTTTATTATGTATTAGCTTGTAAATAAAGCTCATTGCAAATAAAACTCTTCTTAGATGTAGCGACTGAATATTCAAAGAATTTAACAACAGATGTTGAGGATAACCTCTAACAGGGTAGGCTCCTGAGATTTTATATTGTAGGAACTTGAGAAATTTCCTCTGAACATTTTCAACAGCCAATTCATGTGCATTATAAAAAGGACACCAAATCAAGGAACCGTATTCTAATTTTGATCTCACATATGAAAAATTGAGTGTTTTTAATGCAGCGGGGTCCTGAAAATTACGGCAGTTTCAAATTATGAAGCCTAACATTCTTAATGCAGAGGTTGTAGATTGTTTAATATGTTCATTGAATGACATTTTTGAGTCGAACACTATACCTAGATCTTTTATGGATTCACATCGACTTAAGTCTGTGGACTTTAATTGATATGTAAATTCTATATACTGTTTTTTTAATGTAAAGGTTAAGCTTTTAAATTTTTGAATGTTTAAATGGAGGTTATTTTCTTCACACCAGACTTCAATCTTTTTCAAGCTGATTTTGAATAAATATGCAATCTTCAACATTTTCTATAGAATGGTAAATTTTGAGATCATCAGCAAATAGCATTTTTTCACAGTCGATAACCTGCACCAAATCATTAATAAAAAGCAGGAATAGTAAGGGACCAAGATTGGATCCTTGTGGTACTCCAGAGGTAGCGATGAATTGCTTAGAATCGAACCCGTTGTAAGAAATATACTGAATTCTGTTGGTTAAGTACGACCTAAAAAGTGCTATTAGAGATTCATCAAATCCAAAGTCGTTCAGCTTAATCAAAATTATTCCGTGATCGATGCGATCAAAAGCTTTGGCAAAGTCGGTATATATTACGTCAATCTGTCCATGATTGTCAAGTACAGATGCTACGTATTGGGAGAATACTGCTAAATTTGTTATGGTGGAGCGGCTCTCCATAAAACCATGTTGGTGTGGTGAGATTACATTTTTTACCGCAGGGTAAATATATCCATAGAGTGATATCTCCAGAAGCTTTGCAAAGTTACATAGTATAGAAATTAGAAATGGGGTAATAGAAATGGGAAAATCCGTAGTATAGAAATGGGAAATATATTAATTGATCATCATTAATATTTGAAATGGATTTAGGCTTAATGAAAAACTAAAAGGAAGCAGTAGTTTCAAAGCTTTATTATGTATATTAAATTTAATAAACAGAGATAGGGTAAATAACATATAACAAACTTTATAACTATGTTATTTACTAATAACAGAAATGGCATGGCGTTAATAAACTTTCTAGTGACATTTTCATTCGTTTTCGTTATTAACTTGAAAACGAATTAAAACTGTCAGCCCAGTGGGCTTCTTGCAAAATATTGTCTATATTTCGAGTCATTTGTACGAAACAATTTTAAAAATATTTTATTTTACTTTTTGAGACAGTTGCCTAAAAAAATGATGTGTGCACCTTGGCCAATGATCTTTCTCGATCTTATCCGAAGTTTTTTGGGCGTCGGCTTTGATACATAAATAACTATTAATTTGTTAATGCATTGTTTACTGACATTGTATGGTACTTTTATCGTATGAACAAATTTTTTCACGTTCGTGTAACGTAAGTCTATATATTCTTTATATTTTAAATTATTCTATAATGAGTATCTTATTTAAAAATATTTTATTACGGCCTAATGTCCAGACAAGCAAACGAGGTCCCAGGTCTTATGAATCCTTGTAGTGAGAGCGAACAATAAAAAGAACAAGTAAAAAAAATACAATTTATTAATATAATATGCAAAGTACAGAACAAACAAATTTAAGAGTAAAAATCAATCTTACAAAAAAATATATAACAGATATATCAAAGTCTAGTGTTATTCTCAGCTTACGCTAGGGTATAGAATAATTAATTTAAACAGTTTTACAATAAAATGCCATAGAGTAGTTACTTAGCTTCTACAAAAATTTTGAGTTTCCAGGCGCTCCTGACTTGAAGATTGTTAATCGAGGTCCTTGCTGGTTGTAGAAATCCTCGCAATGATTAGATAGGGTTTTTCTGAATCGTAAAGTGTAAAACAGGGCAAATTCGTATACTGAAATTCGTGTACCAAAGAAATAGTAAATGATCCAAAATCCAAATAACAAAAACAAAACAGTTGACAAGTTCTAACTCAAAATCTGGGCTTACTAAAATCGTCTATGATTACAGTTACAAAATTATTCTAAAAATTAACCTCTAATGTGAGCACGTGTCTATAATAAATTAAAGAAATTCAAACTTACCTAGAATACTACTTCTAGATGATAATCTGCTTATTAATCCGAATAAATCGAAATTTCAAAACCGACCATCAAACCGACTAGCAACCACGTGCCTTTTACCTGAATTAATCTCTTGCAAAGTTTTCGGCTCAATTTCTTGGTTTAAAAAGGAAGTTTGACGGTTTTTGGCTGATGTTTATAACTCTTTTTAACTCACAAAAACAAGGAGAAACGACTTAAGCTGACAGTTCGACAATTCGGCTGTCAGAGTAACAACTTGTGAAATGTTAAAAACTAAATCGATTTTTATGGACTTTCGATAATTAACTATCTTTACACTATCATTTAGTAGACAATTTTTATACGCTAATTATAGTAATAGTTTATATTTTAGACTTCCATGGCGTACACAAATTATTTTATAACTTGTTAAAATTTACCTACTGAAAGTTATCTCTTGGCGAAAAGATGGTAAATTGACTTACTATTAATAACCTGCGGAAACCAGCGCAGCGCAAGATGGCACATCACAATTTTTATATTTATTTTAGCCTTGATGTCTAAAGATGTGGTAGTACTTGACCTATAGTATACCGCGAAACCGGTAGCTAAATATAGAGTTTGTGAGATAGAGAACCTTTATTTTTCTAATTTCCAACCTAGCGCATATGGTAAAGTATGAATTTAGTACCAAGGGTACACCAGACCATTCTCTACTAATATTTGAGGATTACGATGCATTTTGGAGAGCCTGTGGTGTGTTTATGTTTTTTGGAGTGTTTATTTCAGCTGCAGCATTCTCTGAATTCATTTGTCTCGCTGATTGACTTTTCCTTTATAGATCACTATCTTCGCGTGGTCTCAAGATAATAATCTAGTGACGTTAAATCTGAACATCGTGCTGGCCGAGCCTAAAGTCCGTCAGACCAGTCGAGAGATAGGGATAAGTCTGACCGTGGTAAACAGACACTAGGTTAATAATGTGGTGTTATTCCATCTTGTTGCGAATAATGTATCTACAAAAAGCTGGACCGACTTCTCGATTTTCTAATGGGACCTCTCCTAAAATTTTAGTTAGTCTTCAATTATTGTTGTTGGGTTTTTTTAAAATTTCAATGCAAATAATTTTGAATTTGCTATAAGTAGTGTATCCAGAGATATTTACAGAAAATTGTAAGAAATACAATTTTGTAACATAAATTGATTTCTTTCGTGAAGCAATAGATGATTGTATTTATTGTTTCCTTATTTTCTAAGATGCGTTTTAAGAATGAAATTATTATTCCACTATAAAATTTGAAAAAATTAATATTTTACTGCCAATACGATAACAAAATACTTTATTAAATAAAAGTGGATTGGTGCAGCAAATTTACTCTCCATATGTAAGCTTTCACACATTCGTACTTTAAAAGAGCAAGTGTGAGAGTTTTGTACAGAGCAATAAACTGCACGGTTAAATTGCACTTGTCACATTTCACCCCTACTTTGTAAACTCTAAGGGTAATAGTGAATTACATGTGAGCGACTCAACTGCAACAAAATATATTTTACAGTGCATGTTTGTTTACTATTAAATTTAATTTTTCGAACTTCAATTATATGCAGTTTGTCAGCTAGATTATAATTAAGATAATGATGGCAAATAAGAGTATAACTTTGGGCGTGGAAAGAATTTCTTCTATAAAATATATGATATTTCCGTTCCTTCTTCAATAATGAAATTGTATTCGGGATCATTGTGGGGCTCTTTCCGGAATTGATTTTAACAAGTTTAGAATTGCTTGCAGGACATTATCTATCAGGATATCGGCAACAGCAACTGTATTTCTTTACAGTCGCCATAAATAATTAACATGTCCACTTGTTCAGAATTTTAATAAGAATTTTAAACATTTTTTAAAGATACAATAACCGGCAAACCAACAAATGTTTGACAAGCTAAACCACTTACCATTTAATTAATAACGAAATTTTTATATTTTCTTTTAGCTGTAATTGTGATTGTATTTATCGTACATTTTAATAAAGCATATCAATAAATTCTTTATTAATAATATTAATCAATGGTACCGTAGTACCAATATGGTTTAATTTGATAAAATTGTTTTTTCCAAAGAACTATTCTGATGAACTTTATTTCCTCATAAATCACATAATTTTGTATCTTCGATGGGATATCGAACGAGATGAATTTGTTTCTTTCAAAATTTTAGCCATACTTCTCCATAAGTGTACTTCATGTTCCATTAAAACTCCCCCCTAAAAATTAAAAATGAAGATTATTTCTATCCCACCATGTGTGCTTTCATAGATATAGAGGGTGCTTTTGACAACACCTCCTATGAATCCATACAAAAAGCCGCGGAAAAAAGGGGAATACAGTCTCCTACAATTAAATGGATACAATCCATGCTCAGAAGCAGAATTATTACCACAAGTGTGGGGGATGAGTCGGCTACGGTGACTGCAGTCAGAGGTTGTCCACAAGGTGGAGTCCTATCGCCCTTGCTGTGGTCAATGGTGGTCGATGATCTACATAAAATGAGTAATTCAGGCTTCAACGTCCAGGGATATGCAGATGACCTGGTCGTCACTGTGAGAGGCAAAAATGAGGTCATGATTTCCAACCTCATGCAAATTGCCTTAAATATAATATCCAAATGGTGCTCGTCAGAGGGGCTCAATGTCAATCCGAGCAAAACAACTATTGTCCCGTTCACTAAAAGGAGAAAACTCAATCTTAGAACTCCTGTACTGAATGGAACAATACTAAATTTTTACAGTGAAGTCAAGTATCTGGGAATAATCCTGGATCAAAAACTTACCTGGAACTCACATCTGGAAAGGACTCTTACTAAAGCAACAGCGGCAATATGGACGTGCCGTAGGTTGTTTGGTAAGACTTGGGGTCTAAGACCGAAAATGACACATTGGTCTTATCTTTCGGTTGTCAGACCTATGGTAACCTACGCATCATGCGTATGGTGGCCAAAAACAGAAGAAAAAATAGCACAGGGAAAGTTGCAGAAACTGCAACGCCTTGCCTGTATAGGGACTACAGGAGCAATGCACTCGTGTCCCACAGCGGCTATGGAAGCTATGCTTGACGTACTTCCCTTGCACTTGCATGTAAGGAAGGAGGCAGCACTCAGTGCTTTACGACTGCACCAGGCATATAAATTTAAACCAGGCGATCTGGTTGGTCACTTAAGGATTCTGGAGTTAATCCATTTGAAGTCCATGACCAAACCCACTGACTCAATGCCAATCAAACAAGACTTTGACTGCCCGTTTGACGTGCTAATTGAAAATCGTCAGACGAGCAAGATAGAGGCACTGCGATTGGAACAAGGGTCACTCATCTGGTATACAGATGGATCTAAGATGGTTGAAGGGGTAGGAGTGGGCATAGCAGGGCCTAAATGTAGGCTACCCAAAGCCCTCGGTAACACCCCAACCATCTTCCAGGCAGAAATTTACGCTATAGATCTGTGTGCCCAGGAATGCCTTAATAAAGGCATCCGAAGGGCAAAGATCTATATATTATCTGACAGCCAGGCAGCACTAAAAGCTCTAAGGTCCTATACCTTTGAGTCTAAAATTGCCTGGGAATGTAGACAATCCCTGAAGCAACTGGCCAACAACAACAAGGTTACCTTGATGTGGGTGCCAGGGCATGAGGGAATACAAGGAAATGAACTTGCTGACAGCCTTGCAAAAAAAGGATCTAAAGCACCATTCATTGGACCCGAACCGTTTTGTGGCCTGGCCAAGGGACACATAGCGGAGGAGATCCAAGAATGGGAAAAGGACCAGAAGAAGTCCTACTGGAGGAATACTCCAAGTCAAAGACAAGCGAAAAAGTTCATAACTTATTCGACAAAGAATGCCACAAGGCTTCTCGAACTTGAAAAGTCCGAATTAAGGCTAATCACAGGCCTCCTAACTGGCCACTGCCCCTTGAGATATCATCTCAAGAATATGGGCAAGGCAGTAGACAACAAATGCAGATACTGCAATACTGCAACTGAAACTGCGGAACATATACTTTGTGAATGCAAGGTGTTAGTCCGCATTAGGCTAAAATTCCTAGAACAGGCGGAATTAACGCCTGAAGACATAGGGAAATTAGCCCCCAGGAAAATCACAAGCTTTGTAAAAAGTCTTGGAATCCTGGGCAACAACTAGATGTAGGGTAAATCACAAAAGATCTTTTAGGTCGAAGTGAAGTAAGGCTGTTCGAAGCCAAACGACCCCATAAAACAATCTACAATCCCACCATAATGGTAAAATGTATATTGTACATATATATATATATATATATATATATATATATATATATATATATATATATATATATATATATATATATATATATATTGTTATTATACATGATTTGCAGGAAACAACTACTCAGCGGGCAAATACCCCGGCCTGCATTGAATTACACCTTACAAATCATGAAAAATTGGTAGCCAATGTCATTCGTCAACTCCCTGACCAGACATAGACCGGTTTCGAACTTATTAGTTCTCCTCAGTATGCCATAGGTCATGGAGCAGACAAATGACAGTGGCCAACCTGCTAGTCTTATACAGACTAATGTAAATGGTGTAGTGGTGAGAGGTAAGTGAATCCTCTCATGTGGTCTAATGCTACTATACACCAGACATCATAGATGTCTCCATGGTGCATAGCGACTTGCCATTTTGCAAGTACCGAGAGCAGCGACCTTCAGCCCTTGGTGGACTTAACCTATATACTGTTATTATACATGATTTGCAGGAAACAACTACTCAGCGTGCAAATACCCCGGCCTGCATTGAATTACACCTTACAAATTATGAAAAATTGGTAGCCAATGTCATTCGTCAACTCCCTGACCAGACATAGACCGGTTTCGAACTTATTAGTTCTCCTCAGTATGCCATAGGTCATGGAGCAGACAAATGACAGTGGCCAACCTGCTAGTCTTATACAGACTAATGTAAATGGTGTAGTGGTGAGAGGTAAGTGAATCCTCTCATGTGGTCTAATGCTACTATACACCAGACATCATAGATGTCTCCATGGTGCATAGCGACTTGCCATTTTGCAAGTACCGAGAGCAGCGACCTTCAGCCCTTGGTGGACTTAACCTATATACTGTTATTATACATGATTTGCAGGAAACAACTACTCAGCGGGCAAATACCCCGGCCTGCATTGAATTACACCTTACAAATCATGAAAAATTGGTAGCCAATGTCATTCGTCAACTCCCTGACCAGACATAGACCGGTTTCGAACTTATTAGTTCTCCTCAGTATGCCGTAGGTCATGGAGCAGACAAATGACAGTGGCCAACCTGCTAGTCTTATACAGACTAATGTAAATGGTGTAGTGGTGAGAGGTAAGTGAATCCTCTCATGTGGTCTAATGCTACTATACACCAGACATCATAGATGTCTCCATGGTGCATAGCGACTTGCCATTTTGCAAGTACCGAGAGCAGCGACCTTCAGCCCTTGGTGGACTTAACCTATATACTGTTATTATACATGATTTGCAGGAAACAACTACTCAGCGGGCAAATACCCCGGCCTGCATTGAATTACACCTTACAAATCATGAAAAATTGGTAGCCAATGTCATTCGTCAACTCCCTGACCAGACATAGACCGGTTTCGAACTTATTAGTTCTCCTCAGTATGCCATAGGTCATGGAGCAGACAAATGACAGTGGCCAACCTGCTAGTCTTATACAGACTAATGTAAATGGTGTAGTGGTGAGAGGTAAGTGAATCCTCTCATGTGGTCTAATGCTACTATACACCAGACATCATAGATGTCTCCATGGTGCATAGCGACTTGCCATTTTGCAAGTACCGAGAGCAGCGACCTTCAGCCCTTGGTGGACTTAACCTATATACTGTTATTATACATGATTTGCAGGAAACAACTACTCAGCGGGCAAATACCCCGGCCTGCATTGAATTACACCTTACAAATCATGAAAAATTGGTAGCCAATGTCATTCGTCAACTCCCTGACCAGACATAGACCGGTTTCGAACTTATTAGTTCTCCTCAGTATGCCATAGGTCATGGAGCAGACAAATGACAGTGGCCAACCTGCTAGTCTTATACAGACTAATGTAAATGGTGTAGTGGTGAGAGGTAAGTGAATCCTCTCATGTGGTCTAATGCTACTATACACCAGACATCATAGATGTCTCCATGGTGCATAGCGACTTGCCATTTTGCAAGTACCGAGAGCAGCGACCTTCAGCCCTTGGTGGACTTAACCTATATACTGTTATTATACATGATTTGCAGGAAACAACTACTCAGCGGGCAAATACCCCGGCCTGCATTGAATTACACCTTACAAATCATGAAAAATTGGTAGCCAATGTCATTCGTCAACTCCCTGACCAGACATAGACCGGTTTCGAACTTATTAGTTCTCCTCAGTATGCCATAGGTCTATAGGTATATATATATATATATATATTATATAATAAGGATTTTATAGAGGAGCTTGCGACTGAAATATTATGTCCTCTATAAAATCCTTATTTTACTAAAGGAATGTAACCAGACTGCAATCAACAGTTATTCTCCGAGCTATGTGCCCCGCCGAACGCTGAATTATAAGTTACAAGCCTGGCGCATTGCATTCCTTATAGTAAAATAAGGATTTTATAGAGGAGCTTGCTTGTAATATTATGTTTTGATATTTCTGCCCTCTAGAAGCACACTTGAACTATGCTAAGCCCAGTCAGACTATTTATTTTTCTATTGCAACAGACACTGGACCGGTAGATGGCGCCTGCTTATTATTTTACATGTCGCTATCGTAAAGATACCGAGATGTACCAAATAGTCACATGCCTACCTTGCACTGACGAGTGCCAACAGCTCGAAACTGCAGTCTGCAAGTGGTATGGGACGACTGGCATGAGAGCTCCTTTAAGTAGGATCAACAAAACGCTAATGATTCGATTGCAATATGCGATTATTACACTTAACGGGCCAGGCTTGTAACTTGTAATTCAGCGCTCGGCAGGGCACATAGCCCGGAGAGTAGCTGTTGGTTGCAGTCTGGTTACATTCCTTATAGTAAAATAAGGATTTTATAGAGGAGCTTGCGAGTGAAATATTATGTTTTGATATTTCTACCCTCAAGAAGCACACTTCAAATATATATATACTAATTTCTTATTATCTTCTTTACAATTGCTTTAATGGGGATTTATTAAAATGATACACCAGACAACCGTTCCTATTAATTCTCAAGTTTAAACGTTACAAACATTGAATAGTGTCGTGGCGGCGGTTATACTTAATGCATCTCATGGAAGGCACATAGCAAAATACAGGACAAGTGCTAAGGATTAAGGATGCAATAAAGCTTCGTCCGTGACAAAACAACAATAACAGTGTTGAGCGGAGCTGGCAGCACGTGACGGTAATGAATATAGCTGACGGCGATGGTGTAGCTGAAGGGAGGTGAGTTTACTTTTCGGCCGCGTGGCGACTCCATTTGTCGCGCCCTTCAAGTTGCACAACTTCGCTAATGCATCAAACTGTAAAACCTAGAGGACCTTTTACAAAACCTTACTTTCGCGCTACCTCCTGATTCGGTATTATTGCTTTTATGAGAGTCATGTATAAAAAGGCCGTCGTTGAATATTTTTTTTCAATTGACTATGATTAATTTCATAACTAATGAATGAATGAATGTACAGGTTGTTTAAAAAAATATTCGCTATGTAGTGTCGGAGATTCGTCATCTACAATGTTATGAAAAGTTATTAAAAACATGAATCCGATGACGTTCCATTGCTGACATATTACTTATATCTTCATTTCTTTTTTCCGTTAATATAATTCAGAAATGACTCGAACCCTTATTTGAAATTTCTATTAGTAAGGCTCTGGTAGTAAGATATATTATGACTGTAAATAGACACTCAGTTCCACCAGCATGTCTAGGGATCGTGAGTTTGTTATACTTTTTTGTGCCTTATTCTTGCACCAACATTTCGTTTATTTAAGTGCACACTTCTTCAGTTAGTTTTCAGTTTTGGGATATGTGTAAATAAGGATTCAACATTCGAAGGAAGTTAACTGCGAATTAATAATAATAACAATAATAGTTTATTTCCATAAAGACTTTTTTTAGTATTTGCATAATGTCTTAAATATTTGAAAACTACAGTTTAAAATTTTTTAAAATTTAAAAATTTTTCGTCAGATAAATAAGTACACGACAATGTGTTCACGCCAAAGCGGTATTATAGGTGTAAATGACAATTTTTTTTGGATTACAAACACAATTTTTGTATTCTACTCTTGCTTCGCCCAAAAACTATTTTCAGTAGGTTAGACTGGTAACAGCTTAAAAATAAAAATGTTTTAAGAAGAATGTCATGGAAACAGCGAAAGCGCAAAATTGAAAACATTATATTTTCTGATTAGGAATACATTTAAAACAAATTTGAAAAACTGTCAAATATTTTTCCTAACCAAAAAGATAATAGACCATTCCAGAACATGTGACTTTGATAGATCCGCCATTTTATCTGGGTGGCACACAAAGCTATTATTCTCCATATGTTTACATTAGTTTTTGTGTTCTGTTGTGTGGATTGAGTTTATTGTGATTTTTTGCAAATCTTCTGCCAAATTTTCTCGGAAGTGTATATTATGTAACCCTCAGAGGTGATATTAAGCGCAAATATGATTTAAAAATCGGGATTATTGACAATATTGACCCACATGCAATTTCTCTTGAAGAATGCAGGCTTGAAGTTCATAATATTACCATAATGGACTTCGTGAATTATTTAATTCTAACTCATAGTTATTATACTGGTCAACAATTTAAGGTTTATAAAAATTTGCAAGCCTACAAGCTTTACGAATCTGGCTCTGTTCAAAAAATTTTGGCAGAACAAATCAACGATGAGACATTTGTTGTCATTGGGAAGGTAAAAAGTTAATGCGTAATTTTACATTACAATTTGAGTCTATATGATAATGTATATAATTTTGATATGGATTAACATTTTTTCTTTGTTGTAGGTTAAACACTCTCATTGAAAGAGGGAAAGATGGCCGTTACTTCAAGTTTGGATTAATATTTTGAAGGACACCAACATTTCCAGTGCTCACTGTACATGTATGGTTGGTTTATCAGAAGTATGCAGTCATAGAGCCACAGTTCTGTTTTATCTGCATGTAGCGTACTTACGTCTACATCCTGGAAAACAATTGGAAGGAGTTTTAAAAGAAAAAACAAAATATAATAATAACAGATTTTAAAATAGCATGACATTACATGAAAGCTTTTCTACTGTTAACTGCTTATTTTTACCTAATCAAATAGGATTATTTTTTTTTTCTTTGAAGACTATTTTAATTATGTGGCTAGTCCCCACATAAACTGGTGACCCCGACGTGATTGACCTTCCGGCGTTCCCGGCACTCCAAGTGAACCACGTTTTTTGTTGCCCGAACAACTCTATTGTCGACGAGTAAGAAGCGACTCCCCAACAGCCCACGTAAGAACCAGATGAGTATTGCCTGAAGAGAGGAAACCAGGAGCAGCCAGAGAACGACATAATATAATCCATCGTTAGGCACCTTTCCATATAGCAGCTCATTGAACTATTGCCCTGGTAAGTACGTTGCATATTTTTCTCACCAAATATTAAGTGTCCACGAACAATCAATTTCATTTCGAACGTTCGTTAATCATTTTATTTAAGTTTAATCATGTTTGATCCACCTTTTGTTAATAACGAGGTAGGCGAACCCCGCTCCACCAGCACTGTGAGCCAACAGTTCGTGACAGCCATGAAATTACCCCCGTTTTGGATGTCAAATCCTTTAATTTGGTTCACATAAATTGAGGCACAGTTTAACGTTGCGCGGATCACCTCCGATCGCACCAAATACGATCAAATTGTGGCTCAGTTGCCGTTAGAGGTAGTGAACAATATTTATGATATTATTATTAACCCCCCAGACCAAGATTTGTATGATAATTTAAAAAATTAAATCATTTCACGCCTTTCTTCTAGTGAAGAGAAAAGGTTACAGGATTACTAACCGGTTCCGAAATTAGAGCCAGAAAATCTTTCGTTTCATGTTAGGGATAGTAGCAGGTTCCCATATGGTGAGTCAGAATTGTTAATAAATTATGGAAACGACGTTTGCCGAAAACAGTCTATATTGCATTGACTGCTTCGGGAAAATCGGATTTGCAAGAACTTCTGGACATAACCGACAAGGTTTGGGAATCTTACTAGAGTCCAGTATTATCACCAGTACAGTCTAATTTCTCTACCTTACCTGCTTCAATTTCTGACACAGCTCCGTCCACAACATCAAACATTTTATCTAACTTTAATAATTTTTTTACGAATTTCCAGATGACTTTAAACCAAGTCTTGCAAAGACAACAGGCGCTAGAATCGCAGTTGTCTTCCTTGCAATCCACGGGTAACTCCAATCGCTCACCCTCGTCTCTATCTAATAATGCACATTGCCCCAATTGCCATAACAGGCGTCGATCAAATTATAGACCTTCCAATTATTTTCCAGTATGTAGATGTAGACGTAGGTACGCTACACTGCATGATCGTAATATCATCGAAGACAGTGGTCCTGGTTAAGCGTCCACTGAAAAACTTTCCGTTTGGCCAGTACCTGCCATGAAAAATATAGAAATGTTGCAAATACGGGAAATGGATTGGCCAAAAAAGTAGAGACAAGAGGTTTGTCTCAGGAATATCCTCCTCTTGATAATAACGAACTTTCGTCTATTTATATCCATATCTGATTTTATGGGTTTTTTTGGCTTGACTGAACCTGAACTTGGATAGTTTAAAAGAATAAAGTGAACATTAAACATTTGTTTTACTGTGGATATGAAATATGTATTACTGATGTGCAATATATTGAAATAAATAGGTATAATTAAAACTGTTTTTATTAATAAACACATTTATTTGACATTTGAGAAGACATTTGTTTATAATTGCAATTTTTTTTGAGCGAATCTATAATTCTTTCTACATGAATTCGTTCAATTGCAATGTTTTCTGTGTTTTCCAAACCTATTGGATGCAACTGAGTTTGGCCTTTTGTGGAAGCTGATATTGTAGCTTTATCTTCTGAAGCAATTGATTTTCCTAAAATTACACATACCTACATCATTTAATTCTAACCTTACAAAACCTAAAAGGCATCTTTGTACAAAAGTTATAAAATGTTTTGAAGAAATACGACCGGTTTTTAGGTGACTTTCATTTAGTGTCTCCGTTTCAAAGCTTTAATCCAAGCATTTCTTCTTTCTATTAGGCGAGCGGTGCACTTCTAAAAAGATGAATAAAAAAGTCGCATAACCTTCCAAATAAAGTTGCCGGATTGAAACCAATTGGAATCGATTAGTTAGGTTTTAGGGAATAAAAACCTAAATAAAATTTTTTGTCCGAGTAGCAGGTAATTTGTTATTAAAATAACAGAGTAAAGAAAAAAAAATATTTTAAAACACATGGGTAAACACTTTTGTTTCTTGTAATGTTTTCGAAAAATGCACTGTTTTTGAGTTCATATCTCGGCTTCTACTGTACATTTTTTAATGTTTTGGGTCGCAAAATGATCGTTAAAACTTATTCTTAAACATACTATTTTTTGTAATAAAGCAACTTTTCATTTTCATCCTGAAATTTATCATCGAAATATCGCAATTTTTTCTTGCATGCGCAGAATAGATGAAATACACAGGTGGCGAAGAACTGATCTGCTAATTTCTTTTTTGATATCTTAAAACATTTTTAATAAGATATTCATAAAAAGCGATAGCTTAACAGATTATACGTGTTGAAGTTAAAAATTTTCATTATTTTTCTACTTTTTTCAAAGCTGCTTAATCTAAGACAGATACACGTTTATTTAAAGTTAAATAAGCACCTAAATTATTTATATTTCAATGAGTTTATATTCTATGTATTCATCTATTCATATATAAATTTAAGAATTAAATAATTAATAATTTCAAAATAGTAAAGAAGTAAAGACTCGTATTTATCTATAAACGACTTGAGGTATAAAGTATCTAAAACTAGAAGTATACCAGTAGACAAAATACCTCCATCGGAGTCTGCTTTTTTATAACATATTATGCGAGTGAAATGGCAAATAAATGAATGGTCTCAGTCAAGATCTAAGCATATAAATTCTTTTGATCCTACTAAATATGGCTGGATATTGCAAAATAATGTATTGAGTGTTGATTACTTTGAAGTGGACTCAGCAATGGAACTTTTGCATAAATTCGTTTGTTCATGCAGCGGAAAGTCACCTTGCAGTGATGAAGAAATTTTTTTATATTTTGTCAGAAACGTTCTAACTTTAAAAGGAAAATTTTCTGAAGTTTTAATTGTCACCATTTGGAACATTTTAGTTTGTAAGTTTGTGTTGTTCATTATTTGTTTTGTTAGACTTGTTGTCAATATTTAAGATTTGTTAAAGCCTGGTAAATTGGCATGAATTATCGAAGTGCGTTGGTTTGAAAATCTACTTACTTTGACTAGTTCTGTGTATGGTTAAAGGGATTTGGTTTTACTCAAAGGTAAAAGTATAGAGGTATTTTCGAGAAGCAACTAACTATACTATAAAAGAAATAACAAAGACCCCAAAGGGTAGTTACAATACGATTTTTTATTTCAGTTTCAATGGGAAACGACGTGATTTAAGTTTTTGTAGCAGCTTTGAAAGATACAATTTTAGTAAAATATTTCCAAGTTGATTTTTATTGTACTTCCAAGAATATTGATTTCTTTGCAGTTCCTGAAAATCCCCCTAAAAAAATTCTCATTGCATATGGACGGGTAGACTTTTACTTCTTTGACGTAAAGCTATTCTATTTTATTGGTAAACGACGTCCGACATACACAAAAGAATATAAAAGTTGCCCTAAATTATACCACTAAAAATAATTTATATAAAATGGACTGGAAATACTGTAGGCTTGTGTGGTTTTTGGTGGTGGCTGTTTGTTCCATGTTCCATTATAATAATTATAATATTTTAAATATTTTTTACCTTATTAACAAAGCGACAAAGCTGTAGATATATTCTCAAAATTGGGATCAATACGTTTCATTCTATAGTCGATCACCACTACATAATCTCTGTAGTGTGTTAAAAGGGTTTGCCACTGAATTCTGGATTAACTGCAGTTCCGGCATTCCTGTCAGGGATCCGTTGGTTGGCTGAAAGAGGCGGCGGTCGTCCTGAGCTCCGCTAAGGACCGGATGGCACTTGAGCCTGAGAACGGAGAGCTGCTACTTACATGCAGATGCTGATGTCCGGGGGGCTTGCTTGGGGGTCCCGCGCCTCCTAATGTGCTTTTCGTGTCGCTACGGTAGTCTGCACCTCAACACGTGTCCAACCCCTGCCCCCCGCTGGGGCCGTGTATTATCGATGTATTGCCATGTACTACCACGAGCTCTCTCGTACAACGCAGGGATTTACTTCAACCAACCGCGAAGTATAACACGACGTTCCTTTCAACGAGATCCCAATTTTTTATTTAACGTCGATAAATCTGAAATCCCTTTAGACTACTTTGTCATACAAAGAATTTGTCATATATTCATGTGCTGTGTGGCAGAAATAAAACTACCTGAAAAGCGTCAAAGCTTTTTCAGGCAAATGTTAATCATCATAGGTATATTGAAATCATTCACTAAATTTCTCCCTGATATTCAAACTCTTGTAGCTTAATGGCCCAATAACAATCTTTTTCTATTAGATACATCATTAGTTATAATAATTCAATTTTTAATAATATCTTTTTATTAGCGAGAGTTATCATGTACCGAATTATTCGTTATAAATTACTCTGCCTTTATCATCCGTTATTATTGCCTACAGAAAAAAGTTTTAAATAAAAGTTTTCTGAATAACAAAATTTATTTTGTTATTCAGAAAATTAAGGCATGTGAAATCGTTAAAATTATAATGACAAATCTTTTATGTTGTAAGGTATTTAGATCTCTTTACCATAATAGGTAATATTGTGGTTTCATTTTCAGAAAAATGTCATTTAGAAGCAAGAATCTTGTTAGATTGGCAATAGAAAAAAATCAGGCAAAACATTTCAATGTTGGCCTTTCAAATATTGGATAACATAGAAGTTCAGGACAACACGAGAAAAAACATTACTTGTGATGAATATGACATAGAAAAAATAGTTAATGCTGGTTTAATTTTTGAAAACGAGCTTGCCGGTCCTAGTTATAGACAATACTTGTGTTTCGATGCCATTAGCATGAAACATCACACGTCTGATTTGACTATTCATACATCTACCAGTCAAAGTCTTGTGCCATTTGAAGATATACACGCACCCTCTAATAGAGATCTTCACTGCCTTGAAATTGAAATAATAATAATAATGTTTATTTAGTTTAAGCAGGAGGGGCTAACTTCCATCTATTAAGCCTTTGGTGAGTAGCGCCACCACTTACTCCAGCTAGGGGTGCAAAACCGAACCGGCAGCCCTAGTGCACCCGGGAGGGGAAAGCATCTTCCCCTCTGGTGTCGGTCGTGGGCCTGCTGGGCTAACCATCCACAGGCCCTAATCTTTGGTTCCAATAGGCCGAAGACAGGGCCCCCACGATCGACCCCGTTCGGATAGGGGTCAAGGGCAAGGTGGTGGGGCCCAACCGGATAGACCGCCCGTTGACGACGTACGCAACGAACAAGGACGCTTTGAGTGGACGGATGAACTGAGGGATGAGCTTCTGCATTGTTATGAAAGCAGTGAGCCCGCGCGGAGGGGATACATGGCGCGGATGCATGCTCTGTGGTGTGAGAGGCTACCAGAGCATAGCGCCTTCACGCCACAAAATCTGCATGACTATGTATCCCACCTTCGTAGTAGGGGCTACGTGAGGACTGCTCCTGGACCGGTGAATGAGGTGGTCGAAGGGCCGCCACATTCACCGGTTGAGGACGTAGTTCTCCTCGTTCCGCCAATACCAGAGGGTCTCAGTACCAGAAGGGGGTTACACCGTCTGAAAACCCCCGGGCCACAAGACCTGGCCAGAGTGGACGCTGAACTTCGCACAGCGCTACCAGAAGAGGCTGACATCTGGCACATAAATTGTGCCGTGTATGCCGCTGCTCAACGCTCGTCTCAGGTGGAGAGGCGAAATACCTCTTCCCCACAGGAGAGAGCGCAGCGGCGCATACAAAAGATGGAAGCCAAGATCCGGTCGGCGAGGCAACACGCATCCCGTATCCAATGTGTGATGGACTATATGGCGGCCAACAGGCCGTTCACGCCTAAAGTGCGTCGATTAGCCGCCAATTTAAGACGCGCCCATCACACACTTAATGAGGCAGTGCTGCGAACCACCAAACAGCACTGTCTCGACAGGATACGGATGCTAGTGACTTGCAAAAAGTCATTAGTGAGGCGGGCGAGAGGGCTTGCGGAAAATAAACTGTTCCGCGAAAAGCCCTCGCGCCTTTTCCAACCGCCTCCGCGTGTTGTAGAAAATCCGCCGACTGCAGATCAGGTGGAGAACTTCTGGAAAACGCTGTACGAGGAGAGACTTCCACTCAACCGAGATTCTCCTGCCCTTGCACACTTTGAGGCCTTTTGTCAAAGGCTTCAGCGACCACAGGAAGTGTGCGAACCAATAACCCCAGAAGAGGTTCGTAGCGCTCTTGAGGGCTCTAAGAACTTTGCTGCTCCAGGTCCCGATGGGATAAATAACTTTTGGTGGAAAAAGTTATCGAGCACCCACCACCATTTGGCCAGAATTTTTAATTCCTGGCTAAATGGGGAGCAGCAAATCCCTTCTTGGGTTGTTGAGGGGCGGACAGTGCTGATCCCCAAGAACGGAGATTTGTCCAACCCAAAGAATTACAGACCGATAACCTGTCTAAACGCATGTTACAAGGTGTTTACACGCATTTTGTACATGCGGGTGCTCCACGCAGTTGAACCGGTTTACGAACGGATATATGAGCAACGAGGGTCGAAGAGAGGTGTCGCTGGCTGCAAGGAGAACCTGTTGATTGACAGATGTGTCACGTAGGACTCCATGCAGTATAAGCGGAACCTCTCTATGGCCTGGATCGACTACCGCAAGGCATTCGACATGACATCGCATGAGCTCATTGTTCACTTGCTCCGATGTCTTGTGGTACCCGGTCCCGTAGTGAGATGTATTGAAGAACTGATGCCGCTCTGGAGGACTCGCTTTACCATAACATCGGGTAACGATAGAGTCCAAACAGAGTCGGTAACATTCAGAAGAGGAGTATTTCAGGGAGATTCCCTCAGCCCCCTTCTGTTTTGCATCTCACTACTGCCATTATCCGTCTCGCTCCGGAAAACCCGTGGCTACAACTGCGGTACTTCCGGCGACAGGAGGCATAAGGTCACCCATCTATTTTATATGGATGACCTTAAACTTTATGCCTCTGGAGAGAGGGATCTCCAACAGTCCCTTAGGGTGGTACAGGAGTATACGCAGGCTGTTGGTATGCAGTTCGGGTTGGACAAATGCGCACTGATCCATCTCAAGAGAGGACGATGCGGTGACTATGGAGAGGACGCGCAGCTCGTGGACGGAAGCATCTTACACCATCTAGATGCCGGAGAGTCGTACACTTACTTGGGTGTCGAGCAACGCTCCACCCAAGAAGTGAGTGTAGTGAAAAACGCTCTCCGCGGCAAGTATCAGCACCTACTCCGACAGATCTGGTCTTCAGAACTGTCGGGGAAGAACAAGGTGTCTGCTACAAATATGCTTGCCGTTCCGATCCTTCTCTACTCTTTCGGAGTAGTGAAGTGGACTAGAGAAGAGCTGCGTCAACTCGATGTCGTAACCCGCAAGAAGATGCATCTCAATAGGAGCTTGCATCCTAAATCGTCCGTTCCACGGTTATATCTCCCACGATATCGGGGAGGCCGTGGACTCTTGAGCTTGGAGAGTCTCCATAGCAGGATGGTTCTGGAGGGAGCATGTAAGGTCATCAGGAGTTCGGATCCCCTCCTCTGCATGGTCCGAGACCATGAAAATGCAGAGGTAGGAGCTTTTCTCTTTAAGGCAGCACGGCGAGCAGCCGATGAACTTGGTCTCATCTTCGACGTCGAGCGGGTAAACCCCGACTCTGTCACCGAGTTGGAACCCGTTCGACTAATAGCCCACATTAGAGCTGCAGAACACAACATCCTTCTGCAGCTCCATAAGGATAAGCCATTGCACGGAATCTTCTATAAAAATATAGAAGACCTCGGCTTATCCGAAAGGCTGACCTTCGCCTTCTTAAGGTCAGCTGGGCTGAAGTCTGAGACCGAGGGATTCATAATGGCTTGCCAGGATGGTGTATTTAACACTCTCGTCTATCGACGTCGTGTCATGGGTATGGAGGTCCCTGATGTCAGCTGCAGGGCCTGCCGCAGGGCGCCGGAGACTGTAATGCACTTACTGTCGGCTTGCCCGACATACGCAGTCTCGGCCTATATTCATAGACACAACGCAGCATTACGAGCGCTTTACTATCATCTAAGGCACTCGTATGGGATAGACGAAACACCAGCGCTGCCTTACGTTCCGGGGGATATTGAGTCCGTTGTGGGGAATGAGAAGTGCCTAATTTATTGGAACTACTCGTTTCCCACCGTCAGGCAAATACAAGCCAACAAGCCTGACATAGTACTCCTCGACCACCAACTCAAGACAATGTATGTCGTGGAATTCTCAGCTCCCGCTGAGAGCAACATTGTCTTGAAAGAGGAGGAAAAACGGACAAATATCGAGATTTGCTCCTCGAACTCCGCAGGCTTTATCCAGGCCATTCTGTTAAAATAGTGGTACTGATTATAGGAGCCCTCGGTGGAATGAGACAGACGCTGCTTTCAGAACTAAAGATCATACCGGCATGCCGAGATTCGGCAGAGATCTTAGCCGGCCGGACTGGTTTTTTGTAAAAAAAAAAAAAAAATGTTTATTTAGTTTAAGTATATAAACTGCACATTCAGGAATTATAATCAAAATAAATAAACAAGGAAAAATCACAGAAGTAGAGATCTACTTGTTTGTGATATACCTAACTTATCGTAATTTACTATGCATAAATTGCAGCAAAAGATAAGGATATGTATACATTATGCACAATAATATTATGTATAAATACGATACCTATAATAAGTCCATCCATACACGGAAATTTCCCCATCCACACAAACTTACATACACATTCATTCTTTGACATATACTATACAACATCTGATTAATCTCTTAACCTACTATATATATACCCTCTGATTAATGATATTGTTTGGAATAACCATTCTTTTAACTTAGTTTTAAACATTTTGAAACTACGTATACTCCTGAGGTCAGTGGGTAAAAGATCGTAAAGCCTTGGAGCAAGGTAAGTGAAATTTCTCTGACCTATCGTTTTTTCTGCTCTTGGTTTATGACAACTATTCAATCTGCATCTTGTTTCATATGAATGCATAATATTCTCTATGTTAATTTTGTTTTTGTGAATATTTATAAATATATTAAAACAAAACAGTTGGCGAATATCAAATACTCTATTTTCGGTAAAAATACCATCGCTAGAGTATGTTCTATTTTTCCTATATATTATTTTTAAAATCCATTTTTGAAGGACGTTCAAGTTATATAAGTGATTATCATTTACCTCACCCCAACCTATAATACCGTACGTTATTTGCGATTGCACAAGCGCATAATATAAGATTTTAAGATGGTCTAATCCAATATATTCTCGTAGGTATTTAAATCCCGCTAGTAAACCTCTAATTTTTTTTATAACATTTTTTATATGTAAGTCCCACTTAAGGTGGCGGTCAATGATAATTCCCAAATATTTTACAGATATATTTTCTCTTATTATTGTATCTGTATCAACATTTAGTGAACCCAGGTTTGGCAAACTATTGGTATACGATATGAATGGTAAGTAACACGTTTTATCACAGTTGAGAGTCAGTGAATTGAATTTAAAGAAATTACTAATATTTTTGAAATCAACTTCCGCTTTATTCTTTAATTCATTCCAGGAATCTGCTGTATATATTATTGCAGTATCATCTGCAAAACTGAGTATGGATCCTGTAATATTTAGAGTCAATAGACTATTGATATATAGCGTAAATAATACGGGCCCCAAAACTGTACCTTGCGGAACACCATATTTAAGAACTCCAGGTTCACTAATAGTATCCTCGATTTTTACATACTGCGTTCGTTCTTCTAAATAACTTTTAATAAGATTAAAAACTTTACCTCTCAAGCCGAAATATTTTAACTTGTTTAGTAATTTTTCGTGACACACAGTATCAAACGCTTTGGCGAGGTCCACGAATATGCATAGGCATGGTTTACTTTCATTTAATGCACAATAAATATGATTCGTAAGGTATGGTATAGCATCTTCCGTGGACCTCCCCTCTCTAAAACCAAATTGTTTATCTGAAATTTAAATAAGTTATTTTAAACTTATTTAATTATTTTATTATCCTATTTTTTAAAATTCTTTCAAATATTTTAGCAATATTAGATATTAAAGAGATAGGTCTGAAGTTAATTAAAAGTGTGTGGTCACCTCCTTTATAAAGTGGTTTAGTTACGCCAATTTTTAGTGCTTTAGGAAAATATTCCATCTCAAAACATTTATTTATTAGATACGTAAGTGGTTGCACTATTTCAGTTGATATCTCTTTCAGGGTTTCGGAGCGTATATTATCATATCCCGGGGCTTTTTTAGGTTTTAATTTTTGTATAATTTCTTTAACTTCATTATTGGTCGTGGGATATAAACACATAGTGTTTGGCAGCAATTCGCAATTTTCAATATAGTTGTCAGGTTGTTTAATTTTTTTGGCATAAGTTTCCCCTAGTTCACTATAATATTTAACAAATTGGTTACAGATCTCTTTTTTATTTATTGATACATCTCCATTTTCCAAGTGTATTTCTTTTATTTGTACTGTAGGTGTGCCTTTATTACACATAGTATTCACAGTGTCCCATAAATGTTTGGAACTGTATCTGTTTTTATCAATAATAGATTTGTAATATTTGAATTTTGTAGTTTTTATTAACGAATTTAACTTGTTGCGATACTTTTTATACTGATTTTCTAATACTTTATCATCAGGATTGCGACTATATATTATAAGTCTATATTAATTGTATTTGAATTAGATTTTGAACACATTCATTGTTTAGATTTGGGAAATATCGGTTGGAAATTGGGGAAGTTTATTAAGCAAAACACATACATATTGAAAAATAGCTATTCTATTTATACGGTTCTTAGTAAGGCTGCAACAAAGTTGTATTGTTATTTATGCGTTAGGGTCTCCGATTCTCGATTTAGTTGCTCTAACCTATAGTCGTGGATGAAATCTGGTTCGACGTTGTTAACAGGTAAATTTCGCCAAAATTCTCGTCTGTTTTCAGGCATCAATGGAAGAAGCTTACGAATAATTTCCTCCTTTTTAGTTGTGGGCAGACCTCTTATATTGTCGTGAGAAGGAAAATTGGCGGCTTTAAATTAAAAAAAAAAATCTAATTCTTGATAATTTTCTTCTTCAAGATCTATTTTATATTTAAGATTCCTAAAACCTCGTGTACATCTTGCTTCTACTATTAGATTCAGTGTAAAGTTTTTTAAAGGATCATTTCCATCATCCTTTGCTTGTCTCTTTTTCTTCATCCATTGAAATGATGTATTCACTTGCAAAACATCTAAATTTTTAAGTGACAGTCTTATAACATTCAACCAGTCCTCAAAATCGTAGACATTTCCCGTTTTCTTAATTTGCATGTCTATATTACCATGAATTCCATCAGCACTCATATGCGTATGTCCCTTGGTTCGGTACTTAAAAGTTATGCTGTTTGCGTGTGGAGTGTGAGTATCATTATACCAACGAATGAATATGAATGTTACCACGTTTAAACACTGTATATCTCAAAACCAAGTTGAAACACGATATCTGTTCATTCGTTTCACACCTAAGAGTTCGAATTATTATGAAAGTTTTTTACTTAGAATAAAGAAATGCTGTATCCGGACATTTCTTGTGGTGGGCAAGATTGAATTTTGCCGCCCTCTACCCCAAGAAACAAAATGTCTCGAAAAAAATCCGATCTGCAATTACTTTACTTTATCCATATTCTAATGAAAACAATACTATGTACACCAAATTATCGAATGCTTTAGGAAGTTAAGGGCGGATGAGTAAAATGCATTCGTCCTATTTTAATTGTCTCTTTCTTCATTACTCTCCAAAATGTGAAGAGCGGAGGGGGAATCATTATTTTCTATGAAGAGTAAGGGAATTTGAAAAATGTCCATCTTTGCGATCTGATTTGCAATTAATTTACTTTACCATATTCTAATGAAAACAATCGTTAGAATAAGTTAAAGCTCAATTGGGAGCATTATATTAATAATCTACTTAAAAAGTTGTCATCTCTGTTTGCACTGTATAGGCTGCGAACTGTAACTAATTGAAATGTATTATCTTATTTTTCTTTAACGCCTTGTTTATATTAACACCCTGGCGGAGTTTAGCATTAGCTATTCCACCACTCAACCAGGACACATACACAGACAATTATACAACGACCATTCCCTGCGACATTGCTATCTGCCGCAGCTGAGACTCGAACTCAGGAGTGCTACAGCAACTAGAAGTGTTGTCTCTCACACAACCTCATCTAGTCCACTGCCACCAACTCGGTAACATATGAAAAATACCACTAAAAATCCATACCCTAGCCAAGATATATATAGTAGGAGTTACCAGGCGAACATCAAATCTTAATAAATTCCTGATAAATAACTATAATGATCATTACGAAACAAAAGGTCAATTCTTTAATTACTCCTGTACATTTCTTATCACTATGCAAAAAGAATCCTTATTACATGGGAAAAAAGCTTTACAATAAGCTTCCTGACGACTTAACATTGATTGACTGTAAAAATAAATTTAAGAATAAGGTACGTACCTTACTATTCGAACACATTTTCTATACAGTGAGAGAATATTTAGAATTTGTGTTTTAGTGCATCTGAAAACTTAATTCCATGTAACAGACATTAAGTCCTAAAAACAGAATATGTTGAGTAAATTTTAGTGTATTTGTAAATTAAATTATTTGCACCAATTCAGGGGTGGATGAACATGGATGGGGACCTGTATTCAAAATTGGTGTGGAGGCTTGCTCAAGACCGGTGAATTTCGGAAAATCAACCTTCATAGCTTTCTGGAATCTGGGGTATAAATCATGAGAACCTTTTTATTTACATATTGTTTAGTAACGTTTTTGTATTTATAATTTTTGGTGATTGCAGGGTAACAAACGTAGAAGTGTGTAACGTTTTACATTAAATTTATAAGCGAATATCCCGATATATTATTATATCATACACTAAATGGACCTTTCCAGATTTTTGATTAGCTAATTTTTCAATAATAGCGGAAAAATCCAACATTCGTAAGATATCACTATTAATACTGATACTAGTTAAATGATTGCGCCTATCTTGGCTCATAGATGATCTTAAACTATTTTCGATAATTTTAATTTCAAAAATGATCTCTCATCACTACAATTTGTGGTTATTATTACAAGAAATTTTTAATATCGTCTCATATTGGGGAACGAATCTTTTAAATTACTATCTACCAACAGCTGATCCAAGCGAACTTCATAGCAAATTTTTTTGCTTATTGTCATCTTCAGAACGTGGAATAAATATCCTTGCTAATTCTTTAAACTAGAGTAGCTCAGCGTACAAATATTCATCCATATCGGTGTTGTAAATATTGACTAGATTTGTCGAGTGTTTTTTAATATCATCCTCAGAAAGGGGGGCGAGCGTGGGTGCGTCTTTACTATGTACATATTTCGATATGCAATGTAAAGCAACGTAAGGCGGTTATTAGTTGGATGGGTGACCGTTCTAACTGTTACCGTACGTTCTCCATATTACCAAGATGGCCGACGAAAAATCACTAAAATTTGTCAAATAATTTAGTCATTACGGTCAACTTGGTAAAACATATAAAAAAGTCATTAAAGCACCCGGGAACTCAAAAACCCCAATTTTCAATTAATATTTCTGAGAAAATTCACGCCACATCCATAATTCCCGAATAATCTAATTATATCGTCAAAAACCTCCCAATATCAAAATTCATCAAAATATAGCAAAAAACTTACAAAGGATCGCCCTAAAAAATACAGCCCCCTCATCATCTCAAATTACTTTCAAATGACTCCCCAAACCTCAAATTAGAATATTTTATTTCACTTCCCAAAAGTTTCTACAAGTCCTTTTCGCTTCAATTCAACGTCCAATTTCAATTTTCAATAATATATCAAAACGTCTTTCATTTATCTCTCCAGTCAGCCCATAAAACGCCCATTCCAAAAATAAGCCCAGTTTACGTGTTCCCAGTAGTTGCTGGCAACTCGTCACTATCTTCACTTCGTATTACCCTAAAACTGGATCCCGCTCTGCTCGACGCAGACAATTACAAACTCTCACTATGGTTCAATATAACATTAAATATGGATTAAAATACGACTAGCAACGCTACTTCACGGTACCAATTCAAATTTAACCAATTATTCTGACAGTTATCGCTCATATTTTTAAAATCAAATTAGATTTCGCTGACATTTTCATATCAAATTATTACATTTTCTACAGCCGATTTAATGTTATAAGTTTCAAACCAATTTTCCAAAATTTCAGTAACCCTTGCACAGTATTTCGTAATTTAAGCCCCATATGATGGTCTGGCTCCCTTTTCGGCTTTTCCAGCTCTCAGCGAGCATCGTGCCCCATCATGAGTATAAATAAGAGAGCGAGTCAAGCCCCCGACAAGTTGTGTCTCCGGTGTACCTAGTGATATTAGTTCTATTACCCGCATTACCTTTTGGTCGCCCCAGAGCCTAAATCCAAAATTGTGTTTTCGGCATATTCAGCGATAAATAAACTAGTGCCCGTACTACCTTCCTAGGCAGATCCTAGTAAAAAAGTACTTTATTATTCAGCCCAGTGCTCCATTTCAAATCCTTCACCTTCGCGGCCCTAGTTTTTAAGTGAAAAATTGCCTTCGCTGCCCTAGCTTTAAGTGGATTTTCTCATGATTAAATAACAAATTTTAATTAAAAAAAATACAGCAACCCCAACTCAGGCAAATTTCAAGTGTCGATACGTTAAAATAATTTTTGTGAATAAAAATTTGATTTTACCATTTTAATATTCAACTCTGTGTGTTAACCGGAACTAAATCAGTTGTTAATTTTTGTTCTAAACTAAAGTGTTTAATTTAAACTTGAGCTACTATTACTATACAGGGCGTAGCTTTTAAATAAATTGAATTAGATTAATTTCGAATGCAAATCAAACTCTGACAATACACAGGGCGAAGCAGTTGGCCCTTTCCAGCCTTTTCAAGTTTATCCACCCCGAACTCAAATCAAATAAAATTAAGTGCACGGAAGGCCTCTAGAGTCTCATACAAAGCTCTCTAGCTGAAATTATTTTATTTTTTCCAAACCAGAGGTACCGTTCGTGTTCACAACGAAGACCGCGTCCTCGCCTCACGCATCTTCCAGCGGCTTGTATATCAGTGTATGCGCGGAAGCTATACAATCTTAGGTGAGAGTTGTATAGGGGATATACCATCCTTCGGAGCGGATGTAAAGCCGTCGGTCCCTTGTCTATTAAATGTTAGGCAAGTAAAGGATCCCTACTCTTCTTAAGGGAAGAGGTTCGGCAAAATTCCTGGTTGGGGGTAGCTCGTTTACAAGTGCCGGTGTTAGACCTCAGTAGCGGAAATAGGCCGACGTTAAATAAATGTATAAAAGAAATCCTTAGAAAGAATCTCCAACTTACTCAGAAAACCATGCTTCATCTTCTTCTTCATATGTGGATATGCAATTTGCTAAACAAATGAGTACATTATCAATAACATGTAGAAAACTCTCTACAAAGAATTTGTTTGCAGCGACCAAAATAAATTCTTCGCCTCCTTCGCCATCGAAATGAGTAATACGCCCACGTACTCGACTTCTTTGGTCACTATGTTGCTAACAATCAGACAGTATTTGTACAGTAACTGAGGGGCGGAAGTTTTATTTGTCATTCCAAGAGCTTCGAAAGGAATTAGAAATCATTCATTTTTATATAAAACAAATTTTCAAGGTAATTTGGTGAATCAATTATTGATGCACTTTTTCAACGTTTTAATTTTTTGTTGTGCGAGCCCGATACTTTTTGTGTATATTCGCTAGATAGATGATAAATATATTATTACTATTATTATTATTGCAAAAGTATCTCATATTATAAAGTAGAAATAATTTTAAAAACTTTTAGTGTGGTTAATCATGTTATGGAGCAATGGCTTTAATTATTTTCCAGTTTAAAGTCTTTTATAATGTTAACTCGTATTTCAGTTATAAATTAGAATGTAAAATTCTGCGAATTTGTAAATACACTTACAAAAACGTTTATTCCATGAAAAATCTAAACATATATTTTAGTAGCTGGTGTGCTCATGCAATTTCGCAAGAAATGCCATCTTATAGGATTACTGCTGTCGAGAGCGTGTTACATTCATGTAATGTGATTTCTTGTCAACAGAATGTTTACAAAATATCATGCAGGGTATAAAGTTTTTCTGCATTCAGGGACTAAATATATCATGTGTTTCTAGATGTAACTGAACAAACGTCTGTCATCCCGACTTTAATCTTTTAACGTACCATTTTAATTTTACGCACTAGTGCTGGCCTGATGTAAGTGACACATCGTGCAATCTGAGGGATGGCATTTATGAAGAATGTAAACAAACTGGGATTCATAGTTCACTGACCAAATATTATCATAAAAGTATTTTCACTTAGGACATAACATTCACACATATTCGAAATGCACATGTACATGTACAGGGAGCTTCTTGATAAAGTATTCGCACCGTTGACCTCAGTCTTTAAAGTTTTTTTTATTTTTAAATTTGATCTGTTTACTTCTTTGAGTTTTCAAATATTCGGAACAAATTTTTTCAATATGAATGATATATAGAAAGAACAATAAAACGTACTTTATGCAATATATGTATGGCAAGTGGATCATTATTAACAATTACCATGGCAACAGGGCTGTATTTACAGCCCCAGGGACTTTAATGACACCAATGTATTTTAAAAGATTATAATTAATTATTTACCTATTAATGTAGCAATGGCAAGTTCGTTGATTATATTCTTTATTTAAATATTTTTGTTTTATAGTTGGTAAAAGAAAAGATACCAACCAATTAGGAAGTAAGTTGGCAGTAATATAGAAATCAACTAATGGTGGTTTTATGTTTTAACTATGCAACATCAAAATTACTTACAAAAACTTCAAAATATCCTTAGATCATAGATTTTTTAAAAATAAATACATTAATAATGAAACTTGAATTCCTATAATATTACACTCTAAAATTACTGTTTACTATCCTACCATACCACAATATAACATATTAACCGCAGACATACCGAATACAACTAAAACTACAATCAATACTTAAAGATATATAAATTACAAAAAATTTAAAACCTTAATAAATGTAGCAAATTTGAAAGCAATATATAACAGTCATAATGTAGAAAACTTTACCGAACTATTTATAAATAATAGAAAATTTTATAAAGGAAAGCACATATATAACAAAAACTATTACCAAATACAAAAAATTCTATTAAAGTCAATGAATATCAGAGATTAATTGTACAAAATTATAAAAAAACTACCAATGGAAATATATTTCCTCAGTATAAAATGTATAGAAACAAAATAAATAATTAACTTAATAAGTGAATTGAAATAAAAATACTATAAAAACTTAATCGCTCACAACAGAAATAACAGCAAAAAACTCTGGCAATCAATATACGAGTATTCGAATAATAATAAACCAAAGACATCTAGCGACATAAAAGAAATTATGGACGAGAATGGCGTACTTATAGAAGATAATAAAATAATTGTTGACATTTTTAATAATCATTACGCTACTAACGGTGAAAAAATGACGCATAATATTTTAAACTATAATAATGCAATGGATGAACGCAATAACCTCCCGCCTAATAAATTAAATTCCACCTTTTTCAGCCGAGTTGACGAAATCGAAATTAAAGATATAATAGATTCTCTAAAAAATAACGCGTCACCAGGTATTAACAATATAACTACTGAAATACTAAAAACTATATCCATTGAAATAGCGAAATATCTTTGCCATATTATAAATTTAATATTTACAAAAGCTGTATGCCCTTTTCACTTCAAAACAGCAATAATAAAACCAATTTTCAAAAAGGGAGACCGTAATAATGTTTAAAACTAAACAGCCTCGTATCGAATGTAGCAAAAATATTTGAGAAAGCTCTAAAAAATAGAATAGAAAGGTTTATAATGAAAAATAATTTATTGTCTAGTTTACAATTTGTTTTTCAAAACAATAAATCTACTAATGACACTATTGCTGTGTTGATAAGTAAAATTTACAATAATTTGGATAATGGCAAGGCCTGTGCAGGAGTTTTCATCGACTGATCGGTAGGCCATCACAGGCTCCTATTAAAACTTCACTCTCTAGAAATTCGTGATCCAGCACACGCGCTCATAGAAAGCTACCTGGGAAATAGGAAATAAATAGTTCAAATTGATAATTGTCTTAGCACACAGAGAGAACTTACCTTCGGAATACCCCAAGGGACGGTTCTAGGACCTATTTTGTTTATCATATATTTAGATCAATTGCTTGCCTGAAATTGCTCCGGAACCATAATGTCGTTTGCAGACGACACCGTTCTATATGTTGAAGGAAATTCGTGGAAAGAGGTGGAGCAATCGGTAGAATCAGATCTACAAATGATTATAAAATGGTTTGACACCAATTTGCTAACAATAAATCTTGATAAAACCAAGCACTTACCTTTTGCAATAAAAAAATTGTTTTTCAGACAATAAAAAAATCAAAATACACTTACCGTTTAGAAACAACTGGTGGACAATAGAAAGTAGTGACCACCTAAAATATCTTGAAATAGAAATAGATGGCAGGCTGGAATGGGACCTCCATATAACATAACTCAATTTTTAATGTTAATAGTAGATTGTTAGACTTAGTCATAAGTAATATCACCTCATTACAAGTTGAAAGGTCAGAAATTTCCATGATAAGGGAAGATTTGCACCATCCACCACTGTATATTAACCTACCTCAAGAAAATGACGAAGCGAGAAATATTCCAGTGAAGTTAGAATTGACTTTTAACTTTAAAAAAGCTGATTATATCACAATGTACAATTTATTTTTACAAACAGATTGGTATTTTCCAACAAACTAGGATGTAAACCTAGCTGTAAAAAATTTCTACAGTGTTATTAATAATATATTTACGACATGCGTCCCGAGGACTTATCCCTCGACTTATCCCAAAAGTCATCGGAATTATAGCAGAGACATAATCTATAATATTAAGGAAAAAAATTCAGCTTGGAAAAATATAAGCAATTGAACAATACTCAGGACTATGAAAAGTTTAAAACTCTAAAATCACAAATAAAAAATGATATTAAGCTAGCGCATGAACGTATGTCAACCATATTGAAAATAACATTAAGACGAATCCTAAATCTTTTTGGTCATATATTTATAGCAAAAAGAATACGATAATCCTCAAGAAATTGTCGACGCATTTGCTGAGCTCTTTAAAACTGCTTTTACAGAATCATCTGAGTACGTAGATTCTGACATAGATGGAAATAGATAAGAACCATCATAATTAGTCCAACTAAACGAAGATAAAATATGTAAAGCTATCAAAAAGTTAAAAAACAAATTCACCGCTGGTCTTGATGGTATACCGTCATTTCTTTTCAGAGACTTTGCTAATGTCTTAGCGAAACCTCTGCTTATTTTATTTAACTTAGTCCTTAACGGTAACACATTCCCAGTGTTATGGAAAAACTCCAAAATTATTCCCGTATTTAAAAAAGATAATCGGACTGACATAAAAAACTATCGTTCCATCACTATCATTAATAATTTAAGTCTTTGAATTCGCTCTATACAAGGAGCTCCACATGCATGTCAACCAACAAATTTGCCCTAATCAACACGTCTTTGTGGCTGGCCGGTCGACAATTAGCAACCTGGTCTGTGTTACATAATTTATTTCGGAGGTATTGGATGGTAATGGACAGATAGATGTCATTTATACATACTTCTCAAAGGCGTTTAACGGACTAGACCACGGTATCTTACTCAAAAAGCTTTCGGCTTTAACCGAGATGTTCAATATCGTGGGCATAAATCTGAAATTGTATCTGTATTATTTGTACTTCTGGGGTACCACAAGGGTCAGTGTTGGGTCCCTTATTCTTATTTTGTTTATAAATGACATCGTACTTTGTCTGAACTGCTATTGTCTACTATATGCGGATGACCTCAAACTATATCTAGCTATCAAGGATGAATCTGACTGTTTGCTACTGTAAGTTGACTTGGATCTAATAAACGACTGGTGCACCTCAAACTCCCTACCTCTCAACGCCGCTAAATGTAGCGCTGTCACCTATACTAGGAAATTGAATCCTGTGCAGTATGATTACGCTATAAATCAGGTACGTTTAAAAAAACCAGAGGTATTTAAAGATCTAGGCATTACCTTTGATAGTAAGCTGACCTTTAACCAGCACATCAATATAATTGTATCATCAGCTTACAAAACTCTGGGCTTTATCTTTGGAAACTCCGGTGAGCTTAACATCGACACATTAAAAATTCTATTTACGTCTTTTGTGCGGTCTAAACTTGAGTACGCCTCTGTCGTGTGGAATCCATAGACGATTTTTAGATTTATGGCATTCAAGGAGGACCAAACCTATCCACCAATAGGGTTTCCACATGACAAACTGCTAGAGAGGTTCAGTGCTGATGAACTAGTCAGAATGTGGTCTCTTCACTCTGCTATGTTTTTACATAAACTTGTCAATAATAAAATAAATGGTCCCGAACTTTGGGCAAAAGTCAATGCGCTTGTTCATATGCCATTGATGCAAACAAGACTAACTAATATTTTCTATTTACCCACACCAAGAACAAATCTATTAAAATTCTCACCGGTGTATGTTACGCGTTATAACTGGCATGATATTCAGGATAATATCAACCTTTTTAACTGCAGTGTTGTAAGAACTGCCTACTATAACCATTAATTTTAAATCATTATATGTGCTTTTAATAAGCTATTTCAAAACCTATATGTACGTTATACCCCTTTAAAATTCTGTGATATTGTGTATTTTGTAATTATTAAGTATTTTTGTCATTATGTATAGTGTACTTCTCCTACCCTGTTATTGGAACATGTTCTGTTGGGTAGTGTATAATAAAATAAAATAGACATTGTGAATATTAGCGCCAGCAGTGTAAGTATTGAGTAATCATGGACTTAATACCGAACCTTGAAGCAAACCTACAGATACGAAACGTGGACCATTTTTTTCTTTATTTACACTGATATATATTTTCTTTGGTATAAAATGTTGCTAATGGTGACAGCTGTATATTTAGGGGCGATGAACTAATTTTTTTATGTTAGAATGTGTATATTTGTAGATTCATACGCTCTTTGTATATCCAGAAAAAATGCTCATGGGTAGTCATTTCTTGAAAAAAACTATTAAATATTTGTCACTGTTAGTAACTGTGTTTAATATGCCGATATCTTGTTTAAAACCAAATTGTTTTGTGGAGCGATATTATTTCTTTTTAACCATCGCTCTAATTTATGTTTAATCTCTCCTCAAAAGTTTTTAAAATTCGTGAAATGATATGGGGCGATAAAACTCTGTCTCATTAGGGTCTTTTTGGTCTTTAAACAAGTACAATTATTATTTTTTTAAACGCTACTATGCTTCTGTTTTTGATCCACATATCGTTTCGAAGGGAAAATATTTGGCGTTTGACGAAAGATGTTTTAACATAAGATATTTGATTTCATCAAAGCATTGTATGTAATCTTCATAGCCTAGTCAAGTTCGATTAACGTGAAAGGTTCAGATAAAGGAGCTAGGATCCTCAGCAGGAACATTTTTTTTCAAGAATTTCAGTGACTGTCGATGGTGACACGTTAATAAAAAAATCTTCCAGGCCATAACGTGAATAATTCTTTGTATTACTTCAACTTGTCTCCATAACTCAACAGAGAGATCACAGCAGGTTGGGTTCGCAAGTGACATTTGATTTGATGCACCTTATGGGTCTCCAAGACTGTGCAAAACTGAATAATTCCAGTACTAAGACCAACTAGCATATCGGGGTGTCTCCGCCTTAAATCTATGCATTAAACTGTATAAATAATAAGAATAATAATTTTCTGCTTATTTGTGATGATGTAGTTCTTAAATGTTACAAAACATTACAACAAAGTTCGTAGCTTTCAATATTTAGTGGAAGTCCATCCAAAAATGTTTGCGAGGTACGTTTCACATACTTACCTTGTCGTACTTTCCTCACAATACATCCCTCGATTACCTATGTTTCGTCCAGATAATAAATATTTTCCGTCCCCACCGAATTTTCGAACTAAAACGTAGGCTGTCCTCTAACAAATAATTCCGTACTTGTCAATAAGAACTGGTTCGCCATTCAAAAATCCAACTCTTGTAAAACTTCCTATTGACTTGTGATAAACCGTTGCCATCTTCAAGTGCACTTACATGTTGTTCAATTTTGGAAAACTGTGTTCGATTTTATTCAATGGTGCTGTAAAACCCGCATGAGATACGCAAATTCGGATCCACACAAATATCATGGAAATCGCCCTTAATTAAGAATTTTAGGAAATGCAACGAGAAATTAGAAAAAGTACAATAAAAACGTAAAACACCTGATAACAAATTTATTGACACAAGTCCTTCAGGCAGGAATGCTGGGAGTAGATCGTTCACACTACTATCTAATCTTTCCATGGCCCCAAGCATGCAGCAAAAATAATGATTGGATTGTATTGCAAACCAATTTCACTGCTAAAATTGAAACGTCGTTTCCACCATCATAACACATTAATATTCGTTCGACATATTTCATCCTAGATACATTTTAGATAGGTATCCTTATTCTCTTCCAACAAGTTGGTAACAGACATTAAATTCATGCCATTCGCAATTTTCAAAATTAAAGTGATTTAGAGTATCCCGTATATCATTCATTAATATATCTGTTTCCATCTGATTAAAATTTACACAAATAACATGTAATTTCATTTCATGTATAATTGAAAGCAATGGCATCATAAACAATACATTGCACCTTGACTTACCCGTTTCATTTAAGTGATGTTTACACTACGGGTGAAAAGGTAACATTAAGTAGTTCTAATTACGCACCTGTTCAGTATCAATAACATAAACAATTATCTAAAACCGGTAGCCTAACATATATTTAACCTAAATTAGCAAATTATTTAAATTAGGGAGCTAATTGGCACTGGCTCTTGTCATTTTTGCATTTCTTTCGGATTATCTTAATTTACTTGAATGTAAAGTAATGGAAGTTGGCCTGGTAATACTTTCTTTTTTGTTGTACTTAAGCATGGACGGTAGTAAATTATCCAACATAAAATTATAAAACAATTTTCAAGAACAAGCAATGAATAATTTTTTTTCATCGAAATAATTATAGCTCAAATTTAATTTGTAATATTTTATGGATTCACTGTACAATTTCACTTATTTTGTTAGCACCTTATATTATACTATCTTACGAAGATTTAGCCAAAATTTAGGTAAGTAAATACAATTTTTGTTCTTATTATTTAGCATTATAAAAATAGGCGTGTAAAAATTTCGGTGGTATTTCTTTTAGCATCGAAGTAAAGTGCAGTGAAGGAACAGATAATCTTTTTCTTTAGAACTACTGGTTATTTATTTTCTTGTTAACTAATTAAAATTAAAAATATTTTACTTAAAAATACCATAAAACTTCTTGACCGTTAATAAAAACATTGAAATAATTGTATTATTCATTTGCCCGCATACCAAAACAGTTTAAATTATGTTGAGTGTATTTTCATCACTAACTTCTTTTAATTGTATTCCCTTCAAAACATCCACTACTGATAAAAAGTAGTATTCATTCTGCCACCCAATTAGTTCAACACAGCTATTTCGTTTTTGCGAGAACTCAATGCAGCCGGACAACACAAATTGTCCTTGTTTTTTAGTGTGTAATTTCTATAGCATGATTTAAAAAGCAAATGAAACATTGGCACATAGACGTAGCTAATTGGATATATACCAGTTTTGCAGATGAGTAATAAGTATTTAGCGATCGACTGGTGATGGCGCGGTAAGTACTCAAAAGAAATTACTAAAAAATAGGATAATTTCACAGTCATACCCCTAATTAGGCCTTGTTGCATTTGGTTTTATTTGTTCATTTTCACACCGATTCCTGGATTGTTTGACTTCTTATATACAAAACAGAAATCTTAGTATAACATGCAATGAAGTCCCATCAGACACCTATGACCTAATTTTAGGTATCTTCAAGGATCTGTATTAGGTCTTTTATTATTTTTAATTGTGTTAGTGATCTTTCCATATTTATCAGAAATGAGTATACCATTATGTATTTGGGTAACACTACGGTAACAGTAATTGCTATTAATCTTCAGGATAATGTAGTTCAAATTGTTAGGGATGCGTTCTTAATAGGCTGACTCTAAAAGAAAATAACACCAAATTTATGAATTCTGTCATTTTGCCTAGTATTACACTGTGACTGTACACTGTTCTTAGATACTTGAGTTCATAGTACCTTATCGTGGGATTGTCAACAAAAATCATTTACTTTGAACCTTGAAAAAGTTCAGGAATCACCGATAATTCTCAAATAACCCAAATCCATCAATAACATCACTCAAACATTCAAACCAATCATTTTAAAACTCAAACATTATCAAATAACCCACTACAAAAATATCGCCCCCCACATGAGCTTAAATACATCAAAACTATTTCCATATCAGCAGTCAAAATATTTCATTTCACTCGCACATATTTTTTATAAATTATCTTTCTTTTCGATTCCACCGTTCATTCGATTTCGCGTCTTAGATATCAAAATACAATCAATCTCCATTCATAATGTCCCAATAGAGTACCGGTACTTTCGTTCCCCATTATCATCAAAACTTACTTCCAGTTCGTTCACCGTGGGCCTATCGGAACATTTTCATGTCATATCAACTTTAGTGTAGAATTTTCGGGACGACTTTATAGGGTCGTTTCAAAATTAATTAATTTATTCAGACAACTATCGTCAATAAAATCGATTCAAACTTATTTCATACATCAAACAATTCCTTATTTTAATGCTGAAACATTCATATAATTTTCCTTTCCAGACCTATGCGAGCTTAAGTCCCTGACGAAACATAAAAGACCGAGCTCAGCGCGCTCAAAAAAAAAGAAAGGGTCCAGTTCGATACGTGTGCCACGAACATTATCTCTATAACCTTGCCACTGCAGCTGCTTCCTTGGCTATACCAAGTAAAAAAGCTCTAAACCATTTTTGCCACCGCGCATTTAACAAAAAGTGAAGTTCAAACGGTGTACCGCGTTCTTGATAGTCACACAATTGCCTAAGCAGATAATTTAACAATAATGCTTAGCGAAAAATTCCTCTGTGAAAGAATGAAGGGAGTCCTAAGAATAATTGAAAAATGGCGCAGAGGACACTCCCTGTCTGTGAATCCCTGGAAGACGGAGATGGTTCTCTTCACAAGGAAAAGGAAACTAGGAGCACTGAATGCACCTGCCCTCCTAGATACAACACTAAGTTTCGCATCAGAAGTAAAATACCTTGGGGTAACCTTCGATGCCAAACTAACATGGAATTCTCACATAGATAGAAGATTACAGAAGGCTTACGTTTCTTATTAGCATTGTCGCAGGACCGTGGGAAATGAAACGCAAAGTGGTCATGTGGATATACACTGTCGTCATAAGACCAATGATAACCTATGTAGCTGTGGTTTGGTGGCCTAAGAGCAAACAGACTACAGCTATGGTCAAGCTCAGCCAAGTGCAGAAAGTTGCCTGCTTAAGCATAACCGGAGCTATGCGAACAACGCCAACGAGAGCTATGGAAGTAATGCTGTGTTTGCTACCACTAGATATATATCTAGGAGAAGTGGCTCTGACAACAACGGTATGCCTCAAATCCATAGGCATACAACCAAATGTAGGCTGTGGAGAGCCCAGAAGTCGCCTGTGGAATGAGGCTGTCAGGAAGGACGCCTTTTCTGCAGGCGTGCACAGATGGCATTTCTTCCCGGTTTGTCTTGGACAGACCCTACATAATACAAACGAATAGTTAGAACGAGGCTGCTAGCGAAGATGTGATCAACATCTTCGCAGACGGATCAAGAAAGAAGGATGGGACAGGATGTGGAATATACTCCAGAAATCTGCAAATCCAATATAAATGGGCTGTGGATGGGAGAGCCAGCCTAGTACAGATAGAACTGGCGGGCATAACCATAGCCGCAAAAGAGATTGTCCGTAGACAAACTACGTACAAGACAATCAGGATCTAAATAGATTGTAGACAATCATTATTAGTCCTGAGAAGTTACAAAATTACCACAGCAGTAGTATGGGAATGTCACGAAGCACTTGTGGGTGCCTCCAGCATGAATAACACATTGGTATGCTGGGTTAAAGGATATGCACAGTGTAGTGGCAACAGAGTAGCCGACAGACTGGCCAAGAAGGCAGCAGGCCCAGGTATCTTTGGACCAGGCCGGACTAGTCTGTTACCAATCACGGCGATAAATAAATAAACACCACAGAAATTAGACAACCCCCAATTCCAGAAGCCAGAGGTTTGTGCGGAAGGAAGTTACACATTGAAAAAATGCAGACATACAACCATTTCCTCCGACAGTGCCGGAGCCGGGATTCGAACCCGATGGAGCAATACCCGTGTAATTAATCGCGATTGCCACCTCGCGCCTTAACCAACGCGACTATTGGCACAAAGTAGTAAAGGACAATTTAGGTACCTATCTCATAACGTTCACAGAAATAATTAATAAAATCAACATTATGCAGTGGAAAGCACGTTGCGCTGTTTCAAATAAAAATAGTTTCATTAATTTTTTATCAGCTAATAATATGGATATAGCCTTAATGAGCGAGGCATGGTTTAAACCTGACTCGAACATAAATTTTTAAATAAATAAATAAATAAAAAAATAAAATAAATTTTAATTTGGTACGCAAAGACAGACAAGATGGTAAAGCAGGCGTAGCAATTTTAATAAAAAAAAAACATTTTTCTTTCAAAGAAATAATAATTTCGAATAATGTTAACGATGTGTGTGGAGTGAAAGTGTTTATTAACGATCTTGAATTATCATGCTTATCTATATGTAGACCACCTAATACAAGCACTAACAACAGTGACTGGTTCAATATTTTTGAACAAGTTTCGTCACCTCTTATCATAGGGTGCGACTTTAACTAACATAATAATCTGTGGGGTTCATCTAAAAATGACCGATTTGGTTTTCAAATAATAAATGCTGCGGATGATCTTAACTTACTATGCCTCAAAGATGGCCAAGCTACTCGTGTAGAGAGACCTGGTGTACAAAAATCTGTTGTGATATTTCTTTTTCATCCACGGACATATCGAATAAAATAACATGGATTGTAACTTCGAACACACAGATCATTACCCAATACTCATTGAATTTGTCTCTCATCGTCAAATAAATGACACAATTTTCCCGAAAAGCAAATGGAATGTTAAAAAAACTAACTGGCCTCTGTACACATCACACATATTTCATTTATTACCACTTCTACTTTTTATAATATAAATGAAAAATGGGATTATCTTTTGAATACTATTAATCGTTCAGCCGAGTTATCAATCCCCAAGTTAAAACCTCTTAAAATAAAAAATCGCCCCCCAGCTCCATGGTGGGATTCCGAATGTGATAACGCGGTTCAGGAAAGAAAAACAGCGTTCAATAATTATAAACAATCGTCCACTTTGGAAAATTTTTTAAGCTGCAAACTAATTAGCGCCCGTACAAAAATTTTTTAAAATGCAAAGCAAAACAGAGCTGGATAAATTGGGTATCAAATTTAAATAAAAATGCTCCTTCTTATTCTTTATGGAAGCAAGCCAAAAAAGTGCAAAGAATTCCAGAAAACTCTCGCAAAGCAGTAAAGAACGATTCGGTACAAGAATTTTTAAATAAAATATCCCCACCTTACGTTGAAAATGACCACAAATTATCCCACTGGCAATGTGAATCCAACCATCTTTTGACCCAACCATTTAATTTTTTCGAGATAGAATATACGCTTAAAAATAATCTTAATAGTTCCCCGATGATATAAAGTACCCCATGCTTGTGCACTTGCCTGATATTGACAAACAATTTTTACTTGATATATTTAACGAAATGTTAAGTACAGGTAAAACCATTGACTTGTTTAAAAAATTAATTACTGTGGTTCCCATTTTAAAACCAGGCAAGGATCCTCATCATGCAGACTCCTATCGACCTATTTCTCTTCTTTCGCGTGTTCTCAAGACTTTGGAATGTATGATAAAGGGCAGACTAGACTGGTGGTTACAAAAATAAAAACTACTTCCAAATCATCAGTATGAATTTAAAAAAGGGTTCGGGACTATTAACGCTTTATCATCTTTAGTGGTTGCTGCCCAAAATAATTTTACACGTAATAATTATTTGGCAGCTTTGTTTCTAGATATACAGGGTACTTATAACGCAATTGACCTCCATATGTTAGATGGGAAACTAATGCAGTGGAAGAGCAGAGAGCGTCTCACTCTACTGAACTTCGCCCTTTTACTATTGTATTCAATAATAAATAAAGACATATTATTATTATTATTATTATTATTTTAAATTTCCCATGAATTTAGCAAAAGTGATAGAGAATCTTTTCACCAATAGAATGATTTTCGTACGAGATATTAACAATCAGTTAATTGGGCCACTTTAAAACAGCGCAGGGCTCCGTGTTGAGTCCAATTCTTTTTAATTTATATACTGCGAACGTACACAAAATTAATGATCTCCAATGCAGTTTAGTGCAATATGTCGATGATTTTTGTATATATACCGAGCATAAAAAGTACATCGTAGCTATAGATCTTCTTACTTCATCTATAACTAGATTGGGTAAATGGTTTCATCATAATGGGTTCGATCTGTCTTTTCTCGGCACAACTGTCCTAATATTGACAGCATTAATCTTGGAGATTATTTGTTTCCTGTTCAATCTCATGTCAAATATTTAGGAGACATTCTCGATAAAAAACTTAAATGGAACATTTATATTGAACACATAATTAATCGCTATAATAAAAGTATAAACTTCTTAAAAATGACTACTAAAACCTGGTGGGGCGCGGATGTTCAAACCGCTCTTCTTTTTTATAAAGCCTACATAAGATCAATTTTCGATTATGGATGTACTCCTTATGATTCTGCATGTAATAGTCTTTTGAAACGTTTAAATCTCATTCAAAACTCAGCTCTGCGTATATGTTTGGAAGCCATGAGATCAATTCCTGCCGATGCTTTATATGCCGAAGTTTTGATACCTCCTCTTTCGCTCAGATGTCAGTACATTAGTGAAAAGTTTATTCACAAGATTCATATTAATAATCAACATCTATTACATAATGTATCAACCCTCAATACATCCGACTTAACAAATAAATTTTGGAGTAATAAAAATTATCCGCCTCTATGTATGGCTTTTCGAGATTTCAGTAATATCTTGCCACTATTGAACAACCCTTTCAGTTATATTTAGTATTTTGAATATTTCGATCTTTTTTCGAACGTGTCAGTAATAACAGCCCAATACGGGGATCACTCCAATTTTAATTCTAACATCCTAAATTCAATTCTGGAAAAGTGGGATAACCCTTTGTTGGTATTCTCAGATGCATCCAAATCTCCCTTAGGTACCGGCTGTGCATGCTACATTCCTTCCACCAATAATGTAATAAAAGTCAAATTGCTTCCGCATGTTTCCATTTTTACAGGAGAAGCAATAGCTATCTATATACGAATCGCTTGAATTTATTTACACTTATAATGCAGATACCTCCATAGTATTATCTGACTCTTTATCTGTTCTAACCGCATTAGGAAATAGTGTCTCATTCAATATTAAAACCAATCCGTATATATTGAAAATAAAGAAATTATTACGTACTATAATAGAAATGGGAAGAGAGGTTCATTTCGTATGGGCGAAAGCACATATTGGCATAAAAAATAACAAGATTGTTGACCTCTTAGCCATGGAAAGTATCAACTCAGGTGTTCCCTCAGAAACAAATATATGTCTGTCTGACTCTTTTAACATTTTAAAATCCAAATTGCGAGATAGGTGGTTGAAGATATGGCGAGAGTACTGCAATTTCAACCGTACTAGATATACGCTTATTCACCCTGATCTTCCATCTAAGTTTTGGCATGAAAATTATGCCTGCCCTAGAAAATATGTAACAACTATAATACGTCTCAAATCTGGGCACGCTTGTTTTCCAGTACATCTGTTTAAAATAAACGTTCTGCCTTCAGAGAATTGTGATATTTGTGGAGTTAAATCTGACCTGGATCATATTCTCTTCCAGTGCTCCAAATACAAAACGTCTTTGGACAGATTATATACGAACCTTATTAAGCACAATCAATCACCTTTTAATATACTTCCCTTCTCAGTCAATTTAGTAAACCAGTTTTTGATTGCATCATCTGCTAAGCAAAAACACAGTTTAAATAATTCTATGCATACAATGAAAAAATTTTGTATTTCAAATTTATTTATTTAAAATACATAATAAACCTACATACTGCATATTTTAAAAAATATATATAACTATTATAAGCGTGCTGGCAGAATAACACAAAGTTCCCCCCATTTATCTCAGTTTAGCTTTTTGATCAATTACGGGGGGATTGCTTAGCAGGGCAGAATAATTTATATGGTATCTCTTCTGCTGCAAATAGTTTTAGGGAGTTATTTCCTCATAAGTTTTAATTTTTTTCATATTTCTAAAAATTTTTATTAATTTTCAGATCATTCGAGTAAAAGTAAAAAGTAATTCGAGTAAAGTGAAAGTAAAAAAGGTATGCTTATATCATTTCGATGTACCAAGCCATTACCGAGTTAATTTATATTTAAAGACAAAGTGTATTTACAATATTTTATTAATAAATTATTTTATTTATTTACACTTATAATGCAGATACCTCCATAGTATTTTCTGACTAGTTATTTGTTCTAACCTCATCAGGAAATAGTGTCTCGTTCAATATTAAAACTAATCCGTATATATTGAAAATAAAGACGTACTATAATAGAAATGGGAAAAGAGGTTCATTTCGTATGGGTGAAAGCACATATTGGCATAAAAAATAACGAGATTGTTCACCTCTTAGCCAAGAAAAGTATCAACTCAGGTGTTCCCTCAGAAACAAATATATGTCTGTCTGACTCTTTTAACATTTTAAAATACAAATTGCGAGTTAGGTGGTTGAAGATATGGCGAGAGTACTGCAATTTCCACCGTACTAGATATACGCTTATTCACTCTGATCTTCCATCTAAGTTTTGGCATGAAAATTATGTCTGCCCTAAAAAATATGTAACAACTATAATACGTCTCAAATCTGGGCACGCTTGTTTTCCAGTACATCTGTTTAAAATAAGCGTTCTGCCTTCAGAGAATTGTGATATTTGTGGAGTTAAATGTGACTTGGATCATATTTTCTTCCAGTGCTCCAAATACAAAACGTCTTGGGACAGATTATATACGAACCATATTAAGCACAAAAATCAATCACCTTTTAATATACTTCCCTTCTCAGTCAATTTAGTAAACCAGTTTTTGATTGCATCATCTGCTTTTTGGAAGAGACGAAAATTTTGTTATAAATTTTGTGTGAATGTCTGAATAATTTAGCTTCGTATCCTCTGTTGTTTTTCCTTTGTAACACCCTCTAATTTATAGTGGTCCTCTAAAATTGTTTGTTATTAAAAATGTCCTGACAGACCCCAGGGCGAGAAGCGTGTGTCCTTGTTTTCTTTTCCTTTTTTGTGATCTTCAAATTATTTTCTCTGTCGAAGTAGGTTAGTTTACAATGAATGATTTTCAGCAGGGCAATTTTTAATAAGTTTTTCCGCAGTTTTTAATTTAAGTAGCGGTTGGCTGTATGGCTAATGGCCGAATACAAAAAGAAATCGAAAATGAATAAGAAGGGAGATGTACCCCTTAAAAGCGGCATAATAAATTTCTGCTCTTCTGCAATACGCTCTAATTCCCTTAAAAGATCAAATTCATATTTTAAACTTAGTCATAGACCATCCAGATAATACTGCCCTGCTAAGCAAAACCCCCGTAAAATGATTTTTTGTTAAAAATGAGTTAGAAACTATTTCAAGATGTACCTTCTTACTAAGCAAAAAACCTTGTAAAATGTTTCTAGATATGAGAAAATAATAAATTTTAAAACCCGTATCTTGAAAACTGTATGATGGAACTAAATAAAAACACAGTACAGTACGCATGCTACAGTAAAACACGGCAAATAAGACAAGCCTCGAGAAATTTGCGGTGTTTTTACTTAGTTGCTGTTACAATCCGTGCGAAATTTGAAGTGTTCTTACTTAGCTGCTGTTAAGTACCGCGTTTTTATCTAGTACGACACCACTAAATTAGCTGTGTGTAAAATATTATGTTAGTGACCAAGTTGCTACTGGAAGGGATAAATTTAATATTATATAATGATCTTAATATCTTAAAATATCTAACGTTTCCATATTAAAATATTTATAAGCATTTTACTAGGCAAAAAGTCAGTATAAGCACTATAACCATCATATACCATGATTTTATTTAGCGAGGTAATTTTGTATATTGTTTAAGGTGCTAAGCAAAAACACAATTTAAATAATTCTATGCATACAATGAACAAATTTTACATTTCAAATGTATTTATTTAAAATACATAATAAACCTACATACTGCATGCTTTAAAAAATATATATAAACTGTTATAAGCGTGCTGGCAGAATAACACAAAGTTCCCCCCATTTATCTCAGTTTAGCTTTTTGACCAATTACGGGGGGTTTGCTTAGCAGGGCAGAATAGTTTACATGGTATCTCTTCTGCTGCAGGTAGTTTTAGGTGTTATTTTTTAGGAGAATTTTTTTCATATTTCTAAATTTTTTTATTAATTTTAAGATCACTCGAGTAAAAGTAAAAAGTAATTCGAGTAAAGTGAAAGTAAAAAAAGGTATGCTTATGTCATTTCGAGTAATTTATATTTAAAGACAAAGTGTATTTACAATATTTTATTAATAAACTCTTTTACAAATAAAGAATGCTTTGAAATATAATTAAACGTAGAAAATAGCAAATTATCAAGTACAAAAATTGCTCGAAATGTCCTTTATTTTCCCTTTTCCACAATCTAAGTCTATTTTTTTAGGAACGTTGAATACCCCGTAAAATTTTTTCATTATTATGTAACATCGTAAACTCTTGATCGATTTTTCTCTCAACTGTTCAATCATGTCAATGTGAGTATTATAAACTCGTGATTTTAGATAACTCCACACAGTGAAATTAAGACGCGTTAGGTCAGGATATCGAGCAGGCTACTTATCCGTCCGATCCATCTATAACGATAGTGGTTATGTAACCATGTTCTACATGTTCTGGTATAATGCAGTGCTGGGCCGTCATGCATAAAAAACATATTTCTTCTACTTCGCAATAAAATATTACCTAATATTTCAAGTAAGCTGTTTTCCAAAAAATCATAATACATACCGCTATTTAAATGTCCAGGAAATATAGGGTGTCCAACTAACTGATTCCCTATAGTTGCTGTACATAGATTTATTTTGAATGTTGTTGCAAATGGGTTTGTATCGTCACATTAGGATTTTCTTCAGCCCAGAAATGTAAATTCCGAGAATTACACATGCCTTGTCGTGTGAATGTAGCCTGCAACGGTTTTCGGTCGCTTCTCTTTACTTTGTGGTTCTTTGCCAGCTTAGCTCAATCTATAAATTTACGAAGAGCAATATGGGCGTGGGTTTAAGTCATGGACGCCAGACTTATAGGGAAGCCGAGGAAATGAAAAATAAAACAGAAAGATAAAGGTAAATATAGAAATATATTACAAGTATAGGTTAATGATATGATACCCAACAATGATTAAATATAATTCAGATTTATATATTACATCGACAATAGATCAGGTTGTTATCGACCAAATTTAATCCTAGTAACTTTCAATACTAAGAATAATTCAATATATCACAGTTACTTAACCATTTAAGTTAAATTTATATTTATAGTTCGATAGAACCAAAGAAATACTATATTACACAATATAGGCATAGGCCTCTAGGTTAAAACATTTGAAAGACATCCTTTCAAAATCTAAATTTATACTTGTAACAAATATTTACAAAACAGATATATTACAGTGGGTAAAATTTCAAAAACTCTAAGTTACGTAAAGATAATAAGATAGGACTTGACATTAAATTGTATAAGACTTAATTAAAAAAAGAATAAAAAGGACTAAAATATGGATAAAAAAATCACACACAAGGTTCCACACATTTAAAGTAAATTGAACGCACAAAATTTTTCTTTTTGCATCGATCAACCCTCTACTAGGTATTTCAGATTATATTTACTCTTACTGACACCTATTTAAAACGTGCATATTATGCAAATAAACATAAGCACTAAAAAGTAATATTCAAGGTAATACTTTTACAACTGTTGGCCAATAAGCGAAAATATACTCTACCAAGCTACTATGAGCACATACGTTATCGCATTACTAACTAATATATGACAAAAGAAATATTTTGACTGCTAAATAGATGGATGATAGATAATAAGTTCTAAAGTTAATGGAAAATAGTTTTTATTGCGTTCAAATGTGGTGAAATAAATCAAGCAAAACTTTGACCTTGAAAACATAAGGATAAAAACTTTGGTTGTATATCAGCCCTTTAATGATGTAACAAGCGGCAATTTGCTTAAAATATATAAAGTAGTACTTATCTTTTACATAGGTATGATTTCTTTCATTTCGGGTCTCCCTCATTCCTCCATTTTTACGGGCAACCTTGAGTTGATTACATTTTAAATTTCCATAAAAACGATCTTCACCACAAGTGTAAATGCTGTTCTACGAAGTTAATTTCCTAGTGGGTTATAGCTCCATCAATGGATTAAAACTTTAGCAGATTATTATTTTTTAATATATTAGCAAGCCCACGTGTACGCTAAATAGATTCCATTGAACAATACGATAAAAGCAATAGCCAGAAAGAAAAATCCAAAGATTAAATCCGAAATTAAATTCGAAAATTAAGGCAGGAGATTAAAGTACGGAGATTAAAGCCTATTTCTATAAGGCTTTCACAAAAATCCCTCTCTTATTGGTGTAGACAACATTTTATCAAATCAACCGACTTTTGGCTGAAGGCTCGATGCAAAAAAAAGAAGTTAGTGTAGCACTGATGCTTCCTATCTCACGACTACAGTTATCTCTCTCTTTCTTTCTATTGACTTGTACCGATGTGTGCCTTTTATTTTCAATATTAAAATTTTATTTGAAATCCCGCGGAAATAAACTAGTACTCGCGATGTTATCAACCTCAATCCTTTTGGTACAATCTCGAGATAATGTTAATTCTTTTAAAACAAATTTTATAATTGAATCTCTGTTTAACTATTTTGCGCCATCTAATGTTGTATAGCGTAAGTCAACTTTTATACTGTATGCAAACTATCATTCTGCTACAGTTTTAGGTTTGAAGTTGAGGAGCGCACGACCAAAATTTATTTTAATTTGATTTCTCTAATAATTTCTTTCCTTTTACAGCGTGTAACGTACGATTGTACAAATCAAACGTTACAAGCCTCGTCAGTAAAATGTATTTTACTTTAAAAATTTGGAGCATTCTCCGTTCGTTCAAGCAACGACTCACAAAAATCAACTCTTATTGGCATATCCTCAGGTAATAATTCTTGAGTTTTTCGGTAATGGAACGGGTACAATTGTTGATCATGTAGTACTCTTAAAGAAGCGCTTTGGTGAGATATATCCATTCTTAAGCCTAATCTTCTAGTACTTATCGTAGGATCTTGCATTGCAATATCTAATATTTCTTCTTAAAACGTCAACAGTTCTTACGCTTCCTGGGCGGCCAGCACAACTGTTTTTCACTTGAAGTCTTCGTGTTTCCCTAAATTCTCGTTCAGTACTTAAAATGTTTTGGCATCAGAAATGTTTCTGTTCTAGAATTTATCTTTATAACATTTAACAGCTGCAGCAGAATTACCAAAACATTCTCTCAAAGTCAAAACTACGTCTGTTAATTCAAAGAACGTATAATCACTCATGTTTAAATAATATTAACAATTAAACTGGAATTATGAAAAAAAAGTATAAAAGAATTTATAACAGAATAACAAATGTATGAATGTCAAACATTTACTATTTGTTTACAATTTTTGTTTTTTAAGAGGAAAAGAACAGTAAGATTTATTTTTTACAAGAAATAAATAAACTAGTGATAAAATTGGTACATTTTTACTGTCAAAGCTTATATATTTAGAAGTCGTTAATTTTTTGTGTGATGAAAATAATTTTGAATCACTAAATAATCTAGAAACAATGCGTATTAAGTTCATATTTGCGCTAAACACTTTACAGACGATGCCAAAAGGGCTCTGAGCGCAATACAAAAGTACAAAATTCCATATAATCATCATTTGTTGTGTTTAAACATTTCAGTTTGCGACTAATTGCTGCCTCAAGTTTCTCGCTAATGGTGCGCCGGAACTAAGCTTCTAGAATAAGAACATCCATTTACCTTCAACAATTGTCAATAACGAACTAAAATCTAAGGAAACTAGTGCTGATAAAGCAACAGGTACATGTTCTTTGTTTGGTTAACGCTCTCATCATCTCCAAACGTTACTTCCGTGATTACGCCTGGCTTGAGAATATGCGTCATTACCAGAATATAGTAGAGAGGAAAACAATAATTAGTGCAGATCTTGCCTCTGCGTACTTAGATTTATATTTGTGATTAAATATTTTTTTGTTTTTTAAATCAAAAGGATTCATGCCAGTAAAGGGCTGAATAAACCAACTTGCATTTCAAACAAGACAAAAACAGTCATCACAATAGATTAAAATACGTAATTTCGAAACTTTAAGATGATATACCTCTTATTCCTTTTCGAATTTAATTTTAAATATTACAACTTATTACCCTTGAATCACATATTGTCAGAGCAACTGATCTATAGATATCCTTATATTTGAGTGAAAGTTGAATGACGATAGAATATGTTTAAAATTATTGTCTGCCAGAATAATACGAGAGAGGTGTAACTTCAGCTGATATTGGATATTCTAGCTCATTATTTTCACAATTAAAATAAAAAATATTTAGCAATTCAGGTACACATTTCTTCTACTAGTCGATGATCAGTACAATCAGTTTAGAATCTTTTAGAATGGAGCACGACCATAAGAATATAATCATCAAATTATATATGATTACAGCGTAGGATTTAGATACTACGCACAGTGTTTGATCGAACTAGATAATAGACAAACTTACGCGTAGTCGTGATAGATCTTCAGAAGGCACCTACTATCATCAGTCACGAAGAATAGTTAGCGTCCAATGCGGCATGGAAGTACCGCAATGTATGATAAAGGGAATAATGAAAACCTGCTTCCATTAAAGCACTACAATTCAATGCTTCGGGTAAATGACAGAAATCGAGCAGAGGAACATAGAAATCAAAGAAGTCTGACTACTATATCCTTGACAATTTGCCATGGATCTAAATCAAGTGATACAAATTACAATAAAGTAATTCCAAGTTTTAACGAAGATACAGAAATGTTGAGAAACCCTACCATATTAGCATAAGGCGATGATCTCCTCATCGTCACGTACAGGGAGTAAGATATATTCAACTTCCTGGAAAACATGAAGCCACATCTACACACATTTTGATTAAAAATTAATTACAAGAAAGGCCTAATAATAATGCGAAACCCATCATCAAAATAGAGCCCTGTCAGCGAAGAACATAAAACACTACGAACGCCAAACCAACTGTAGTACCTAGGAACATATCTGATAAACCAACTGAAAGTGAAATACATTGTAGAAGAGGGAATCGAAATACTGAATTGCAAAAACTATTATTCTACCTTGTATCGAGAAAATGAACCAGTATGAAGCTGTCTAGTTAACAGTTTTATATAAAAATTAGTATTTTGTTTATATTTAGCACGATCTGTATAGCATTTTGATTCAGTTTTTGTAAGTGAAACTGTTTTCAACTAGTAGAATTTTATTTATATAACTGCTAAATCATTTGACACTGCTTTATGTACATATTTTTATATCTTAGGAACTCAGTCATGTTTCTTTTTACACACTATTATGTATCTATATTCTAGTTCTGTTGTCTAAAAACATTTATTTACATTCACTTCGGAAGGTTACGGAATTCGCGGATTCACGATTAACTCAATTTTTATGGCCCAAAATGGGAAAAACACCTATTATAAAAATTGTACATCTGTAAATTCTCTACTTTAAAGGTCCTATACATTTTTTTCGTACGCCTAAACATTTTGGATATATGACGTGAAATAAGTGAAAAATGCATTTAGTTTCTTTTTTTATATATTTTAAATATTTTTGTTATATTGGACAGCACAGAATTGTTGAGACGTTCAAACATGGTTGGGAAAAGACACTGATCCTGAGTAGTGGGACTGGATTAGGAAGAATGATATTTTGCAGTCAGTACCAACGCAGTTACCACCAGAACCAGAGATATTGTTAAATTAAATTTTTTGTAACTGTACGTTGGGTTGTGCAGGAAAATGTAGCCGTAGGAAAGTAGGAATGAATTGTTCAACAGCTTGTGGACATGTTCACGGTCCCTCCTGCTTAAATACCGCACCTATAATTGCTATGAATGAGGAAACGGACGACGTAGAATCTTATCAGAATGAAAGTGTAGTGACGACGATTCGTCATTGGACAATAACGTCTCAGATATCGGAAAAATCGCAAATATTGACTAATTTAAGATCCGGCATGGATTAGGGCTCCTGGGGAAACCATGTAAAAAAAGCGTGCCGAGCATTCTATCTCTAAGGTGGTGCGGAAATGAATGCATTTTTTTGCCTTATTCATTGTAAATAAATGTAAATAAAATGTATAAAATATTCTAGTGGAAAATAAAGATCACCGAGCTCTATAACAGCAATATTTAATATTCATTCTGAGACATAGAAAGCAAGATAATTGCGAAATATGTGCTGCAAAAGAGGTTTGACGGAACTAAATGCATTTTTCACTTATTTCGCGTCGTATCTCCAAAACGTTTAGGCGTACGAAAAAAATGTATAGAACCTTTAAGGTAGAGAATTTACAGATGTACAACTTTTATAATAAGTGTTGTTCCCGTTTGGGCCATAAAAACTGAGTTAATCGCGAATCTGCGTTTTCCGCGACCTTCCGAAGCAATTTTTACGAATTCCTCCAGGTGTATCGTGGCGTAACTACCAAGTGTCAATACAGAGGTCAATTTTACAGCTAAAACGCCTAGAGTAATAGTTATAAGATTCATTGTAAGAGTCGAACAAAATATACTCACATGAATCAATGTTTTGTAATAAGACTTGCACTAGTCGAACAGCCTCATTGTAGTATTTTAAAAAATTAAAATTTTGGCATTAACCCTTTTTATTCCCCGATTGATTACTCCCGAACTTCGTTACATATGGTGGAGGCCTCCGTCCCTTCCCCCTGTTGATAATACCCCTATTATAACCTAGACCGTGAGCCAAGTAAAACTCTCCGATTCCTCTTTCTCTCTCTCTTCCAACAACAAGTAAAGTAAAGAAGCTGTAAAGAAAAAGGCATATGAGTAAAAAACACTTAGCCAGGAGCGAAAGTCACAGAAAATGTCAACCCGCCCCCAAAAGAAAAGCATCGTCGGATGAAAAAGAAGCCGCAATTGAACCTGTTAACACAGAGGTCCTGCATAGCACGGAAACAGAAATTGAAAATAATCGGCCAGAGTCAGAGATAAGATGAGAGAGGCTGCAGAATATGACGACCGCTAAAGCTATTAGAACAGAAGAATTCCAGACGATAAGTCATTCTGCCACTGCCACGATAGTGGGGGGGGGGGGTCATCTCGTGGGCTACAGAGATGCCAGTTAACCATCGTCGACTCAATCCATTCAAAGTGACACACCCTTTAGAAACTAATACAGTAGAAATAGATTACTATTGGTAATAAAAAGAAGACTAGAACAACTGCTTATAGGCCAGGCGCCAGGTAGATTAACATCGTTTTAAATCGGACAAAAACTATCGGAATTAGTTCATTATAGGCCTCCTTGAGACATACTAATTTTTCTCCCTCGTCTGGCCCCCGGAATACCCCCAACTTGGAGCAATATAGCTCACAAATCATTTTTTGCCAATATTTCGGTCCTGAAGGGTCCTACGAAAAAAAAAATAGTTATCAAAGTTAAGGATAAGTAAATTCTCTATGGAAATGGTTCAGACACATTTTTACGTAGTATTAATATTATTGGAGTTATAGGCCGGGAAAGTCAAGCATATCACATATTTCCTCTGTATACCAACACTTTTCTATATTTATTATTATTTTTTTTGAATTACCTTGTTTATATTTACGTCCTGGTGGAGTTTAACTGCTATAGCTACTCTTCCACTCAACCCGGACGGCGAAATAAGATGCCGTTCACCCAGCCAAGTGACGGACTCGACCAACGCTGCTTAACTTCGCCGATCGAGGTCTCAGCAAGCAAGCAAGCAAACAGACTTTATTAAAATTAATACATAATATTGCCTCCCCGGGGACTACCTTGCGACCGACCTTGCAACCACCGCGCTGTTCGCGGTGGCTGGTTGCATGGCCGGGCGGGCTAAAAGAAAATGGGGAGAGAAGTCCTGACTCCTTTTGCTAAAAACAAATTAAAAAGGACAATATAATTAAAAAACATTTTAAAAATAAAATTTAACAAAGCTTAAAACTAAACACAAACTCGAAGCTGTCGCACTGCACTGAACTAATTTTGCTGCTGACACAGGTACGCAAATCTAAAACGGGGAACCTTAATCGAAATGAGATACTGCAGGGCTGCGCAAGGCGCCTAAACTGTGGTTTATCGAAATTTTATGTTTCTTAGAAATTTTATAGTGAAGCTAATTTTGAGTGAAAAAATGCACAAAAAGAGAACGATAACAAGAACAGAGACAAAAAACGCACAAAAAGAGATCAAGAACACGAAACAAAATTGACAAAATGAAAGGCAGAAAGGGACAGGATAGATTTAAAGATACGAAAGGTATGAAATGTCAGTATAAACGGATAGGGTAAGAGGAAGTTATAGTAGGTGAAGGTTTGGCTATAGTGGTTGCCGGAAGATTGGTAACGTCTGGTATGGCAGGGTGTGTTTGATCCGAAAGGGTGCATTATGCTGTCTAATTTGTGTAATGTTTGCGGTAAGCGGACTATCGCCCAGTTTGAAAGAGTAGAATTTTTGGGAGGTTTCCTGGACGTAGTCCGCTATTGGGGTTATGTCGTTGCTACGTGCGTAGAGATCTCTGAGGGAGTTGTACCTTCCAGAATTCGAAATGAAGCGCATAAATTTATGCTCAAGCACTTTTAATTTTCTCATTGTCGTGGTCGGTATACTGCACCACACCGGCGCCGCGTATGTTATGGACGGCCTGACCACCATCGTGTACAACAACTTTTTGTTTTCTCTTTTGCCTGACCATCAGCGGATACAGACTTCTGGACAGGGAGTAGACCGTCCGTACAGTTTAGTTTATGTGTGTGTCTCTGGTCCAGTCTGACCCCTAGATACTTCACGCACCGTTTTGTTGGAATTTATTGCCCCCTGACCGAAATAGGTGTCAAAATTCTGTTCTCGGTGAATCGGCGCGTGAAGAGGTCTCAGCGCTTAAACCGATGACGGTACCTCACTTCCACGCTTTCTACTTGCTATTACCTTTAATTTTCACTTTTGAAGTTTAAGTAAATACCTATATTATTAATTTTGAAATCAGATTTAACATAATCAGGCTACGTATAACCTTACATCGCTTCAGAGAGTTTCTTAAAAAAAATTAGGTTCAAGGTTCAATTTAATTCAATACATCTTTATTTAAATTAGAGAATACATGTATGGCCTTGCCAGCTCAGGCCCTGAGACCAGTCAATCAACCGTGACGTGAGTCGTCTCGGCGGACGAAAGACTATACGGGGTGCGTCTGGTTCGCCAGCTAAAAGTAATTTAAAAAGTTAAACTCCTTTTGCCGCACAGGGCAAATTAAAATAACTAATCTAGTTTAAAAAATATTTCTTCTAGAAGAAATTTAAAACATTGGAACACACTAAAATAACTACTTTCGTAGGCAAAACACTAATAAATTTGGTAGTTGATGCGGGAAAAGCGAACCAACCAAAGAAACCCGCTTCAGACAACAACCGCGGGCATCCCAGATGTCAGTATGTAATGTAAAAAAATAAGATTGAAATAATTTTGGGTTCGTAATAAGTTCTGGGAGGGGTGATGAAGAAGAATTTAGGAACAAAAATAAACTCACCTAAACGAAGGAGGGGACCGAAATGAGTTAAAGATTTAAAGTTTAAAGAATAGAAAAGTTGGATAGAAGAAGTTTTGGTAGAGGGAAGGTTGGCTATAGAGGTTGGCGGAAAATGGGCAGTATCTGGTATGATAATTTGTGTTTGATCCGAAAGGGGGCAATTATGCTGTCTAATTCGTGTAATGTTGCGGGTTTGCAGAGTTTCACCCAGCTTGAATGCATAAAATTTCTGACGTAGTTCGCTATTGGAGTTATGTCGTTACGTAGAGGTCTCTGAGGGAGATGTATCTCTCAGAATTTGAAATGAGGCGCATAAATCTGTGTTCTCGCATATTTAGTTTCTTAGATGTCGTGACCGATATGCTGCACCACACGGGTGCCGTTTATCTAATTGCCGGCCTGACCACCGTTGTATAAATAATTTTTTTGTTTTAGTCTTCAGCTCTGGAGTCTTAAAAGACTTAGAAGTTCTGAAGTAGTTTCCATAACCACCTAAACACTTGAGGATTACACCCGAATTAAATAATCGACACGAGTTTCGCGAACCATTATATGGATATGCTTAAAACTTATTAGTTATTTAGTATTATTCATCTTTCCATGATGCTGTTAGCGAAACTTGCATCGAGTAGTATATGCAAGTGTAGTGTTCAAGTGTTTTGGAATTTGTGAAAACTACGTCAGGGGCATCTAAGTCTTGAAAAATATTCCGTACAATTTAGTAGTCTGACAAGAGAAAATGTGTAACGTGTAAAACATTTTGTAACCAATTTATTCATGTGATATTTAACAGATAAAAATTGCATCTAATTTTTACCATCAGGTTCTGTGTGAGTTCTGATTTAAAGATACATATAAAATGTATGTGAACAATTTATGAGACACACAATAAACTAACCCACCATAGCAAAAACACAATGTCAAGCATATCCGGATATGTGAGTTCGTTATATAAATCAAACTGCCGTTGTCGGACCTAAATATTTATGAACACTAAAAATGTAGCGAAAAAGCGGTTGAGATTGTATCCGAACATCTTAGGTGGCTGTAGAACTTACAATATATACCATTTGTGTACAGTGTTTTCATAGATGTTTTGATTTTAAGTTTAATTTTTACATTTAAAATAGTGTATTTATCTGTTATTAACTTCTAAAAATAATCTTTCTGTAGATAAGTTATAGATATTTATATAGGTAGAACACATAAAAGAACAGCTCTTCTGCAATAGATAAAAATTTTAACCAACATAAGCGGATTATTCGTTTAATTTCCTCGTTGGTAGGACAATTTTCACAGAAAATGTTATACCAATCATTATTAGCCAATTGGACACGTTTATTTTGTCATTGTTGCTATGACAAATAGTTTATATATAATATTTTTAGGAAATATTACTTACCCATGAGCACCTACCTATGTGATTAATAAGTGGAAATTTCCCTGCCTTGATAGCAATGATTAGATAATAGCGTTTATATTATGAAAAATGTTTTTATATTTATTTTAAATTAAATTTGTACAATTCTGGTTTACTATGTTTTTTACAACATCATTAACTAATTCCCAATCCAATAAAGCACAGAGTCGTTGGTTTTTTCACTATATGTCTGTGTTTCATAGAATACAAATAATACTGTGACACCAATTTATACTTTTGGACGTTAGACTTGTGGTCAAAACAAGACACAACTTCACGGAGAATGGTAGTAATCCCCTGAAATAGAATGCTCAGGATTTAATTCAGATTCTTCCACTAGATATGACAAAATCTTTACATTTTTATGATAGGTTTTAATGTGCTCAGATTCTTTGCAAAAATAACAGAGTCTGTAATTTGCTGTTCATTTTATTAACAATTTTTTGGTTACCTGCCATGTTGCTTTCTTGCTGACGTTACAAACTATAACACATCTTTCATATTGACAGGTGAGTTTGATGACATATTCGAGGACACTTGTGATTCCATGGCTAAGTCTTAGCGATTTTTTTAGGCGATCTTATTTGTCACAACTTTAAGTCACAGAAAATATCATTTCATCTTGTTTTCCCTGTACTGGAATATATAGATTGTATATAGAATAAATTATTATGACTAATATTAATTAGCTCTATTATTTTTATGCGACTAGAGCTTAGGGAATATAAAAAATAAGCATACTAAACTGGTTTATTTTAATTTTACTTCACTCTTATTATCGCTTACTTAATATTAGCGTTCCCCTGAATCCTAGTATGAAAAATGTAAATAATCAATATATTTTTTACCATATTTTATTTGCTATTAAATATTTCATTTTACTAAGACATGAGGAAACTACATAAAAAAAAATAATATGCAATCAAAACCGTATACCATTTTTTAAACCTTTTTCATTGTTTTACCCTTTTCTGTAGTAAGAAACAATTGTGTAATATAAGTATAAAATATTTATTTTAGACAATTATTTACACTTTACTTTACTAGAACGCGGGGAAAGTAAATGAACGTAAATTAATAAGTGAAGTTTTTTCATAATATAATAACAAAGTAACAAAAATAAGTAGATTAAATTTTTTAAGGTAATTTTACTTAATAAGTTGATATTACGTCAACTCTTATAATTATTGGAAATATTAAACACACAATTATTGTTATAAACATTATTCGGATGTATTGTTGATTCTTGGCGTTGTTAAACTTCTGTGAATTTGTTTTGTCTATGGCTTTGACTGTTGCCCAAAGATTGCTCATCTCTCATGGCGTAAATTATATTTTGGTGGTGATCCATATCCATCTGAAGGTATGGGTTTATGAACTGGGAATTGCTGTGACCGGTAATCTTAATGATTTGTTGTTCCTGAACACTATTTTTTGCCAAGTTTGACACTGCCGTGGTTTTCGCAGGATGATTTTTTACTTGGATTTTCTTAACATCAATTCCTATTTTGGATGCAGATACTTTTAACCAAAACGCAATCGTGTTTTGCCAACAGAACTATTCTTATACCATCCCTTCGAAAAAAATTTCATTCCAGTTTGGATTGGGGGTCAAAAATAATCTATCCACTGTTAAATCTTCACGTTTTTCCATAAATTTTTCAAATAGTCGTACAGGGCATTCATCAAGATTATTTGTGTTTCTTAACCACTTACTGTTCGGTCGGCTTGGTGGTGGGATGGACAGTGGCGCGTTCTTCCACCCAGACAGCCCGGGTTCAAATCCGGGTCACAGCAAGTCGATGAGATATAGTGGATGAGCGGATCTGCTCGCGTCACCATCTTTCGAAAGAGATGTAAAACTGTGGGTTCCGTGTATCTACGATGTGAGCGCGTTAAAAATCCCTACCCCACGACAAACTGTGGGGGTTCGACAAAACTTCCAGGTTAGGGGTCCCAGTGCCTACACAGACACTGATGAGCTTATCCCCTGGCGTCGGTGATTGGCCTTGGTAGCGGAAATAGGCCGACGTTAAATAAATGATTAAAAAAAAAACCACTTACTATCGGCTGGTTTTCTTGATCCGCCTTGGGTTGTTTTAGTAAACACAGGGTTATATTCAGTTCTTCCTGTGAACTCTCCCTTATGGTCTATTTCGCTACGAAAATGTTCTACTTTAGCAATTATCCCTTCACCACCCCTTCACGCGAGTTCATGTGCTGCAGCAAACTCAACGTCTGAGAAAGGACTAAAGAACCCCGCACAGAAACACGTGATTAAGGATCCCGGTGAAAATGGTCGAAATTGAGATATGTTGTTGTTCAGACCTTCCTGATGAAAAGTTCAAATGAGACCAGGGCTCGAAAACCTTTTATTTTGAAGTTACAGCAAGGTCGAAAATTCGTAAATTCGTCGGATTTTCAAAAATGTGTATTTATATATACAGTACTGCGATATTAACATCATAATGTAACTTGAATTTAAAATTACCAAGCGCGTCGCCTGCTAGATATCCAGCACATACGCAAATAAGATTATACGAAAGTAGAATTTCCGTTGCAAATATGCTATGATCATCGAGTTCAGAAGCTAGTCATATTCAACGTTAGAAATGAAAGAGAAGAGGCTAAAAAATTTAAAATAAAATATCTTCATGTCAAGAATCAAAATCAATAAACTCGGAGGAGCATTGTTATTTGCAAAAAACTTGACAATGTAGGGATTTTCGAATTTTCCTACTAACATATTCCAATTTTTTGAGTAGCATAATTTTCGCATACAATAATTTTGAGTAAAACAAAATAAATACCAATTAAATATTCGGTTGATAATAATGAGAGTAGGAATAGGCATTAGAATATTGAATATATTGTTGAAAAAATAAGATTTTAACACAGATGGATAGAATAAAATCGACCGTTCATATAGTGTGTAGTGTATAGTTCAAATAGATGTACTTCTTTGTGTAGATGAATTATTTTATAGTACTCGTATTTATAAAACAGATTTGGAAGAGTAAAAACCTGAACTAGATAATGTAAAATCAAAACGCTCTACTAAGAGTTTCAAACATAGCTTTTATACTAATTGATTATAAAATCCGTATATCGTATATATATATGTATATATATACACAGAAATATATAAATATGTATATTTTTGATGATTTTTCACGAATTTACGAATTTTCGACTTTTGCCCTTGCTGTAACTCCAAAATAAAAGGTTTTCGAGCCTTGGTCCCATTTAAACTTTTCATCAGGAAGATCTAAACTACAACATATTTCAAATCCGATTATTTTCACCGGGATCCCAAATCACGTGTTTCTGTGCGGGGTCCTTTAAGCTGATATTTGATGAAGCACATTTAATAATAATATTTAATAATTTCTTGAAGTTGTTTTGCGGATGAATTTCACTTAACCTGAAATAACATTACATTTGTGAATTCTAACTTCTCCATCTAACAAAAATATTTTAATGGTATAAAAGTATTTAAAATAATGATTTTTATCACCTTCACAACAGATTCTTATAATCTTCGAATCGTTTCCTTCATATTAAATCCCTAATCCTCCAAAATTGCAGCCAGTCCTATGACAGAGGTTCCTCCTTCAATTTTGTATGATTTTTCTTGGCAAAATTCTAAAAATTGTTTCCATATAGTTGCCATTGATCTTTTCGTATTTGTTGGAATTTGTTCACCTCTTTTCTGATTATCTCAGTATTTTCCTGTCTAAAACGCGACATTTCTCTCAAAAGCGGTAATAAAATAATTCACGTCACGCTATTAAAATTTCTGTCAGTGAAATACATCAAAATGCCAGTCAAGGCCAGCTCATTTATGCAGCAATTCAATCCAAAACTTCTTTATTTAACAGTAGCTTATACAAGTACCTCCCCAAGGGCTAATCCGGGCCCGACCCTGCAACCACTGCGTTATTCGCTGTGGTGGATTGCAGGACCGGGCGGACTAGGCCTGGTTCAGTTTTAAAACAATTAAAACTTATACTTAGGCTCCTTCTGCAGAATGCAGATTAAAAATGGTGATAAAATTTACAAACATCTAAAAAACAGATGCAACAAAACTTAAAATTACTCGCTCGAGCATTTTACTGTTTCTAATTTGGCTGTTGATGCTGTTACCTCAATTTGGACGAGGAACCATCTGTGAAACGTGCAAATGTCGGGCTGCGCATAGGCTGGCCTAAACTTTTGTTTTAAAAAATTTTGGTTTTCGGAAAATTTTGATTTTGTTATAAAATTTTGATGGAAAATGAATTTAGAAACAAAAATGCAAAAAGAGACAACGAGTAACAAACAGAAAGGAAGAGGGAGACAGGAAAGATTTAAAGATGTAAATGTAGGAAATATCACTAAGGTGGATAGGGTAAGCGAAAGTTATCGTTGTTGAAGTTTGGCTACAGAGGTTGCCGAAAGATCGGTAACGTCTGGTACGGTAGGGTGTGTTTAATCCGAAATGGGGTATTATGCTGTCTAATTTGTGTTATGTTTCTTGTTAGCGGACTATCGCCCAGCTTGAAAGAGTAGATTTTCTGGGAGATATCCTGATATCCTGGACGTAGTCCGCTATTTGGGTTATGTCATGGCAAAGTGCGTATAGGTCTCTGAGGAAGGTGTACCTTCCAGAATTAGAGATGAGGCGCATAAATTTGTATTCCAACACTTTTAGTTTTTCGTGACCAGTATGCTGTACCACACCGGCGCCGCGTATGTGATGGATGGCCTGACCACCATCGTGTACATCAATTTTTTATTTTATCTGTTAAGTCTGCTACCCCTGACCATGAGTGGATACAGACTCATGGACAGGGAGTAGATCGTCCATACTGTCTCATTTATATGCGTGTTAAACGTCAGTCGCTGGTCCAGTCTGACCCCCAAGTACTTCACGCCCTCTTGGTTGGAATTTTGTTTCCCCGGATCGAGATTGGTGTTAGGATTTTGTTTTCAGTGAAACGGAACGTGAAGACTATCGCCTCCGACTTCTCAGCGATTACCCGAATCATCCACTGGGCGTAATACGCCGTGGCACGGGCATGTGCGCCTTCAGCAGCATGTTCGTTGCTTGGGCGAACATGGCCATGTCATTTATGCATCAGATGCAACACCGGCACCAGCCTACAAGGTTTTGCAAACATTTCTAAATTTTTTTTTCGTTAAGTAATTTTGGTCCAAAATTTTCTTACCTCTTGATTAAAAATTCTGAAATTTTTTCTCGCTCACGAATTTAAAAAAAGTTCTGACCTCGAAAAAATTTCCGGAAATCAAGCACTAGGGAGATTACAAGTGAAAACAATATCCTAGTACTAACAGTGAGCAATTATTTTAGATTTTAAACGTCTGCCTCCTATTGTATTTTAATTTTATATTATATTTTATTATTGTATTTTAGAATTATTGTGCTTTATTATATATAACGTAATATTCCAGTCATAATGTCCTCTATAAGGTCCTTATTTTAAGTATAAGGAACATAACCAGACTGCAACCAATAGCTATTCCCCGGGCCATGCGCTGAATTACGAATTACAAGCCTGGCACGTTAAGTGTAATAATCACATATTACCAACAGAACGCTTAATGCTTCGATTGCAACAAACACCGGCCGAAAGACTATTTCCTACTCAAGGGAGCTTTCGTGCTAGTCGTTCCACATTACTTGCAGACTGCAGTTTCGTGCTGTTGGTTCTCATCGGTGCAAGGTAGGTTGTAACGAACGACACGAGGATCTTCCGACTATTTGGTACATCACGAAATCCTTAAGATTGCGAGATGCAACACAGTCAGTAGGCGCCATCTAGCGGCATGAAGATTCCAAACAATTTACTTATATTCCAATTTAAATTTAACTGGGGAAAATATAGAAGTCTCAGTTAGTCAATATTCGTAAATTCACGACTGCTAACGATAAAACTCAATGTTTCATATATCTCCACACTCCACAGCGAGAGTACCAATGTGTTCAGAAAAGGATAATTTCTTATCGAAAATCACTCCCAGATCTTTAATTTTAATTGTCGATGTTGGCAGTTATATTGTAATGATATTCACATTGGTTTACTTTTGGCTAAAAAGGAGATTTTTCTTTCTCCAATATTTGTTTCTAAGCAGAGCCCGCCGTTACTCGAGTACAGGCATTCAAAAAATGGAGTTCGAGACTGAAGTACTCGAGTACCTATGCTCCTAAGTGAAAATTTAGGAATGTACGCTGGTACATGTACACGTTGCAATTTGCGAATGTACTCGAACTAAGTACTTGAAAATGTAGGTACTCTAAATTTTATTCACAATATGTTACTGGACACTATAAGCTATGAACTTTCAATAAATATTGTTGAGTAGATCGCATTGATTTTGAGTAAACTGCGAAAATAAAGTATGAAAATTTTATGCCATGAAAAGAGGCCATAACCTCATATCTTGGCCAATTTTAATTGAATATGGATAAATCAAATGAAGTTTTTTTTAGGGGGGTGGGGGGGTGGCGGTGAGTAAAGTGAAAAGTGGCGACATATTATTCATATTTCATTATTATGATAACTCAATATGAACTTCATAATATTTTGATTTTCTATGAATGAGAGTGGATTTAATCGAAATAGAATACTGGGTATTTAGGTGTAATATTTAAATTGTCATTATATCGATTTGTTTCTAGAAAAGCATCTACAAGCGGAGGATTATTTTTAGTAACCAAAAACTGTTATTTAGGCATTCAGATGTAAGCGCACAAATTCTTCTAATTAACATATGTGTACTAAGAAGCTCCCTTAATTTAATTAGAAACTTGTTTACTAGATATTGTCTTCGCAAATCGCGGTTCCTGGTTTCAACTACAATTACAGGGCATGGGGATGATCTCATGGCACCAGTGCATATCCTTACTGATTTGAATTGTATTCGATCCCAGGATGCAGATCCATACAGTGTACATCCGTAATCTAAATCTCTTTACAACATTAAAGATGTTTTAGGATCTGATCCCCATTTATTTTTTGAAACGCATTTTAGCATATTGATGCCTTTTTCGTATTTATTTTTAATATGCGTTATATGATTGATCCATAAAAGTTTTTTATCTAGTACAATGCTTATATATTTATAATCGTTGATTACAGATATAGTAGAGCCACATAAATTCACAGTGTCTGGAGTTCTCAATCTGTGTCTTGTGAAAACCATCACAGCTGACTTTTTAGATGGGATTGCGAAGCCGTGCTCTATAGTAAATATTTTTATGATGTACATTATATATCGTAAGGATCTTAAGCATTCTTCATAAGAACCATGGGTAGAATAAAAAGTAGTCATCTGCATACTGCGTGACGTGTATGGTATCATCAAAAACTTGAAAATCGGCAGTATAAACATTGAATAATAGAGGACTTAATATAGATCCTTGTGGAATACCTTGTGACACATTCTTGGGCTATGCAGAACATTATTATAGGCGCGAATATAAATCTCCCGATTTCCATTATACTTGTAGCTACTTTTTTTAGATATATCCGTGGATGATAATTTGTCGCTAAGAATATTTAAATCCACCGAGTCATATGCATATGAAGTTAATTAATGGGAATTTGATAAACATTAAAAATTAAATTTTTTTATGATTTAATTTTGTATGTCGCTTAATAACTTGATATTGGGTAAGTTTACATCTTTAATGACAAGGTAGTCTAAAACGTCAATGGTATGCCGAAAATAATGATCCGATATGGTATACGACAAAATAATTCAACCATTAGTTAAGAATCCCTTGTACGTTGCTTAATATAAAATATTTACTTTAAATGAGGTTAAGTGAATGATTAATATAAAGAAAACAGTGGAAGGCTAAAGCAATAAGGGCCACGTGAACGAATTTCGCCCGAAGCTGCATATTAATGAGGCACTCTTTGAGAGTTCAGCACCGTGCTTTAGTTGTTCCGCACATAAGATGTTCGAATTTTATCTACATTGTGTAGAAACATTCAGACTGTTCATCGTTTTTGTGATCCACTCTAAACATGGCGCACATTTAATTTGGCCTCGGGACCAGTTTGTTTATCAATACGCTGAAAACATGTCGGATCGTTAGTGATGTTAACCCGAGGCTATGATCATTTTTTATGCTTGTACTTTGCATTTAAAATTTGTAATTTAATTTACAAAAATAATTCGTGAATAGAGAAGCTTGTTATTATTTACGGTTAATTACACTATTCTATGTATATATTAATCTTTTGTTGGAAATGGATATAAACGAAATTGCTGGTATTGAAATATATATTTATTAAATATTAAATTTGCTGGATATTCCCTTTCCTATTGAATCATTCAATACCATAGTTGTACATTTATTTAGCTCGTATAGGTAAATTCACAAAATGCGTATATGTATTGCACGTAATTTTAACTAGCGTGTACTTGATTAGTGGGCTACACTCACAGATGCGGACTTTAACCGGCGCAGTGTAAATCTGCAGATTTAGTATGTGACGGATAAAATCGAGGTACTGCACTAACAAAGAAGTCTGCAGACTAATATAACAGTTTAATCCTATCCCAGACAAAATCCACTGTTACTGGATGAAATATGTCTAGTTGTCCGTGACCAGTGGCAAAACCGTGGAATTTAGTCTAGATAAAAGTTTTTGGTAGAAAACTTTACAGGTTTTAGTGATATTTATTCTTTTTATAAACAAAATTTCGATTTCCTTCTGGATAAACCTGTTTGAAGTATTCTACTAAAACTTCATAACCTCTGTTTTTTTTTTTTAGTTTTTTTTCAAATATTCATTCGCTTTTGTGTTCCATAAAGTTGGATGTTCTTTTTAGATATCGACAAATCCCGATAAAAACTCTACTCATAAATCTAGTATCCGTATCAGCCATTCTTGTTCTTTACTCAATGTACAAAGCATATACTTATTAAAACCAATACTGCTAGTTTCCTATATCTGCTTTTCAGCAAAACTATTACAAGACTTAGCATACCGCAAACCTTCTACTCATACGCCAAACTTTTGGCGGTCTTTATTCATAGTTGGTGTATTCGTATTATCAAATTAAAGATATACTCCGTTGTGGATATACATTATTAAAAGTCCATGTACTCGACCAAACTGATAATTAATACGCATCCCAATATAATCATCTGTCATGAATCAGTACATGCGCATAAGTTATCGAGTACGCTAGAGTCTTGGCTTAACAACACATTGTTACGTAAAGGGTATTCATATTTGAGGAAAGAACTATAAAACAGCTTTACTAGGTTACATTACAAATACAAATTATTTTTCCAAATTCTAAATTGATATACTTTGCAATAATAACAAACAAATATTACAAATACAAATATTAAGAACGAGACCTTACACTGAATTATTAAAAACAAACAATAAATACGAACTTGTAGGTAACTTGCTAAATAAGCATGTGGTAAAATTATAAATACTAATTTTATTAACGCGGGCGACAGTCGAATTCTACTTGCCCAAAATTTAATAGACAAGGGACTGACGGCTTTACATCCCCTCCGAAGGATGGTATATCACCTACACAAGCCTCGCCTAAGCTTGCATAGCTTCCACACTTACACTGATAAACAAACCATTGGAAGATATGTGAGGCGAGGACACGGCCTTCTTTAAAACGGTCGCCCATCCAAGTACTAACAGCGCCTAACATTGTTTTACATCGCATATCGAAGTATGAAGTATGTACATAGTAAAGACGCATCTACGCTCGCCCCTTCTTAAGTGTTAAGAAGTGCGACTGCTTATCCTGACTCATTTCCCCACATCAGTGATATTGGTAAGAGCCCCCCATTTGTTACCATTCTTGGTGTACCTGATGATACTGTGACACTGTTTGTTGCTATTTTGTTCATAAATTATATTTGTTTTAAACTCGTCTTCTACTTTGACTACCCAATATCCCTCTCTCACAAACGAAGTGCCCGTCAGTTGCGGCTTCCCGAAAGTTTTGGTGCATGCGCCAGGCAGGCACAGGGCTGGCAGTATTGGTCTAATAAGTAATATGGTACAAAAACAAATAAAATTCCCCAAAAAATATTACCAAAACTGACAGAGTTTATCGGTGGGACAAAATTGTGTTATTTATAGCCACAACGGATTTAACCTGCGTTGTAGTTTTTCGACAAGTCCGTACAAGACCAAGTCGCGCGCTGGCACACTAACGTACAGTTAAGTCTGCAATATATGACTGTGCCGGTTAAAATCCACGCAAAAACCTCTGTGTGTGTGGGCCCGCTGTTGAGTACAGTGTAATTTTAAATATAGTTTCATCACTGTATCTGGATATTTCATCGAGAGTGTTAATCAAAAACATATAGTTTTTGTAATGACTCTCTACCGCAAGAACTTTAAAAATTTTAATACTGGTAGTTTAGTCCTGTATGCAGGAGATTTTATTACCATGAGACTTTGCAAGGGATCCGCCGTTGTTGATTTTTTGAAGAGTCTTAGGGAATGTTTAAATTTAAGTTTTCGGAGTGTTGTGACCTCAGCACTGTCCGCCATCTTGAAAAAAGTAGTGAAATGTTGTTGTTTTCTAAATATCCGCTTCTCGTTTGAGGTAGAAGAAATTTCATAAAAAAGATTTCATAACTTTCAAAATTCTCTACAATTTATCTTACATAAACTTTTGTGGAAAAATCAATATTTTTCGAGTTATAGACCATGAAGTAAAAAAATTAGGGGTTGATAATGTTTATTCGCTTTTCTAATTTAGTATGATCTCTAGCGAAAAAACATTTAATCTGAAAGTTGTAGAGCATGAGAGTATCTACAAAATCATGTATAGTCGAGTTCATCTATTATCAGCAGTCAAAAAATGCAACAAAAACTTTACGACCTCATTAAAATAGTATTACTTTTTGTGTTATATCGACAGCAAATTGCCTTTATAGGTTTTAATGTGCATCGGCTTGTTTGATAACAGCAAGCCGCTTGGCCCACGGTGATAATAAATGTGTCGTAAAGTTTTTGTTACGATTGTTGAGTGCTGATAATAAATGAACTCGACTATTCATGAAAATAAATAAATAAACACTTTATTTGTCCAACAGGTATCATCCAATTACAAGGCAAAAATTATGCATAATACTATAATTTTCAATTAGATTTTAGAAGAAATTACTTGAAAACTTATAATATGGTAAAATTCTATAACATAAGACTTATTATGTAAGCAAATAGAAAGCAAAAAACAAAACATATCTACATTTACACATTAATTATGTGTTTATGCACTCATATATAATTCTTATTTATAGGAATAGGTATATATTAAAAACCTGTCATGTACATTTTATCAATTCCCTTTTTCAATCGCACAATTCATTTACTTTATTGTAGTAATTACACATACAGTATAAGGGTAATTTTAATATCACATTTGTAGTAGCACAATTACAGTAAATCATATTATTTTGACGAAAATGCAACCTTGGAACGTGAATATTTAATTGGACAATCATTTCCGGTGGCCGGTGGATCAATTTTGTTATGAAAATAGCAAATTTTTCTAAATTCAAGGCTCCCGAAATTAATATGTTCAATAAATTGCTATTATTTACACCTCTTTCTGGGACTGTCCTGTTGATTTGAATGCTATAAACTTTAAAAACTTTCCCTGTATTTGTTCTATACTGCTTTTTGAGTTTGGTAATGTGGATTCCAAATTATTGCTCCATATTCAAGTTTTTACCTTATATACATATGACTAGTACCATAATTTTAGTCTCCAAATTGGTAAATGATTTGCAATTTCTCAAAATGAAACCAAGCAATCTAATTGCTTCATTACACTTAATTCTTATATATTCTCCAAAACTCAGCTCAGGCTCGAAGTAAATAGGTACCCAAGTCATCGCGCTCTAGTATTTCTCTTTATAGAATACTCGTACTGAAATCTGTTCTTCTTTTCGTATATGAAACAACTCTACATTTGTGGACATTCAGATTTAGCTTATTAAGTGAACACCACTGACTGATTGTGTTCAGTTCATTTTGAAGTTCTCCGTAGTCATTTTCAGATTTTTTATTTTTAAAGAGTTTCTGCATATATTAGTTTATCACATTCAAGAGTTTCGCGTAAGTCATCAACAAATAATAAAAATAGCTAGGATCCAAGAATATTACCCTGCGGTACTTCAGATGTCGATGAGTAGGTATGTAGTTGATCTGAAACCATTATAGAATAAAAACTCATATCTATTCTCCAGATATGGTCCAAAGAATAGCTGGTTATTAAAATCAAAATTTTCCAATTTGTTCAGTAGCGTTTTATTGTCAATTCTATCGAAATCCTTAGAGAAGTTTGTGTACAACGCATCTACTTGTCCTTGATCATCGATAACATTTGACACATTTTGAGTCAACAAAACTATCTGTTAGCCATAAAACCATGTTGATATAATTATTTTGGTAGTACATTTGGTACATTAGCTGGCTCTCTTGCTTTAAAAATTGGACAAGCCAGTTTTTCGACAATGTTGTTGTTTTTAACGATAGATTAAATATTATATGTGACGGAACTGGTAGCACATATGCACAGTTTTTGATTAGGAAGGATGGTATTAAGTCCGGACCTGATGTAAGTTTATTTTTTAATATTTTTATAGCTTCTTCAATTTCTGATAAAGTTATATGCGTTATATTAATGTTTTCAAAATGGTTCTTGTTTCAATTGTTGTTAATGTTTATATTATCGTTTTATCTATATATTTCATTTGATCTGGTATCCTTGATTGTTTTCTCTTTGAACGTACAAATGACCAAAATTGTTTAGTCTGAAGATATAGAATTCTGAATTTTTATGAGCATACTGTCATATGCTTTGTCTATCTGTTGTTTGATTAAGGATCGGTGTTCCTCATTTTTTTAAGTGATGCTGGTTTTTTGTTATTTACAATTTTTCTAATTTCTACTGTTCTCTTTGATATTGTTGATAATTTCTTTCGTATACCATTGTAGATAAGATCTTTTATAACGTTTGTATTCCGGAACGCATTCGTCTAATATGTTATATAATTTATAATAGAATTCTTTTATCGTTATGTCAACATTCTGAAAACTTTGCAAATAATATCAATCCGTATTTTCTAGAGCACTATAGAGAGCTGAGTAGTTCGCCTTTTTAAAGTTATATGATTTTTTATTTTTTTTTTTGACTGGAAACTATTGTATATTGTTGAAATGTTTAATGTAACATAAAGTAGCAGGTGGAAAATATCCTCCTTCACAAGAGGTGCATTATCGTGTACAATCTCACAAACTAGATTAGAAAAGACAAGATCTAGTAGACGACCTCTATTATTGATTATAATACTATGTTGTTGTATGTCAAGGGATGTAACAAAAATATTACTTATTGTAGCTGTTCTATCATTAGTATCATTGTCTACATACTGTGGTACACTAAGTCTCCAAAGACAAGTATAATAACACTAGTAATAATACACGTTATTTGTAAAAAAAATTATGCAGTTTTCGGTGCCAATATTTTATAAATTTGATATAATAATGCTTTACTAATTAATTAAATTTCATATTTTGTATTAGAAATTTCGTGATAATCAATAAAACGAGTCACAATCAATATACGTATCTTCCTTCGGTTCAAAAATTAATTTATCAAAATAAAATGAGTGATTTTTAATAGTGGTTAATGTAATAAGAAAGTAAGAAAAGAGGGTTGCTCTTCAAAGAGTGAGATGCACGGTAATTTTCTTAAAAATTGAACTTCATAGTAGGGTTTTAGATGAGTAGCAATATCAAAAATTGTCTGGTATTAGTAAGTGGACGTAAGTAGATATTACTTCAACTCTTATAATTATTGGAAATATTAAACACACAATTGTTATAAACATTATTCGGATGTATTATTGATTCCTGGCGTTGTTCAACTTCTGTGAATTTGTTTTGGCTATGGCTTTGACCGAGGCTTCGACTGTTTCCCAAAGATTATTCACCTCTCATGGCGTAAATTATATCTTGGTGGTGATCCATAATTCATCTGAAGGTATGGCTTTATGGACTGGGAATAGTTGTGACCGGTAATCTTAATGATTTATTGTTCTTGAACACTATTTTTTGCCAAGTTGGACACTGCTGTGGCTCTCGCGAAATAATTTGTTAGTTTAATTTTCTTAACATCAATTCCTATTTTGGATGCAGATTCTTTTAATCAAAAAGCAATCGTGTTTTTACCAACAGAGCTATTCTTATACCATTCTTTCGAAAAAATTTCATTCCAGTTTGGGTTGGGGGCCAAAAACAATCTATTCACTATTAGATCTCCACGTTTTTCCATAAAATTTTCAAATAGTCGTACAGGGCAATCATCAGGTTTTTTGTGTTTCTTACCAACCACTCACTATTGGCTAGTTTTCTTGATCCGCTTTGGGTTGTTTTACACTCAGGGTTATATTCAATTCTTCCTGTGAACTCTCCCTTATGGTCTATTTCTTTATGAAAATGTTCACTTTACCACCTCTCTACGCGAGTTCGTGCGATATTCAGTGAAAAAACTTTTGCTACAGCAATTCATTTTCATTCCATGTTTTTAAAATTCCATTATACTCTTCATTGTAAGAGCAGCAGCAGTTTTTCTTTTTGTGGGATCTCTTTTCAATCGCCGGCGTTTCGCATCGCGCGCAGTTCTTGCTGCAGCAAACTGAACGTCTAAGAAAGGATTAAATTTGAGCTGATATTTGATGAAGCACATTTCTTGAAGTTGTTTTGTGGATGAATATTACATTTGTACAATTCTAACCTCTCCATCTTAACAAAAATATTTTAATGGTATATAAAATAATCAACAATTTTTGTCACCTTCACAACAGATTTCTTTAATCCTCCGAGTTTGTTTTCTTCATGTTAAACCCCCAATCCTCCAAAATTGTAGCCAGTTCTATGACAGAGGTCCTCCTTCAATTTCCTATGATATTTTTGGAAAAATTCTAAAAATTGTTTTCATATAAGTAGTTGCCTTAGATCTTTTCGTATTTGTTGGAATTAGTTTGTCCCCTCTCAGTATTTTCCTGTCCAAAACGCAAGATTTCTCTCAAAAGCGGTAATAAAATAATCCACACCACGCTATTAAAATTTTTGCCAGCGAAATACGTCAAAATACCAGTTAAGGTCATCTTATTTATGCATCAGATGCAACACCAGCTAGCCTACAAGGTTTCGCAAACATTTCTAAAGTTTTTTTTGTCAAGTGATTTTGGTCTAAAATTTTCTTACCGAATCTCCCTCGCTCTTGAATTAAAAATCCGGAAATCTTTTCTCGTTCACATATTTTTAAGCAAAATTCGGACGTTGAAAAAATTATTATTATTAGATTACAAGTGATAACATCCTAAGCCCTCTTACAGAAAGTTAATTAAATGAGGCGTAATTCTACGGCCAAGTATGCATCGCAAACCAATATTTTTCATAATATAGTGTTGGGTTAGCAAGGACCATAATGTTTTACTGTTTATTTAATTTAATGCTGTAATATTTGTGCAACTGGTATCTGCATTAGCTACGTGAAAGGTATTTGATGTGGTTTTGCTTTTGTTTGAAAATAAATAATAAAAATTAACATATGTTCAAATAGGATAAGATACTGTCATATCAAAAACACATTTTGTTAATTGCTATGAAAACATTTGACTGTTTGCTAGGATAAATAGTAACAACATTTTACATTAAGCAACGCCTGTCATGCAATTGAAATTCGTTGTTTTCCTGACATATGGAAGTGTTACATATTTTTCGTATTATATCGAAGGCAAGCTACTGTTTAAATAATGAATATTTATACCTTTGATGAACGGTTTCATTTCGTTAAGGGCTTAATGTCAATCAAGTGTCCAAAGCCGGAACCACATTTAGTAAAATAGACACCGTAAGAGGCGCTCACTCGTATACGACCAGCAGACGGCACAGATTACAAGTGTCAGAATAAAAATACCAGGTTTTATTAAGTTCTAGAGCTTTATATGAGAATTACACTTGGCTGGTTTTGTATTACAACCATTTCAGATGTCAGAGTGTATATTGTTTTTTTTAAGGATTAAACTAATAAGGAGGATCCCGTTGACATTTATTAGCCAGAAACGTTGAAAATTCATGTTAAGCCAGTGTTATACTTTTAATATATTTTGATGTCAGCTGCAATGCAAACTATAACGAGAAAGGATTAAGAACATCCAGTCAGCTCTTTTTAAGTATACCTAATTTTTGTGAACAGCTCCATTATCTGCTCTAATTTAATAAGAATAATGGAATGATGGGATTATACGCTAGTGACTCATAAGAAATACAATGCTTTTAAAAACAGACAAAGAAAGAATTTTATGAATTTAAATTTATTTAGTAGATTAGGATCTTAAATTAACTTCTTATTATATTGTATGTCGTATAAAGTGAGCATTCAGTATATATTCGAATATTTCATTTAAAATTTGGTATTGCAAAGTCAGAATCAGAATCAACCAATTTAAAACATGCATATTTAAACAGTCAATCCAGTTTAAGTTTTATTTCATTGATTAAAGAACCAACAAGAGTTGTTGAGAATGTCTTTGTCTCTGTATTGATCACACATTTTTTAAATATGCCCATAGGAAAAATATTATAATGGAATTATACCAGCAAACATAACAGATGATGATGCAACATATATTGTCTTAAAGAAGCCCAAATTAAACATCAACAAAAAATAAATAATAAATGAACAAATATCGGATGAATTTTTTTTTTAAAGAACAACAAACCTCCAGTACTGCATATTCCATCTATTTACGCTTATTTGAAGAAACATTGAATGCGTCAAATAAAATTACAAAAGTATTAAAAAATATATCATGAAAATAATACCCTGGATAACTGTAGGTTTAATTAAATTAATAAATTATTGGAGCAAAATGGCAAAAGAGACAAAAATGTCAAAAAAATTACAAAAAGTACAGAAATGCAGTACAGAGAACAAATAGCTAACTAAAACTAATGGCATCGTAAATGACACTTGGAGGATAATTAACAAAGCGATCGGTGGGCAGAAAAAACATATATTCTTAGCTTAATACAAAAATAATGAACTAATCACAGATTCCATAAAACTTGCAATGAGTCAATTATTTTGCCACAATAGGTGCTGAGCTTGTAGAAAAATTATTCCAACAACAAATAAACACACTGAAATACCTGCATGCTCACGAAATAAAAGAAACTTAGTAGTCCAAGATACAATAAAGTTTGTGTAGAATATATAAAGAAAAGTGCAAAGTATATAGTTAAACTATTATGTTTCATATTTAATTTAGGTTTTAGCATGGACTAATTTCCAAAAAATATGACGTCATAACTAGGAATATACAAACAGGGCGATAAAACATCTTGCAGAAATTATAAACCTATTAGTTTAATTTGTGATTTAACTAAGTACTAGAAAAACTTATTAAACATAGATTATGCAATTAGTTTAATAACGGGGTACTTTTTAGACCTTCAAACCCTTGGCAAATTTTTGTGTGGCCGAAAAAACCACGAATTTTTGGCACTTTTTTCAGTTTGTGGCTATAACTTAAAAACAATGTATACAATCGAAAAGTCATCTATTATCAAAATTAAAGATCATTAAATTTCGCTTCGAATGAGTACCTCAAAGTTAAAATTTCGCTAAGAAGTATGGGTGTAATTGGCAGTCGAATAACAACAATTTTTACCAACTTGTAAAAAATCGTATGAAGACACCAGCAGAAATCATTTTCAGTGAAGAAACAAATGCTGCAGTGTCACAGGAATAGTTTCTTGCAAACGAGAGCAACAAGAACCATTTGATTTTGATGCCTATACAAAAATATAAAGAAGGAGGAATCCAAGCGCAACAGGCAGAAGAAGATGCAGATTTAGTAATTGTAGAAACAGCTATTTCTCAAGCAGCAAAATCCGACGGCGTGGCAATGTTAGCGAGGACATTGACGTTCCCGTTCGCCTGACGGACCTCGGAAACAAGTACGAGAACTTATACTTCCACAAATTCAAACACTTCCTTCAACTTTGATCCCACACATGTCCTCTTCATGCATGCATTTACTGGATGTGACACCACGTCATCATTTTTTTGTCACGGGAAAGTAAAATTTTTATCCCTCATTGAGCAACATCCACACATGAAAGCACAAGCAACTACATTTCTCGAGCCATCTGTTTCTCAAGACTTGATAGAACAGGCAGGGGAACAGCTGATCTTGGCATTGTACGAACAGATGCACAGTGGGCCTCTGGACGAGCTGCGATACGAGCTTTTTATAAAATTCCCCTAAAAAAAATCGTTCAACCTAGTATGGTTGCCACCAACATCGGATGCAGCGAAGTGGAACTCAATTCGCGCATGCCACCAAGTGCAAACTTCAATGGGAAGCGTAACAAACCCATGCCCATGGAGTTGGAAGGAAGGCTCGTCAGGATTATTGCCTATAACAATGTCAGAAGATGCTGGACCCGCCTTGCTGTTAAAATGGTTTCGTGCACATGCAAAAAATGTTGCACTGCAGCATTCAGCTGTCGGAAATCAGGCCTGAACTGCTCTTTGACCTGTAAACACTACTCTGACCTCTCATGTCAGAACGCTCCTGAGATTGAGTTGAATGAAGATGAAGACAACGACGAAGGTTACTACGAGTTTGAGGAAGTTGGTGGTGCTGCTGCCATTAATCAGGAAGATGGAATGCAGTATTGCAGTACGAGGACAATAGTTAGCCCCAATCCAAACGGATTCGACTACTATAACCACTGCACGCAAATAATTGGTTTTTCCAAACCTCATTTTTACTTCATTTCAGTTTTTTCTTACACCTTGTATTGTTCTTGTACTTTGCATTTGTTTAATTTTTTTACACTTTGTTGTACAAACTTTGGGCCTTTCTTTACATTATGCTTTAATTTCGACAACCCATTTTCTCAAATAAGGAATAAAAGAATAAAATTTATTTAAATGCAGTACATTTCCGATTTTGAGTATATTTTGCTCAATATTGATCGAAATTGGAAAACCAGGTAATCTATGAACTTGAAATTACATGTTCTACAACTTTTTGGATGGATTTTTTCATTTAGATTAGCCGTTTCAGAGCTGAAGACGTTTAAAAAGTTACCCAGTGTAAATTTTTTACAAATAGGTAAGAATTGTTGTTATTCGGCTGCCAATAACGCCCATACCTCTTAACAAAATATCAACTTTGAGATACTCATTCCAAGCAAAATTTAATGCTCTTTAATTTTGATAATAGATGACTTTTCTGTTGGATGCATTGTTTTTAAGTTATAGGCCGTAAACTGAAAAAATTGCCGAAAATTCGTAGTTTTTTCGGTCACACAAAAATTTGCCAAGGGTTTGGAGGTCTAAAACTTGGATTCTACACACTCTCTACAGTAATGCAAGATGATAAAAAAAATCTACTATCACCCCCTTTCGATGACGTCGTTCCTGGACTAAATTACCTTGCCAAATATAATTTGTTATGAAATTTAATTTGGTTTTCTCAAGAATTCTTCTACAGATGAAGTATCAGAGTTGGTAAGTAATGTTACTACAAGCTGGGAAAAGCAATGAATGTGGCAAACACGAGTTTGGGGAAAGTTGGCCTTTGGCTTAATGAAAATTACTTGACACATAACATAGATAAAAGTTATCCAATTGCTTTCACTATACCGAAGAAATCATTAAAACAACACCCAAAGTTACAATTAACACAAATATTATCAAATTTACCAGTAAAATAAAATACCTTGGCATTACACTAGACTTATTACTAAATTGGAAGTGTAATACTAACGATATAAGTAATAATATTCGTAAACTCTTATAGGTGAAGCACCCCGTATATACCTCATATACATATTTAATTGTTTCCTATTTATTTTTCCACATTCAAGTAATTATTGCAGTTAATTCATTTCATTTCTCATTTATTTAGCCATTAAATATTGAACACAGTATAGTAATCAAGAATGCATTTTAAAATTACATTCTTTTAAAGCAACATAAACGATACAATTTTACGAAAGAATTCAACTAAAATAAGCCAAGCCATAATATTTGTTTATAATGGACACGATAAGCGTCAAGTACTTCTGTTACTTCCCATAGTGTGAAATCGCCTGTCGTTTTCTATCTTAACCCTATAAAGGGCGGAGAGTTCAATTTTTCAGACTAGAATGCTACCCAAAACTACGACGTATCCAACATTTGAATTTTTGTTAACGTAAACAATCCCAAGCGTGAGACAAGGGGATGTGTAAATCCGGGTAGGATGGTGACGTCATTTACAATATAAAAAGAAGGTCAGACTGTTCACCTGGGGGAGAGGCAATTGTAACTACACCTGAGCTACATCGCAGAACTTTAATGTTCGTTATACTTACTGGATTATTTTGTGGTCATTTTGCCAAGTAATTCCACACAAAATGCACTCTACGTCTACACCAACTTCTCTGACTGTTTAACACGCAATTGCACAAGGCCAACTTAATTTGATAAGTATTTTTACTTGATTAATTCTCAGCTTATAGTTGAATTTGCAATCTGGTTACGGGGTTGGTTAAAAAGGGTTTAAATTGGCGCATTTGTGGTACTTAAAGCATATTAGTTTTTTATGAAATCTTAACTTTGATTTTTAACAAGAAAATATGACAAGAGCTATGCAATAACAAGGTACTTTATCACGGACTAGTCAAACTTCATGTCCATCGTTATTCTGCAGTTTTTTATAAAACCAATAGTTGACTCTTGTGTTGCCTGTTGTTGACCATTTTACCTACAATAAAATATTCAAGTTACATGAATTCGGCGTATTATGCATTAACAAAGGTTTGAAACATTGACTACGGCCAATTGGCTGGTTCGGTTCTCAATTGGGTTCCATTACAACGAGGGATGTCAATATTTCAGGCAGTTGTCTAGTCACTTGTTCAACTGAAGGGTGATGCAACACCACTTTCTTACTTTCGCGGATTTGCGTCTTCTTATGGTTGACAATCATAGGCAATCTTCTGGTTGCTTTTCTATTTAATTACTATAGGGAGATTTCCCCAGCATTCTAAAAGATTTTACGTGAGTGTAAATTCTTACCTCAGCAAGATTAATATGATTATCTGAGCGATTGTTCCTGCTCTAATCTCAATCAGTAAACAGTGTATAATTAAAGGATATTTCTTCAACACTCTATGATATTTTACATGAGCATTTTGCTCAGTTTACAACTTAATTTTGATAATGTACAAACATGACATGATTCTTGTCCTTTTTTTCGATTCATTATTTGGCTATTGCTAACAACTCTAATTATAAATTATTATTACTTAGCGATTAGTAACGACTTTAGTTATAAATAATTATTACTTGGCGATTGTTAACAGCTCTAATTAAAAATTATCATTACCAGGTCATTGCCACAACTCTAATTACTATTAAAATAACACTGCATACAATGTATCACTCAATTCTAGTTATTGCATCAAAACACTCAGCATATCTATAGTATGGTCATTACTATAGCTACGTAGATTTCCCTATTTTAATCTTTAGAAAATTGTTTCAAACATTTGGATCATTTTTAATTTCATGTACAGCTATTTACTGCATCAATTTTTCTACAGTAAAATGGTTTTTTTACTAATTTCTCCTATCTTTTCTTTCACCTTAATCTTTTTCGTCATACAGGTAATAAACTAAATAAATGGTTCCATTTCAAGTGAAAATAGCAAACAGACTTCAACTATAAATGTACAGTACAATCTTGAGTAATAAAATACTACATAAATAATATATATAATTAACTAGGTGTCTCAATTAATAAATAGACAGCGTGTTCTAGTTTACCAGTTATTTAAATTAAATTAATTTTCTAATATATATAGTGTCAGACAGAAACAAGTAATATTAAACTTTATATAAAAGAACTTGGGTAATTAAAAAAGGGTTGCTCTACACACACAATGAAATTAGGATCTTAACTTTGTAAAACTTGACGATCACATAAATAGCCAATTTTTGTTTATCCTGCAGATAAATAAATACTAATTAGTTTATTGGTGACATAATTACCAGGACTTCTTTTAGTAATTATACAGTCTATCCCTCAAGTGTCTCACAGGTTTAGTCAAGTTAAAGGCTTTTTGCAGAATAGTCCGTTAAAAATATTATAACATTTGGACCTTTTACAATATGGGATAATAATAGACTGGGGGTTAGCCTACATGAGCACGCTAAAATATAGTAGAGGTTGCTCAAAAATGATAATAAAAATACGTTTATTAAGACGCAATCAATATCCATCACGTTTAGTTTTTGAAGAATTTAAAATTTTCCCTGTCAAACAATTGTATGTAAAAAAGTATTACTACACGCACAAAAACATACTAATAGAAGTACATCAAAATTCAATATAAAAAATTTATCACACGAGAAATAAATAATTAGAACATCCAAATTTCATTTATAAATACCAAGCTAACAAGACGTTGCATCAGGGACCTAAATTATATAGTTTCTTGCCAATGAATATAAGAACTACACTCAAGATAAATAAATTTAGAACCATAATCGCTAGAACCATAAACGAGTTTACATAATACCTCATATTTGCAAATTTTAAAATAAAATTAAAGTAAACCCTTTTCCATTTGATTGTTTTCCTCGTGCACCCCAATTATTACCACAGCTTATGTGATATGTGCTATTTTAAGGTGCAGAGTCATGTTTGACTCAACTTTTTATTGTTTCATTATTTTTTTTGCGAACACGACAAGATTTACTATTGTATAATAACTTTTCTCTCATTATTACATGAGCTAAGAATTATAAACTGCCACACACAAACTTTTGTTTATGTGACAGAAATTCTAAATGGTAATTTGTAAATTTCGTATTGAAAATAAATATATAATAATAATAATAATGAAAAAATAAAAAAAGATTAGTGACTGATAAATAAACAGCTCTCACGCAAGGTTTCTTCATTTATTGAAAAAAGATTTGCATGTGCACCTATACATTAATTCACATTAATTCCTTCAGCTTGACATTTGTTTTAAAAATCTGTGAGTGTGAAGACTTTAAAATATTCTATCAATAACTGAATTTTAAAACGGTCCCTTGCATTCCTTGTTCATCTATCAGTCAGTTGAGGATACAAATCTGAACAAGTACCGTTAAATATACATATTTTATATTGCGGCGTTTTGTCGCGTTATTATTAAGATTTCATGTGATGAAAAAATTATTCATGGAACTAGTTGGACAGGAGCTTGTTCGTAGAACTTATCTATGAAAATCCTGTTATTCTAGAAAAGTAAAAATACCTTCAGTGGTAGCGGAATACTTTTCACATACTACAGGGAAGAGTAGTCAATAAGCTTACAAAAACACCAATCAATATGAAAACCAACATAAAGAAAAAACTGACAAGACCCCTAAAACTCAAACAATGAGAACAGGATTTTCTAGATTTTACGAAGAAGGAAATATCTTGTTTGTTGAGTCCTTATTTATATAAGGCACTTGCAGATAGATTGGAATATTATAATTCCTATATTTTTATAAAATTTTCTTCTGCTATAAAATTGCTTATTCAGTGATGACTATCTTGTTTCTTGTTTCACATTGACCGAAAGCAAATTATTACAATAGAATAATGGAATTGTTAATGAAGAGGAATCAGTAAGTAGTACGCAAGAATATCCCAAGAGGATAAGGAGAAGTGAAAAAATTATCAAGAATTACGAAACAAAAGAGTTACCGATTAAAAATGAAATTCAGACATTACCTTGTAAAATGAATCTTTTTTTTAATACATTTATTTAACGTCGGCCTATTTCCGCTACTGAGGCCTAACACCGACGCCTGTAGACGAGCTACCCCCAACCAGGAATTTTGCCGAACCTCTTCCCTTAAGAAGAGTAGGGATCTTTTACTTGCCTAACATTTAATAGACAAGGGACCGACGGCTTTACATCCCCTCCGAAGGATGGTATATCTCCTATACAACCCTCGCCTAAGGTTGCATAGCTTCCGCGCATACACTGATATACAAGCCGCTGGAAGATGTTTGAGGTGAGAACGCGGTTTCCGTTGGAATGGTCACCCATCCAAGTACTAACTGCGCCTGTCGTTGCTTCACATCGCATACCGAGGTATGTACATAGTAAAGACGCACCTACGCTCGCCCCTTATCACTACCTTAGTTGCAGAGGATTGTCCTATTACAATTGAAGTTAAACAAAATTCAAATTGAAAAAGGAGAACAAGTGGAAAATTAAAAGAAGAAATACAGGTGAACTTATGTTCTGATAAATTCAACCAACCAAAGTGAAAAAACAACAGAAACTAAGAAGGAAATTGGAGATTTCATAATATACTAGTGTTTGTAAAGTTTATTTTTATTGGTTCAATTTATATAGCAAGTATGTACTTGAATAACAAATATGTTGAGCAACTGCTTTAATTGCTCTATTTTCATCCTGTTCATCTGCAATAGGTGTTTTCATCGCCTCTTGTTCATTTTCTTCGCCATCGACGTCAAAACTGTCATTTAAATGCTTTGCAACAATGTGTAGAACTACACATGAAAAGATCACTTTTGGAACTCTCTCTCTCTAACACAGTTACTGAGAATAGGAAAGCATTTCTTCAGTTGCCCAAACAATATTTCAATTCACACCGTTATCTATATGGGTCAAATTGAAATGTCGTCCGTTTTGTAGAGGCCTGAAAGAATTTATCAGCCATGATGATATTTCTTATCTTGAATCACCTAGCAAGCAATCAGCGCCATCGTACTGAGATGCTATACCTCTTAAAGGGCTTTTCCTCCAAATCTTAGCATCGTGAACACTACCAGGTCACCAGACAGAAATCCTTGTATATTGTTCAGCTGTATTGCAAAATGCTTGAACATTTATACTAGGATATCCTTTATGATTAATATACTCATCACCGTGTAATGTAGATTTTTTGATATCGCCGTGGGTACAGTTCAATGTTCCGCTTACAGTTAGCATCTGAACTGATTTTCTCCACAATACCTTAGCTTTATTCATTTCAACAGGTGTTGCAGAAAGTAAGTCCACCCGTTGGGTCTCCCTATAATGCAATCCCATAATCGCATCAGGTTATTTATAGCCAGGCTTTTCAAGTTTGTTTATCTAAAATTTAGGAACTTTTGAAACTAAAATAATTATTTATTTCAATATTAAATAAAGTGAAAAATTTATTGCAAGTATTTTAATAGTATAAATAAAACTTATCTATAAGTTAAATCCATGCCCTTCCCATTTTGTAATTTTATTTTTATATATTTGTTTATACATGTTTATTAACCGCCTTTCAGGTCACCTGAGTGACCCTCTTAAGTCTAGAGACCTAGATTTGTCTGGGTGAAGGAGACGAAGCCCTACAGTTTATAGTGGGATCCGAACCACTTCTTGGAGATAATTTATATTATTAAATTACTTCGCAGCGGGTAGGGTTCCAATCCGCCTCGCTAGGTATACACAGAGAGATATCTAGTCTCGCTAACCCATTGAGCTACCATCCCCATTCTTTGCACACTCGCTCTTTCAAGACTTGAACCACTTCACGGAGTGTGGAGATGCGTGTGAAACGATGGTCTGAAGGACGTTCCACTGTGATGAGTGCGACATAACTCAGTCAGACATGCGGAAAATACAAAATTTATACTTACATTGTTTTGTTCAACGGCACTCCGACATATGGTATCGACTGGGACTTTCTTGAGGGGCTACCAATCCATCCTCATAGGCTCTACCCTGCATAAATTTCAGTGATGTGCAACATCAGATAGAGAACGAAGATTAATATTGGTGCAGTTCTTAAAGCGACGTCCCGTGAATCACGTCTCGTGAATCACGCTACGTCTTGTGAAGTTTCGATGTAGTTCTTCGGAACGGAATAACGCTTTGTGAAATTTTGATACAGTTTTGAATAGGGATAACTATTACTGGGAAATGTAACGATGAAACGATATTCGTATGCTTTCATAGTTTCAAGAAATTTTGGAATAAAAAAATATTCGTGATATGAAGTGAATATTCGTTTCACTTCCAAAATATCCTCCCGATGGCCTCTTTATGTATTGCATGCGGTTCCTGCGAGATATTTCAATGCAGTTCTGCAAAATCTAGTCGAAGGGAATTTTCGCCGGCTTCGCACGGGCAATACTGATTGCATGTGGGTAAGTTATTTAATGAACAGCTGGACGTACTAAACTAAACACCCTAGAATTCCACAAGCATTTAGATGTTTTTAGATAAATAATTCAAGATATTTAAAATACCTGTTCCAATTAGAAGACTGTTTTATTGTGACAAACATTCAGTATTAAAATCTCAAATTTATAATACGTGACGGTGCTAATGTCGAGGCAAGAATTCAAGCGATGCACGTCACAGATCGATTCTATAAATAAGACAATACTGCTAAGAATCATGAAGCCCTATTAAACTGTACCTATTTCTGAAAAAAGCTTAATAACTGGGTGTCAAGAATTACTCTTTTTAACGTAATTAATGATTAAAAATTATGTTAGGATTAAAATTTCTTTAATGAGATCACTCGTGACGTGCATCGCTTGAATTCTTGCCTCGACTTTATATTATAATCTTTTCAACTGAAAATACGTTAAATATTTAAGGAAATATTTCAATTCAAATAGCCAAGCTCGAATGTTGTTTTCAATGAACATTAACAGAAAGCCTAATATGATTGGCATTTCCCGTGTGGGTAAATATCATAGTTTAAGAATCTAGATGCAAATTATAATAAAGTAATTTGCATGACTTAAAACAAAAATTATACATATAACTTGCAAAAGTGTTGCATGCAGTAAATTAGAAAAAGGTAAAATTTAATATGCAATTGCTACTTGTTTGACATATGTACGTGTCAGAACAGGTGTAAATAACACACCTGTCTCTAGTCTCCTACGAACACCTCATTAGTGACTAGTTACTAGAATCGGATTGCAAAATAAATAAGGACAACTCTCAACGTTAGTGTAAATCATATATTTAATAAGTGGTAATTATTCATGTTGATGATAATTATTGATAAATTAGCTATAGTTGCACCAATTGATCTTGCCGCGCGCAACACGAATATCTGAATGATTTTTATCTCTGTTTTACTCGTATATTAATTATAAACGTTTATTTTCTATATTAATGACGAATATCATAATTCACTATTAACTAAATGATTAATATAATAATACAGGACGTTTCTAAATAATGTTCCAAATTTTTATAACGTGAACTATTCATCAATATGAGTTGAAATGTTTGGTAATTTGTAACTTCTGATACAAAACGGAAAACACCTAGGGAATTACAGGCCTTTGAACGGGCTAAGATAGTTTTTTTCCATTATTTGAAGAACGGTAAAAGGTAAATAGAGAATATTTTGAGCATTTACTTGGTTTTTAATGTTGAATAAGACGCACTAGCGCAGTTTTTGTTATTAATGTCATGGATGTCCCTTTCGGGCCATTCCTATAGCGTAGTTAATTAGGTATTTGATATTTGTTGAGTAAAACTAAATCATTTTAACCACGCATTGACCACGTTAAAGTAAGCAGATTTTCGAACAGAACCAACTCGACAAGTCATACCAGCTCCTCTGCCCTCCTCAAAAAAGGCTTCCTGTATCTGCCCATATATATTTTTTTCTCAAACCTGGTAAGAGCTAGAAAAATGATCCGGATTCCATTCGACGGAACAATTTTACATAAGAATTTTATTATCTTATTTTACTATTACTATTTTCTGTTGTGTGAGGTCTTATAGCAAAAAAATGGGCGCTGCCATTTAACAATACATGTTTTGCTGTAACTCCAAAACGACCCAATGAATCAAAGTTATAATGATATAAAAAATTAAGACTTAATTTTTCTATTGATTGATATATAATTTGTATCGAACACGCATAAACCTTTCCTTATTAGTTATGTAGCTCTATGTTGGGTGTTATGAACACGCACAAAAATTAGAGTTATGAGCTAGTAGAGACTCTTGAGGCTTGCCGTGCCACTTAATTTGTAGTTGAATGAGGTGCACTTAAAAAGATTGGAGCAGAATAAATTGCTTCACCCTGTTGAAGCCCCTGTCGGTTGCTTTCACTGTCTTCCGATTTATAATTCAGCTAGCACTTTAGTTTTTTGGAGTTAGTATTAATGGTTGGGTCAATAGCTATACCCTGTATGTGAACCTTTTGATGCTTTGAATATACTTCGTTAAATTCAAGAAGTTGAATTCACTTAGAAATTGACTCTTTTGTCAGGTGATTTCTCAACACCCTGTATATACTTTTCAAAGTATAACAATTTTGAATGCAAGATTAGTGTTGAAGTACTTTTTTTAAAATTAAAAATTTTAATTAAGATGTCTAAATATTTTGGAACACCCTGTATGTATGTAGTTGTTGCAGATTTTAAACGGTATTATAATACTTATTATTATAACGAACCAAGTTTAAATAAAATAAAATTATCATTCTTTTTATAGTTACTAGATGGTAACTTTTCGACAATGAATTCCGGCTTGGGAGATTTGATTCGATTTAAAATTAGTTTAAAACTGTCAAATATTCACTTAAAATTAGGTGCGCGTGCTTGCTGAAGAAACTGACTTGCCTAAAGCGTGTTGGGCTCGGCCTTTTATATGTTTCGCTATCGTTTGGGTTGTCATGCCCCGTGAGTCTTGCACGAACGTTTTTACACCCGTTTTATTCTAGAAAGTCATTCCCCGCCATTCCGTACGCGCGAGGATTGCTTAATATTGCGCAATGTTCAATGTTGCATCATCTTTGCAAAGAGTTAAGTTTTGATAATGAAAATGTGTGGACAATAAAATAAGAAGTTGTTTTGTAATTGAATGAAACTTGAATCGGTTTTGCTTTAGAAGATATTAAATAAAGAAGAAGTTGAACATATTGATTCGTCCTCGTATAATCATAGTTTACGCACGCACGTAAATATGGATTGGGATTGTCTCGTGTGTCGATGTTTGGATGGGGGTAAATATGGAGCTGATGTGAAAGGAAATTGTGCTAATGCGTTGGAATGAGAATAATTTGGAAATGTGGACTATTATGAAATAGATAAAATAGTTGAAGCGTGAAATTGAAAGAACATTAACATTGCATGGAAAATAATTTATAAAGAGTGTACGGATACGAATTTTAAATTTATACCGGAGGTTCGTAAAGTGAGTTAGACGTTGAATGCTATTATATGTGGGCGATATTTTTTAGGTGAGCAATTTGTAAAGTTTAAGTTGTAAACTTGATAATTGGAATGTTGTAGTGGATTTTTCGATTATTTTAGAATTATCAGAGATGTGAATTTTTTCAGATTTTTTTCTGATGAAATTGAAGTTTTTGCTTAATATGAAAATGAAAGGTACTTTTTTTATTAGGGTTTGTCCTTTTGGACCGAATGATTGAATATTTTGACTATTTTTGACATTTTTTGTTTCATTTTTTCTTATAGGGAATGAAATGTACTATAACAGTATGCGTTATTTATTTAAATTAAGCCACCAGCAGCGTACTAGGAAATAACTGCATCTGTAATTGCGTTATTATCTTATTTAGTAACTGAAGACGTAAGTGGATAAAGGTGTCATGTCTCAATTTAAAAAAAAATTCTTTCTGCAATTTTTAAACACTTCTGATATAGCTCTTACCTCTATTAAACGGTGAATTCCAAATTTGTAATATTTTAAAGAAATTTTTTTTATGATAAAGGTGCCAGGTCATAAATACAACTATTTTTTTTTGGTGGATAAAAGTGTTATGTTACATTTTTGATACATGATACTGAATTATGAGTCACATTAATCAGTTTCCTACAGAATAATCGCACTATTCTAGAATCAAAATCACGTTAGAAATATATTCCACCGGCTTTGTATAGATCAGTGTAAAGAAAAAAGCGGATGACAAATACATGGTTAAAATGTCTTTCTATAGACATATTTTTGAAATAAAGTTCAATTTGTTTTTTGGTCACCTGAAGTGACACTGTATGCGAAGCTGGAGAAAATTCGTCAGAAAACATGAGAATTTACTTTTCATTCCCAAAATGTAGACAGACAAATACCTACTATCCGTGAGAGGAAAATATGTTATGCGACGGATTTACAACAGACGATACCATTACTGAAGTTATCCACATCTAAGGCTATTGGCTTTGAGACAAATGTTGTTGTATAACGTTGGTATCCACTGTGTCAAATAGTCAGGCCACAAGTTGTATTTTTTTACCTGGATGGAAGACATTGCCAATAGAGGCAGTACGTTGTTTGCTGGAATTTTGCAACTTACTCAAAGAAGAGGATCCTGAAATTGATCATTTAATAACTTGGTCTGATTCATGTAGAGAACAAAATAAAAACCTTTGTATTCTTTATCATTAGCAATGTTTAATACTAAATAATTTTTTAAAAAGTAGTTCCATCATACCACCGACACGGTAGCTCAGTGGGCTAGAGCGCGTTATGTGGCAAATTCGCTCAGATCATCAGGGTCTGCAGTACTCTGGTTTCGATTCCCAGCACCCAACACTGGCAATGTCGATGGGGAATATATGTTGTCTGCGTTTTTTCAAATGTGTAACCCCCTTATGAACAGCCCTTGGCTTTGGATTTGTGTTTTGTCTACTATATGCGATGTTTATGTTATGCTGTGCTATGTTATGTTATGTTATGTTATATATATATATATATATATATATATATATATATATATATATATATAAATGCCAAAACATTTTCATTTCAGGCCAATATCGGGAAATGTTTACATCCGCAAGTACTGAAACTAGCTTAGGTTTAAATATTTTATTTATATTTCTTTTATAACTTTGAAGAGATTCTAGCCAAGCCTCATTTACATAATAAGCGAACAATGCATTTTATGAAAAAAAATGTCTACGAGATAGTGCCAGATAGATCGGAGTCGAAAAATTTGGATTTTATTGACCAAATCTAATCCAGAACCTCTTACTCCTTACTCTTTGCCAAGTTAGTTTACACAAAATAGGTGCTAGGGAGGATATTATCCCAAGTGCTTTACCCAAAGTGTTTAGTCGTTGAAACAATGCCCAACTTAGGAAAGTAACTGAAGTTTGTTGATGCTGATCGTAGATGGTCATATGAGATATATTAGAACAAACTCGTTCAAGGCGGTACATATATATTTTAATATTTTATTTTAATAGCAATATAATACAGGGACAATTATATATAGGGTAACAAAATAAATATATAAATCATATTTCGATGGCGAAAAGCGCTTCGTTACAATTTCACTATCAATGAACGATTTTAGTATAAACATACATAACAAATCCAAATCAAGACGTCACGTCATCAATGTGTCTGTCACTGTCAAGCTTATAATTTCTGGAATGTATGAATGTAGAAGATTTTACATTAACATCGCCAGTGGCATAAATTGCAATTATTATAGCATCGTTAAGTTTACTGCCAGAAAAGAGCAGAAACTTGTATGAGAAAACTTACATAAAATAAAATATTCCATGTCATCAATATTTATCACTATTTTGTAACTAACTCGTATAATAAAGGCCATTAATAATCTCGACGATTAACGCGCTCGTAAGCTCGCGCGTTAAAATATCTCGATTCAGTAAATAACTATTAATAAGTGCTTATATTGGCGTTATCAACTTTGGAGACATTCTGGGTTATTTCAAGCATCGTTATCAACTTTGGAGACATTCCGGGTTATTTCAAGCATATTATTTACCGTTAAGAGAAAGATACCGAATTTATAACTTCCCCGTATACATTAAATTAATTGCATTCATTTAGAAAGAATATATCGCTTGTTACATGTTTGATATTAATAATGCATTGGTTAATTGAAATATGTTACATGGAGGGGCATTCTGAGTTTTATAAATTATTAATTTCGTGTCTTTAATTGCCATTAATTTCAGCAGGCACATAACTCGTATATAAAAATGTGCTTGTAGAAATAAACTAAATTTTATGCTCAAGTATAAATTACACTTGGTACATGTTTTTACGTAACCATTAACAATTAAAAAATAATTGCCAATTACTACTTACACATCTTACGTTGTAAACGGTACTAATTATATACGTTTAGCGAGGTATTATCAATTTATTTATTTCATAACGTAACATAACATACACTGATAGTAGTCAACTCCCAAATCCAAAGCCAATATGGTCCCAGAAGGGGGTTACATATTCGAAAAATTGCAGACAATATCTATTACCCACCGACATTGCCAGGGTTGGAGCTGGGGATCGAATTCAAGAGCGGCATAATCTGAGTAGGCGTGCTGGCCGCACAACACGATCCAGCAAATTGAATTATCGTGCCGAGAAGGTCTTAGCATACCGTAATAAGGAAACCTTAGTGTGGGTTCCGGGAAGAAGGCAAAGATGATGTATTAGCAAGAAAGGAATCATCAGTTCCATATATTGGCCCAGAACCGACCCTAGGAGTGCCTAAAACCACTATCCGTGGCCAAATAATGGAATAGGTCAAATATCAGAATAAAAAGTACTGGGATAAAATAGCCAAATCGCAACATGGAAAAACCTTCATTAAGGAACCACCTCGAAAAAGAATTAAAAAACTGCTGTCAGGCATTGCTAAGTATCGTCTTTGTTGGTATGGGAATGCCGAGAAAGCACTGGCAGACCGTAATAAGGAACCCTAGTGTGGGTTAGGGTATTAAGGCAACAAAAAGCTGACGAGCTAACAAGAAAAGGATTACTTTATTAAAGGATCGAAAAAGAACTGCTCTCACTAAGTAGGAATCAGTTACAAGTAATTACAGGCCTCCTGACCAGGACACTATACCCTGAAAGGACAATTATCCAAGAAACTATGACAGCCGACTAATTATGGGTTTGTACAGGCGCCAGGAAACAGAATATTGGAATGAGTGTCATAGGAAAATGGGGACTATCGCAATAACCCCAGGAGGCTGCAGTTTGCTAGATGGCTTCCATGGAAAAAATCTGTATATAGTCCTTATTACCCCGTTAAATATTAATGTCGATGTAATTGTATTAAAAGCATTCCTTATATCAATGGTTATCAAAGATATCCCAGGACTGTCTGAGTTCGTGATTTGTTTAATAAGTTCTTGTATTGCTCAAATCATCATTTATGGAAAATGTACTGGTCTATTGACAATCTCCAGTTCTGTCAATTTCTTTACTTAACCAATTTCTAATCACGCTTTCGTATAATATCCATATAGTGCTAACTAAACATGTGTGACGACGGTCCTCCGGCGACCTTTTCTGTTTCCATATCAGTACTACATTTGCAATTTTCTATAGTTCTGGGACGATGTTTGTCCTCAATAATCTGTTTAGTTTGGTGCTTGTTATTAACATTTTTACTGCTTCAACGTTAACTCCGTCTGGTTCTGGTACCACCTTATTTTGTAATTGCTGTCACATTCATTAATTTCTGCTAAGGTGATCTCCGGTGATTCTTCATTTATTAGACATGGTCTACTGATGTTTTCTCTGCGACTTGTTATAATACACTGCCTCTCCTCCTGTGTAAGGTCGTAAGGAGTGGTCATGACTTTCTCTGTCTTCTGACAATTTGATATCCTTGGCTCCATATATAATCTTTTAGGTCCCTACATAGGCAGGCCCAGTATTCTTTCTTTGCTTTCCGTATCAATTTTTGTAGAAGTTTCTTCTAGATTTTGCGCCAATTGATAGTATTTTCTCATACCATCTCTTGTACGTTTGTGCCTCTTTTCTTTGTGATTGTATGCCTCCATCTCTATGTCTCTATTTGCACATTCCACCAAGGCGGAGAAATTTTAATATTATTACATCTATTTATGGTTGTGCTCTGTTCTAATGCTTGGAAGTTATTATAATTTTTTATCCTACTCTTTCTTTGTCCAGAATTTTTGTCAGTTTCGTTTAATCATATAGCGGTTTATTTATACGTTTATTTCTCATTTTTCTTGTTATCGGTTATTACTTTAATTGGGCCGTGGTTGGTGCGGCATTTTTTCTGCATTACTGTCCAGTAACTATTTTTTTCCCTATATTCCCCTAGTGAGATTAATACTAAACTCGCTTACATGATGTTTGTGTTCTCTTCTTAGTTAATACAACTGTCGCAACGAAATAACTGAGGTTATAATTTCAAATTCCGAAGTTAACTCAGAGATACTAACCATTATCATTGATCAGTGGTCCTGGAAGGGTGAAATGAAGAATAGGGTTAATAAACACCTTTTTTACAAATCTAGTGCAGGGTATTATTATTTTAGAAATTATCATGTGGAAACGGCCTCTTACTAGCTAACTGAAATAAATGGCTTTCTGCATTTGACATAAATACTTGTTTATAATCGTTATAATAGCTTTGAGTATCCCTGAGATTAATCACTAAAAATCGGTAATCATTGTATGATGTCCAAAATGCTACACGTGTATTTAAAAAAAACGGACGTGCAGGTTTCATACACATATGTGGAGATAACACGGTTCACCTGTCCCGCATAGTCCGCCTATCCTGCCACTAATTGGCATGTGTTGGACACACAATGTCTTGTTCTCGCCTCCGACATTCACTATATTCATATATTTTAAGAAATTATAATTCCTGTTTTAATGGGATAATGTCGATGAACTTAACAATATCCTCTGTACGTTCCATGCTGCACTATGCCGAATTAATTATTATAAAGTTTCGTTGGATAAGATCGTTTAGTTTCCTGAATATACAGGGTGATGTAAAATAAATTGCATCCTTCGGTATATTTGTAAAATACTAAATCGCATTTTGTAAACGTTCAATTTCGAGTTATTCACAAGGAAATATCAAAAATTGTGTTTCTTCGCATTTTCTTTCGAAGTTTGTTTGGGGTCACTGATATAAAAAAAATCATGGTTTTAGTACGTAATGTCAAAACTAATGACAGAACGAATAAAGGTGCTGTAGCCGCTAAAGCGACTGTCTCCATATTTGGCTTTGAAGTGAAGCGAAACAGTTTTTTATATGATGTGATTTATAATATGTAGTTTTTAAAATTGCGCCTTATTGGTACATTTCAATTATCTGTTGTATGTTAAAACGATAACGACGAGTTTTCATTGCGTTTTCAACATTTGTAATCTGCAGGGCTGTGAATGCTTCTGTAGCTCCAGAATACTATCGTCAGGCATTAATAGCCGTGAACTTTTCAATTCCACGGGGAAAAGACACAGTATCGCACAGTGTCGAGAGCGAAATCTACCTGTTTTATCGGACGAAAATTCTCTTTACTCGGTCTAGGTAATTGACACGGCACCTGTTGCGGTACATGGTCTTTCGTGTGTGTGCTATTGAGTCACTGGCCCCCGCAAGCTTCGCTAGTATTTACGTGTCCTTGAGTTTTTTTAGCCGTGCACTGCGGATACTTTGCTCAATATCTTGATACGGCTACCAGGCAAGCTGCAGAATAAGCAACAGTCGGGAGAGAAGGTCTCTTTTCTAATGAGAGTCTTGACAGGCGAAATAGTTATTGGGTCAATAGCTTCTGTGCGTGGCCTTTTCTTTGCTCGTTCATGTCTGCTGCTGCTAAACTCCAAGTATTAGGTTTTATGCTATTTTGCTCCTCTAGCTATAAAGGTTCGGTATCCTGATCCAGAGCCGAAACATTTACACCCAGTGGCACTCGCCCAAGCCTCTGAAGTTCATCTAAATTTTCAGCAAATTTCGAGTACCCAACATACGTGTCAGCTTTGACACTTCTTCCCGGATACGTCAGTGTTTTCAACATTCTCAAAAGACATCTATAAAAAACGCAGAGGTAACAATTGCAGTTTCGTTCACCTAACCAGTTTCATTAATATGCGGTTATAACTAATGTTGCTAAACAAAACGTACCGAAAAGCCGATGCAAACTGCACAACACGTCACTACACTTCACTTCAAACACAAATCACACAACATTTAACACAATATTCGCTTGAAACGCTTTCATAGAATTCACTTGTCGAAACTGGTTGTAATCTGCTTCTACGAGGGAAGCGTCAGGCGAGCCAGAGCCTGCTATCAAGGGGTATAACAGTCGCGCCGCGATACCCAGCTAAATAGCGCTTAATAAATTACATGGCTGGACAGCCACAGCGCAGTATTCATCAACTGCACGTATTCAAAACATGATTTTTCGAAATCAGTGACCTCGAAAACATATAAAACGAGACCCGACTCGAAAAAATGCGGTAGAGTAAACTTTTACGGAGAAATACATTTTCACCGCCGCCATTTGAAAAAATGGGCCGTGGGTGCCGGGACGGTTTTTGGCCTTAAATACCCCAAATGCCGCATGTGTACCTATTTTCAGCCCTTTATCACACTTTTCAGCTCCAGAATAATCGAAAATGGTGATTTGCCCTTGAAGATAGACAACCATCCTATAACACACCCCCCGTGGGGGCCCCGTCCACAGAAACATTTCTTATATCAAAGGGTAGTGTCTAACGAACAAGTGTACCAAATTTCAATTCTTGAGCATAAAATGCAAGGTGGGATCCCGTGCATATTACCGTCCAGACTATCTGGAAAATCGTCTAAAATCATATGCCTGTGCAGGGACACAGACCCTGTTTTTCATGATACAAATATTTACGCACCTACCCAAATAGAAACGTGGCAAATAAGAATAAATAATAAAATAAGGGATAATGAAAACGTCTCTCTTGTTTGTAATAATTGTGACAAATATTCCTGTTCTTATCTATGGCTGCTCAGCAGTATACACTTGTTCAGAGAGTAGCTTGGCCATAATCGCAAACCGCCAACTATTTCACCTACAAACAGTCAACCTGGATTTCATCTGGAATCCTTGATTTCTTGGTTTCAACCAACAGCGAAGTTGCAAGGCTGTAGGTTTGTTCTCTGTATTTTTAACTTATACCACGGAGTACTGTTACAGTTCATGCGGCTGTCGAAGTGCCTTGTCTATTTGTTATTCATGGAATTTTGTTTACTTTTAGTGTTTAATTCTGGTAAATAATACATAGTTCTTGTTACCAACAGATGCATTAAAAATATGATATTCATACTAGTATTTCACATATCGTTGCGATGAAACTTTTTATATGGTTGCTAACTAAATGGATATTTTTACATGTTAGTTCAATTTGCAATTATTTATATAATATTCTAAACAGACCATTAGAATTAAATTTCTCCTTAAGAAAGTCATGATTGTTCAAATCGCCTTACATAGATTCATATAAGAAAAGCCTAGAATTGTCTTAAATTATTGATAGAGAGCATCGTAATTTACAATAACAATTACTAATATTTTGGCAAAAGCCCATAACAAATTAAATATATTTTCATGAATTAAAATAATGACAATTGTGAAATCTACATAATATATTAGCTTATAATACTGTACGTCCTGTTGCAATTAATATTGTTATTAATACATTTGATAACATTTATACGGATTGCTAAATTTCAATAAGCCCAGGTAATATGTAAGCCGGAAACATATGTTAAAGTTTATCTGATCTTAAGTCTTATAAAATGAATGACCCTTAATTATTGATTTATCGTGAGTTAGATGATGATTTCACACTCAATTAACTAGTTTTCTTAAACATAAATCAGTATTAATTAATAACATCGATAATATTATAGTCTGCATATATAATTTTGTATTTTAGGATATTTAGTAACGAATTTATTGCCTGTAAACATTAGAAAACAAATTAACTATGTGTTTTAACGTTTCTAATTTGTGCGAATTTGTAAAAAAGAATACCAACATTATTAATTAAATTATTCATTGAAACACATTTAAAAATGGATAATTTTTACATTATTAAATGTCTTAATGAATTATTAAGTATGTAGCTAGTTTTAAAAACATGTTTTAGAATTAATCATAAATAGTCTGTGTCTACAAAAAATGCACAGACATAAAATGTGCATTTTGAACTTTATGAAAAATAATGCAGATGTCAATTTTTGTTTCCTTTTTTCTTCTTTCTCCTATATAATGCATGCATTTTGAACAGTAATCTGCTTTCATTTTTTCTAATAGCAAAAAACTTTGTAAATTCCATTTTACCATCTATAGGTTATATTTTCTTGGGTCATGATGTTAGGGTCTGGTGTCACTTAACTTCGCTCAGTAAAATCTGTTTATGTCTGCTGTTAATACAGTCTATATCGTTATTATTATTAATTATTCGATCGATCTAGTACTAAGAATACTTAATATTTAGGGTCTTTAAATTTTAAATCAAATGCATGTGAACAGACGGCGTAGTCATGAGCGGCACGGGGCGTAGAACTAATATATTTTTTTATTAAATGAAAAAAAGTCAAAGTAATTAAGTCATGAGAAGCCCAAGCAGGCCTTTTGTCAATATTCGTGAAACTCACTTATTTAAAAATCAAGTAATTATCCCAAAATGCGAATGGCAGCTCTGGGTTATGTTCGGCACTTACGTGTTAATTTTGCTTAATAAAACTTATAAGAAAACATAGTAGATATATTAAAATCTAGATGTCCGAGGCACCACTATAACTTGAATATAGATTTAGCAGTATTGTGAAAGCTACGAATAAAAATATTTGATTACATAAGATTATATAGTTAGCTCACCAATTTACCTGCTGAATTGTTGTGAGTAAAAGCAATAATACACATATGTTAATAACAAGTTAAGTTTAATAATGTAGATTGATTTAAGTTGACAACATATTAAAATTTGAATTACTTTAAATTGTTACCAAAAGATTTGAAAATGGAATAAAAGGTTGAAATTTTGACCAAGATCACTGGTAAAAAAATGTGTACAGGTATTTTTAAAAATAGTAACGTTGAAAGTTGCTATATTAATATTTTAAATTTATATTTAAAAAACCTTCAAGATTATGCAAAATGGTACCACTTTTTATAAAAGAATAAATTTAAAAAACTGAGGATGTTAAAAAATGCCGCAATTCAATTTTTTCAAATGGAATGTCCTATTTTCAGTTCTGTCATCTAATGAAGCGTCATCTTTCCATTGATTTATCTATAGGGGTTGTGTAGATATTTAACGTTTATTGTCTGCCTCAGACTAAATTTGTAGTAGCATAAGCAGTTTTCTATAACATATTAGTCTTCTGCAATATTCAACGGAATTATTATTTTTCTACTTAGAATTGTTGGACAGAAGAAATTGAAATTATACCAGCACGTATGTAATAAAAAATCTACACATAATATAAAAAACAATTATTTTAACAAATAATCAAAATGTTCACCATTTTGATCGATACACATTTGAATTCTCTTCCTAAAAGAATTACGCAATTAGCAGCATCTGCGGAGTAATGGATAAAAAGGTATGTCTGATCCTAGTTTTCATGTCATCAACAGTGGTAGGATTGTCGCGATAAACTATATCCATCACATATCCCCATAAAAAAGTCCATACTTCTCAAGTCCGGCGACCTTTCAGGCCATGCTATTGCTGCACCACGCTCTATCCACATATCTGTGAAGTTAAGATCTAACCATTTACTGACATTTGTTGCAAAATGAGGCGAAGCTCCATCTTTTTGAAATCGAGTATATCGAGAGGAATGTTTTCTAGGAGAGTCGGCAATTCATTTTCCAAAATATCGTGGTATGCATTTAAAGGTCCATTATAGACAAGAGGTCTAATAATAATCGGTTCTACTACAGCACCCCATACCTTTAATGACCACCTCTGCTGGGAAACTGTTCTTAATAGATCAGGATTCACATCTGAATAATAATAAAAATTGCATCTATTGATACAGCCATTTTTGTCAAATGTATCCTCATCAGAAAACATCAAACACTTTATGAAATCAGGATCCTTATCGAACATGAAACTAGCATATATATAAAAATTCACCCTGTTTAAAAAATACTCTTCAAGTAATTCTTGGTGTAATTGAACTTTGTAAGGAATTATGGATATCATAACCTGATATTCATTTTCCTCTGTCATTTTTCTCACTGGATCTTGACGAGGTTTGTGCTGCACTTTACCAGTTTCGATGAATTTGTCTCTAATATTATTAAATTCAAGTTCTATCTGATGACGTAGACTCGGGACGCTAAGAAGATGTTCCTTGAACACTACTTCAGAATGAAAATGATGTCAGCCGATTCTTCCTGCGAATAATTTACTAAACTTTTTGGCTGGACCGATCAATAGACACACATAAACTAATGACAAGCTAGAATGTACTACGGATAGTTTTTTGGGTAAACAAAAAAAAAGGCAGGCACAGATAATGAATTGTATGAAATACTTTTCAAATAAGTTCCAATAAGGATATGACGAATACGATGTCTTTTATTTTTGTGCCCTCTACGGGTTAAGTTAACAAAGTTATATTATTTGACAACTATAGAATATTCCAAATAAAGTATTTATGTGAATTTCAGTCTGTGGCAGATTTAGCGTTAATATATGTGCAATTACTACAGATAAATACCTATCATGAGATATCAATGGAAGGGTAACTTAACACTTCATTAGATGACAGAACTGAAAATAGGGCATTCCATTTGAAAAAAATTGAATTATGGCATTTTTTATTAGCGAAAAAATAAACTCAATTTCTTCTGCACTTTGTATAAGATTAATGTCAATAACGTTTGTACCCTACTAGCCCTTAATATGCCCAACATTATAATAATAATAATAATAATAATAAGCAGAATTTTCAAAACTCTCTTGTGCATGAAATAAATAGTACTCAAAAGCTTATCCGCAAACCTAACATTTTTTCAGAAAACCTCATTTATTTCGTAAACGGTTCATTTTAAAACTCTACCGCCCTAATAGAGTTATGAATATGATTAAGTGGGTAACTCGAGGTGTGTTCCATTTGAAATAACGAAGTTGATGCCCGGCCAACGTAAACGGAACACCCTGTTTAATTCTACATATTTTCGGGTTATGCGGAATTGAAAACCAAGAAAATATCCTGCTGACAACATTTTTCTACCATTTCAAATACAGTCATAATCGACCAAATTCAGAACTTTGGCGCACCCTATATGTATTTTAAATCTAATTTTAAATGTCAAATATCACCCGCTAACTGTTTTCTTAAATGTTTCTTTCCAGTAAACACACTTGATACTTTTGTACACGTTTTGTAAATTCGTTAGATTTTATTTTTAGAAGAGGATAGAGGACACTTATATTGATAGAAAATTCCAAAAAGAAAAAGGAAGAATATTTTAGTTTAGTTTATTTTAATTATTGATAACAAAGAATTAAATCTCAAAAAGGTTTATGATTGAAATCCTTCTTTATAGACAAACATATTTTTCATTTCAATCATTTGATTTGTTGATTCTTTATTCAGTTTTTCTTTAAAACGATTGGTAACAGCTCTACATTAGTTTAGTTATATGAATATTTATAAGATATTTATGTTAAAACCCGAAATAAACAGACTTTTCCCCAAAAAAGAATTTATGACAACGTAAAATTTTAAACATTGCGGGTGTTGAATGTAACAACAAGAAACAACTATTTTAATTAATGTGTTGTGACCAAAGATAATATTAAACCTTTAACTATTTTGTTAATGAGCGAAAACAGACCACCGACACAGAAAGGTTTTATTCTATTTTATGAACTTCTGGCGCCTTAATTTTATTGCAGTGTCAAGTTCCGTCTTGCTCCTTTCCATGTTTTTATATTTATTGCCAATTTATTTAATTTAATACATGACGCACTAATGGAGTAGAATAAGTGTTTTCAAAAAGTATTTCAACTATTTATAGTATTATGAGGCATATAAAAGTCATAGCAGTTTGTTCAATATTAAAAGTTTTATAAAAAATTTCTGGTTAAAATCTCAAGTAATACAAACAATTATAATTTTATAAATTTTATTTGAATACTAAATACTTTTGTACTTGACTATTTCACAAAACAATTGTTTTAAAAAAATCAGATGCTCATGTGAGGTTGCACAGAAGAACAATATTTAAGACATTTTAAATAATATTGATTTTATTACTCTGTTTTGTGTTTCTTTCTGTGGCAGGAAGCAGATACCTAAAGTAATTTCTATATTCTTTAAATACTGCTAAATAATAACAGAAAAGCTTGTATTTAGTGTACTGAAAGTATACGTTAGATGTGCTTGTTTTCCTTGCTTTAAAGATAGGTCTCTATATGCATTGGTAAATCGTAAGAACGTACATTACCTAAATTAAAAAGATTTATATTTATTTAGAAGGTATTTACTCTTTCGAAGGAGGTAAAACGCATCCTAAGTATGAGTAATCAAACAAATCGGACCGAATAACAGATGTTTCTGTTACAAGGCAAATATTATAATCGTATTTTTGGCATTTACCAACTGATAAAGAGTACAATTATAGATACCAGCATGGCAAAAATGGTTATAAACACCATTTTCCACTATTAAAGTTAATAAAGAAATCTTCATATAAATTATTTGGGTCTATCTGCAAAACCAAAGTTGCAACTTAATTTGTGCAGAATCACTGTAAATGTAAAACGTAAAATGTAATAATATTATCAGAAAGTGTTGTATTTTAACTATTGTTGCTGAGGATACAGACATTTTAGTGTTATTTTTGTTCCATGATAGAAAGTTTACTAAGACTGCAGTCTCCTACCCATAGGGAAAAATGATTTTTAACACCCAACTCTTGTACATGTATTTGACATACATACATACATACATAAAAAAATGTACTTCAATAAAATTCTTTATTCTTGATTTCTATTGGTTTGGCTAAATATTAAAAATTTTAGACTGGTTTGCTGCTAATAAATTAATACTAAAAGTGAAAATATGCTAGTTTGGTCAGATTTTGACCAACAGTGTAATATATTGATACATACATAAAATTAAGTTCATACAGGGTGTTTCAAGAGGAACTGTACACACTTCCAGAGGCGGTAGAGGACCACTTGGGTATTCAGGAACGGCCATTGAAATTTTCCTGTCGATCTTAATTTCCGAGATGCAGAGTGATAAACTGATTTTGGTCTAAATTTATTTTGGCCAGAACGTCCTTACTATTGGTCGGATTTTGTTTAAATTTTAGACACTTTATACACATCATAGTTGATAGACAATTTTTTTGATTAGATTTTTTGTCGTGCTTTTGATTTTTTTACAGGCGATTGAATTTGGAAAAATGGGGAGTTTGAAGAAAAACAGCTTCATTTGCTTATATAAATTGTCCAGATAATTAAAAACGGTCAAATAAGCATTTACAGAAGTATATTTAAAAATATTACAAATACTTAGAGCAAATTTTCAAAATGAGAACCTCCAGTTTCCATACATTTTTGTTGGCGTTTATTTAAATAGCCAATAGAATTTCTGATTTGTGTAGGATTGTTTCTAATTTGGTCACGAATAATTCGCTGAAGTAACTGTTTTCTACTATTTATTTGGACACTGTAGACTTCAGTTTTGAGACATCCCCATAGAGAATAATCGACGGGGTTGAAATCTGGTGATCTAGCCGGCCAAGTATGAGGTCCCCTACGCACAATCCATCTGTTTGAACACTCATTATCCAAATATCTTCTAACCTCAATACCAAAATGAGGAAGAGCTCTGTCATACTAGAGGTATTGTCCTCTTATATCAATACCTTGCTTTAAGCCTGGTAAAATATTTTGTAAGAAGTCTAACACACCTATGTAGTTAGCCTTGTCGGAAAAAAATGTGGACCAGTTAGATTGCTGTTAATCATACCACACCAAACCTTTATCGAGAACTTATGTTGAGAATGGATTTCTCTTATAGCATGAATTCAATATATAGTCGGTCTGTGATCAATAGCCCACTGGAAAAATTGTAACCTATTTACATTGTCACCCTGTTGAATCCTTTGCGCTTGCTGAATATCATATGGATGTAATCTTTATTTAGAGTCCTCCAAACCCGCACATGAACTCCTAATTGGGCACTTGTTTATCGGGTACTTATTTCAGGGTGATCTTGAACAATATTAGTGATATTTTCTTGCTCCTTGATGTTTTAAACAATATTTCGTTCATGCGCGTACTCTCCCACCGAGATACTGAGAATTTTCCGGTGAGTCCCGGAAGGGACTGCCGCGCCTGGTTGGAGTTACTAGGGCGTGCTTAGCACACCTTTATATTCCAAAGACATGGGGAGAAGTGAAAGCGGTGTTCATCCCAAAGGCAGGGCGGATGGACTATACCACCCCCAAAGCCTATAGACCTATTAGCGTAACCTCGTTCTTACTCAAGACGATGGAGAAGCTATGTGAACGATATATAAGGGATGTTGTAGTAAACAACCTGTCATATCCTAACCAGCACGCATACACCCTGGAAAGATCCACCGACACCGCCCTCCATGCAGTCACGAGTAGGATTGAGAGATCCTTGGACAATAAAGAGTCCACCCTAGGTGTCTTCATAGACATAGAAGGTTCGATAGAACCACCTTTCCAAAAATTACAGCGGCCCTAATGAAGAAGAATGTCCCCACGATCATGGGAAGCTGGATATTCAACATGATCTCGAAGAAAGCTGTACAAATCAGTGTGGGAGATACTTCTGTATGAGGAATTGTTGCGAGAGGCTGTCCGCATTGAGGTGTAATAACAATTGCCTTCGCAAATGATTTAACAATCATGCTTAGCGAAAAATTCGAAGGAGTCCTTTGTGAAATAATGCAGGGGGCCCTAGGAATAATTGAAAAATGGTGCAAAGAACACTCCCTGTCTATCAATTCCAGGAAGACGGAGATGGTTCTCTTCACAAGGAAAAGGAAATTAGGAGCAATGAAGGCACCTGCCCTCCTGGATACAACATTAAGTTTCTCATCAGAAGTGAAATACCTTGGAGTAACCTTTGATGCCAAACTAACATGGAATCTTCACATAGAAGACTAAAGAAGGCTTACATCTCTTATGAGCAGTGCCGCAGGATCGTGTGGAAAACCTGGGGAATGAAACCCAAAGTGGTCATGTGGAAATACACTGCCGTCATAAGACCAATGATAAACCTATGGAGCTGTGGTTTGGTGGGCTAAGAGCAAACAGACTACACCTAAGGTCAGGCTCAGCCAAATGCAAAGAGTTACCTGCCTAAGCATAACCGGAGCTATGCGAACAACGCCAACAAGAGCTATGGAGGTAATGCCGTGTCTGCCACCACTAAATATATATCTAGGAGAAGTGGCTCTGACAACAATGGTACGCCTCAAATCCGTTGGCATACAACCAAATGTAGGCTGTGGAGAGGCCAGAAGTCGCCCGTGGAATGAGTATGTCAGAAAGATGCCTTTTCTGCAGGCGTGTACCGATGACATTTGTCCCCGGTTTGTCTTTGACAGGCCCTACATAATACAGACGAATAGTGAGAACGAGGCTGCTGGTGAAGGTGTGATCAACATCTTCACAGACGGATCAAAAAAGAAGGATAAGGCAGGATGTAGAATATACTCCAGAAGTCTACAAATCCAATATAAAGGGGCTGTGGATGTGCGAGCCCGCGTAGTACAAATGGAACTGGCGGGCATAACCATAGCTGCAAAAGAGATTGTCCGTAGACAAATTACGGGCAAAACAATCAGGATCCACACAGATTGTAGACAAACATTACTAGCCCTGACAAGTTACAAAATTACCACAGGATATGTATGGGAATGTCACCAAGCACTTGTAGCTATGTGAACGATACTAACGCACAGTGTAGTGGCAACAAAGTAGCCAACAGACTGGCTAATAAGGCAGCAGGCCTAAGTATCTTTGGACCAGGCCCGACCAGTCTATTACCGATCACGGCGAGAATACAAATAATTAAAAAGAACACCCACAATGAATTCAAGAAACTGTCGGATCAAACAAACAGCTGTCAGCTTGCTAGGGAACTACTAAAATATCCCAACAAGAGTATAGCAATGGACTACCTGGCAATGTCCAGAGAAGGAACCCATATTTTATAACGGGTATCCTCCAGACTGGACACTGTCCGTTAAGGAAACATCTCCATAATATGAGACTAAGCGAAACATCTCTCTGTAGAGGTTATGAACAAGAAGATGAGACGGTTCAACATCTATTCTGTGACTGTTCTGCCGCCTCATCAATCAGAGAATCAATCCATTTTGGGGGAACGTTGGCCTACTTTGGCCGATGTAAGGGAGATGCCCCTAGGCAGCATCGCCACCGATTTCGCAAGATTAGGTTGGTTGGAGGCCTAGGCGAGGGTCTGCCTACAGGGAGGATGTACAAGGGCCCCAATGGAGCCTAGGTGCTGTGGTTCAATAGTTTTTATTGACCACCCTCTCAACCAATTCCAGATTCCAGAGCCCCAGAGCGTAGATGAATTTTAAAATTTAATTTACAAAAAACACAACGAAATTAGCCCCCACCACTGTGCACCTGATATTATAATAAACTTAATTAAAAGGAGGAAAGAAATGCAAAGGGCGGCATCTGCTCTGATATGTTAAAATTGTATGATTTATGGAAAACTCGGGGCCTGAAAAAGAAATTATTGAGGAAAGCCCTTTGTTTTCACATGAACACAAAGAGTACGAAGATCCTGACAAAACAGCTCTAACCTGTTCATTACTGCTCGTAAGTTTCTATAACTTATACTAGGAGTAAAGTAAAAAATATATTGTAGTCGTGTTTATTGTATTCTATATTTATTCGGGAAATATTCTATCAAAGGACAGACATGCGCAAATAATTTTTCGGGTCCGCAATTTTTCTTTGCGGGATAAATATAAAAGGATTTCATAGCTTTTCAGGGTATTAAATAACACTATTAAGTAACAATACTGTAACTCAGACAATTTTGGAAATTAGTCGTGAAATGCGTAAAACAATTTCCGAAGAGATTCGTCAAACATAAATCTGTTCCGTAACAATGGATATTTCTTTCCATGATCAGTGTACCATTTTTTTAAGGTACATAAAATCTAATAAGATTATCGAAGGGGCAATCGATTTAAAACACGGAACCTTAACTACTGGAGAGCATCTCTGTGAGATTTTGAAAACAATTCGAGATGATAATAATATCTCATTGAATCATTGCACTTCTTATGCATTCGATGATGCCTTCAATAGGAGTGGACTATATAAAGGAGCTACTGGAAAGCTAAAAAAAATTCAACCAACTATATTCATATCTGGTGTTACGCATATGTTGTAAATTTGGCCATTGCAGATACTACACAATCCTTGACGATCTCCGTTTCTTTTTTTGATTAGTTACAAAAAGTCCATGTATTTTTCAGGGAATGCTATTATCTTCAGGTTCTCACTGAAAGCTGCCTACTACTGCTCCTCGTTGCTCGAACTTAGTTCAGTTAGTTTAGTTGAGACTCTGCAGAAACGTAGTTTTAGACAACCGTGACTCCTGGAGGAGTCGACTATTGACGCGGGAGAGCACCCGGAAGTACAATAACACTTCAAATATATACATATATATATATATATATATATATATATATATATATATATCAGTTCGAGCAACGAGGAGCAGCAGTAGGCAGCTTTCAGCGAGAACCTGAAGATGGCAGATGAGATTCTGCCGAAACGTCGTTTAGACAACCGTGACTCCTGTAGGAGTCGACCATCGACGCGGGAGAGCACCCGGAAGTACAACAACACTTCATATATATATGTTATAGCTCGCGTTTCGTAGCTAAGTTTTTAAAAACAATTTTATTTATTTGTAGAAAGTCAACGTTGACTCTTAGAAATAATACAGTAATAAAATGTAAGTATTTAATTTGAAGTGAGTATGATAACTGGCTACAGAAATGTCTCGTGGTTCTATTTATGACATTTAGATGCAGTGTCATCTAAATGACGAACAAAGAAAAGTAAGCAAGCAATTCAGCATAATCATGATAAGTTAAAATGTAATATAATATAATATGATACTTTGTAAGCGATAAATGATAGCGGGAATTTGTTATCTGCACGTAGCTGAAATATGATATTATAGGATAAACTGAAATGAAGCAAAAGTCACGTATCGTCTTGTATACAGTGGCTCAAATACTATATAACAACTTCCCCCTTAATGAAAAAGTTGCTGTTATACAGGAACTTTTTGAAATTGAATGGATAATAAAATAGTGAATAAATACAATAAAAAATAATAAAAATAAAGGTAAAAATATACAAAGGTTAAGTTAATAATGTGAATGATAAGTCACAAGTGAAAGTCTATGTTAACTCGATGTCATCTCCTTCTTGGGGTCTGATAACGGGTCGCTTTCTTGGAGGGATAAAACCGGGAAGTTTCATAAATGGTTTGCTTCGTCCTGGAGAGGGTGAAGGGGCGTCATCTGTAGAATGTTGGATTTTCAGCATTCCACGTCGTCTTTTCCTACACTTACAGAGTATGTAAAGTAGAATTAGGGAAACAACGAATGTGATGGTAAAATACGTGAACCAAGATACATGTTTGTTCACAAATGGTTCGTTTATAAGATCATCCAGGTCTTTCGAATATTGTTCCAATTTGGTTTTGGCGATGTCCAAATCTTCTACGTTTAGATTGTTTAATTTGAGAGGTTTTAATTTTGGTAATTTAATTTTGTCGGGCATTTGATTGCAGCACTCATAAGGAATTTGGATGGGATGAGAATTGTCTTTAATGTCTGAAAAGTCTTTGGCACTAGCTTGTATTCTGGTGATTCCTACAAAGGCGTAACATCCGGGTTGTAGTTTGACGATTGAATTTTTGTTGATTAATTCGGTTATTGGATCTCTTTTTGGACAATTGATGGTGATGTGAAGTGGTTCGGAGTTTATTATTAACCATGTGTTGTCTTCAAGTTCTTGAACGTTGTATCCTTGACCAATGATGAAGGATGTCTGGCAATTTTCGGGGAGTTTAGTCAACTGTTTCAGGATTCTGGCTTCACATATGGCATTTTGATCGATAGGGTATGCAAACAGGTTTGAGCATAGTTTCGTTCCAAAGTATAGTGGTTTGCATTCATTTAAATTTGAAATTGGTATGTACATCAAAGAATCATCGTCTCTCGCGATAAACTTTTGTGAAATAGATAAAATGTGCAGAAGGCCAGTTCTGTTATCAAGAATTGGGATCGGGTATAGGCGGAAGGTATTGTAATTTTGAGGTTCGACAAGGGGTATTTTTAGAACGAATACTAAGTTAGAATCTACTTGAAAAGCTTGTAACTCAATAATGTCTAAATACTGAGCGACTGCTGATAATTTAATAGGTAGAGGCAAATTGTTTCTTTGTAAACTCTGAGAAATCTCTTGTAATGCTGTTACTAAATGGTCAGGAGTTATTATTGACGAATGTATAATTTTTAGTCTAGCGAATGTTATGGCATTCAAAATATCGTTTAAATTGTCTTCAATGAATAAATAACTTGCCATGAGTTGTTCGCAAATTTCTAAAAATCTTAATTTTGTGTGGATATTTTCGATATCCTTAGTCATATCTAGAATTGAGGTTTCGATTTCTTTGATATCCTTATTGAAAGTTTCTTCGTCGATTTGTAGTTTTTGAATAGTTGAATTAAAATTTTTGATGACTGAAGTCGTGACAGATATTTGATTTTTGATTAAATTTTCGAGTTGGTGTTCGTCATTATTTAGCTTGTTGATGCAATCAGAATAGTACTGACCATCTTCTGCGTCTAGATTTCCAGTTATCGATTTGAAAATCGTTCCGATACCGTTTAGTATTCCTCGCCTGTATCTTTTTGTGTCAAGGTAAACTTCGTTAAATTTTGATTGTATCGATTGAGAGATTTGAGTTAATAAACTGAGATGCGTTTTTACATCGCCGAAAAAGACATTCATGTAATGGTATGTTGGGTCGAGTGTGTTGTAGAGGGTTTGTAAGATTTTGTCGTTTTTGTCAAATGCTGTTTTAAGAGTCGATATGTTTTTATGTACAAGTAGAGTCCATTTCTCGTTAGAGATTACTATGTCTGTGTCTCGGTGGTAGTACACTCCGATCGTGTTGTTGATCGATGTTATTTTATACTGGGCAAGTGCTGATCCGAGCAGCAGCAGAAACCTGAAAATAAATTTAATTTTCAGTATATGGTTTCATTCGGTCAAAGTTTACTTTGGTTGTTTGGTTCGTTTCGAGATTTAGTAGCGTAGCGGAATTTTGAAAAATTTCCTTAATTTCGAACGGACCGTTGAATTTATCTTGTAATTTGTTCTTTATTTGAGATTCCTTAACATATACTTTGTCGCCAACATTATATGTGGGGCGATTTTCGGGCACGTTTTTATCAAACCGAACTTTGGCTTTTTGTTTTTGAGTTTCAGTTCGACTTCGAGCTATTTTATAATAGTGGGAAATGCGATTGTTTAAATCTCGGACATATTTGGTGATTAACTCTTTTTGATTGTATAACGTTTCCGGTGGACGAACAGATGTATGACCAAAAACTAATTCGTATGGGGTAAATCCGTGAGTTTTATTTACAGAGTTATTATAACAGATTACTGCATATGGCAAAATCGTAAATGGGTGTTCATTCGGGTTTTCCGTTTTGTTAGCTCTAATCATTTCGGCCAAGGTGGCGTGAAATCGTTCAATTGAACCATTTGACTGGGGATGTCCTACACTTGAAAAAGTTAATTTTATATCATATAATCTACATAAATCTCTTAATAAATTGTTATCGAATTCTCCTCCATAGTCGCAATGTATTCTTAATGGAGTACCATAATGTTGAAAATAAAGCAGTAGCGTATTTACTACAGATTTGGCGGATTTATCGGGGACTGCGTAAGCTTGTGTAAATTTAGTCAATTCATCGCGAATAGTCAATGCATAATTGCGCGTAGGGAATTCAAATAAGTCAATGTTAATTCTTTCGAATGGTGTCTTTGGTGTTTCTGTAATTACCAGTGGACTACTTAAATTTTTTCGACAAACTTTCGTTTTTTGGCATGTTTCGCAGTTTTTGATAAAATTTTCGACATCTTTCGTTAACCCTTGCCAATTATACTTGTTTTTGATTCTGCGTATTGTCTCGTTTATTCCGCGGTGCAAATTATTTTTCCCAGTGTGATTTTGATCGAGGATTATCGGGCGTTGGTCTTCGTCGGGGCATTGCACTAGATTTTGACAAATGATTAATTTTAAGTTTTTTTCCGCAAAAATGAATGAGAGAATTTCGAGTATTGGAAGGTCCAAATTATTTTCGACATAGTAGGTCTTGGAAAGATCTAGTTTATTTTGATTTTTATACAACGTTAAAAACAAGTGTTCTATTACAGATTCGGGGTCGAAAGGTACAGCGATAATATAATAATTTCTATGTCGGGTTGATTTACTAGAGACAATATTGATTGTACTGTTGTCGAATTCGGGATTTTCTTCGAAAATATCTTCTATAATTTGGTGATGAAGGTCTGTTAGATTATTTTGCCGAAAGAACGTAATTATGTTTTTGTTTTCTCGATCTAACAATTGTTTGTTTGTAATTTCGATCTTCGAGTAATCTATTAGGGATTTTGTCTTGTATAGTCTAGAGAATGTGTCAAATTCCTGAGCGATATGTTCGTTAGTTATTTCGTTTTCGTCATTTAGGCTTTCGTCATCGTCTGTGTTTTCGTTAGCTGCTAAAATTTTAGAATAGAATTTGGAACAATCGTTAAAGTGGTTTATTTTGATTCTGGACAAGGCGTCTGCGTTTTTGTTTATTTTGCCGGGTTTGTATATGACCTCGTAGTCATACTCTTCAAGTTTGAGGCGCCAACGGGCTAATCTGCTACCCGGGTCCTTTATCGAAAATAACCAGGTAAGTGGTCTGTGATCGGTGATTAGTTTAAACTTTCTGCCAAACAGGTATGGTCTAAAATGCTTTACTGACCACACGATAGCTAAGAGCTCTCTTTCTATCGTGGAGTACTTAGTTTCGGCATTGCATAAAACTCGGGAGGCATAAGCGATAGGTAAATCTTTACCAATGGGGCCCTGCGAAAGCACGGAACCAATGGCGAATGCACTCGCGTCTGTGGTTAATAGGAAAGGCTCGTCGAAGTTCGGGTAAATTAGTATCGGAGTTGTTGTCAAGGTTTGTTTTAAGTTTTTGAATGAATTCGTACAATCATTGTCGAAATTAAAGTGTATGTCTTTTTGTAGTAATTTGGTCAGAGGTTTTGATATTTTAGAGAAATTGGGGATAAAACGTCTATAATAGCCTGCTAAACCCAGGAAAGATTTAATTTCCTTTTGGTTTTTGGGTTGAGGAAAGTTTAGGATTGCTTCAACCTTAGCAGGGTTTGGCTTTACACCGTCCTTGGTGATGAGGTGTCCTAGGTAGGCAACTTCTTTCCTAAGAAACTCACACTTGTCGGGCTGTATTTTAAGGTTAGCTTTCCTTAAGCGTTGGAATATTTCGTTTAGTCGGGTAATATGTTCGTGAATCGTTGGGGAATAAATGATGATGTCGTCCATATAGACGAGGCAACGTTCGTTTTGGATACCTAGTAGGATATTGTCCATAACCCTTTGGAAAGTGGATGGGGCGTTTTTAAGACCGAATGGCATGCGAAGAAATTCATAGTGGCCATTCTCTACAGAGAAGGCAGTTTTTTGGACGTCTTCGGGATTAATTTCTATCTGGTGAAACCCAGAGGCCAAATCTAGGGTTGTGAAGTATTGGCATTTTCCTAGTTGGTCAAGAAGGTCAGATATGTTCGGAAGGGGATATTTGTCGTCAATAGTCAGTTCGTTAAGTTTTCTGTAGTCGACTACAACTCGCCATTTTTGTTTGCCAGAGGCGTCAAGTTTTTTTGGGACTACCCAAACTGGGGAGGACCAGGGAGAAATCGAAGGCTGGATTATGCCTTGGGCTAACATTTTTGAAACCTGTGACTTTACCTCTTGCTTATGAATTTGGGGGTAACGATAAGATTTTGTGAATATCGGTTTGGCATTGTTGGTGTCAATAGAATGTTTAATTTCGTTTGTGAATGACAAGTTATCTCCTTCTAGGTAGAATATGTCCGAAAAATTTAGACAAAGTTGTGTTATTAAATCGGTTTCTTCTTCGTTTAAATGTTCTAAGCGTAATTGATTTTTAATTTCGAAATTCCTGTCTATTTGTTGTTGGTAGTCTGAGTTTTGACAATTTAAATTAAAGATTGCCCTAAATTTTTCTATTGGTTCGAGTTTAAGGTTTGACAAATCTACAGTTTTTGGAATAGCGTTTGCGTTTATTACAGATGTTAAAAATTCTCCGTTGTTGTCTATTTTGACGATAGCGTTGGGTAAGCGTACTTTTTCGTTTTCTTGGGCTACCAGTATAGCCTCGGTATTTCGTAGGTCACATTTTAATTTGAATATTTTTTCTGTGCGCGGTTCAATGGAAATTAAGTTTCGATTTTTTATGGTGTTTAAACCGCGGTTTACGCTTGGTTGCGATGGTAAAATATCAGTAACTTTGAATATCGGTACGGTTTTAAAATTCGTCACTAATTGTTTATTTTTAAAATCTATCCTGCATTCGTAATGTTCGAAAAAGTCCGCGCCTAAAAGTCCGTCAAAGTCTATGTCTAGATTGTGGATATAAACTTTATGAGGATCACTTGTGGTAAATGGTATGAGAACAGATTCATTAATATTAATCTTTTCGTTCGTTATACCTTGAACAATCACATTTTCAGGGGATCGGCGCCTGTAGTTTTCAGCTGTCCTAGGTTTAAAAACTGAAATACCGGCGCCTGTGTCTAGCAAAATTTTAAATTTACCGGTTATGTCTTTCATGTAATAGAGATTTTTTGAGTTGACAGTTAGCAATGCATGCGAAAGAATATTTACATGAATTTGTGTTCCGGAAAATTCAGGTATGGGTTGAAACTGTCTTTTAGAGTCATCGTTTGGATCTGAGTTTCCAATTCTGCAATTGGTTCGGATTCCTGGTTGGGAGGATGAGTTAATTGGTTGGAACCTTGGTAAAAATCCTGAGGATTAGCGGTATAATCCTCATACTGTTCAGACTGAGAATTATAGTTCTCTGGGAAACTTTGATTGGTTTCGAAATTATAATTTTCACAATTGTCTTGTTGAAGTTGGTAATTTGGGGAGTAATCGGTAGAGTAGGTCTCATATTGATTGGAATTATCAATGTAACTATCATAAGGTTCATAGTTCAAATGATGGGCCTTTTGTTGATCGTAACGATTAAAGTTTGGATTTGGTTGGATTGCAGATGGTCTCTGCTGATTGAAATTCGGGTTTGGTCTGATGGCTGAAGGCCTATTTTGCTGTGGAAGATTAGATTGATTATTTTGTGGGAATTGCCTGTGAGTAAATTGATTATTTTGCGAAAAATTTTGGAAGTTTGAATTTCTTTGGAAGTTTGGTCTTTGAAAGTTTTGGGACGTTGATGGCATAAATTGTTGTTGTTGCCTAGTACGGCATTCACTTACAGTATGCCCAATGCGATTGCAAAATGAACACATTTTCTGTTGGAAAGTTGAAATTGGTCTCTTTTGTTGGGGAGGAATTGGGTTTTTAGTTTGGCTATTTCTCGAGAATTTTTGTGACTCAAAATAAGAGAGTTGTAGTTCTCTTTTAATTCGATTAATAGCCTCCAACATATTTTGTGGATTGCCAGCACGTATAATTTTGCCTAAATTTGGTTCTAAGCCTGTTAATAAATTATTTAGCGTCATAGTTTCGACTAAATCAGATTGTGATTTCTTCTGTTCTTTGGACAAAGCTTGTTTTTGGATTGCGGCATGCATTTTCGCATTGTGCGTTTGCAACCGTGATACAAAGGTTAACGCAGATTCGTTAGGTAATTGATGGATGCGTTGTAGGTCAGTGATTAGAGACGTTAGGTCTCTAGAATCTCCGAAGTGCGCTTCTAATAAGGATTTTATTTCTGCATATGTAGCCGGATTTCTAGAATTTATCAATTCGGCAGCTTTGCCACGCAATTTATTTTTGATATGAATAGTCAATAATAACAACTGGTCATTAATTGCCATTCCTTGAGCATATGTACAAGAATTTAAAAACGTTTGTAGGTTGATGGGGTTTCCATCGAACTCAGGTATTATCGAGAATATCTCCGAAAGTTTATAAGCTTCAATTTGTTCTTCGATTTGAACGGTGGCTTCTTGTTCTGACATTTTGTTGCTTTTAGTTACAAACTATTGAAGTTAAATTTGAAAGATTTTCTTGTCTGTTTGTGTATTAGCTGTATAATACACACAAGTACGTATTAGCAGTATAATACGCTTCGATGTCGCTTTAAAATAAAATGGAATTCGGTGAGTGTATTAGCTGTATAATACACACGATTACGTATTAACAGTATAATACGTATGAAATAAAACTAATTATGTCGTTTGGGGAATAATAAGGATAAAATTGATAGCAGAACTGTTTCGTTTTCGTTGGATGTATTAGCAGTATAATACACTTAAATAAATTGCGAAATGTGAGAAATAAAAATAGCAGTAATAAAACGTGATGATTCTTAAAAATGACTTACGTAAATATCTTCATATGTAGGTTCTTTCCTCCGTCGAGGGATTGGGATCCGCCACCACTGGTGAGGAAGGTCTCCTTGTTCTTGTAGATCACTCGCACTAGTTAGGCACCCTTGTTGAGATGTTCTCCTTGTTCTCGAACGTTTCACTACAAATTAGGCTTCTTGTTCCAGAGATGTTTAACAGATCCTACCGACTGCGCCAATGTTATAGCTCGCGTTTCGTAGCTAAGTTTTTAAAAACAATTTTATTTATTTGTAGAGAGTCAACGTTGACTCTTAGAAATAATACAGTAATAAAATGTAAGTATTTAATTTGAAGTGAGTATGATAACTGGCTACAGAAATGTCTCGTGGTTCTATTTATGACATTTAGATGCAGTGTCATCTAAATGACGAACAAAGAAAAGTAAGCAAGCAATTCAGCATAATCATGATAAGTTAAAATGTAATATAATATAATATGATACTTTGTAAGCGATAAATGATAGCGGGAATTTGTTATCTGCACGTAGCTGAAATATGATATTATAGGATAAACTGAAATGAAGCAAAAGTCACGTATCGTCTTGTATACAGTGGCTCAAATACTATATAACATATATACATTAATAAGAATTTAAAATTGTGCAAAGTTAATAATTTTGTTTGCCCCACGAAAATTTGAATGTATGATGGTTGAAAATTTGTTGAATAGAAATTAATACGATAGATTAAGTTGAAATTAATTTTAAAAGTTGTTGATATTTACCTTTTATTTTACTCTTTTATCTCAGGTTGTAGGTTTCGTTGGGCGATCTCCATAACTGAACCCGAATTTTGAACACTGCTTTCGTAAATGGGTATGTTATTTTGCATACCTTTTAGTAGATTTCTTATTTGAATGTTCTTTATTGACACACAACTTTGATTGCCTACTTTTATTTTAATAGATGAAATGACTGTATCTCTCGATTGAAAAGAATTATCGGATAATGTTTTCAAAGAATATTGTTGCACGACAAGTGCAATTTCTTACATCTAATCTAATTCCCTACATTAGTCAACTTATTTTCTAATTAATTATATCCTAAAACTGTGTAGATGCAATACTTTTGATACATCTGCTTTTAAATGCTTGGTTACTTTTATTTATGTTTTGTTGGTATGAATGTTTTCAATCAGTTACTCATATGACTCTAGACAGTTTTAAGATATACAAATAGTGCATGTATGAAGAAAATACATAATTTATTATCAAAAAGTCTTGTAAAAACCTTAGTCTCTCGTGTTGTGTGCGGTCCTAATCCCTCGATGTGTCTGTTGTGCTGCAAAAACGGCGGAATTCAGTTGGACTGGTCGACTTCTCTCTACACGTGATTTTAATACTCTCAAATAATGTTTGTTTATTTATCAATATGCATGCAAATCATGCTTTGGATCATTAGAAAGGTAAGTTTATTTGAAATTTTAGCTTTAATTGTTTTTGTTTACTACTTGGATACTATATGTCACCTTACTGTCAGGTTTGACAAATATACAAGTTTTTAGGTTAAATTTTGTTTTCCCGTTCGCTAAGGATAACTTGTCAACAAATTTCACGGTTCTCAACGTAAATTTTGACGTCTCTTTTATAGTCTTTTTATCGGCAACCAAATTTTCCATTTAATGTCAATCCTATAAGTTTCTAAATTTCTTTAATTCCCTTCCCTGCATGTACCTTCCCTTCTTTTCTTTGTCTTTGGATCCTGCTGGTTGTTCTGCTACCACTCTTATCTTTCTACGTGTCCTATTATTGTTTATTTATAGCTGTCCACTATACCCCGCATACCTCTTTTACACACTACACTTTATTTTACCGTTTTCACTGCCTGTTTTCAGTTTCAGGTTTATTATGAATGTCTAAACTTGCTTTGCCCACTTTTTGTTTTGTCACTTACTTAATTTTACTACATAAATTTCAATGGTTTTTATGAAATGTCAAATCTGTTCATTTGTAGCCCCTTCTTTTGACCATTTTCGTCCCCCGTTTTGTTTTTAGTTCATGGTTTGTTATTAAAATTCATCTATATAAGCTGTCCTTTAAATCCCCTCAGTTTTGTACCCATTTTCTGTTCTTTATTAAACTGTTTTAAATGAATTTTGAAAAATGTCTCTCGGTAGATCTTAGTTTTGTGGGTTTTTTTGTAATGAGCCCTTGTAAATTGTACATATGAAGTAATGTGTGTTTTTACTTAGTTTATTGTATTTTTGTGGTTTTTGTTGGTTTTGAGTTACCTTTTGCCTTTAAATCTATGCATTTCCAGTACAACTCTTGAATTCTTTTATCTGTTTTTGTTATCCCCTTCAAGTATTTTATACTATTGTTAATGGTGTAAATCTATAACCTATTATTTCATGTTAATATATATTCAGAGCGACAGGAAAATTTCAACGGTCGTTCCTGATTACCTGAGTGGTGCTCTACCGCCCCTGGAAGTATGTACTTTGTACAGTTCCTCATGAAACACTCTGTATAAACTAGTAAAACATAAAGCACCGTCTTGCAACATCTTGCCTAGCCAGAGTTGCCTGTTTGCTATGTACTCGCTCTGAGCATTTTGTAAATTACATAAGGAACGAAGTTTCGGTAGGTTTACAGATTATAATGTAATTAAGAAATAATAGACAGAGGATGCGTATGATGCGATATTGTTAAAAGAAGAACTTAACAAACTCAACATTATCTAAAAGAAAATATCATCAGTTCTATGTTCTGTGTAAGTAGTAAGTATCTATGGAAATAACATAAACAGAATCTTAAAGCTGTGTATTTGACATACACAGCAAAATAAGAGTTCTTCCAAAAAAAGCTTTGAAAACGCCAGCAAAATACATTATTTCTGTGTTTATTCCGATTTATATTATTTGCGAAACATAACCTCTGACTATTCCTTTGGCGTAAACGTCACGGGCGCAGAGGCTTTTTTCCAATAATTCTATTATTTTGTAGATTCGGTGATTTGTTTTGAAGAGGATAATAATACATGTGGTAGAAAACCCAAATAATAGGAAAGAATATTGGGACTAAATTAAAAAAACTTGTAACCAGAAAAAATAGAGATCTTCGAGTAACTGTTTTTTGAAAAATTGAACAGCAAGGTCCGTGTCAACAGTTTTATATTTAAAGTTTTTAGAAGAATCATGTATTTTTATTATGCATTGGTAAATAATAAATAATTTAATAATTAAACATAATAATGATTTATGAAAATAAAAATTAATCATGGTATTCTCTTTTGTTTCCTTTCCTTCTTATTGGCGTTTCCTACGAAATATATCCTTTTCTAAGAATTGACCAAGGGACTTGCCAAATACAAAATTATCCAGTATATTAACAACTACTTGTGTTGTTGTTATTTCTAAAGTAAATCTGTCTTCTCACTTAAATTTGTACTGTCTTTTATTAATTATTTTGAAGTAGATAATAAGTTTTAGTTTTAACACTTATTAACAGTACTTATTTTTAAATTGTTCGTCCAGAATATTCAATTTTTAAATGAATTTTCCAGGATTAAAAGTAGCACTTTTAGATACTACACAGACTTGTATCACTAAAAACCTCAACAATTGTAATTCGCTTTGATTTCTTTTTGAACATATAATGTTATATTGGAATAATAAATCAACTTCTAAATTAATAAATATCTTCCTTCTTATTATGTAGCATTCTGTGTACATATAGAATACATAAACATATTATTGATGAAGAACTTGCTTTAATTAATTCCATTAACTAAATTAGTATTAATGAGATAAACAAGTGTTATTTAATTGATTTTGAATGTTTTCATTCTGATAATGATATTTTATAAGATCTAAAAGCATGCATTAAAAATGCGGTCAACAGCATTAAAATTTCAGTATTAATATTAAAAGTAATAAAAAAGTTGAACTACTAATTATTTATTTAATTTTAAATGAAAGCCATAGATTATTTGGCATTACTCGTATTCTAAAATAATAAACATGTCCTAAAAGTTACACAACCAATTAATTAATTTATTTTAATTTCAGGAAAATATTATTCAGTAGAATTATTACAATTTGTGTAAATATATTTTTTCTGCGTTTTACCGATTAATTGTAAACATAGGCAGATAGGTACAGGCCACGGCGCTAATGGTATCCTAATTAAAGAACATTCATAAAATATGAACTTAAATATATCTATTTTCATAGCTGGCGAATGGAAGATAAAACGTTTTCTGAAAATTTATAGATAATAGTTTTTTATTGAAAAAATCAATCGCTACAGGCAGATTTAGCTCCACTTTATTTTTTAATGCATCCCATGATTCATACTCGAAGAAGATTACGTTATCGTCGGCAAAGCTTATGACTTTACCAGCGCAAGATATTTCAAATAACTTATTTACATAAATAGTAAAGAGTAGTGGACCAAGCACAGTTCCCTGTGGTACACCATACTGGGCTGTCTGAAAGTTACTGCATATGTCCTCTAAGTCTACACAATGTTGTCTCTCCGCAAGATAACAGACAGAAGTTGTTTGACAATACCACGGAGGCCAATATCACAAAGTATCTAACAAATCTTCATGACAAGCTGTATTGAATGCTTTAGCCAGATCTACGAAGATGTAAAGCGACTTTTATTTACTACCTCATGCATTATAAATTCTTTTTATTAAGTCAGCAATAGTATCCTGTTTTTTCCAGCAAAGGTTTTTACAACGAATGGCTTTTTCTCGGTAAATCAAAAATAACAAAGTTTAGAAAAGTGCGGTGCCTTGTATTGTGAATTAGAAAGACACCATGTTCTCCCATATTTAAAAGCTTTTTCTTTGTATAGCTGATGAAAATAACAAATCTTATTATCAGAAGGATCGAATTTTTTGTTTTTTCGATTTGAGGATTTCATTCTAGGACGGACTCTATTTCACAGCTATCAACTGATAGTTTGGTATTGAAGGATCTCGCGTTGTAGATCGTGTTTGTGTTTGTAAAGAATTAATTTGCAATTCCATGTCATTCTGTTTTGCGTAAAATTATTGAAAGTATTTAACATCTCTTTCACTGTATTTACTTCACTTGAATTATTATTAATAGGGGGAAAATTGGAATTTGCGTGGATAGAAGAAATTCTCTTTCTTGTAAAATGTGTTTTTAAATTTTTCTCCCAAATTGTTCTTTCTTGTAAGATATGTTTTTAAATTTCTTTTCCAAATTGTTTTTCCTTGCATTTCCTTTTTTTCAAAATCTATCTAGTGTGACATCATTCCAGAACCAGTAGTCAAATTTCCAATTAGTTGCTGCTTTTGGGTTTAATAATTTGTCCTGTCGGGTTTAATTTTTTTCGGAATTATTTTTTCTTGTTGGATTTAATTTTTTTAGGGATTGGTCTTTTATTTGTCGGGATTAAACTGCTTTTGTTGAGTTTAATTTTTTCTTTCGTCAGAGACACCAATTTGTGAGTTTATCGACAATGAAAGAACTATTCATATGAATATTTGGTATAATAAGTACCATGTATGTCATTATGTATGTATATCTATCTTGAAACATTATTCTTCTATCATAGATACTGTTAGTAGCGTATCTAGATACCAAAGGTATCTTTCTTATCAATATCTATCTACCTAAATAAGATGAAACAATTTAATTGTTTTGACAACCAATTATAATTTTTAACGGAAAATTGCAGAATCTTTAAATACCTAAAGGAAAGTAAATTATCATCCAGGTACGTTATATTTTGAAAATTTAGACCTATTAGATAAATAGATAACGATTTATAACCAAAATAATCATCAACGTAAATAAAGTACAATAACGTAGTATAAAATCAAATATATAACGTGCAAAATGTAAAATATGGTTTCATATTCCATTGCCATACCTACTAATTTACTCCTTCGATTAAAATCAAATATACGACATTTTTTAAATTAATATCTATTAAGACCAACACACATGCGTGTAAAAACGACATGTCTACAATTACAAGGCAAATTAATGGTTACTACTACACATGTTTTTGTATAATAACACATATCATGGGGCATACTAAAAATACATATTTATGTATATTTTTAAGTGCGCCACCTTTATGTAATTAAAAAATCGTTAGGTATAAGGCCCATAAAACTTTCATTATACAAAATTCAAATATGACAGTTTGCCAAATCAGTGCTATATTCACATAGCCAGTAATATACAGTGTGCTTCAGTTTTAATCCCAGGACTTTAGGAAGTTGTAGAAAAAGTTACTTTAGGCAAAGTATTTCTAGTAAACGTATACTCAGAATCGCTTCCTAAGAGAGCTACACCCCAATAAAGGATTAGGGGGGAACTATTTTTTAAATAAATATCTCAAAAACTGTTGAACGTATTCTAATATACTTTTATATGATGATTGTTTGAACAAATACCTTTGATTGCATTGTACTTTGGTTTATGTAAAATAAACAGAGGCATCTCGTTTGCTTGGTTCTTTAATAAAATAAAAACAACTACATTAAAAAATGATTTTTAATTTAAGCGATAATAACATCATAGAAAACAGCGAAACGGTAATGGAGTCTTCAAAAACATTTGTCAAAAACAAAAAAAAAGAAGAACAATAATAAATCGAATAATAATAAATATTCAAAGAATAGTTACAATACGCACTTGGTTTATTGTTTCATTAGTTTTAAGACTCTTTGATAATGGTCGCAAGGCCGAAACATATGTCTGATAAATCTGAACAAAACTAATGAAACAATAAACCAAATGCGTATTGTAATTATTCTCTTGAATATTTATAATTATTCTAAATTATTCTGAATCTGTTTCATCAAGAATCTACCGCAGATTCCATCCAATTAATAATAAATCTACAAAAGTTGCTCAAAGTGAGATCCATTCTTTTCAACACACAGTTGACATCTCCGAATTAATGATCGTCGAACCAATGCCAATTGATGCTGATTTTGATGTAAGTCATCGCACGCAGCATTTATGTGGTCGATTAATTCTTCTCTTGTATTGACTGGACCAGAATACACTTCTTCCTTCAAACCATGCAAAAAATTTAACGGTGTAATGTCAGGTGAATGTGTTGGCCATGCTACAGGCCCAGCATACCCAATCCACCATCTTGGATAATTAGCATTCAACCAGTTCCTAACTTGTATTCTGGAATGTGCTGGAGCACCATCCAGTTGGAGCCAACTACTATGCCTCACGTGTAAAAGCAAAATATCCTGAATATTTTAATCAAGGAATTCAAAAAATGAGACGGCATTCAATCTGGGTGGTAAGGTGTGAGGACCGCAAATGTTATCTTCAATAATTTCGAGCCATATATTTACTCTAAATACGTTGGTCTTATTGCGCGAGGATTTTCATGTGCTCATACATGATAATTATGAAAATTTACAACGCCTCGGCGGGTAAACATTGCCTCATCTGTCCATAAAATTTTCAACAAAAAATTTCCATCTCTTCTAAGTGCATTTAGCAACCACTGATGATCTTGGCGTAACGCCTTCCATATGGAAGTAGGGTTAATATTAATGTATCGTGAGGCCCTTGTAACACTTGTAGTAGCATTCTGTTGAAACTCTCTAAGAATCCGCATAATTCTTCTTCTGTTGTTATTGAAATGCCTATTTTCTTCGTGATTATTCCTTCCAATACTATATTCCGTAAAACGTAAATGAACTTGCACGAAAACGCTTGGGTCTGGACCTGTTGTCTCAAGATAAAGTCGATGATGTTCTCTCGGTGCCTCTCCTGAATTACCATCACATAATCCATAAACAAAAAAGATATCGGCGTATTCTCGATTCGTAAATACTCTGGGTATTTTATACAATAATTCACATAGGTATAGCTTATATTTACTAGTCTTAATAAAATTTGACAATTCAAATAGTCATTAAATATTCATTTCTTCATAGCATACTTAAAATGATTTAGAAAATCAATACCTCATAATGTACATTAATATGTGAGCCCAATTTACTTTAAATCAAATTTTCTCGAAAACGATGCATCTTATTGAATCTGACTAAGAGTACATCATTTATGTGTAGTTGTATGTAGATTCCCAATTCCCTATTGATTTGGTGAAATTTCATCAAGAACCCTCCAAACGAAACACCTCTGTTTATTTTACATACACCAAAGAAAGGTATTTGCCGAAACAATCATCATATAAAATTATATTAGAAACTCTAATATTTTTTCCACATGTATACAATAACTAATAATAATGCAAACTATCGACAAAATCACTTGAATTTATGTAATGGCTCTGACTATAGAATATAGCTAGCTCAGTATGCGTAGTAGAATCAACTTTTACTCAGCCTGCTTCGAAATGGGCCGGCTTACCCAAAACCTTATAGTGGGCCACGCCGAACAAGCCAGATATTTTGAATTTTACCTTATAGATTATTTAACGTCTTAAAATCATTTTTAACATGAAGTCCTTGGCGTAAAGTAATCTCGTGTGCTCCTTAATGAAGGAGTATAGTGTGTGGTATCGTTGTTTTCAGAGAAAATTATAGATTACGAATCACGATGGTTACTACCTCATAGACGCGACTGGTTTTTTTTTGGGGGGTTTTGTGTTAAAAAAAATAAAAAAATAATTAACACTTTCATCTGTCGTATTTTTGTTGGCATGCACTACTACTAACTCTAATTGACGGACATACATAACCAATGATATTCTGAGTTAAAACACAATACTATTTTCCTGCAATTTTATCAGATTTGATTGTATTTGTTTGAAGCTTCATGTTAAGAGCATTAAATTGGGATGTAATTCAGAATATGGTAATGCGATAATAATAAAAAGATTTCATTGTGCTATTTATATAATGTATTGAATAAATAAAAAAATGATCAAATACAGATTATCTATCAATCGTCATTTTCTTCGTCCTCTTCATCGCTCAAATTTTCTGTGATCTTATTCTCTCATGAATCTTCCTCCGCTTTACAATTGCACATTTCCATACACCTAAGGTTATTTATTGCATATTTACATGGTGGGTTGCATTTGTTTTTTGTACATGTACATTTAACTAGCTGTAATATTTCTAGGGGAGCAGAGGGTTTATCACAAACTATCGGCGACAACTTATTTTCCTCTAAAATTCTCCATCCATAATCAGTTGCCTCCGGTAAATTTGGATGAGGCATATCACATCGTTCCCACTGAATGGTTTGAAAATTTGCCTTTCGAATAGCAGGATTAAGTGATCCCCTTGTTGGTGGCATATTTCCTACGGCAGCATTTTTCTTTGTAAAGAACCACCATCTCAAATGTGCCAAATTCTTGATGTTCTGTTGACCCTGGTATACTTGGCAAATGAATCTTTCAATTGATTCAAATGATTCTTGCTGAATATTTTCTTTACCAAGTGAGGCTAAGGCGTTAAGAATGGCATCATCTGCTTCTATACATTTTTTCCAGAACGATGTTTTTCCTTTTCTATTAAAGAATTCAGTAATGTCTACCCCTGATAGCGCATGTAGTCTTGGCAATGCACTTGCACGTAACGGGCCAAGTGCTTCATATGTATTCTTTAATAAAATCTCTCATTTATTAGCCCCAAGAGATACAATTGATGAATTCCTCCGAAGAAGGTGAAGATATTTGTTTATACCAATAACTAAGACATCAGTATCAGATGAGAATATCTTCACATTTTTTGCTCCCCTTTTTGTGGCATGAAAATCATGTAAAAACATTTTCGTATCGGCTTCCTCCTGGGTACTTTTCAATTTAGCTACGTCAAGATGAGTAGACTCAGTGTTGTTTCTGTAAGCAACAGTAATATTTGTTTTATTTTTAAATCTCAACTTTATCAGTATTTACTAAGATATTCTGTTAAAGAGTCTTTTGTTTGAATGTGTGATAAAAGTTTTTGTAGAGGAATTGACTTTATATTCATATCACTGCCAATGACGTAGTACACTGGAGTTGTACCATGTTATCGACGCGAGAGTTCATCTGCTTTCAAAGAAGTTTCAAGGTACGTATCGAAAATTAGATGAATCAACACTGTTTCAAACAGAGATGCTGCAAGTGAGGAATGCGCGAAGTTTCTCTACGCGCGTATAGCATTGGCGACTCAAATTAAACGAGGTTCTAATATTTTCATAATGAATAGTATTTGCAGAGTTGCCAGTGTTAGTAAAATTTAAGTGAATTAATTTTCTTCTGAAAAACTTTCCATATTATATTAACAATTTAATTAAAGACCGAAATGCCTCATTTTGAGATAGAATTTTGAAATTTTATATATACTCATAAAAAAAAATTAAAATCGGTAAATAATAAAAATAGATTTTTTTAAAATTATATTACACCAAGCCCCTAAAAAAAATCCGCCGCAGCTATGAGATAGTAACCATCGCGATTCATAATCTACATATTTTTCTGAAACCGATGGTATCATTCAATATACTCCTTCATCAAGGAGCACACGAACCTCAATTTTATTACTTTACGCCAAGAACTACATGTTAAAAATTGGGCTAAATGGAAAAGTAATTAAAATTTTGAAGCATTGCAGATTTAATCTGATTTTTTCCAAAATACGTACTTCTTTAAAAATTTTCTCAATGGGCATAGCGGTCGACATGGTATTTTCTGGTTGAGTCCAAAAAAGTACTTTATTAAATATTAGTACTTATTATTAAATAAGAAATGGCATGCTGAATGATATTACGGAACCTTTGTTGTAAATTTTATACCGACTTAATAAATTTTTTAATACATTTTCTACATTGTTTTCAATGTTGGGTTCCGGCAATATGTATGTCATTTTTTATTTGAGCTTAAAACAACATTATTTTGCGTAATGCAAAAAGACATGCAAAATTAATTCGCAAAAATTTACATTTTACATTATAAAATTCACATTTAACTTCGTTTGCTGCTGTTTAATATCGCGTCAAATCCTTTGAAATTTTCGCAGGACTTTTCATAAATTTTCCATTTTTGGAGCAACAAAGGCCGCATGTCAATTTTTTTATAGATATTTTACTACACAAAATTTAATTCTTTTCATCGGCATGCAGCACGAGAACGCAGAAAATTATATTTTTTTATTCAAAGTTCACGTGTCCGTTCGAGTCCTTTGGGACCCTGCGAATCGTATACCTATAATTATTTAGACATTAAATTTGTTTTAACTTTCTTTTAATAAAAGGGCAAGCATTTTAATATCGGAAAAGATATTAAAATTTCATTTTAGTGGAAATGCAATTTTTCATATGACCGGAAAGCGTGCAGCGAACTAGTACCCGCTTTTTTTTGTTGTCACAAGGTACACTTCACTCCTCCAAAAGGCATGCTGTAAGAAATCGGAGACAATCAACTGTCGCCATCCCCCAGTCTATTAATATGTATTCCATGTAAGTAAATATATTCCTTCTCCTAACTGAATATTAAAATTGGTATACCACAGGGGTCCATCTTGGGTCCTTTAGAATTTTTAATTTTTGTAATGCAAGATATAATCAACAAATTCATGTCCTAGTTTAAAGCAAACAAGTTACATTTGAATATGTCGAAAACTGTGTTTATGAACTTCACTCCTAACAGCTCCGCAGTACAAGAGAGTTATATTTTAAAAATAGAGCAAAAAAAGATAGAACAAGTAAATACAACACGATTCTTAGGTGTGAATAATATTGACAATAAACTTAACTGGGACATTCATATGGAAAATTTGTCTAAACAATGGTGATGCTATCTGTTTATCATGCGGAATTTTTATCAAGAGTAAAATATGGATTAATTGTTTGGGGTTCTTCCAGGCATTTTGATAGAATTTTTGTTATACAAAAGAAAGCTCAAAAAATTGCAACTTTTACCACTTGTCTGTATTTCTATATCAGAATTAGTAATATATGTAAAATCAAACGTAAGCTTTACTAAAAATAGTGATTTTCATCATTATAACACTAGAAACAATACAGAATTTGTAGTACCTTTACACAATAGCACTCTATACGAAAAAAGTTCTAATTATATAGGTATTAAATGCTACAACCATTTACCATCGATAATTAAATATATACAAAATGTAAGACAATTTAAACATGAACTAAAAAATTTTTTATTAGAGAAAAGCTTTTATAACATCTGTGTATTTTAATCATTAATTTTTAAGTCGATCTGTTATTTATATTTTATACGTCTGTGGTTCTACTATTGTTTGTGAACAACAGCACAATATTATGTTAGGAATTTACTATCACGTTTTTGTAATCTGAACTATTTGTCCTATACCATTTCATTGTAAAATTTTTTTTTTTTCTTTGTTTTATGGTCTACTGGATAATAAAGATTGTTATTATTATTCTATACGATACAAATTTTAAACATCAACAATAATAAACAAATTATAAAAATCGTGATTATAAAATTGATCCACTTATAATAACTGGGTATTATAAACGTGTTATCAGATAAAAACATATACTTTATAAACGGTACTTGTAAGAAAGTGGACAATTGAAGCGTAGATGTTATGTTTCCCATGGCCATAAATATAGAAAATAGTCTAGAATTATGTATGTCAAAGATATTAATAACCGGATTTGGACCAAGTTTCACAATGGCTGCTACTTATTTCCGGTATATTCCATAACCGCTCTGTTTACAAGTGTTGCACCCTATCAGATCGAGTGCTGTCACGGTTAAGTAATTCATTAGGGGGCACAGAATACTTGGTTTCTTTTTTAAAATTAAATAATTTCTCAAAGTAGAGGTCAATGCATTTAATGCCGTACATGGGAAAAATCGGATAAAGCTGAATGTTGCAGAATCTTGAAGTACTTTTGGTTCTTTTTAATATGCCAAACGTTTCCGAGTCTCCGATAGATGGAACATCCGCAAAACTACCCCTATAAATACAAGTTTTCACTTCGCTTAACAAAACAAGTGTGGGGAGAATAATGAAAGATCATAGACTTTACTGGAAAATGATATATTCAAAATTATAATTCGGTTAATTCAGTGGCGTACAGCATGAGTTTAATTAAACAAAGTCCACCCCGTAAGGTACCATTTTTTAGTTTTTTTTTAAATTACCTTGATTATGGTTATACTTTAATATACAATGCAGTCAATTTCAACCAAAATTAATAATAAATAAATTAAATAATCACCACAGAAATTAGACAACCCCCAATTCCAGAAGTGTGGGCTTGTGCGGATGGGGGTTACACATTGAAAAAACGCGGACATACAACCATTTCCCCCGACAATGCCAATGCTGGAGCCAGGATTCGAACCCGGTGGTACGATGTCCATGTGATTAATCGCGATTGCCACCTCGCGCCTTAACCCACTCGCCTATCGACCAGATTGATAGGATTTCTTTATCAAACAAAACAAATTTAGTTCTATACTCACATGTGGTAATTATTCATTTTCATTTTGTTATATCTATTTGAATCATGGTTTTAATCCTTAATTTTAAATAATCAGTAGTTGTTTACCTTAAATTGTGTACCTGTAAAGGAATTTGTGTATGAATTTGTCTATATTAAGTTAAAAATGCGACTATTTTATAATACATGTGACCTTAACTTTTAACCTCAAGTTAATGTATTGATAAAGGGAACAAATAATTTCCGAAAGCTTGACAAAGTAACAAGAGTTTTTCTTTTTCTGTTTTGTGGCCGTAAACTTTTCACCTCTGACTGCAACCTCAAGATACCCTTCTTCTTTATATATATATATTGGCATTCGGCCATTAGCCATACAGCCAACTACTACTTATATGACAAAACTATTTTTAAATATATAAGGACAATATGATAAATTAAAAGAACGACTTTCAAATGTAGACTGGTCTGATGTTTACAATTGTAGGGATTTTGAAACGGCAACAAAAAAGTTTTTAAGTATTATAAAATAAAAATATGTACAAAATTAGTTAAAATAACAAACAAAATGCGTAAGAGGATCAGTAATGGAATTATCAAATTCATAGGAACAAGGGACAAATTATTTCGAGAATTACAAACTGACCAATTTAACGAAAATTTAAGAAAACAGTACTTAAACTATAGAAATAGATTAATGGTGCTAATATAATAATAATAATAATAATAAATACTTCATTTAACAATTTTGCTAGAAAAATGCAAACAAATTTACAGTAAAAATTACAAGTATATACATACATAAATGCACACAAAACATGATAAATGCACATAATACATCTACCTGTAAAATAACCTAATATAAAAATGACAAATAAAATTTAATAACTTTTTGAGTGATACAAGTTTAATAGTTTTTTCGAAAAATTATTTAGATCTTCACATTATTTTATTTCTTGGGGTAAACCATTAAAAAGACATAGACCTTCATTAAATAAAAAATTTGTTGAGTTTTGTACTTCAATGTGGTAGTTATTTCCTGATCTAATATTATATGAATTTAACCCTGATCTTGTTGTTATAAAATTGTATGTAGGAGATTTACCTGTTTTTATTTTAAATGTAAGCATTAAATTGGATTTTTCAATAATTTGCACGACACTTAACCATTTCAATTCGTATAGCAAATCTTTTATATGGATTTTTTTATCACAACTTAGGATTATACACATACCTTTATTTTGCAATATTTTCAGTTTGCTGACTTCTGCTTTGTTAGCCGATAATAGTAGCGATGAGCAGTACGTGAAGTGAGGCAATATAATAGTATTAAAGATCACTTTTTTAGTCCACTGAGATATATTTGTTGCTATTCTATGAAAATACCTATTTTTTTACCAATTTTCTTGCACAAATAACTTATAAATAAATTGAATGATAACTGCGGATCTATTCTTACTCCTGAATATTTCATTTCCTCTATTAATTCATTTTTTATAGCAATAGTTAAATTCTGATCTTAAAATTTACGACATTGACTTTTTGTTTCTAATACCATATATTTTGTTTTTCAGAATTCAATTTTAATTTATTTAAACCTAACCAACTATACAAAATATCTAATTCCAAGTTCATGATATCAGTCACGTTTTTAAAATTAGATCCAGAAACAGAAATCAAAGAATCATCAGCAAAAAATTAACATAATACTTTTTTAAATGTCTGTATATATCGTTCACATAAATTAAAAATAGTTGTGGACCTAAAACACTCCCCTGTGGTACCCCGCATACACTTTCAGTACTGTTTGAATTTTTATCTTTAATTTTAATATAGCCCAGTAACTTATGTGTTTCAGTTCTCAAAGATTCTCAGCAAGCTGAATTTTTGCATACACCTTCATTTAAGTGTTATAAATAATGTATAAAAAGTCCCCATCGGTATCATGTACGCTTCAAAAGTTAGACGAGGGTCAAAGGTAAAAAAAATTAGTTTCACATTAATATCTCGCTTGCTATTGATTGGAGGATAATTTTTGCAGTTACAAAAGTTATCGATTAGGAGGTGCTCTGTAAAAAAGGTTCTTTACATTTTCCACGTAGGAGCTACCGTTTCCACGTAATAGTATGCACTCGTTTCCCCACCACCTTCGAGGTAGAATGCAAGGCGCTTTTTTTTACATGGTTTCCCCAATAGACCTAATCCATGTTTTAGTCAAAATAAGTGGATAATCAACAGCCCCCGTCTTCATCCCCTTCTACCGGGAGCAATGATTCCTCTTTTGCGCTTGCTTTAGTGTCGCCATCATCAATTTCCTCAAAAAAGTTTGTTCCTTAATAATCAAAATCTTGTGGGTTGATATCTTCGAGGATATCTTCAGACGTATCTACCGATTCATCACTGGGAGGTGCATTGAGACAGGATTGACCATGGCAGTGTCCACAAACAGCAGAGCAAGGCAAACCAATTTCTCTGCAACCGCAGTTCGTTCCACAACCTTTTGTGCAATTGTAAAAGATCATATGGAGCAATTCATCGGGCGCAGGTGGCAGTAAAATAACGTCATGACAGACTCTAAAACATGGTCTTTCATGACCCATCCCGACTGTTCAGGATTAAGTTCATTATCCAACCAAGTTTGTACTTGATAATAAACCCGAAATAGATGCTGTCGGACGGCTCCAGTTGTCGGTGGAAGTGATGTAGTTTACAGGTTTATTGAACCTAGTGGATTTAGCAAAGCTAAAGTATCGGTGTTATCAAGTGAAACTTCTTTAATTGGAGCCCCATATATCGCCAATAACAAATGTACTTCATTATTAACAGTAACTTCGGGAAAGCAAGTCTCCTGCTGAACACTTTCTCTGAACGTTGCAAATCTTGGCGATTTTCAAGTAACTGTAGAGCTTTCTTTTTACCTCGATTGAAAAGTGCAGTAGTTATATCGCATCCAATTATAGCTAAAGAAGTTATAGCAGCTATAGTAAAAATGATGTTGTTTGCAATTTGTGCAATGACCGATGCTATTAAAAGAGTATATTTCCATAGCCTGGTTTATAAAAAATTCGCTGATGTGAAGAAGCACGTGCAATGAGAAGAACTAGCAAATCTACATCTTTTCCCACAACAACAGCTGTATTTGCATGTCATATTTCAAGTGCTGTCTCTATTATCAGAACGTCAGCATCGTCCCGAGCTTGTTTAGCAACTATGTTCGCAGTAGCTAATTTTTGTAACAGCATCGAAATGAACCTATGTTTGTTGCGATGATTGGCTAGGAATTTTTCCTGATGCTTTAATATATCCATCGTTTCATCGAAGAGAACATCGGAAGAGCCAGAAAGTACATGGGATCGTCGAAACTATTCCATTGCTTTGATATTATTACTAGAGTCGTTATATCCATCGAATACAACTATTATATTGAAACCGTAATGTCGTTTTAGATAAATAATATATCTATAAAAAAAAATGGAGAGCATCACCTTGATGCCATATGACACGATGAAACAGAAAAAATTATTTGTAACGGTTAAATAAAGGTGCAAAAATGCAAAAATTAAAGTTGCTGCGAAATTTTGGAAAACAACCACTTGTTTACTCCTTAAGGTACTGGGCTAATAAAAAAAACTAAAATGATATTTGTGAACTTACTGAACTTCAATGTTTTCTACTTGTCATAAAAACTGAGCTATAAAAAAATCAAGACAACATACATATTTCTTATTATCATTTGTTAGGAGTTGTTGTGGTTCGTATTCGTGGTTTATTTGCGCGAAAAGAATAATCATGGAACATTATTTCTCCAATGAAGAATATTGTCATAACCTCTCGCATTTTTTTAAATCTCATTTACCGATTTTATTGCCGTAAATGTGTCCCTAGTACAAACTGTCACTAACTAGACGATAATTTCATTGCTATTATGGCACTATTTATAAAAATAGTTTATTACAATACAATAGACCACAAGCCCATGCTAAATTTTTAGGGGGTCATACGATACCACTTGAAAAGGTATAACTTTAGTAGTCCTACAGAAATAAATCGCTTTGAGCCCTATGCCGTACATATTAGGTGAGATATAATAATTTTGGTTTTCCGAAAGTGACCCCTATGCACTAAGGTGGTACGATACCGTACGGCTTTCATGAAATTCGATTTTTGTATTAACAAGGTTATGCTATGCCGTACAAATCAGTTGGACCATGGGGTGGCAAACGCAAAATCAACCCTCTTCCTAGACCTCTGTTAGGTAATTTGATCCTGTTCGACATCAATTCCAAAATATTATACGACATTAATAAAATTTCAAAAAATGACCCGTCCAAAAAGATTGGGTATTATCAATGTAAATAAAAAAATCACCCCCGAGAAAGGGAAAAACTCACGTTTTCTAGGGTAAGTTCATTTGATACTGTACAATTTATTTTTTGGATTGATATAGGTTAGAATTTTTATTTTATTTAGTAGCCATAAAAAAGATAATAGACAATAATAAAATTAGAATATTACAAAACAAGTAAAATTTTTTAAAAACTATGCAAATTAAAAAATCCTCTATTTTTTAACCTCTCCACAATAAAATTGTGAGAGATTACTAAAATTGGTTCAAAAACAAAAATTGTGATAACATCAAATCTTTACGTTTTGAGGTCCTAGAAACCCAAAAAAGTGGTTTTTTAAAAATGTCTGTATGTGTGTATGTGTGTTAGCACGATAGCGCCGAAGCTATTGAACGGATTTGAATGAAACTTTGCATGTGCGTTTCTTTAGTGCCCCAGAAGAGATCGGATTACGTTTAGTGCCATTTTGACGCAACAAGTTGTTTGTCTTATAATTACTTTCAATTTGCAATGGAACCATTGAAAAGCAGTTAAATCAACGACATATCACACTTCTACCCTTTCATTTTGGTTTCCGTGAAAAAAATTAAAAACAAAGCAAATATGAAGCATAGATCGCATTTCGCATGACATGATCGATGCGCGTAGCCGTTACGTCGTGAAACTCGTCACATCACGTGTCAATTCACGTGTGAGGGTTTCTTCACTGCTCTAGAAGTAGAGCGGATTACGTTTAGTGCCGTTTTTAAATGTATATACAGACAAATCGAAGAATTAAACTATAAATATTCCTCTAAAATCTAGTAAAATTACTGAAATGCTAATGTTTCATTTAACAAAGACAGCCGCGAGCGATCGGATTGCAATGAGCAAATTTTCACGATTGTCATTGTCATAGTTTGTCATCCGATAACGTTGGTGTCATGTCATGTTATTATTAACATGCTTATGATTCCGGCATATTTGTAACTTTTAGTGGATTGTCACAAACTTTAAAGGTAGATGTAACAATATCAATATTATATGCTTTCTGTACCTTCGTTGGTGAATTTATTATAGATTATCACTTTGCCTTACCAATTTTCAGTTTGTTGCTTTACAGATCTGTAGTATTTAGGATAACTAGACTTTCTTAGTCGTTCAAGTGATGTTAAAGTTGTTAATATCCTAATAGTATATTATTCAACGAGCGATAATGTAGGTAATAACTCGCATAGATGATTGTAAATTCATTAAGTTGAGGGTTTTTTTTAGTGCTCCAGAAGATCTGAAAAGGTTTTGGATGAGATCGGATTACGTTTAGTGCCGTTTTGTCACACAATTTAATGCTCTTTTCGGCTTCAAAGATCCACCAAGTGGGGAGGTTCCAGCCGCTTCCAGTAGCTGCCGATTTTTTTTTAATACAATGGATACATTTTTAACTTTACATCGTTTTTCCTTTCCTTAACTATAAAACAATACAAATGTGTCCATGCCGTACATTTTCATTGTTGGGATTTCATTAGATAACGTACAGCGTTTACAAAATATCATTGAAAATAGTAAAAGTTGAAAAACAATCACAATGCCGTACATTTTAGATGGGCCGAAATGAAATACCAAAACCAAATATATATTTCAGAGACGAATTTTTGTTGAAGTAAAGTAAGAAATATCACTTTTAAACTTTAAAATACAGTGTAACGTAATTAATTATAAAAAATGTGTACAAATTACCCAAAATTTTCTTTTTCTTTGTTAAATTATTTTCAAACTTTATGAAAAAATTATGTGTTGCAGCTTTTGCAATGTAAAAATATATTATATATATTAAAAAATGTAATTCATTATTCACATGATAAAAAGAATATGCATAAAGTAATTACTAATCTATTATAATGGATTTAACAAAAACTTTCATATTCTCGTGGTGGTTTATTAAAGAGTAAATTATAAAATCTATATTTTATACATTTTTATAGTTAATTTCAGGTGGAATCGAGACATACTAGTTTTTTAATGTTTATTGTTAATAGGGATGTGAGTGGTTATAATGAATGAAGACAATTTTCTATAATTGCGCTGTATTTTATTTTGAAAACATAATTTAGCGGAAAATATTCGGAAAATTCTTTTGCGTTTCAGATCCATTAATTTTGAATAATTGGTTTCGAATAATTACAATATCAAGTATTGCTCAATGTAATAAAGTCTTACAATAATTTTTATTCAGAAAAGCTCACTCTGGGACGGAAAATTCAATTTTCCAGACACATGTACCAACTAAAATGTACGGCATGGTAATAAAAATTATTATTATATAAAATATTATTAAAATTATCAAGCTTTATGTGGTATCAAATCGCCACTCTTAATAGGGGGTTGATCTCGCGTTCGCCACCCCATGGTCCAACTGATTTGTACGGCATAGCAAAAAAGTTCATCCTTGTACATAGAGTTAGTATATAGAGGTCAATTTTCAGAAAACGATTATTTCTGTACTTGTGTCCCACTATTATTGTAAGGCATTCAGTTTTTAAGAGTTACAGATATAAATACTGTCCAAATAAATGTAAGCCGTACAGGATCGTTTGAAAAAATGCAACCCCCGTGGGCTACCATTTTCGCGGCTTTCTCATGTCCCACCTAAAATATACGGCATAGAGCTCAAAGTAATTTATTTCTGTAGGACTACAAAAATTATACCTTTTCAAGCGGTATCATATGACCCCCTAAAAATTTAGCACGTGCTTGTGATCTACAAGTGTATAAGTAAGCCTTTAAAGCACGCACGGTTTAGTGCTTAAGTGCTTTAAAGTCTACTTATACACGTGTATTATACGCTATTTTTTATTATACCTGCACTGCAAAGTAAAAATTAGAAAAAATAATTAATGTAGATTCATTTTACAAGGTAATCTCTGAATTTCATTTTTAATCGGTAACATAGAGACGGTGTATTTATCATTATTTAAAATTTGTAGTTACCTAAGCAACTTTTAAGCTCTAGTGCTTTAAAGGCTTGATTTTGCATGCTTTTTAGTTTCAAAAACACAGATTATAATTCAGGTATAATAAAAAATAAATTATCATATAAAATAAATATAAAAAAAACTTGTATTTAAAAAAGAACATGTGTTTGGAAATCAACATACCAAAATAAAAATATAAAAATAAAAAACAATACAAAGATGTAGACATATTTAAGGGAACATTTTTGTAATGCTGTATCATAATAATAGAACTAACTCAGCTTACCTATACCAAAAATAAATTTAGTTTTCAAAAAATAAATTTGAAAGAAACTTTATTTCCACGCCAGGATTTAAACAATAGGTATTGATCTCGATAAAAAAGGTTTAACAAAGCTCTCATTTATGTTTAACGATTTCCTAAAGCACGGTTGATTTGAACACCGCCCTGTTAAATCGCAACATAGAAACAGACGAATTCCGCAATAGCAGCAAGCACAAAATCGACCCACCCCGAGGCACAGTTTGATCAACTTTTCTGCAGTCATTTGTTCGACACGGGTGCCAACAAATCCAGTCGCAGTGGCTTTGTCCTCTAGTTCGCTAAATTTTCTCTGAAAATTCCACATTACGCTAATTTTCCATCTTCTACCAACGCATACTTAGATCGAGAGGTGAAGTGAGAAACTAAAGGTTTTACTTCAAATCATTTGAAGTGGAAAAGCTCCCACCATCAGATATCACTCGTAAAATGAGTCTGTACGTTAGAGAAATGGGATCTATTGTTACCGCCAGGTGAATAGCGTTAGATACGTTGAAATCTGTAAATGAAACTGTTATCGGAACAACCGACTTATTTATTCGAAAACTGGTTTGAATGCAAAAGTAGAAATAGCAGACGTCGGTAGTTGAAAGGTGCAATTAAACTATAAATAATTTATAAGATTTAAATAAATACAAAAATTATCTCCGCTTATTGACAGTTATTAAATAGTGAAATGTTAGTAATCGTAAGGGACCAAGTTTAATTCAAATCAAAATGATAATAACAAATCGTTTCTATTGAAAAAAATACAAACAGAGCGATGTTTAGCTAGTAACTTACTTATACAGAATTAAGTGTTACTCAAATGCATAGGTAGCCAACAAAGCAGTTATAATTTATCAGCAACTATATTATACTTTCTTAATAAAGATACACGTCTATAATATAGAGCGAAGTTTAGATAATATTATCTATTTTTACACTTAACCCAAGATATATGCGGTTTCGTGTTATAGAGTCCGCACAGGGATCGTACACAATCTCTCCTGTTATAATATATACTTCGTATCATGAAAAAAATAACTCCAAAAAATATCAAAATTTGTCTAATAAATGAACCTTTCAGCACGCCTCCTCAAACTAGAAAAAAAAGTGTCCATATAACTTAAATTATCAAAAACTACAATTTTTCAAAATAATTTCCGAGAAATTCAATATAACCCGATAATTCCTAAAGATGCCAATAATAACGTCGGAATATCCAAAACATTCAATTTGCCCATTTTACAGCTCAAATTTCTTAAAATAATAACTTTAAAATTATAGCCCTCGTATATTATCAAACCACTTTTCCATACCCCCGGTGTCAAAATTTAGTTCATTTAAATAAAATGTTTACAAGCCATTCTTCGTTCACTCTAAATGTCTATTCAGTACTGCGTATTAAATAATAAATTATCATATATTTTTCCACACGACATTCTACAGCTTTTCATCAATATTTACTTCCACTCCTTCAACATTCATATATCTGCACAAATATTTTATATAAAATCTACATTCTGCAGCACAAATAATTTATGTTATCAAAATTTATTTCCATTCGTTCAGATCGCGCCAATCGCGGCACTTAGTATGACAGCAGCCACATGATAAGCGTTCGCCTACAAAACTGTGTTACGTGGGTGAGTCAAAAATTAGCATAATAAATTCAGACAAATTATCAAATAACTTCTTATCTAAATCAGACTCGAATTTCGTTTAAATAGAAAAAGATATATTTTCAGACCCAAACAATCACGTTACTTTCAGTTTAAATTTCAATCAGTTTCAATTATTGCGCAGTTAGTTCCGCACTGACTGTCCGGGGATATTATCCAGCTTTAGACCGTGCCCGCACAGAATGGGTAGTAGCTGTCCAGATTACAAAAAACGTTTATGCGAGAGTCGCGGTGCACGACAAACGCAACAATAACGATAGAATAAAAGGCCGCACGCTGTAACTCTCGGGCAAGTCAATTCCGATCCGCGTTCTTCAACCAATCTCGAGTTCTTCCTTGGTAGCCCAAGTAAAAAACAAATCTTTTATGTCCTTGCGTATCTAATTTTAGTGAACTATTTATTTTAATCGGCGCCTTCGCCAAAAGAGTGAATTTTTAATTCTACAAATCTAATAAAAAATTTGAGTTTATTTTTTTAAAACCTATTTTAAGAGAAAACTTTGGTTGTTAAAAATTTTGACAATCTGCTTTAAGTTAAATTTAAACTCTGTGCAGTGTGAATAAAAATACATATTCTAATTTCGTTTAAACAATAAACAGTGTATAATTTCAAGAAATAATATATAGGGTGGTGTATAATACCCTGCCAAAGTCAATAAAAAGTGTTTTTTCGAAGTTTCATAAATTACCTAACTGCATATACAGGGTGAAACCTTCGACCTGTGTGCAGAAAATATTAAATTTCTCTGAAACTAAGCCGATACTTTCCAATCAAAATTAAGTGCACGAATCTACTCGAAGGTTTCTACACCCTCTCCGACTGAAAACTTTTTAATTTTACAAACACGAGGAGCCAATTTGTGTTCATTCCACAACTAAAAATTAAGAACGCAAGAGATTCACACAATATTTTTCTTCAAATTAAGACTTCAAATGTTTTGACCAGTATATAGTAATTTCGATACACAATAAGATCTTTTACAAGATAACAAAAGCTTCTTACAGGAAATCGATATCTAAATGAGAAAATATAAAGCATGGTGTACCCTAGAGCTCTACGCTGATGCCGTTATTGTTCTTAATATGTATAATGATATAAATACCTTAATTGATACTCATAAGATGATTCTCTTTGCTGATGATACAACGTCAGTAACTTCAAATTTATATTATTACGCAATGAATGAAAGAAAAATATAAATAAATATCGAAAATGCGGAAAACGTCTAGGCCAAATATCTCCGTTATTTGAAGAGATACGAGAAAAACTCTAAGGCGAAAATTTTTTGCAAACCAGATTGTTTCAACGAGGTTTTATCTAATTTTTTTCAAAACTGCTGTATTTTGAGATTTACTCTTCAGGCTGTTAAAAAAATTATTTTAAAACGGGCGGGAAATGGCGCCATTAAATAGAGTATTTTCCCTCTCTTTTCAACGATATATCACATGCCATATTTATTCATTGGTACTACGTTAGTAATTATAAAAACATTTTTTTTAACCAATAAATTTTTTTTTAACAAGCATTATACTTGCTGTGGAGAAGTATGATTAAATAAAACGATAAAATAATTCAATAAGTTGTTCAAATCTCTGCTATAATAAAACATTAACACAATTAAGAAGAATAAAGTAAATTCAGGTAACAAAAACAAATTAATAATAAAAAGAATATAGCACACAGAACATTAATATTTATCTAATCCTCAAAATAAATTGGAAGATATCATATTAAGTGTTCAAACTATCCACCGCGATTTCTTATGCACAATTGAGCGCGGCGAGGCACTTCATTTAAAACATTACTCAGCATTTCGGGGGTAACTGTAATACATGCCTGTTGAATTCGAGCTTTTAGGTCCTCTACATTTTGCGGTGTCGTCGAAAACATCTTGTCTTTAATATACCCCATAGAAAAAAATCTATTGGGGTTGTATCTGGAGAACGAGGGGGCCTTCGAATAAATCCATCCATTGGTACCTATCCAATATTTAGGCAAAATTTCGTCTAAATAATCTAGGCAAATCTGTCAATTGTAGGGAGAAGCTCCATCTTGTTGAAAATATTGAAAGTTGTGTCGATTCTCTAAAGGTAGGTCATCTAAGAATTCATTAAATTCATTTCTCAAAAAGTTTAGGTACCTTTGACCACTGAGGTGATCATCATAAAAATAAGGACCTATTAAATTGGTGCCTAAAATACCCATCCACACATTTATTGAAAAACGATTTTGAAACCCAGTCGGTCTATGCCAGTGTGTATTTTCAGAAGTCCATTTGTAATGAATATTGCTATTAAAAAATCCATTATTGGAAAAATTTGCCTCGTCGGACCAAAGTATTTTACTACATATTAATGGATCGACACGCTTCTTTTTCAACAGCCACCTACAAAAAGTCGTCCTCCTTGGTTTGTCCCCCGCTAGTAAATTGTGAACTTCTTTGGCTTTATAACACCGGTAAGCATTTTTCTTTAAAATTTTTCTAGCACTTGTTTTATTTATATGACAAGCAATTTGAATTTCTCTTAATGATGTTTCCAAATTTTCTGTATTTTTATTTCGTACATAATTAATAACTCGGTTTACCCTATTTACATTATCAGTAGCACTGTTCAACCTTGTCTTCTTCTTTAAAAATGAACCATTATTTGTCAGTTTCGTAGCTAATTTTCTGAACAGTTTTATTCGGCTGTAGTGCTTGTGGAAATCTGTTTCTATATTCTACTTGACCTAATCCAGAGTTAAAATTGCATTGACAATATGTAACGAACATATTATAACGATCAATGTGCGTGAAAATCATTTTTGAAAATTCTAAATTCTTAAACGAGTGTGATTTGAGTGAGAGTTTAAGTATTAACTGAGATGATCTGTCAAAAAATTAAATTGTCAAGTTCATAGCCAACTATTTTAAAATAATTGAAATAACAAATATTGAAATCATGAAATACAAACAAATGGATATTATACTTAAATTAATTGGTAAAGACATTTTAACTTTCTGAGCAAGGAGTGACGCTTTTATGGAGGACCTCTATACATTGGCATAACTGCGAATACTCTTTCCATAATTGCTCCATGTTGCTTTCTTGATTATTATTTTGTTTTTATTACCTGAATTTACTTTATTCTTCTTAATTGTGTTAATGTGTTATTATAGCAAAGATTTGAACAACTTATTGAATTATTTTATCGTTTTATTTAATCATACTGCTCCACGGCAAGTATAATGCTTGTTAAAAGAAAATTTATTGGTTTTAAAAAAATGTTTTTATAATTACTAACGTAGTACCAATGAATAAATATGGCATGTGATATATCATTGAAAAGGCAGTAAAATACTCTATTTAATGGTGCCATTCCCCGCCCGTTTCAAAATAATTTTTTTAACAGCCTGAAGAGTAAATCTCAAAATACAGCGGTTTTAAAAAAATTAGATTAAACCTCGTTGAAACACTCTACTCTGTTTTGCAAAAAATTTTTGCTTTAGAATTATTCTTGTATCTCTTCAAATAACGGAGATATTTGGCCTAGACGTTTTCCGCATTTTCGATATTTTCCGCTATAACTCTTAAAGTAGGCCATGGATTTCAAATATCTTTAAACCATTTTGTAGGTTATATAAATCGGTACAATCTCCGTAAAAATATTTTTTTTTGTACGACCGATATTAAGTGAAACATTCTCGAGTGTCCTGATAAAATGGAGAGCCTGTATATGGAGCAAAGTGATTTTGTGCGTCTCGACTGTTCTTGCCGGATTGGCTTTGGTCGCCCGTTAAGTACATCCTCGACACAAACAAATGTTACTTTTGCTCCATGTAAAAGAATATACTATTCTTATTTAAAGGCTTACCACACAGTATACTTCTATAAATATTCCATGCAATTTTTTAAACTGAGCTGTTATGGCACTCTGACTTAGGGTCATTTCTGTTATAGAACAGAATATAGAATAGAACATATTATATTTATTTACACAAGTACAATTACAAATCCCAACATTCAATATATAAATCTAAATAAATATTCTACAAAGTCGAGACTTATAAATAAGAAACATTATACTTTTGTGTCTAATATGATATATAACATATAATATTGAGCAAGAATAATAGAGCCTGTTCAAAAAGAGGTTCCTTGTCCAAATTTAAGAAAATTTTATCAAATAAACATTTTGTCATAAGAGTTTACGTGTACAAGATATATGGTTAAAGTTATCAATTATTATTACAATTATTTTCTTGAACATCCTCTAAACATGTAGATACTGAAATAATACTTGTGTGCACAATCAATACATGAGTAGAATTGTATTTAACATGAAGAAAATTAATCGCCAGCTATAATCAATGTCGTAGATTCGGGGTACGACTTTAACATTTTCGTCTGAAATTATGGCACGCCAATGCGAAACAATTTTTTGCAACTTTTGAATTACAAAAATAACTTCTTGACATTTTCGCGTAGATTTTAGGGTTTAAGTCTTTACTACTGTATCAAATTGTGTAAGACTGCTTAAAAAATGATGACTCTTAGTCGGTTACAGTTTTACTGGGCAGTCAAAAAACGCAACAAAAACTTTACGAGCAATTATTAACGCCGGCAAATTAGTCCGCACGGTGTGATCAAATAAGCCGATGTAGACATATTGTAGAATTCCAAAAGTTTTTGAGGATTTTGAGGGGGATGGAACTTAACAAACTTCGCCAGCTTTAGATATTATATGTTTAATTATGTGCTACACTTGTGCCTTTTTCGAAGTTCTTTTAGTTTAGAAGAAATCTTTCCTTTATTAAGGGCGATGAGCCTATCAAAAAATTAATCCCTGATAAACGTCATACGGGCATGGGCAGCTTTATCCAGCCTTTTAACATTTTTTCCATGCAAATATATGTATTTAATTGACTCAAGATGCGACACCACTTCGGCGATACATGGAAAGAGCAAAGTGGGAATCACTAAGCTCTTCACACCAAATCTTCACCCATGACATCTCAGCAATATTCACAGATCCCTCAACATCACCTGAGGATATTGAACAGGCTCGTGAGAAGCTTTTTCTGACTGTATACCAATCGCCTGGACATCAATACAACCTGAACAAACATCGGTACAAGGCATTTTTGAAAACGTCAACGAAGCCCAAATCAGACATGGCCACTCTTCCTCCCACCAAAGGAGCTTCAAAACAACACTCGCTCAGAGTATATCTACAGGTAAATCCATTTACATATGGTTGTTAAATACTGATTTCTTTAAATCACAAATATCGATTTGTGCTAAATACTTACGTTGGTCTGATTACTTTCTCACAGATACAACAGTGGCAACACCCTACTACCCACCCAATGGGGTTGGGCTAGGCGAGAAGATGGGATCCTGAACTCAGTTACCACGATCGTGTTGACCATGATCTTTTGCCGATGCACGACTGTGTGTGGAGTGCGCTGCGGTTGCCGCAAAGCAGGGATTGCGGCGTGTGCCTCGGCTCATGTACGAACGAAACCCCCATCGAAAACAGCATCGATGATGAAGAAACTAATGTTCAAGATACATCCTTATTTTATTTTTAACAATAACCATTTCATTTTTAACAATAAAAATCGGTTTTTTTTATTTTCTATTTCCCCTCCTCATCTCCTTAAGTATTGACTTTAGCCCAAAAGCATACAGGACCTTTTTGTAGATAATGAAAATAGATAATAAAAAATAATGATAATAGATAGATAATCTAGTATATGAACATTTGTTCGGTAGAAGCAGTAGTTTTCCAGTTATTAACGAAGAACTGCAACAAGGAAGGGACCTAGAAACCCCCCTCCCCCCCCCCCCTTCCTAAGCTTCACTCCCAACCATCAGTAATTTTTTCGCTATTTTTCCTTGGTTGCTTGGATTACAAGAGGACAAATGTAGGTCAGTTGGCGATATATTCTTTGAATTAAGCTGTTGAAGGTTGGAGAAAACTTACTATGTGCTGATAGCCAAATCATCGGGCTATCCAGTCCAAAATTACTAATAACAAATGGGTAGGGTTTAGATTTTACATCTGCAATGTACACGATGGTAGCCATCTGAATATTACTCTCAAAAGCCTGGAAGTGGATTCGATAAATATTAATTGATCGTCTAAGCGGAATGAATAAGAACACCGCGATAGAAGAGCATATGAGTAAAGAAGAAATAATACAGAGGGACTTTAATACTAATCTACGTGTCTTAGTCGAAGCGCTAAGAGTTAACACACGCCTAGGAAGAGTGCTGCCTTTACAAAAGCTTTACATGAAGTGGGCGATTATGCTTCAATTTAGATTTTAGAAATAATAGTTTAAAATTTTTTAAGTCATATCTAACAAATAGGATACAGTACACATAAATAAACAGTGTGCGAAGTGAGCTTGAAATTGTTCAATTTTGTAACGGTTCATTTTTACGTTGTGTAAATTTACGGAAATTTTGTTAAAATATAATACAAAAATCCGCCAAACCAAACCTGTACCCCTAACCGCTCTCGCGTATTTTTGAGAATCGGTGGTAGAACTCCTTGTTGAATTATGCGTGAGCAGCCTTAAAGATTTCATTGGTGAATTTTTGGGATTTTATTCCCTCATTGGTTGGCGTATTTTACTTGGGATCCATGGGAAATAAAAAAATGCGCAGCAGGCAAGAGGATGATTAGCGTATGACGGATGCCAAGAGGACCAAGGAAAAAGACCTGGACAAAATAAAAGATGTGTAGAGAGTTACTGCAAGCAGTGTGTTAAACTCGAATTAGTATATGAAGTTGTGATGAATAGTTTGTTTTGGTTGGTTTCATATCGATGTCTAGCGATATCACCCTCCCGAGTTTCATTTGGACAAGAATATTGGTTTGGTGACCGGAGACGCCATTAGTTTCACGTGTATAAGTGTATTGCACAATGTTACCAGCTATGTTAAATTCGGTTATGGTTTTATTTTATGGCATTGATCCGTAATACTGTAATTTTTTACCAAAGTGAAAACTTAGAAACCGTCCTTGGAGAATATAATGTTTTTGGGGCCAAGAGACTCTGTTAAATGCGTGCAGCCTTTCGTAAACTAGGATATTAAAGTGCAAATTTTCGAACAACACGCCATCTAGCCTCAGCGATATTATCTGCGTTTTTAGAAGACTACCGTAAGTGTCAACCTTTATCTCTTATGATATCGTGCTGCAGAGAATGTAAGAACAACATTGTTACGTTCTCCACCTGTTTTCGACTTTACCAGGATATAAAAACAACAAGCCAGAGAAAGCCGAAGAAACCACATCAGAATAGAATACCAAAAACTAACATTACCTGTGGACAACGATGCTTTACTTATCTTAACACACGGGCATATATTAAAATATCAAACATAATAAACATATCTCTACCTCCAAGAATACATTTTAGAAGTCCCTGAGGAAGAAATTTATTATGTAGTACATCCTAAACTTTATCTCAATAGTTTATTTTAACTTAGTAAAAATTTTATAATAAATGATCCTCTAGTATGTATAAGTGTTTATTTAGTACATACATTACGACTGAAAACTCAGTTTTTCATGTATGTCTTCATATGATATACACACTACACAGTATATAGTGAGGCCCATGACAATTTATGAGTAAAATCCTAAAATACGTCAATTTTTAATTTTACAATTAATTTTTTGAACATAATTTTATACCTCCCCCTTCAACCCACTTGAAGTGACAGCTACCCCTTTAAAAAATTTTAATGGAACGAGAGTGCGTGTGATAACTTATTTGAAAGTGTTTTTAATTATCTATCCAATAGTATAAGATTTTTTGAATTTTGTATATTCTTCATCAAGAAAATTAAATAAAAAAAATTTAAAATGTATGTGAAATATTACAATCAAATGTAACTTAAACTGGCGCGCGTTATTAAATTTCTTGCAAAATTTCTTAGTTCCAAAGTTAAGAATACTTTTCCCAGATAGTGACAACCCTAATGAAATTGATAGAAATATTTGGTATCAGCGGGACTGAGCTACACCACATGTTGCATTGGAAGTAAGAGCCTATCTCAATCAAGTTTTTCCCAATAAGTGGATCGGTAGACGCGGTAAAATTGAGTGGCTTGCCCGTTCTCCCAATTTAATCCCGCTTGACTATTTTTATGGGGTTACTTAAAATCGAAAGTCTACTTCAACATACCAAATAACGTCGATGATTTAAAAGACAGAATAAGGCAAGAAATTAATCAAATCACCACGAAACATTTGATTTAAAGTGTTTCATGTTATTTTATTTACTTAGTAACGTTAAAATTGTAATATTTCTCAATAGAGAAATTAGAAAAGTTCAAAAATCTTATATATAGAGAATTAAAAACCCTTTCAAAGGAGCTATCACACGCACCATCGTTCCATTTAAATCCATTCTACTCTGTTCTGCTCTGCTCTGCTCTACTCTATTCCATTCCATTCCATTCTATTCTACTCCATTGTCCACAAGGCCCATATTGGCAAAAATTTAAATTCGAGTCGCCGTGAGGCGACGACTCGAGACTTGAGCCTGGTGGCCTGAGGATGAAGTCGAGCCCGTGCTCGTTTGCCAACATTGTTGTTCCCTTAATTTGGTTTCCCGTAGCCCGAATAATCCGTGCGAGGCACCGATTGCCTTATTTCCCGGGCCGGATGAAAACGTCGAAGTGGGCGTACCCTCCTGCGGTGGACTCGGCCGCAAGTGGCAGCCGTGAGGTTAGAATTTGTTACAGGACAGGCCCGAGACAAAAGGGCCTGTTTGTAAGTGATAAGAAAACCTAGGTCCGTGAACAGGGGGAGATGGGCGTCGATGCGCCCGTGTGCAACTCCCGACTGTTCTGTCAATCCCTAACTGAAAAAGAAGTTTCCCGTATGTCTAGCTCTACTAGCGTCAAGTCGTGTTACCTGTTCTGAGCCAACTACCAAGAGCACAATCTGCACAGGTTGTCGTGCAGGAAGTGGGGTCGCGGCGGTTGGCTATATTTAGTACCGACGTGGCAAGTGGGTACACAGCCGGCTGACAACGAGAGCGTCGTTGTCGGCGACGACGATGTATTCGGACAGCTCGTTCCGAAGGTTGGTGTGAGGCCACGAAGATCCTCTGGGATGCAGGATCGTGGATGGAGTTGGGCATCGGTGATTAAACCGACATCAATGTGGATGGATGTTTTGTCTCGGTAATCAAACTGACATCAATGCGGATGGAAGATCACTGGATCGGGAATCAGGCGTCGAAGGCTGGAGTCGGGTTTCTACTCATTTGCCGAGCAGACATTAATTGGATGGAAGGTCGTGGAATCGGGAATCAGGTGTCTGGGTTGCTCGCGAGGTATTCGAAGGTTCTAAATGGTTGGAGTTAGGAAGTAGGGAATCCTAGGCCCTGAGAAAATATGGTATCATACGATTTCTTTTGAATATCATTTACTGTTCGAAGCACTTTCTTCTCCTCGCTTAATCGATGCACTATCGTCGTCCCCTCAACTCCACTGCGGTTTGGCTCTGCGTATGTAGGGGAGGGCTCGCAAAGGAGTGCTTTAAAAAAAAGCTCCCGGCTCATCTAAACATTCATCATGGTGTCTTTACGATTTCTTTATTATGAATCTTGGTGTGTGTTTTGGGACACCACCAAAATTCGAGTCGGCGGTGTGAAAATGTAAGAATTGATTTAAAACGGTTAGTTATGTTGAAGTTACGATGACTCCACTATGAACCATGAAAAGGACTTATGCAGAAACGCAATGTGATTTAGCCGAGATGTTGCCTCGATGAAGGCCGTGGATCGACTGAATGCTCCGAAAAGTCCATTTCTTTTATATGTTTCGCAGGAGTGAGTTGGCTTCGGATTGGCTCAGCAGCCGGCGAGAAGGCGGGGTCTAGCCCACCCGCAAATACTGAGCGCCACGTCCGCCCTGACTCACTCCATGCCCCAGCGGCATGAACAAGAGAACGGCCCTCTGGAGCAGTGTGGGGTTAGAGCTGAGACCCTAGAGGGTGTTCGTGCACTTATTTTTGATGTGAGAAGCCTTTGGATTTGATTTCTGTAGCGATAGTTAGGGTCAAATGCTACACCCTGTATATTGCGGTCTGGAACCTTTATAGCACTTTGGTTTTTATTTTTATTTAACACTGTATAGTCATTTTGAGTTCTGACAGGGTCAACGGCTGCACCCTGTATATGGTATTCTTGAAAAACAACACTTGGTTTAAAACGGAACGAACAATTATTTTATTTAAGGTTTCTGAACAGAGTTTGAAAATAAAGGGTAATTTAATTTAACAAAATTTTCTTCTTTTTGTGTGTAACTATTCGACAGCATAAATTCTGACTGTGGAATTTAGCAAAAATATTTATTAAAGTATTCGTCTTGATTCTTCTGAAAAATTTGACTTCTTTGCTTAAAACTGAGTGGGCCGCGGAGGCGATAGGAAATGCGGCCACTTAAGGCGAAAGGATTTACTAAAATTAAATAGGGGCCACTTAAGGCGAAGATAAAAATTAAACGGGTCCACTTAAGGCGATTTCCTAAAACTACTCTTTTTAACCAGGTTTCGGCCTGGGAAGCTAGTTCTGAACGACTAGTCACGAAAAGTATGCAGGGACAGGGAGTAAGAAATCCTAAATAGACGGTGTGTATCTACAACTTGAGTTAAATAGTAACCGGACCGGAAGCACTAGCAAATTAGCTTATTACACTTAAAATCACTTTTAAATAACTTTTTTCCACTAAATCACTTCGCGAATACTAAACATAGGAGTCACCGTCAAAACTGAACTTGCCTGGGGTAGGCTGTGCTCGGGTATTTATATGTTTGGAAAAGTTGCGTTTATCGTGCCCCATCAAGTCTCGCATCCCGTTTTAAAATGTCTGGAAAGGCTAGAAATCGCTCCGTGCGGGCGAGGATGAGTCATTGATTTCGATACATTGCGCAATACTGAAGATTTAAGATTTCTAAAATGAAAGTTATATAGAAAAATCGGCAATGATAAGAGAAATTTTTTGAAATAAGAACAAAGTTTGGATCTATTTTATTTTGGAAGTTATCAGCGTTTAATTGATAAAATCTGACACGACCCCGTAAAGTATTAACGGAGGTCCGATGTTTAAGAGTTGAAATGAAATGAGAATGTTCCCGATAGGTGCGTGATGTATGGAAATAAGATATGAAAATGTTCCTAACAGGTACGAGTTAAGTTGAACCGAGATATTGTATGCCGTATTACGAGGAGCGATCAAAAGTGGTGAAAATTAAAATAGCAATCGGGTTGCAGGAAATTGGTGAAATTAATTAGAACGTTAAGACTCGAGGCACGGAACGTGGTTTGAAGTATACCAGGGATGGTCAAAAAGTAAGAGGAAATAAAATGCGAAGTAGTTGCGCGAAAGTTATGAAATGAGTTAGAATGTTAAGTTTTAACGTAGTTAACGTATACGAGGGGTGGCCAAGAAGTATTAAAATTTTGAATATGAAATGGTTTGTAGAAAATTTACGAAATGAAGTAAGACGTTGGAATTTTAGGTTTTGATAGTGATTTGGGTCTTGCTGATGAATATATGGAGGCTGTATTTTTAAGGGGCGTTTTTTATAGTGAATCTGTTATGAATGGACTAAATTGAATGTTTTGAAGTTAGATATTGGTGAAATTATAGTATATTTGTATTATCGAGTGCTTGTGAATTTTTTCAGATTTATTTGACCTTGACTGTGGTTTTTGGATGCAATAGTGTCTGGTTGACTTTTTATGTGGCGCATGGATTGATATGATTTTTTGGTTATTTATGAATTTTTTTGTTTTTGGTTTTTGACTTGTAGAGGACATACCCTACAACAGGCGACAAACAACACCTATGCAATATGTTGCTTCTTTAAATGGATTTGTCATTTTGTTTGGAACGAATTAATATATTAATATTGTCTGAGGTTAAACTGAAATGAGATGAGAGTGGTTTAGTATTGTTTGCGCTTCTGCATAAGTATCTTTTTCATTGATCTTCTGCAAGCCTCTAGGTGTGAGGTGATAGGTCGCGACGTGCATGGGTTTTAAGTTGTAAAATATTTTTGTTTAATAAAATTCGGGCCTGATGGGCCCGAAGTCACTATTCTACTCTAGTTTACGCTCCGCTGCTGCGCCGGCGTCGAGCCGGCACACATATCTGTCGCATGTCTGCTCTCTTTAGTGCTTTTAGTCTATATAAAGCACAGTATAAGTATTTTCAAAACTAAAAATTGTTTACTGATTTTTATTTAATAAAATACGTTAAAATACTGGTAAAATTTAATATAACACCAAAGACACGGACCGATAGATATTGCGAGCATAAATAATAAGACCCAATCAACAAAAGGCGGATGATATTAATGATAGGTTGTTGAAGAGTGAACCAAACAAGCTGAAAAAATGATTACCCATGTGAATACCCGTAATTGCACGGTAAGGATCAGTTGCTGGCCGCTCATTAATCATTTCTACTCTTGATATGTATATTACTACTGATTATTACTTGTATTCTGTAGTCGCCATCCATTTATGTTCATTACAGCAAACACAGGATCCGTTCAATATTGAAATTTATAATAATTGTCTGCAATATGGCAAGTGGCGCTTTAGAAGGAAAGTCTCGTATTAGTTAACTAATGATGAATTTATAGTAGATAATCAATTCACTAAAGGCAAACGTTATACTAATTAATGATTTCTAGCCGGAGATGTATCTATATCTAGGGATATTTAATTAATATGCCGCCGTCTGCGAGAACTTTATGGTGAAATAACTAATAATGCATGTACTAAAATAAAATTGACCATGAGTTATTAAAATTTTTCCTGCTAAATTTTATCCAGAAGTTTATTGGACAAGATTCGTACCTTGCTTGCTAAGATGCTTAGAAACATTTAGTTCATATAGTAACGAGACAAACTTAAAATGTAGGGAGTAGAATCTGTGAAGTAATGATTTTTTTTTAATTATCATAAAAATTATATAATTAGGAATGACCGTGTTAAGAGCACTTCAACACTAACGCTAAATGTAAAATCCAATTGTTTCATAAATATTGATAATAACATAAACAATTCTGGTTTTAGAGAACCTTTAATTTTATTATTTAAGCTTTTTAAAATAAAAAAAAGAATTATGTGCTTGTTTACCTACTATTTTTAATAATATTCATAACAAAAGGAATACAATATTTTACAATGCCAATACATAGAATTTTTCACCATATCCGTAATTTCGTTAGGAATCTCGTTGTCACTATCATGGTAACTGATCCATTATGAACGGCACAATATTCATAATGTGAACGGAGAAACGAACAAAAATTAAAAGCTAATAATTTTCTTTGGTGAATTCGTTGCCAAGAATACTGCATGATACGTATGCCTCTTTAAATTCGTCCCACAAAGCCAGCTATTCTCTAATAAAATAGTTTATTTGCCCTAAAAATACGCTTGCAGAAAAAGTATTGTGTAACTCGCTTTGAGCTCATTTTGCAATTTCCTACGCGCGCTGTAAAACCCAGCTACCACACTTGTTACATAATACTATTTTTTACAACCGTGCTGTAACGTAGGGTTTACCGTACGATTTTGAGTGCAGTAGGTAGTACTTTATAGCACGCAATACGGTAAAGTAATTATTACTGTTTTGGTTGATTTTGAGTGCGGTAAGTGGTACTTTACAGCACGTAGTGTAGTAAAATTATTTTACCTCACTGATTGGTTTCTTTAGTAATAAATACAATAAACTTTGGCAATAATCGTTTGTTAGTGTTACGCAAATATTTTTTTTGTATTTTTATTTATTATTTCACGGTTATAGATAATAAGCCTTTGTCTTCAGAAACACTTACACTTTCCATCCCCTATTCCTGTACCATACTAGGTGCTACAAAGATGTACTTGTACAATCTATTACGACAGTCAAGGTACCCCTTCATTGCCAGTTGTTTCATTTTTATGCGATTTTTCGGGAATTCACATTAACGATTTATTAAATCGAAAATCTGGCAACGTAGCATTGTTTCGTGAAATTCTCAGATAAAATTGACGGTTGTACAGAGCTTTCAGTTTACAAAAATTTTAAATTATTTTCCTGTAAACATCCAAAAGGCTTCTAAAATAAATGAATATTGTAAAGTGGAATGCAATACATTAATTAATATTGTTACGTGATTACAATCTCCAGTAAGCACCCTGTACGTAAGTTCAATAAATTGCAACAAGAATCTTCACAAATCACTGATTTATTACTCACTAAAATTACAATAATTTATCCTTAAAAATAACACAACTAATAATATCTTTAATCTAACATAAATTCACTACTTTAAATCACAACTTTTTACTGTTCTTTATTTCACCAGATCACTTGTCATTTAATATAGATCTGAACTCTCTGCTCTAATTCATTCCTTATATATAAGCGGCGAATGTACTCGAATCTCCTTTCAGACCCCGTCTCGAACATGCTGGAAATTCCTATAGTTTTCTAGATGCTAAATAGCGGTTCGTCGGTTGGCCCACAGATGGCGCTGTTTTACCGGCAACTAACTAAACAAGTCTCCCTTCACCCTGACCAGGGACTAATTACATCTCTCTCCAGCAGCACATAACTATATTACAATTAACAATAATTACTGAAAAAGTCGAAATAGTTGGAGAACATATACACTATAAAATATGATGAGTTTAAATTATTGTTAAGAAATTAATGAATACAGATTGTTTATGAGGTATATTACAAGAATGGTTGAATTGATTGAAAGTACATAATATCGATTGGTTTTTAAAACTAAATATTGGTAACATTGTTCTCTGCCTGTCAGACTAAAAGTTGATGGTATGTCTACCATCACTGAATATTTTTGTGTGAAATAGAATCTATAAAAAACACCCAAATTGTGAATTTCTTCCTTTTTTTGAATTAAGAACTCGAAATATTTACTTGCTACGTTAACTTGGTCGAATGGTATATTTTGGTTAGTCGGTATATGTTACTGAATATTGGATCAAGTCTAACACAAAATTCAATTTACATTTTAGTTATTAATTGAATATTGATTTCATAGTGAATTTATTTAGCAGGTTATATCATCCAAGAAAATTTGGGGAGATCTTAGATTTTTTTTAATATTCGGAAGAGACGTGCTCACCTTAAAGATTAATTTTGACTATTCCATTCGTAATATTTATAACAATATAATAGGGGTTCATGAGGCTAAATAAATAAATAAAGAAACAAGATATTGCCTTATACCCCAAGAGAAACAACAATGCAGCTACGGACACGTGTTTTGGAGTTATTGCTCCTCATCAGCGTAGCGTAGCTTAGCGAATATATCTTATAAATCGAGCAAAATCAACAAAGGTCGGAAAGTACAGTGTACAGTAATCGATTTGTACTTTCATACTTCATGTGCCACATTTAGGGCCTCAAATGAGAGCAGTCAGTACGACGAGCTCCATGTGTACTGCTCTATTTCCACCTGGCAAACACTAAGTAAAAGATGATGGGGGTTTAAGAGGCCAAATAATTAAATAAAGAAATATATAAATAAATAAAATAAAGAAATAAGAGGAGCAACAATTCCGAAACACGTGTCCGTAGCTGCATTGTTGTTTCTCTTGAGGTATAAGGCAATAACTTGTTTCTTTATTTATAACAATGTTAACAATGCTAAGTCGTCATAGAAACTGTGCATATCAGTAGGTATTTGGACGCGTAGAAATACCATCGGATATTCCACTAGTGGTCGAATTGAGTATAATTCTTATTAAATTTGAATCATCAAATTGACAAAATTTTGTTTACTCGTCTCTATGAAAACTACGTGACTTGTAATAAGATTCACCGAAAACTAATTTGAAAAAATCATTTAATTCTTGAAATAGTCCTCCGAATACCATTCGTAGTCAAAGTTTGCAAATCATTTTTTTGGTGGTATCACGAATGTTTCCTTGCGCTTGAATATTAATAGGACGATTGCGTAAGCACGAGTCCTATTAAGATTTAACGCAAATATTAACAATGGTTCAACAATCCTTTCAATACTGTTGAATCAAAACCTCCATATTTAAATAAGAGTGTGATATCCAGAGAACCGAAAATCATACAGATTTTGCAAACAAACAAATTGTAAATAAATTTTATTGAGAAATCGGAAAATATACCGGAAAAATACCATCACCGACAAATACGAATCTTTGGAAATAATGCATATAAAATTTCTATTATTTCGCTTCATCAAAAATACAAATGCAACATCTAGTTTACTACACAACAACACGTTGTCTAATTTGAAATGTGACACCTAAATAAAACCGATCCCATGTATCGAATAATATGTACAATATGCGCGTTTCTCACACCAACAGATTTATAAAATACCCATAATATTTTACAGCAAACATTTCAATTTCGTATGCTTTTTTTATTAAACGGAAAGTCGACAGGTATTAGTTCCGAACATGATCAAGGAGAATGGCGACATGAAGAACCCATGTCTGGTTTTGTCCTGTGGGAGGACAATAAGGATTCGTATAGTGTTACAATTGCATATGTGGCATACGAGGAGACCGCTGAACCACTTACCCAAAAGATGTCATTTGTGTCTACAATGTTTATTCGTCTAGAAAAATGTCAAGTTGAGATTCTGATGTAGGGTGGCTAATATAAAGATTTCATCTATAAAAAGGTGACCCAGATAAAGTACTAAAAAAGGTTTATAGTAACTTTAATCCAAGATAAAAAGCTTATTCAGGAGACCGTATAAGAATGCTTTTGTGCGTGTCTACAGTATAAAATATTTATTTACATAGGGAAACTAATAGTTTAAGTGTTTCAGAAGTTGAATAATAGCTTGTCGGTATTTCTTACATGTTCTCTAAATGCCTTTGCCTCTTTTTACACTTTTCTACTTATGACCCGCAGAAACTGTAAGAAATACTCACTTAATTGCATACTTGATAAACAAATGAATGTATTATGCAGTTTGCTTGGAAAAGGAATTAATTATGTATGATTAAGAGGATAACATATTGACGTTCCATTTTTCTCCATCGATTTGAACATTAATTATGTACTGGGTGAAACACTCAGGAAATAAGTTAATATGGACTTAAATCAAAAATAAACTGTGGAACTTGGCTCTAATTTGGCAACAGTAACGTGAAAGAACGAGGTACAGATATAAAGGCTTTTATGCATCCATAGAATTTAATGAAATTTTAGCCTGTTACACCTAAGGGATACTAAAATAATAATTGCATCCTACGCGATCACGATAGCGATTGCTTTAATTGATATACCGGGTGTAATATAAACTCCTATTTCTCCTTGTAATAATAATAATAGTCGTTTATTTAGCACTTTGCTATACGTGTTCACAATAGTTAGAAAATTATACATATACAGGGTGTCTCACCGGGAAATGAATCGATCGATATAGAGAAAAGTACGTATCAGAAAATTTTGAAAATTTAGATAATTACTAATGTGGGTGTGGCCAATCCAACTAAAATAATTACAAGCAGCTGGCGCTTCCGCTTACACAAGTCGATACCAACTTGCTTATTTCAAATGGAACACCCTATATATTTTAGGGTTTTCGAAAAGAGCATAAAATTCTGAGTCGAGAATATGTAGCATATCCTATACCTAAACCTAGCCATTTCAGAGATATTTGACATTTTATAGAAAATTTGACAGGTGCAACGGTTTGCAAGAACCGTTGTTATAACTTTCTTCGTGTAAAAGATCCTCATTTGCTTCTCGTCACGTAAAAATAACACAAGAACTACGCTCTACAACTGAAATAAATTCAATAACGTCATACCAAATGTTCCGTTTTTCACGTTACATTTTGTCAACTTCAAACCGCGAAAACTTGTTTAGGTCAAATGAAACACCCTATATTTTTTTACGTCAAGTTGTGTAAAATTGAATTCCCTTTTTTCTGATATTAGCATTGTTGGGGTTAAAGTTACAACTTTTTGAAATATTTGCGATTTTATTAAAAATTCATGAATTGTTGTAACCATTTCATCAAAATAGCCCATGATTAGAAACAATCAGTTATTGTCTTATATCAAAAAATTCCAGCACGTTTAAATTATACCAACGAAAACTTTTTAAATTTGTTTATTAATTATGGAGAATGTGATAAAGTAATATCAAAAACTTGCAGCACATTTACTACTCGATATCCACAAAAACGCAAAATAGCACTAACACTGTAACATGTGTATTAATCGAATTGAAGATATGGCATGAATTAAAATAGCAGAGATAAGATCAATTTGAAATATGATTTCATTTTAATTTAATAATTGCTCAAAATTCCGCCCTCGAACCTCGACACATTTTTCGCACCTTCGATTAGTTCCTCGTGGGTAGCTCTTCTAATTGAATCCTGTGATATGTTTTGAAATGTATTTTTTACTCTTTGCATACAATCTTCAATGGTTGTTATTGAGCTCTCATAAACTTTATTTTTAATAGTTCCCCAAATGAAATAATCCAGAACTGATAAATCAGGTGAGCGAGGAGGCCATAAGATACGTCCATTATTGGCAATCCATTGATCATAAAAAGTTTCTTATAAATAATTATTAGTTAAATATGCGTTATGTGGGGAGCACCGTCGTGCTGATAAAAAATGTTTCTATGTTCGGCGAGAGGTAAATTTTCTAAATAGTTATTATTCAAATTTTGTAAGATATTCAGATATCTTTCACCTAAAAAAAACAAAAATTTGCCTATACATATTAGCAGTAGAGAAAATTTTATTTACCGTTTAAATTTTCCGATTAAATTGTAATGCCACCACTCTGTCGTTTCTTATGGCACAGCAAACATTGAACTGCCAACTTTCCTGAAAGTTCCGCTCTCTGAACATATGAGGATTTGAGTCACTCCAATAATGCGAATTGTGTCTATTAAAAAGTCCATTTTTAGTAAATTTTGCTTCATCTGTCCATATAATATTTCCCAAATAAGAATCGTGACCCTCAGATTCTGTGATTTGAATTCTTGCATAGTCCCGATTCCAGAGCAGCTTGTCTGAATGACATCCTTGGAAATGCATGAAAATATCCATGTTTTCGTCATCAACAATAGGCTTTCTTCTTTGCATTTTTGCCTTGAGAGAGCCATAATTTTTAAAATTTTCCAGTATGCGTTTTACAGTGTTTGGTGACGGTTTCCGTTTTTCTGGATATCGAGTAGCAAATGTGCTGCAAGTTCTTGATATTACTTTATCACATTCTCCATAAATAAACAAATTTTTTCGTTGGTATAATTTAAACGTGCTGGAATTTTTTGACATAAGATAATGACTGATTGTTTCTAATCATAGCTATTTTGATGAAGTGATTACACCAATTAATGAATTTCTAATAAAATCGCAAATATATCAAAAAGTTGCAACTTTAACCCCAACAATGCTAATATCAGAAAAAAGGGAATTCAATTTTATATAACTTGACGTAAAAAAATATAGAGTGTTTCATTTGACCTAAACAAGTTTTCGCGGTTTGAAGTTGACAAAATATAACCCGAAAAACGGAACACTTGGTATGATATTATTGAATTAATTGCAGTTGTAGAACGTAGTTCTCCTTGTGTTATTTTTACGTGACAAGAAGCAAATGAGGATCTTTTACACGAAGAAAGTTATAACCGTTGCACCTGTCAAATTTTCTACAAAATGTCAAATATATCTGAAACGGCTAGGTTTAGCTATAGGATATGCTACATATACTAGACTCAGAATTTTATGCTCTTTTCTAAAACCCTAAAATATATAGGGTGTTCCATTTGAAATAAGCAAGTTGGTATCGACTTCCGGTATAAGCGGAAGTGTCAGCCGCTTGTAATTATTTTGGTTGGATTGGCCACACCGGCATTAGTAATTGTCTAAATTTTCAAAATTTTCTGATGCGTACTTTTCTCTATATGGATCGATTCAGTTCCTGGTGAGACGCCCTGTATACACATATACATACATATACCCATATACCTTTGCACTTCTCAATAACAAAAAATTCTTCTCTTAACTTCACACTTATCAAAGTAACAAATCACTTATGTATCACTCATGTAATAAGCGATTTTAATATCATTTATTTAGGGCTTATATAGTCGGTAAAAGCTATTAAATATAGCAATTGAAATATTTTCATCGCTTCCAGTTTAACTGGAAATGTTATCAACTTGAGAGATTTTGATAAAAGCCTTTATCTTTTTTCAATTTACGTATAATATAGCAGCGGAAATATGTTGTAATTTTCAATGATTCTTAATATTAACTATCATTAACTAATAGATTTAGAATCTGTTTTCAAGTAACAAAATAAAAGAGATACCAGTTGTTGCATTTGACACCTGAATCACAGTGGATGTGTTAACCTCCAACATATGGCAAATCAAGCGGCTAACCGTTTGAAAAAAAAAAGGCTATAGGTATGATGAATGGGCTAAGTACGATTTGACGTGGGATAAAATATGTAACGATAATATAGTATAATCGAGTTCATCAGTTCCCGGCACTCAAAAAATGCAACAAAAACTTTACGACCTTATTAAAATACCTGTACTGTCTGTAGTGCTGTTCGCAAATTGACTCGCTTACCTTTATATGTTTACACCTGTCATCAAACACCTGACGTACATTAAAAACCTATAAAGGTAAGCGAGTCGATTTGCGGCCGAGACAGCACAAAGGGTAGCTTTTTATGTGCCGGGAAGCGCTAGTCTCGACTATACTTCGATAAAGATCAAACACAGAATGCCTCTTTCCTAAACTCATACTCTTCGCAACAAGGAGCTGATTCTGCAAAACCACCAAACACGCATCCTCTCCAGCCTTGCGACGTCGGTTCATCATCTTGGCAGCCCAGCTTCTGAGACACAGGGTGAGCAACTCTCACATCATACTTCAAATATTCCCTTAACACTCAGCCATCAGGACGTAAAGTCTGTCCTCAGGCGTTAGGACCTGCGATCAGACAAGAAAAATTAAAACACTGATACAGAATCAAATATATAATGGTAAAGTATTTTGCTATAGATCCGCCGTTATTCTATAAATTGTAAATCCTTCGAATCGTAAAAATCGTTCAAATCGAAAAAATCTTTAAAATCGGAGAAATCGTTCAATTCGAAGAAATCGTGGAAATCGTTCAAATTGTAGAAATTATATAAATCGTTCAAATCGGAGAAATCATAAATCGTTAAGTCGTAGAAATCATTAATTCAAATCGACGTCGATAAGCAACGTTTCAACAATAAGATGATTACATGTGACCAAGCTGTGCATTAGCTTTGATTGCAGCGGGAAAAACCGACAGTCAGTCAGTCACGACGCTCAATACAATTTGAATGCAGACTGTTATCGAAGTATATATTTTCTTACATAACAGGTTTATCTAAAGGGTCCGAGCGGAGATATTTACATTTTACTTTAATAATATGGACGAATAAAAACATAACTTGGAGTTGGATTATTTAGACAATAGTAAAGTTATTATTTTAGGTGATTTTAATATACCTTAGTATCTTGAAGATGATATAAATGATAGCAAAACGTCTGTTATTCAAATTTTTTTAACATTTTTTGATTTGCAATAATTTAATAATATTATTAATTCATCTGGCCGCATATTAGATCTTGTTCTTTCAAACATAGAGTGTGAAATATTACATAACAATACTCCCCATGTACCTGAAGATGTTCACCACCCTGCACTTTTTATTAAGCCAACCTTCCTTGTTCCCAGCTATGTGAACTTTACTCCAAATATAGAACAAAAGTCATATTTTAAAAAATCCAATTTTCCTGCATTATATAATGCCTTGCTAGGTATCGCCTGGTCCTTCTTGAGTGTAATACATTATGTACGTTGCTACATTGCTACTGATCTATTCTATTCAAAACTGTATGAACTTTTCGATAATCACGTACCTACATATAGAAATTTCAAACGTACTTATCCAAAATGGTATTCTTCAGAAATAATAAAAAATATACTTAACAAAGTTAGACATTGAGACAAATATAAGAAAACTCAATCTAATTATCATTTGCAGGAGTTTAAACGCCTAAGGGCGCTTATAAAAGTACAGTCTGAATTGGCGCTTACAAAACTTATCTGGATAATGTTCAATCCTCAATTAATTCTGACTTTCGTAATTTCTGGTCATAGTTTCATATAAAAAGAGCCTCTTCTAGAATACCAGGAAAAATGGGGTATGAAGGGAACCACTATGATTGTCCTCAGAATATTATAAATGCTTTTGGCCTTTTCTTTCAAAGTGTTTATTTACCTAAAAATGATAATCCCAATAATGCTAATTCCATCGTAAACATGTTAAATAATTGTTTTATTACTATTACTAAACTAAAAAACAAGATGACTTCAGGCCTTGACATAATACCCTCTTTTCTTGTTAAGGACTGCAGCAATGTACTAATCGAACCATTATAAATTATATTTAATTTATCTTTGAAAACTTTATCGTTTCCTAACACGTGGAAAGGAGCTAAAATTTGTCCAGTCTTTAAAACAGGTTACTCATCTATTATTAGTAATTATAGAGCGATTGCAATTCTATCTAACTTTGCAAAGGTCTTCGAGATTATCCTATATGATCGCATCTGCATGCCAGTCAGCAAGAAAATATCGCTATATCTACATGGTTTTGTGTCCCACCGTTCAACAGTTACCAATTTGGCTATCTTTACTCAGTTTGTATCTCATGCTATTGATGAGTCTGGGCAGGTTGATGTGATCTATACGGACTTCGCTAAGGCCTTTGATTGAATTGATCACAGTATCTTATTTTCTAAATTAGGCAACTGGGGCTTAAGTTCTTCATTAATATCATTTATGAAATCATACCTTACCAATCGTGAACAATTTGTTTCTTATAATGGTTATAACTTTGAGTTGTTTAGGGGTTCCCCAGGGCTCTAAGTTAGGACCTCTTCTATTTGTATTTTTATTGATGATATTACCTCAACTGTTGATAATAATGATAGGCTATTATTTGCTGATGATCTTAAGATATATAAGAAAATAACCTGTCAGAGAGATTGTGTTTTGCTGCAAAATGATATTAATCAAAACTGGTCTATGAGTAATAGATTACATCTTAATTCCTCCAAATTGTAAAGTCTCGTTTATTAAAAAGCTCTTCAGTATTGAAAATCTTTATCATATCGATGGAATGTCATTATGTAGATCAAATTCTACGAAAGATCTTGGAGTCATATTTGATTCTAGATTATCATTCATCGATCACATGCATTTAAAGGTGAAAGAAGCTACTAAAATTATTGGCTTCATAATCAGGAACAGCAAATTGTTTATCAACATTAAATCTCTAAAAATTCTTTACTTTTCCTATGTGAGGTCTAAACTTGAGTATGGTTCACTTATCTGGTACCCCTATTACATAAATCATAAATTGGCTTTAGAAAAAGGGCAGAGAAAGTTTATTAAATTTTTATCATTTAAAATTGATGCAATTTGCCCTGAACGAGGTATTGAACAAAGCACACTTTTATCTAGGTTTGAAATGAATAGCTTGGAATTAAGAAGAAAGTGCAGTTCTGTTTCTTTTTTGCACAATTTACTAAATAATAATATTGACTGTCCTAATTTGTTGGCTCAGTTATGCTTTAATGTACCAAATTATCCCGCTAGGCAGAATTACACATTTTATGGTCCTCATGCCAGGAGTAATCTCCTTTTGAAATCCCCTATATATACGATGTGTAGTAATTTCACCCAAATTTGTCATTTACGTGACATTAATAATTGTTCAAAAAAAGAAATCTTACATACGGCTGTAAATAATCTTTAACCTCAACCAAACATTATTGAATTCCCAATTTTGCATTGTAATTAGTATGTACTGTATTTTATCCTTTTTAAATATTTATTAATTTCCTATCTTTTTATTTCTTTAATATATTCTTCTTTTGTTTATTACTATTATTATTCAAATGCACTTGTCTAGATAAGTATTTTTTTGTGTACTTTTTCTTGTAATTTAATGTAATGTTATTATATTAGAAATTTCTTTTGTGAAACATTTAAAAAAATTGTCCTGTTATTGGGTGTTACCTGTTGGGCAATAAAGGTATTATTATTATAACTAATATCTCAGTGAGTAACTGAGTCAATCATTCATTGTTTCTACAGCAAGATTTGTTCAAGTAAGCACATACACACAACACATTAAAACCTGTACCAAATCATTAGACCAAGAGCGTCTGAGAACCTCTTTGGCCTGTAGTCCTACTTAAGGAGACAACCTTGCACTAGGTTCTGGTCCTGGTGGTGGGTTAGTTTTCATACGACACCCATTGTGAAAATTTATATTTTTTTAAAATAGTTTTTGCACCATCTTACCATGTTGGCGGTGCAGGTGGCACCGAGCACATTATGCATTTTATAGGCCATCAAAATCTACAATTTCCGAAAGTTACGAAACTTCCGGCCTTATTTCTAGTAGACCCCCGACCTGATCACTGGCTTATAGCTCTGAACAAAATGTGCTGCTAAAGTTATCTCTCTCGTAGTAGTATGATTTTTCAGTGTAAAGTGATTATTCAATATAATAATAAAATAATAATCATGTCCCATTTATGCCATCTCACATTACGTCATCGCTTTTTCATTTAAATATAATTAGAATAAAGACTTCTGAATATTCACGTATGTATGTTACGTCCTCTAATTTTAAGTAAAATTAACGATATTAAGTTTAGTGACATAATTTGTTGCAATTAGTTAAATATACTATAATTTTGCATCCTCGTCCTGCTACATGTCTGTATCCCCTGTGACTAAAATATAAATTTGAATTTGTGAAATAAAATGAAGATAATTTTCATAAATAGCATATATAATACTCAATTTATTATCTCCTTAAAATAAGGAAAGGTCTTTGATGACAGCACCACCATTACTTGCTTTTAAAACTTGTCTTTTAGATAAGATATAGATTTTGAATTTATTTTGAGTTTAGAAGAAAATAGATACTTATTTAATTTTGAGACGGAAATGATTGCAATGAGGCTAACAAAAATAAAGTGTGAATATTCTGCAAGTGGCAATATTTTATATTTATATTTTTTAATCAGTAAGGTGCGTCATAGTCAATTAGAATTAATTCTAGAAGTTTTATTAGTGCACACATAAATATTTATGAAATTTCAAGATGTTTCAAATTTATATATTCAAACTTACGATTATTAACACACAATATAATGCAAATTTTAGCCACGAAAAGAATAATCACAATTTCACTTTATTTTGGGAGCATAGTCAATTTTGTTAAATGATACCATAATAAAATCAGTATACACACAAAGCACTACATGTTCGATGGGTGAGTTTAGGATGACTGCATTTACTTTACACTTCCAGTTTAACTAACTCTTGCCGACGGAAAAGCCTGTAAAATAACACAGCGGTCGAGAATTTTAATCTTGCAAGCGGAGTTTTATATCACGTCCATCCATCCTACTGACACTCTTTGTAGCTATTTCTTAGTCAACAGGAATGCCTTAGCCAATTAGGCTCAAACCTAATGCAATATTTTTTGTTTAATTGAAATTTGGTAGTGGTACTTTTGCGATTTTTTTCTCTTCATTTCATTCTTCATGTAGGGGTATTGAAAATTATCCTTAATTACTAGTTTTTTCTGTGTATGATTTTTTATTCTGGCTTTCTTATTTTATTCATAAATAAAATAATTAATTTACCAAGAAACAGTATTCTCAATTCGGTTTAAGTGCTTCTTAATAGATGTCACTATGTGTATTGCAACAGGTAATAAAACAAAGTAGTGCTCATTTGATACATCTACGGTTGGGTCACAGGTTGTGTTTCGGGACATTTGCAAGTTTCACATACTATTTTACTGTTATTTATCAACTTTTTAAGTAAAGGAGCTATTTTTAAATATATATCTATAAGTATATGTTTATATGTAAGCTTAATGTGCAGTAGATGTATACTATAGCCAGACAAAAGTTTTACAAGTTGCTAAACTGAAATATTGGATAAAAAATATTTGTGTGACTATGCAAGGTGATCCTAAAATAGGGTTCCAAAATTCTACAACGTGTAACTTTCATCAAAATAATTAAAAAATCTCTTAAAATCCCTGTCTGTAAACATAATCCTAGGAAGTTATAGGAGCTTAAAGGGGTTCAGATAAAATAAGTTTTCTTCTTACTTACTTTACTTTCCCGAAGAACAAACAAAATTTTGGGTATTTACTTAGTTTTATGTATGAAATACAATGTGCTGATTCATTTTTGCTTATTTAAATCATGGGTATGTCTTTTACGTCGGGGTAAAAGTTTTTAGTGTGTAACATTTTTATTTCATATTTTTTTAAAAATTACCGTAAATCTAGTTTTTTGGACTTTGTTATAAAAAATGGTCCTATTTCGAGCAAACTGCGTTTGAAAATTGAAAAAATGGAAGAAATACCAATGATTTCAAACTTATTTTTTTTTACCCTGGATACTTTAGAGCATACAAATTAGTATTAGATTGAAGTTTAAGGTATAAACAAGCTATATCTACAAGGATTTTTTAAAAATTAGTATTTTATTTAATATTTATGTTTTAATATAGAGTGAAAAAAAATGATAAAGCTTAACTTTCACGTGCAATTTATAAGAAATAAAAATTATAAGAAAGTAAGTATAACATTAGAAAGCTGAATTCTTCCTCTTTAAAATGCTATCTTTGTTTTTATTTTTCGTTTTTAATGGGTACAAATTTCTTTATTATGTAGCAGCGGTCTAGAAATGCTTCATTTCCCTGTGCGACGCGCTTGAAATATTGAGTAGAACTAGCAAACTATACTAATTTCTTATGCTAAAGGAAACATTTATTTAAAAAACTTTTATACTATGTTTATGTAAAATTTCCCGCTCTTTCACGTGGTGCTATCCGTTTTTTTTTATTATTATTATTTTTCGAGATATTAGCAAAAAACTGATTTTTCCCGATTCAGATGGTTGTTTATAAGAGTTCGCGGGGGTAGGTTTTGGTAAACTTTTTTGAACCAATTTCTACTAGCAAAAACTAGCCTTTCATGAAAAAATTAGCGAAGTTACAATTAATTCCGACTTAAAACTGGGCTATATATTTCGCTTAAGTTTTATATATTAGTGCGGTTGTTTATTGCGTTGTTACGTTTATTATTTTGTAGCCATTCATGTATTGTTTTTTTTTTTATACATTTATTTAACGTCGGCCTATTTCCGCTACTGAGGCCTAACACCGACGCCTGTAGACGAGCTACCCCCAACCAGGAATTTTGCCGAACCTCCTCCCTTAAGAAGAGTAGGAATCTTTTACTTGCTTAACATTTAATAGACAAGGGACCGACGGCTTTACATCCCCTCCGAAGGATGGTATATCTCCTATACAACCCTCGCCTAAGTTTGTATAGCTTCCGCGCATACACTGATATACAAGCCGCTGGAAGATGTGTGAGGCGAGAACGCGGTTTCCGTTGGAATGGTCACCAATCCAAGTACTAACTGCGCCTGTTGTTGCTTTACATCACATACCGAAGTATGTACATAGTATCATGTATTGTTCTTCGGTGATAGTTTCGTTCTTTACCTAAAATTTTTAGTTGGTTCAGGTCAAAGTTATGGTTATGTTCTAAAGAATGTTCAATCAATGCAGTTGAATTTTGGTTTAGTGGTTTTATATTATATTTGTGTGCATATATTCTTTTGTGTAAATATAGTTTTGATTGGCTTATATATGTACTATTACAATCATTGCGGTTTATTTTGTATATTAGTTAGTTTTGTCTTTTGGTTGTTGTTTAGGTTTCAATTTGGTGAATTTTTTTTGTGGTACAATTTGGCTTATGTACTGTTGTTATTTATGTTCTTCAATACCTTTGAAATATTTTCCGACACTTTTAAAATATAGGACATAGATATACATTTATTATTATTTTTATTTTTGCAGTTCGTTGTTCTATTTTGTGTATTCTCTTTTTTATCATAGGTTTGTAAAAATATTTAGGATTTGTTTCTAAAAGTGTTTTAATTTTTCACAAATTACTGGGTCTATATTTAGGGTATGATAACTGTATAGCTCGCTCTGTAAAGCCATTAACAATACTTTTTTAAAGCTGCTCGATATATGTGAGTTGAAATTTAGATATATTTAAGGCCAAACTTCTTTTGTGTATTGCCGGTTTATATCGATAGTGCCTGATTCGTTATATTTAATTGAATATTTAGAAAAATTACGTTATTTCCTTTCTCTATTTCTGTGGTGAATTGAAGCCGTGTATGTAAATTGTTGAAAATATTAATTACATATACTATTTTATTTCTTGGTAGCAGTCATCTACGTATTTTCAATAAAATGTTGGTTTATAGTTTAGTGATTTTATTACATTATTTTCCATTACTAAATTCGCAATGGTGGCGGATATAGGTGACCCCATGGCGGTTCCAAAGATTTTAGAAAAAATAGCTTATTATATGTAAAATAAGGGGAGTTTAGGCATGAAGAATTAGCTTTGATAAATTCTTTTTCGGTAATAGACGTATATTTATTGATTTCGGACCATTTATTTTGTTTTTATACATTCTATTGCCAACTCTGTTGGAATATTAGTGTACAGTGAACAGACATCAAGTGAAATAATAATGTGTCGTGTCGCAAAATTGCCATGAATTTTTTATGTGGAATTCAGTTTAACGTTACTTAATATATTATATAGTAGCTGTTCCTGAAACCAGGGATAGTCAAGTGGAAACCAGAATATTTCTTTCTCAAGAAGCGCAAAAGACATTACGACTCAAAGATGGAATACTCTCTTTCTCCACGCTTTCCGTGGTTACGATACCACGTCAACTACCTACAGCAAGGAAAAAGGTTTGTCAAGGTGCACCAGCAGAGTCAAGATTTGCTGCACATACTCAAAGCATTCACAAATTTATTTTTAACTCAAGAACAGGTGGCTGAACAAAAAGACTTCCACTTGATCCTTGAGGATGGCAAAAAACAACTACGTCATTGCAACCTGTGAAACCCCCAAATCTCTCTAAGCTCTGAACTTAACAATACATGATCTTTTGTGCATGCATGACAGGTTATGGACCAAGGTTCCATTCCAGGAGAGTTGAAGTGAGTTGCATCATCCCACGTGGGAACTGCCAGGAGATCTACCTTAATGGCATCTCACCGACGACTGAGTGGTCTGACGAAGAAGATCATTAGTTCTTCTCCAGTTTTTCTATTCTTCTGTCGTTTTATTAATTAATTAATTAATGTTATTTGTACTAATTCAGTCGAACTACATGTTTTTGTTTTATTTCATTTCATGTTCAGCTCCATTTATTGAATTCATCTGTAAATCTTGTTCTTGCATTAATATCTTTAAGTTTTCTTCAACCCAATCCAATATGAGTCAAATGGTAAGCTCCGGGAAGTAAATTTCGAACTTTGCCTTTTCTCTCGTTCATTAGAAATATTATTAAAAATGACCAGCAATCGAATAAATGTTTCATCTAAATCTCAACTCAACTGTATTGATGAATAAGCTCCATCTCTTCATATGGATAGTTTTTAAAAATTTATCAATTTTGGAGATGATTATCTCAGTTACCGTTAGACCTAGTGCAAAAATGGAATAGAACCTTTTTAATTTAGCATAGAGTAACATTTTTTGAAAAACCTGTTATTTTTCGATATATTTAAGAGAAACCGAAAAGCTTAACTAAAAAGCCAAGATGTTGGCACGAACTGACCCCTACACTTGGGAACTTTTAGTGTGTTTGGCAGAACACCACAACGAACAAGCATACCAATTTTAAAAACTATGTATTAATGTTTCTAAACCCCTTTTTTAAAAATTATTTACTAAATAAACGTCAAAAGGTAGTTTTTAATGGTAATTTTTCAGAATATTAGAATAATTTAATAGGTGTATAATTATCATATTTATCACATTTTATAAATATAAAAAACAACATCAAGTTATCGTTTGAGGCAATTTAAACGCCCTAAGGCATTTATAAAATTACAAAACTTACTTCGATAATATTCAATTCTCAATTTCCTCGGACTCTCGTAACTCTTGGTCATATATTCACACAAAAAGATTCATCTAGAATCCCAGGAAAAATCGAATACAAAGGAAATTATTTTGATTGTCGTAGTGTCCTAAGAATATTTTAAATGCTTTTGGTCGTTTTTTTCAAAGTGAGTGAGCCTAACTTAGATAGGGCAGTTGTCACTGTAGAAAATGGTATCTCCGCTAATGTTGACAGAATTCTAAATTAAAATAGCAATTGCTAAACTCAAAAATAAGGTTCTCTGGCCTCGACTTAATACACTTTTTTTATCACAAACTACAGCAATGAATGTATTAATTATATTTAATTTAGCTTTAAAAACCGAAATGTTTCCCGACATCTGAAAAAGAGCAAGAATTTGTCCGGTACTCAAGTCAGACTAATATTAGTAATTACAGAGCGATTGCCATTTTGTCAAATTTTGCTAAAGTGTTTGAGATAATTCTATACGATCGCACCTACTTGTCAATCGGTAATCGTATATCACTACATCAACATGAATTTGTAAACCATCGTTCAACAGTAACCAACCTGGCAGTTTTTACATAGTCTGTTTCCCAAGTCATTGCTGAGTCCGGGCAGGTATATGTGATCTATACCGATTTCTCGAAGACGATTGATCGCATTGATCATGACATCTAATCAGTAAACTAGATATCTGGGCATTAAGTGATTCATTGATATTATCATATCTTTATCTTTTAGTTTCGCATAACGGTTTCAACTCTGAGTCATTTATAGCTACATCAGGTGTCCCGTAAGACTCCAACCTGGGGTCACTTCTGTTTTTGCTCTTTATTGATGATACAACTACAGTTATCAGCAAGAGCGGTATACTATTATTCGCGCTGATCTTAAACCATATATGAGAGTAACCTGTTTTGATGATTGTATGTTACTGCAAAATGATATTTACAGAGTTCATAACTGGTGTCTAAGTAATAGGTTATACCTTAATACTTGCAAATGTAAGTTTATGACGTTTATCAAAAAGCACTCTAATATTGGACATGATTACTCCTTTGACGGAATGTTGTTATCCAAAAATGATTCCACTAATTGACAACTGACATTTATTGAACACATTAATTTAAAAGACTAAGATGCTTGCTTCATAATTAGAAACTGTAAATCATTTACTAATATCAGAGCACTAAAAATACTTTACTTCTCTTATGTGACGTCTACACTGAGAAAATTCGACCTATTAAAGTATCTTGCTAAAAAGTTCTTAATAGGCATGATTAAAAATATTGTAACCATTATAATAACTTTAATACTTACAACGTTTCAAATAACTAAGAGCTATTAAAGTCATTTTCCTAAAACAGTATTAATATGGTTATCAGTTCTGTAGCTACGGTAACTAACATTCTTTATTGGAGTAAATCTGTATTTTTTAATAAAACGAAGTTGCTGCTAATATTCTTTTACCTTAATAATCTTTATTATGCATCTAACAAACATTATTAAAGTTCATGTTGATGTTATTAAAGAGGGCTAACAAAGTATTTCTTAATTGGGAATACTACATGTACCAAATAAGCATCAAATTAATATTTTATTCTCGATAATATTCGGTCTGGATCGTATAAACAATCATACGTAGCGATATTGCGCACAGACAGGCCTCGGCTCTTGCGAGTTGCGACCATCACATGATCACATCTCATCATCATTATCGTATTTTATGTCTGTTCTTGTATCTCCAGTGCTCACAGGATACGGCAGTTAAAGTTGTTAGTGATGGCTTACAAATTATTTTTATTGCAGTGGGGCCTAGATGCATATGTAGATGCATTCGAAGGTATAATGGTCTTCAATTTTAGCGAGCAGATAAAAACAAAAACTTTACGAGCTCATCATTATGCTAGAGAACCAGTCGGTATGGTGTAATCAAACAAGGCCGACATACTTATAAAGATAAGTGATTCAATTTGCCGGCGGAATACTAGAGAGTATCGGTATTTTAATAAGGTCGTAAAGTTTTTGTTGCGTTTTTTATTTGCTGGGAAGCTTTGGACGATACTATACCTATCCTATAAGCTCATTATCTCAGCAATTATTTCGTGTAACTGCTATTAAATTAACAAAATATAAGCCAACGAGAGTGAATTAATTATTACAAAAATAGATGTGTTGTAAAAAACATACTACGAAACACCAAGTATTCCAGTTTCCTGTAAACGGAAATAAATTCATTGCCACCCATCAAGGTGCTATTAAATTGTTTAATATCTGTAGTTCTGTTAATTTAACCAAATCAATGAAGCTCTCTAATACTGACTAAAAGTTCATTTTGTAATGCTTATAAGAAACTCTAATAAATTCAGCATAATAATGATAATAGTGATCAGTTGTCCAATTTGCAGTAGTAGGTAAAGCATTAAGTAACCATAACAAAATAAAAAAACTGATGGTAATACAAATGTTTTTATAGAGATTTCTATGATCGTTAATAACCGTTAGTAGATGTTTTTAGGAAAACGACTTTAATAACCATAGGAAATGACTCTGCCTGTCCTCTGTTTAATTGAAGTTTTATGCAAACATTATTAAATTTTTAATAATGGCTAATAGATTTTTCTCTCAGTGTAAGCTTGAGTATGGATCGCTTATCTGGACTCTCTATTACCGGCACTAGAAAATGTGCAAAGAAAATTTTTAAAATCTTTAGTATTTAAAGTGGATGCAACTTACTCCGAGAGGTACAGAGCAAAGCATTATTCTTAGTAGATTTGAAATGCATAGCTTAGAATTGAGAAGAAAATGCAACTCTATTTATTTCTTGTACAATTTATGGAATAACAATATTGACTGTCCGGAACTATTGTATCAATTATGTTTCAATGTACCCGAATTGTCATTCTAGACACAACTACACTACACGCTTTTAAAATCGCTTATCTATGCAATGTGTAGTAATTACAATAATTTTTGTCATTTATATGATATTAATATTTGTACAAAAAGCGAAATATCACACACGGCAATTAATTATCTCTAAACTTAATTTAAACTTTTATTAAACATCACTGAATCCTCATTTATTCTATTTATTATATTATAATGATTAGGTACCATATTTTTTTATTATATTTTTTCTTTCCCTCTCTTATCTGTGTTTAATTGTATTTATTTGTAATTTTTACTTATTACTATTATTGCGAGCATCCTTTGTGTTGTCCAAAAATTGTCCTGTTATTGGGTGTTGCCTGTTGGGCAATAAAGGCATTATTATTATTATCATTATTATTATTATTATCATTACTATGCGTAGCTGACGTGCATGCATATTTAACATCAAGTACCATCATGGCGCATGTTTAGAATTGGAATTAATAGCGGCTGTCTTGTTTTAAAAGAACAGAAGGCTTAATATATGGGAAGACTTAGCAATAATGCCTAAAAGGTTAGTGATAATTACAAAAATCTCTGAATTTACATATATGAAGACTTAAGATAATCCAAGCAGGTCTATCATTTGTTTAAAAAATCGTAGACATGAAAAATTAACGTTATTATGTCTCAATAGAGTTATTTTTTCAAACGAGTGAAATTATGTGATAGTATTATTTTGATAATGTGCCGTGATCGGCTCTTTTAAAAAGGGACCAAGGGTAAAAGTTCATGCATAAGGTTCATAACCAAAGTGCACTTCATAAGAGTAAATGGCTTAACCTATCAGCTTCATATAGCGTGCCTCGTTTACAAAAAAAATATATATTGAAACTGTCTTCTATTTATCATAAGTAGAGCACAAATAATTACTCAAGAATTTTTTTATGTACCATTTTCACATAATTATATTAATACTAAAATATTTAAATTATATTTGTAATATGCAACGATACAACTCGAGATTAAAATTCGCACCTTATTAAGTAATAAATATGGTAATAAAGAATCAGTTATACCATAAATTTCTAAATGAAGCTTATTCAGCATAAATCATACTTAAGTATATGATCGAGAAGGAAGTTGTTATGATAGTTTAGGCTGTGGAAAAGGTGTAAAACGATATAATTAGTTAATAAACTAGTATTGGATGATGAATAACCGGTAGACAGTCTGAATTAGACATGGGTCACAATCAAAACGCTAGGTATAATCAAGTTCACTGTGAACCTGGCAACTGCAACGGCATGGACTGCATTAACAGCGAGAACACGTCGAAATTGTGGCCTGAAACTCGGCAATTATTCCGAATGATTTAATACCTGAAATTGGTGGATAATAGGCTGTATTTACACGCCAATATACCTCTCAGATCCGACATCCGACAGTATTATAGTGTGGTCTAATTTATGTTTCTTCTGCATTTAGCTAGTTTTAGAGTTTGAGAAGTTCGTCCATAAATGTCATTATTAATTATTGCTATGAAAGGCATCTGTTTAGTAATATTATATAAATGATTTATATAAAAGCAACTTGATAATATAGAACATAAAATATTTTGTGTTTATATAAATTGTAGCTAGATATAAAAATACACTCTTTGTGTTTTTCTTACATGTTTTATAAAATTGTTGAATATTCCAGTACTCTTCGCATTTTCTCACTCTCGTGATGATCTCAGGTTAGTTGGTAAAACTGTTGTCAGCATGTTGTGCGTTTGTATTTGTAGAATCTTATCAAAGCTTGCAACACTCTCCATGTACATTTTTTATCTTTCCTGCAAAAACAATAGGGTTCTTCTTCTAGTCAGTAATAACTTACTGTTTAAGTTTTAATGTGGTTAGAATTTGCTCTTTCAATACTGTTCTTACAAGAAATGCGATAGATTGATGATTCCAGAGCTAGATGGATAGATAGATGGACATGTAGAAATACCAACAAATATACAGACATGAACAAACAGAGGAATATTTTGAAAGTTATTCATGATTTTATGACTAACAATAACATGAGTGGGTTCATGCATAACTCGATAACCACATAATCGGTTTTTGCTTTTGCTGTGCATAGATTATTCTATCAGAACGGATATAGACTATGGTCACGTGATATCATGAATAGGAACAAAGATAAGCAAAAAATTCTACAACGCGAAGGCGACGTCAAGAAGTTTTAAACTTATACAATTTACAATACAAATCAGTTTTACTGTGAATGATCTAAAACTGAAGCTGTCTAAAGAAGTTGAATCAATAAATTAGTTCATTGGTGTTTTACGTACCTTTCTAATCATAGAAACGTGAAATTTTCACTATAAGAGCCGGGTCTTTCAACTCAAATAAGCGAAATTAGAAAAATTATAGTTAGTGTAGATTTTAGCTTAACCGCAATTTTTGTAGGCGATCATAACTGGAAACTTTTGGCAATACTTTCTAAACATGTATCGCCTCATGCGATTCTCTTGCTGTTCAATCACTATTCTTAAAATTACTTCCTTAAAAGTAAAACAGTTATAAATGAAAGACGAAAATTTAATTAACTTGTGTATTGGGTTCCTCTCAAATCTAAATGGTATATAAAATTAATTGTACAAAATAGGAACATTACATCTATTTGCATAATAAATACTTTGTATGGGTCCGATCGTATCACGGTATTTGGGAGAGAGTTCAAAAATTATCAGACAATTTTTGTCGCAGTTACTAAATAATCGCCTCTCGACGCAAGACGTATTTCGTATGAATTTTTTGCGCTTAAGATGAAATTCATATGTCCATCGGCAGAGACAGCTGGAAAAAATACGTACAAAAATTTAAAGATAACTAAAAATAGTTTCCATTGCGTTCCCGAAAAAAGTTAAATTTCGTGGTAGTTTCCAAACATTTCTTTTCAGGTGTATTTTTTACATTGGACGATTTTTTGATGCCCTTGATAGGTTCTCAATAACATCCTCACTGAAGCTACCTGTGCGTGTGTTGTCCAGCTCATGTTGAAATTGGTGACCCTGCACTCTGAAACAGGAGCCACTGCTTGAGACAAAAACTCTTAACGCCGCAAATAAAGCATTACATATTTCTCAGGGATAACTATATGCCATTTGTTCTACAGACAGTTTACCGAAAAATTCATACTTAATTTTATTTTATTTTTACTTTATCGCCTTACTTAGATTATCGTCTTGGAGGATTAGCATTAGCTACACAGACAATTACACAACGACATTCTCATCTGCCGCAGCTGAGACCCGAACTCAGGAATGAACTACTCAACACGCTATGATGCCTCTGTCTTGGTATTTTGGCTCTAGATTGGGTACTATCAATACGCACCCCAATAAGAGCTATGAGGCGTTGCGTGCACATAATTTATAAAAGAATTAAGTTTCGGGGTTTACACTTAAAAGGTTGGAACAGGATAAATGGCTTACCCTGTATAAGTCCCTGCTGATTGTTTCTATGTATTCTGTTGGTTTCTGAAGTTAAATTTACTTTAAACTGAATTTGATTCTTTATAGCAGGTGATTTGTCAACACCTTGTATATACTTCTCAGAGTATGATACTTCTGTATATAAGATTTAAACCGAAGCACTTTTATTAAATTGAAAAAAAATTATTAAGATGTCCAAGTATTTTGGAGCACCCTATATGGAGTTGTTGTAGATTAAAAATACTTGGTTTTAGAACGAATTAAAATATTTATTATTATAACGAACACAGGTTTAAATAAAATAAAATTATTATTCTTTTTACAGTTACTGGTTTGTAACCTTTCGATAGCGAATAATTTCTGGCTTAGGAGATTTAATTCGGCGGAGTTTTGTTTAAAAAACGTCAAAGATTCACTTAAGATTAGGTACGCGCTGACAGGTTACATTATTTGAAAAATGTCCGAAAAAATTACCCTAATATTAAGTGCACTGTGACAGATTAAATTAATTAGAATAAAGCCTTTATTACTAGGTTCCGGCCTAGGAAGTAGCACGAGCACGAGTTGCACTGGTGAGATGCAGAATTACTAACTTCGGATACCGACACTAACTTGCCTAAAGCGTGTTGAGCTCGGTTTTTTAAACTGTTTGTTATCCTTTCGTTTGTCGTGCTTCGTGAGTCATGCACGAACGTTTTTACACGCCGTCAGGCGCGGTTAGTAGTTGGATGGGTGACTGTTCCAACTGTAATAAGTATGTTCCCCATATTAACAAGATGGCTGAGGCCAAAATTACTAAAATTTTCAAAATGATTCATTCATTAACGTTAACTTGTCAAAACCCGATAAAAAAGTCATTGAGACACTTGTAACAGTCAAAAACCACAGGTTGTCAAAAATAATCCTGAGAAAATTCATGCACAAACAATCCAAATGAATCAACAAAATCATTCAAACATCAAAACTCATCGAATTACAGTTAAAATATCACCAAAGATTGCCCTAAAAAATACAGCCCCCCATCAACTCGATTCACTTCAATACCACTCTCTCAAACCAAAGTCAGAATATTTTTCTTAACTTCCAAAAACTTTCTATAAACAAATTTCTCTTCAAAATAACTTTAACCTCAGTCTTCTATTCATATCTCAAAACATCTTTCATTCGCATTTCCAATCAGCCCACAAAACATTTGTCCTATAATAAGTCCAATTTACGTGTTCCCATTGAGTGCTAGCCACTCGCCGCTATCTTCATTTCAATTACCCTAAAATTGGCTTTCGCTCCGTTCAACGCCGGTGATGCAATACCCTCAATATGACCGTAATATAACATCAAATATAGATTAAATTACGATTACCAACATTACCTTACGGGACCCATTCAATTTTACCGCTTTATTCAGACAGTTATCGTTCATAATTCAAAAAATAAAATAGATTCCACTTTCATTCATATAACAAAAAATCCCATTTTGCATCGCCGTTTTAATCATATATTTTTCTGTTCAAAATTCAATTTTTTAGCACTTATTACGCAATATTTCACAATTTGTGCCCCATAGAGCGGCTGGGGAAAAATCCAGATCTCATCCAGACTTCCGCGAGCCCAGTCTCCATCATTAGTATAAATAAGATATATCGGTATATCTTGCGATAAATTAATCCAGAGCCCATACTTCTTCTTAGGTTGCCCTAGCGCTGAAATCCTAAAAGTCAAGTTTTCCCGGTGCATCTCGTGATAACAAATCCAGTGCCCGTCCAGCTTCCTAAGCAGATCCTAGTAAAAAAGTACTTTCTTAAAACTGCCTGCATTAATTTTAATACAGTCAATTCTCTGTCGCGCAATAAAACAAAAGTGTATTTTCTCAGATTTATAAAATCATTTAAACAAACAAATTAAACCGTATCCGACTTGAGGCAAAATTTCAAGTGTCGATAAGTTAAACCATTTATACCTGCAAACACATTTTAATTTTAAGTGAAATAAATATTCAACTCTGTTCGTTACGTTAAATAAATACTTGTTTAGTTTTTGTTTAAAACAAAATATTTAATCTCAAGAAAACTTATACAGGGTATAGTCGTTGACCCTGCCAGCTAAAATAAAGAATAAATTAGTGCAAGAAGTCTATACAGGGTGTAGGCTTTGAACCTTCCAACCCAAATAAAAGTTAAATTTTTCTCTGACCGTATACAGGGCGAAACATTTGGCCCGTTCCAGCAGTTTAAGGACTAACCACCCCAACTTCGATTTAAACAAAATAAAGTGCACGAAAGAGTCTCACCTAAAGCTCTCCCGCAATTTTTTTTTTATTTTTTCAAACCCCGAGCCCTTTTTCGTGTTCACAACGAAGACCGCGTCCTCGCCTCGCACATCTTCGAGCGGCTTGTATATCAGTATATGCGCGGCAGCTATACAACCTTAGGCGAGGGTTGTATAGGGGATATACTATCCTTCGGAGGGGACGTAAAGCCGTCGGTCCCTTGTCTATTAGTTAGGCAAGTAAAAGATCCCTACTCTTCTTAAGTGAAGAGGTTCGGCAAAATTCCTGGTTGGGGGTAGCTCGTCTACAGGCGTTGGTGTTATAGAGAAAAATGCAGCGACAGCCACGTGTCCAAAATCAAAAATTCATTGTAAATGAAGAGTTGGAAATTAATGTACTAGGAACCGTCAGCCACAATCAATCAGCCTCTGTTAGATAAATAGCGGAAAAACTAAGATCAAATAGGGAAAAGCAAAAAGAATTTTGAATAAACATAATTACCGCTCGTTAAATTACAATCCACACCAACATTTGCACAATGGAGATTCTGTAAGATGAATTGTGCTTTGCGAGTTGTTAATTAATAAGTTTCAAAGAGAAAATCTTTTGCTTTGCCTTCAACGCTTTTTTTCCGATGAAACACGTTTCACAAATAATGCGATATTCAACCGGAAGACCGTAAGATACTAGTCCCAACGAAATCAAAGATTAGTTAGACAAAGGAGGTATCAAGAAAGATTCGGGATAAATGTATGGGCAGGTATTTATGGAACACGAATAATTGGCCCAATACTCTTCCAAGGTACGTTGACAGGACAAAGGTATCTCGAACTCTTACAAAATCAAATTTGGCAAGAAATCGAAAAAGTTCTTCTAGCGCAATACCGATTGTTGTATGTGCAGCAAGACGGAGCACCGCCTCATAACAGCCGCGTTGTTATGAATGAAATTTATGGCCCACAACTTATTTCAAACTAGGGCTTCATAAGTTGGCCTGCCAGGTCAGCTGATCTAACCCCATTAGAGTTCTTTCATTGGGGTTGTATCAAGGGGCAGGTCTACAAAACTTCCTTTATAACCATCGATGATCTCGAATTGAACATAAGAAGAGCTATTAATAGCATCACTCCACAAATATTAAGGAATGTAATGACTAACACAATTGTGCGAGCAAGAGGATGTATTGATTGTGATATTTATAAAATTCAAATGCCGTTCATCATTTTGAAAGAAAAATCATGTCTAATAATCAAATGCGAATGTGAATCTTTTGTGAAAATAGCCTTTTGGTTGTTTCTTTTATTTCTTAATAGGTATTGAGCACTAGTACAAATTATAAAGATCACTAAAAATTATCTTGAAAGTGATTTATTATTTAAAAAAAATTAAATAAAATAGAAAAACAAATAGCATAGATTGTAAATGGATATCAATGTATTTAGAAAAAAATCTATAATCTACAGAACACTATGGGCCACTACCTTTGCATTTGAAAAAAAATATGTATATATTTTTCCCATGGACTTTACCTGCCGTAGAACAAATGTTGTTATTCCAAAGAACTTTGTGTTCCATTTAAAAATCGAAAGATGAGCTCATTTTCGGGTAATTTTCATGTCCAAAAATCCATTTATACAGTATGCACCCCAAATTTCATATGGATGGAAGATAAAAAATAAAGAACATATAGGGGTGAGCCATTAGCCTGTGTCACCTAGTAGAGCCCTGGAATATAATATTTAAAATTGTTCTGAAGCAGTTAATACTATGTTGCAAGTAAAAAAAAACATTTAAAATTGTTCATGGAAATCTGTATATGAGGTAGGACATCTCTAGTTTATGAAATGTTTATGAAATATTTCTGATTAATTGAATGTAATGTTGTAATGTTTCAAGAAAATGTAATTTATTTCATAAACGTTTTAGAAGCAACAAAGTATTTACTACGTAGGTAAGTATATTGTATTCTTCGTATACTATTTACTAAAAACTGTAAAATTATATATGAGGGAAACAGCACAAATAAATTGTTATGCAAAAGTACAGTTTTTAAATTGTTTTGATTTGTTAGCATTATTCCGATTATTACTTTTATATCTATCAAATAAAACAACATCTCTTTAGAATGAAATTACACTTCATCGTCACTGAATTATTTGGCACTCGTTGATTGGAGAGGGGAACCCATATTTCTTTACCAACTGAACTGACTTATGCTCCAATTAACATTTTATGAAACATAATTCTCAGTGACTCGGAAGTTATATTATAAAACTTACTTCGAATATTAATTATGTAGATATAAGCACTGATGTAACAAATTTCCAGATTATAAAAGCAGCAGTAAATTAAAACTAAAGTGTCAAGTTTGCATTGTAAACAATAATTTGAAAATTAATTTAATTTAGAATTAAGTCACTAAATAGCATAAATCTGTTATAATTAAATGTTCAACTTGTACGATAAGAAAGTTGGAAACAAATAAGCAAACAAAATCTTGGATAAAGTAATTCCCTTTAAAACAGAGTAAACTTAATTAACAAGACATTATAACTTTAAAACAGCCCTGCAGATGTGATCTGGATTTAGTAGCTGCAAATAGTTATCCAATTATGATTAAAAGGTTAGTAAGAACGCATTAATTAGCTGCGAGGGTGGCTAATGCACAATGCTCTCAATATCTCTGCAATAAATCACATTAGTCAGCTAATCCTTCGCTATAAGCGCTGATTGGTGTCGTTGATGTCGCAGAGGGGACGTAAACGGCTCTATGTTCACTTCGTACTCACAAACCCAAACATATACATCGATCGTAATCTCCATTAGGCAGATAATTTTATGACTTGTAAAAATACTGTTGTTTATTAAGCGGTGCTTTTAAAATCAATATCACTAATTTGGGTTTTTCACTTTATAAAGAAAATAAACCCTGATTTCAAGTACTTTATCTATTTTCAGTATGTATCATGTAATCAAATGTAACGCAATATTTCACAAATAAATGAAATTTTTCTGTGCGTTTCTTTTATAATATTTATCAATTTATATAGTACACATTATGAAAAAATAATAAATTTAAGCATTTTTAAAATGAGTACATTATTTCTAAATTAAATTCTATTGTCTATCAAGTTAGTATATCAGTCATATTCGTTATGGAATATGTTTCTGGGGTACTTCTACTCTATCATGCAACATTTTTATTTCACATAAGTAAAAATATGATAGGTATATCAAATACTGACACCTACAAAAATGTATTTAACGAATACTTGTGGGAAATGGACTTTTTTCAAATAGGTATTACACAGCCGTTAGTGGTGGTAGGGAGGTGGCGGAGGGATCCATCGCTTTGAAGTGGCCTACCGATCAGTTTCAGTGGAGTAGTGGACGGTACATTGCCAACGCTTCCATGAAAATTGTGAGAAATATGTTCCCTGGAAGCCTCATTTCGTGTTTCGGTGACGAGCCGTGGACCTCAAGATCACTCCACTTGTCCTCCTATGATTTTTTCCTGTATGGTTACTTGAAGGATCGTGTTTATGTTCACAAATCCCGTACTTGGATGAAGATGAATGATACTATTACAGAAGAAGTGCATTTGATTGATCGAAAGCAATTGGCCCGAGTTATGGGTGGAATCTGCATTAAAAGGATGGCCACCATATGAGTGACATAATGTTTATAATAACTGTAGATGTTAACTTTCGTTCTGTAAAATTAAAATAACTAACCGAGTACTGTTGATTTTTGAAAACACCCGTTTCTCTCTCACTCTGGTCAAAATTATAACATTATCGTCTGTGTTTATATGCGGCTATGTTCGTATATATTTAATAACAGGAACAAATTTTTGAGTAACAAAAATGTGCACGGCATTAAAACTAGGCAAAAAATGATCTTCGCATACCATTTCATAGACTAAACATAACATCAAACTCACCTGATAATTAGGGACTTAAGGTCTACAATAACCTACCTCTTAACATTAAAGGGAGTCGCACGTTGCTTGTATTCAAAAATTGCTTAAAACATATTTGTTAGTTAAATGTTTTTATAGACCAGAAGAATACCTTTTGTAATTACACTTCGCGTTGGCCTTATATTTTAATAAATGCAACTGTAGTCCTCGTACGTTGTGAACTCAAATTGCAATAAGTCGTCACCAGATGGAGCCATTCGACAAGTTGTGGACGCCTTTCGTCTGTTATTTGATAGACTGGAGGAACAGTGTAGGGTTGTTGTGTAGTTACTATGCCGTACTGATGAGAGCTAATAAGCTCGACACTAGTCTGCGGCTGGTAATGCACAACAGCCCTCTGTCTACTGGAGGCTTATTGCAATCAGATTTTTGTTTACGTTTTCCGATTGAAGACGTAGTATGTCGTAAGTTTTAGGGCATTATTCTCAATCGTTTCGGAAACGCACATTGGGCATCTTGATGAATGGCAATGAATGTAGTCCCTTTTATAAAAGATAGTGAATTTTTTGGTCTATTGCAGTATGTATTTTACTATATATTTATTTTTGTAATAATTTTAAAGCCTAATATTATATGTGGCACTGTTAACCAGTCGATTGTCATTTGCCATTTTCTTTGATAGCCAAACGGCAATAAAAGCAATCAGTTCCATGCAAATCAACTCAAGATTGGTGTGGGACTGCTTGACGGCCCTTACATAGCTGGGAAGTCAGAACAGAGTAACCCTAGCATGGGTACCAGGACACGAGGGAGACAGAGGAAACGAAAAGTCTGACCAACTGGCCAAGGAAGGCGCACTTGAAGCCCCAATAGGACCCGAGCCCTTTTGTGGCGTGGCAAAGCCATGCATACGAGCAGCCATTAAGGAATGGGTGCAAAATAAATGCCTGGAATGGTGGAGGAATCTCCCAAGACAGAGACAGGCCAAAGAGTTCATTAAAGAACGTTCTCGGAGGAGAAAAACCAAGGGCGGACAGCTATACAAAAGGGCCTTTATCAAAGCTGTGGAGTCTAGTACAAAGGACAAAGCTGGATGAGGTACTATAAGGAAGATATTCTGGGAGCATCACAATAGAACTGAAGAGGTCGCGGTGGTAAAGGCTAAATAACCAGCTCCTTTGTTAATCTAATCTAATCTAATCCATGTGTGGAGCTCTTTTACGCACAGGGGTGCGGGGTTGCGGGCGAGCCTGGTTCAAATAAAATTTTACTTCGATCAGACATAATGAAATGTTTTCATGAAACTGGTTTACTTCGACTATTCAGCAGGTGTCATCAGTCGCCATGAACTCGAAGCAAGTAATATGCGAATATGTAGGCAGCATCAGGTGACCAAATATTTTTATTTATTGACATCAAAAATATTTTCTTTTGTAATTTTGTTAAATTAATTTTTTAATCAAGTGTAATCAACCCTGTGTTAAAATCAAGCAAAGTTAAAGGTAAAGCCCTTTTGTCAGTCTTACTGCAAATAATCACATTCAATTCCTAGTATGCCCACGTAAAATTTTACTTTGATCAGACATTATGAAATGAATACAGACGTTTTCACGGGACTGATTCACTTCGCACATTCATCATATCCGTTACCATGAACTCGAAGGACGTAAAAATTTATATATATTTGAATATTGTTTCGATATTTATGCATCATTAGGTGTATATCTTCAGTAACGTTCCACATAATCGGGCAAAGCCCTGTAGTCCATGAAAAACCCCCAAAAGTTCTGTTAAAGGGATGAAACATGGGTCCTACCACGCTTTCAAGAGTCCTGAACACGATGGTGATATTTTTAAGGTTCCCACCCCTCAGCAACTGCCCCTGCCCTTGCGTTTTTTCTATCGTAGGCATGCGGATCGCTTACAACATCTTATCCATCCCCGAGGTTGAAACTATTAAACTATTAAAATATCCCTAAAAAAATCAAAATGCATGAAAATTAGTTTATCCCCGCTTTCGAGGGTAATATTCATTTCTCCCCGACCCTTCACCAACTAATCCTGAAACCACCCCTTTTTCATATTTCTTGATACTGGGCATGTGGGGACTCGTTGGATCGGGGTTTTTAAAAAGAATTGAATATATTAATAAATAAACACCACAGAAATTAGACAACCACCAATTCCAGAGGTCAGAGAAAAAACGCGGACATACAACCATTTCCTCCGACAGTGCCAGTGCCGGAGCCAGGATTCGAAGCCAGTGGTGCGATGTCCGTGTGATTAATCGCGATTGCCACCTCGCGCCTTAACCCACTCGGCTACGACCAGACATGATATATATATGAAAACGGTGTGATTTTGGGGATTTGGGAGTGGTTGATGGATAGTGGGGGATGAAATAGTATTGATATCGTATTTAGCGCCCTCGAAAACGGAGAAAAACATTTTTCACTATCTTGTATTTTTCGATGAATTTCAATGTTAGGGGTGGTGGTAGTTTCAACCCCGGAGTTTATGGCATGTCTCGTCACTCAACTCCCTTTACAATATCGAAATCGTCTTAAAAACCCTGATCCAACGAGCCCCCACATGTCCAGAGTATCAAGAAATATGAAAGGTGGGTGGTTTTATTGGTGGTTGGTGGAGAATGGCGGAGAAATGAATATTACCATCGTGTTGAGCACCCTCGAAAACGGGGATAAAAAAAATTTCATGCATTTTGATTTTTTTGGGGATAGTTTAATATTAAGGGTGGTCTACGGTCTACTCGAATCCTGCCCAAAAAAAACCGTTCCGCATGCCTACGATGGAAAAAACGCAAAATTGGGGTGTTTTTTCGAGCTTAGGGGTAGTTGTTGAGGGGTGGGAACCTTAAAAATATCACCATCGTCTTCAGCGCCCTTGAAAACGGAGAGGACAAATGTTTAATCCATGTAACAGAACTTTTGTGTTTTAAGCCTTTTTCTGCAACTTTTTCATGGAGTACTGTTTCGAGATTGTGTTATCATTGTAATGTGAAGTATATGTCCCTATGAGGGGTTGAGTAGGGTGAGTAGGTTGCGATGTGATGTTTGATGGTTGTTTGGTTTAGTCGGGGGTAGTAATGCATATTTTTGTATTATCTATAAATAGCTCTTTTGATTGACAAAGGAGTAGTATTTTATGTTATGGCTCTTTCGTTAATTTGGTTTTGGAGTATTTTTGATCTGAAAGACGATATTATGTAATGTATTTTTTTTGTGGTTTTCTGATTATTTCGAACATAATTTACAATATTATGATAGTCTAAAGATATAATGAGGGAAGGATGTTTACAGGAAAAGGAAAATTTGGGAGTTAAAGTGTTTCGTAGAATAGGGACACCGAATTATACTAGTGCGTTTTCGAAGTAGGGTAGCAGCCTGTTGAATATAAAGTTGATCAGCGTAGGTGCTCCTGTCCTGTCACTTTGGGTAGGAATTTATTGGATTAGGTTTAGGCAGAATCTAAAGATTTTGTTCTAGAATGTTTACACTCGGGCTTGTAGGTAAGACTAGTTTGGGAAAACAAATTGGGCCAGCGTATGTGAGTATTGGCCGAATATAGGCCTTATATAACAGGGTGCAGGTGGGAGGGGGGAGGGCGGAGGAGATTTTTAAGGAGGGGGTATAGCAGGAGGTGCTTCTCCAGCATTTACCCGTCACGTTGGATATATGTTTTTACAGGAATAATCTCCGAGGCGACCTCAAGATAATGTCACAACCGGGGTAGTTGTGGGTTGTTCTTTAAAAGTAAAATACTTGGCTTGTGTAAGGTTTCTGTTTAATTCTAATTTTTTTATCACCATGTATAAGCAAAGAACATCTTAATAATTTACACAAAGTATAAACGAGAAAAACAAACAATATCTTCGCTTACAGCATATTTTCTGGCTGGAGACATGTGCAGCTCACTTCTTCCCTGGCTCAGGAGCAGCTGACTACCATCTTCCTTTGTAATGCCCCACCTAGACTCTATTTTTTGTCTCAATTCGTATAGTTACCATTTATTAAAAAGAGATATTAGTTTATTTGTAAATCTGGTATTGAGTTAAAATCTGATGAGTCGTAATTATTGTTCAGTTGAAACTTTACACTTTATATCCTTTGATCAGTTTTTATGAGGACACTTCCATTCTTATATATTGTAATATTATTAATTATTTGTGAAATTTTGTATTCGATTTTGACTAATGTTTTCTGTATTTTTTTTTAACAATGTTAGCTGGTTTCTAAATTGCTAGTGTTGGGGCATTAAGGTGGAAATATTTTATGTTAATAAATCTTATTATACAAGGTGTTGACAATATGAAATGTCGACCATTCAGGTGAAGTTTCTATTGTTATGGTGGCGGTTATTTTATTAAGTTCTTTTGTAAAGTATATCGCCTTGGTTTTATCATATTAATTCGTAGTTTCCAGTCATTATAAAAGTCAATTGTGAGTTAGGACTGTGTCTGTAGTAGACTAGATATGATATTGGGATTTTTGGAAGTTGTCAGGAATGAGGTATCGTCTGCCTATAAGTAGAGGATGGTACGGCGGCCTAGAGAAGCGGGAAGGTTTTTATTTTACAGATTTAAAAGGACGCCAGATAATATGGGTGTGAGAGGACAATGGCCATCTGTTTGTAATTTGTTGTGTAAGATATCATCATTTTAATCATGCGAATCAAAATATTCGCGACATGGAGCTTGTACAACGCCGTGGATGCCACACTTTGTCGAAGGCTTTCTTGAGGTCTACGGCGAGAAACCCTATATATAGGACTTTGTTGAAATTGATAGTGACAATTCTGCCCACTCTCTAGCGCATCTGGGTAATGGAATGACTGGAGCGAAGGCCAAACTGATACTTATTGAGGGTGCCTGCTTTGTCCCCGACTAAGAATTAGGATATCGAAGATTTTGGCTAGAGAGGAGATCAGACGTCCACTCTCCAGGCATCTACGAGTTGAACAGTTTTGTTAGGAAAAAGTATACTGGGATAGGGAGGTGTATAAGAGCGAAGGTGGGGAATGTGGGGATGTCGTCGGATTCAGGAGCATTTTTGATGTGCACAATGTTGATAGCCCTCCTGATTTCGGAGAACGAGTACGAGATTGAATTCTCACTAGCTGGAAGGTTGGTTTGTATGAGGAATACCTCGCTAAATAGCAGAGATTGATCAAAAAGAACTTTATTAAAGTTATACACAAAAACAGATTGAAGAACAAATCAACAAATACTTATTCACATAAATACATAAACGTTTACAACTTAGATACAGACCAAATGAAAAACGACAAGTACACGCGATAATAATCGAAACTAGACTACTTGCAATAATATTTGACAATTTTTTACATTTACCAGTTGAGACCCATAACCGTAGATAGGATTGGGGTTACCAGTACACAGCGGCACATTTAAATTAAATTTTTAACAGTTTGGTTAAGGCTATTGATATAAGGTAGGGCTAGGTAGTGGGTTGCGGGATGGGGTTGCGTTGAAAAACTGTGAAGAGGTAGGATATGTTATTATATTTATCATTTTGACATCAAGATGATTCATTTAACACGCCACATCGTGGCGAAGCCCTAAACATGAGGGTTCCATTTTGCGCTGGCCGAGTCTGGTCTCAAGTATTATTCTATCCAAATCTTTTAATTTCATTTTCTATATTTTTAACCCGCCTTTTTTAATTTGTAATATTTGAATATCGAAACATTTTATCCAAATGCCTTCAACAAAAAGAGTAATATACAATCCTTAACTAACAATAAATTATACGAACAACATCAATCAACCAATGCGATGTGGTATTCTCTCTCTCATTCTTCGCTGCTGCGTTGGCACTGGCAATCAAACAAATCTGTCGCATGTCGCTCCATTTCTATATAAACTGTCCCCATATATGCGCGCTGAAGTATTTTCAATATTAAAAAATTACACAGAAATCGGTTTTATAACATATTGATTCTAATATCGAATAAAAAATGCCTATGTGCCTGTGTATGTAATGTACATATGGGTGTACGTATATATATAGACCATTTCTTCTAAGCAGAATAATTTCTTTTAGATTTGCAGTACATTGTTTTATATGGAATAAAAGTGACAATTTTTTTCTCGAAGATCTACTTGACAGCAAGAACAACCGAGACACAAAAAATCACTTTACTCCACATATAACATGTTATTGTTTCTTCAAACGTCTAATATGAATTGATCAGGTCGGAGCAATAAGGGGCTTAAGCCTCATTTTGGTGTTTAAGAGAAAAACGAATTGAAAGATTTAAGTTAAATCCTGAAATCACAATATTCCTTTTAGTCGTTATTTTGGACAGTAAGTTACTTCTTAAAGCCAACCCTTTACTTTTGCAAATTATAAACATGAAGTAAATATTACTGACAGAAAAATTAACTTTTATAAGAAAAAAAAATGTGGCTTATGCCTTTTTTGCATAAAGTTTTAAGCGAGGTTTTAAGTACACTTTCGTTTAGAGCAGAAAACAGACAAGTTGTATGAAGACAAGGAAAAAAATGTATTTAAATGAAACAGAGAACACATTTGTAGTAACTATATCTGACAAGAGAATTCTTAGAAAAACAAGGGCGTCTAAATACCCAAATCATCTTTAACTTCCACATCATGATTCATGTCATCACCATCAATGTTTTCTGCCTTTTGTTCTTCTACCTCTCCCGTGGTCTCTTCGGCAACCACAGTTTTGTCTCCAATTATGGAGGTAAAAACTTTTGTCTTATAGGTGGAATATACTTCAAAAGTTTATTCAGGTCTTCAATTTTCTTTTCGTTAACACTGGTTCACTGTATTTCAGTGATTGCGTCAAGAAGGCCACAGGCCGCATAATTATTTACTTATTGAAATCATTGAAACCTTAATGCTTTCTGAGGAACTATCTCTGGGTTTGACACTGTCCCCAGAGTTGAAATCCTTCTCACTTTCACTATTGTTTTCACACAAATCTTCTTCGCTTTAAACACACTCGCTTGATCGCGGCCATCTTCAATACTGTATGGCTTATGACTTTCTTGCTATACATATGACGTCAAATTGTCAGTTGGTCAATAAGGTAACTTCAATATAATGGCGTCATCTATTGTCCAATTGCCTCAATATCTATTTGATGGCTTATTACCATTTTGAAGGTAATATGTTTTATTTCTTGGAAAATGTGGCTTAGGTCCTTTTTGCCTCGACCTCCTCAATTAATAAATAGTGTTATTTTTTCTTCAAATTTTCATAAAAGTCATGTTTTTTGGCATTTGAAGAATTTTTATATTTCAAAATGTATCCTGGTTAAGATCGGTGAAATGCCCCCTTTTCTGGATTTTTGAAATTATATAGTAGTAGATGAGAGTGATAGGTGTCTTGGGTTAAAAAATAAGATAACCATAGTCCATTTGACCCAACACTCTTCTCCTCTTGGGGGTGAAAAAATCGTATTTTCAGTTCCTTCGCTGTGTTTATTCAAAAAATCTGAAAAAATTCTTGAAAGTAGATTACCCAATTACCTATTTGTTACTTTTTTTAAAGGTCATTCAAGGTCATATAGGCCCTTAAAGAAATAAAAAAGTACAAAATTTTTATTTTGTGACAAAATTGTGCTCTATAACACATTTTTTAAATCTTCAAATGGTGTATTTTATGAGGTACTGTAATCGTTATTCAGTTTTAGAATGATTTCAGTGGTGTAACATAAACTAAAATGGGTTTTTCTTTAAATTTCGACGTTTTTAAATTTTTCAAAGTATTTCGTACGGATATAGTGATCCCTGATATTTTCTAATTCCATTTTAAGGAGTTTGAAACAAGTAATTGTCACAATCACTGCTTATCGTTAAATAAGTTAGTATTAAACTAGGCACAGGACTTTTTAGAAAAATAATTCCCATGTAAATTGAAATGCAAAACATCGCTCTGCCATTTTTAAGTTCCCACACCTCGATCATACTTTAAAAATGTTGAATTCTGTATTGTTTGAATATTTGAAAATGGATTTTTAAATTAAAAGTACAGATGGGAACTGTGCACACAGAACATAAAACGCATGTATACGAAAGATAGGATAGTGTAAAACAGAACAGTAAATCCTTTAGCAAGGGGGTGAAGTCCCCGTGGGCAGACTGAGTGTTGCAGGCGATAGTTCCTCCCATGGGTCTCACTGCACATAGAGTTAATCCATTTTTCCAATATACACGTCATTTATACACAGTACCCAGAGATTACTAGTTAAACCCCTAAGATATGAATGTAAATTAATATGAAAATGTATAGGGTATCATTTCAATCTACACAAGATACATTGGGATGACAAAATAGATGTATAGAAGTAAATTAGACTTATGCAGTTTTGTTACGATAATTTTTTATCTTGGAAATGAACTTGGTAGCTTAATTCCGTTTAAATATTTTACAAAGTGTACAATAATTATAATATAATACAGGCAGAATTTATTAATTTCATGATTACATAAAAATTGTTATAATTATAATAATAAGGTAATACCCGGGAAGTAGGAGTCCATTTTGAACAGTATTTTCAAGCCGCTAAATTATTAAAGTAAAGTGAACGTCAGTTGACCCACCCGCGGTGGGGGTTGATGCGAAACTTGTTGGAAAATATTTTTTTAGAGTTATCTTAGGCAAACTGAATTTTTTAAAATAAATTATTGATCATTTCAGGCCGAATGAAATTTTTTTACATTATTTCTGACACATATAGAATTATGAAAATAATAATCAGCTACATGTATAGTGGGGGAAAGACCGTCAGCTGGAGCAATAACGTTGGTGGTTGCGCTCATAAATCCATAAATTACATTTCCAAATTTCAAACGGCCTTCTAATAATTTGCCAAGGATACAGGTCGGTAAATTCTGCAGCATGTCATTACTGTATAAAATTCAGATACATTTAAAGGTATTTTTGTTAATTTGTCAATAATATTATTGAAATGAGGTAATTTGAATTAATGCGTTCAGGGCTGTGCAGGATCTATATGTGATAAAATGACACATTTTCTAAATAATGTATTTTATTAATACTAATACCGGATGACCCAGAAAATACCTACCCCCACTTTTTCTACAGTTTTTAAAACAAAAATTCTGAAATTTGGGATATCAAATATAGCTAGCTATCAATGGCCTCATTTTGATCATTCAGTGGTAAAAAAATCACTTCCGGTATGGCCGAAAATTGTCACAACTTTCTTATTCTAAATAGCACTCTGTGTATTTAAGTCACTTTTCTCTCTCCAACGCTTTTTTTTTCATATTTAAAATTGGATGAAAAATAATCTTTAAAATGACATTTATTTGCTATTTCTAGTTGGCTTTGGAATTCAGGAACATATTTAAAAAATTTCAACGTAGACTTTGAATTTGAATAAAAGGGTATTTCTCAACAAATTAAATGTAAAGTTGGCCTATTTTGTTCATTTGCCTGGATTGAGAAATGTTTTCCCATTTTTCCATTTCATGGAAATTCAATTTGTCATAACTCCGGTTTTTCAAAAAGTACCCTGTATGTTTTATTTTTTTATCGGAAAGAGTGGTTAATTTGCTTTAGAGTGGTTTTCCTGATTAAAAATTGAATATAAATTAAAATAAATATTAAGCTTTTTGTACAAGCGTTTCGAATTATGTGTTCGTATCTTGCAGTAAGCTTTGAAAAACAGATGAGTTATTTGTAATTAGAGTAAATTTATTTTAATAAATATAACAAAATTTTGATGAATCATTAGCAAAAAACAAAAATTCACACAATCAAAACCAATTTATAAGTTATGATACCTCTCTGGACAGCAACTTACTAAATTTGTAAATATTACAATTAGAACAATACAGCACAACTAAATACCAAACCTATGGCGGGTGCTCAAAATGACGCCCACCCATTTCAGAACACTTGTTCACTCTTCGAATAGTTTCTCTCATAACACTTTGTAACATGACTGGAGTTATGGATTCAAAAGCATTTAAAATTTTATTTTGGAGTTCTAATGTTGCAGACGGCGTTGAGTCCTTCAGATAACCCCAAAGAAGAAATCAAGTAGAGTTGGATCTGGTGATCTAGCAGGCCGCCTAATATTTCCATTAGTACATATTACCTGGTTGTCAAACTTTGCACTAAGATAATTTCCTACAAAACCAACATTATGCGGCGGTGCTCTAATTTGTTGGAAGTACATATTTCCGAAACCTTCCAAGGAAAGTTCATCCAGTTCGTTTTCTATTTCATTATGCAAAAAGCTTAAGTAACGCGCGCCGGTTAGTGGTCCTTGAAATAGTATGGAACCAATAATTTTTGTACCGAACATTCCAGCCCACACATTCAGTCCAATTCTATCCTAATGGTTACCTTCAAACATTTCGTGTAAATTTTCTTTAGACCAATAATGTAGATTATGTCTATTATATATGCCATTATTCGTAAAACGAAATTCATCAGTAATAAAATTCTATTGTATAAGTATACGTGTTGAGTAAACCAATTACAAAAGATCAATCTTCTGTTTCCGTCGTTTTCATATAATTCTTGATGCAATTGGTATTTGTAGCATTTAAAACCCTGTTTTGTAAATATACGTCTTATTTTCTCACGATCAATATCTATCTCGTTTGTCAGCCCTCTTGTGGAATCATTTGGGTACATATGTATGTAAGCCAATGCATCTGTCACAATTTCTTCGCTTACTATAAATCTGCCCTCTGCCACCTAAATATTTTCTGCATTTCAGAATGACTCTTCTAGAATTTTAAAATAATGTCGGTATGGCTGACGACGATCGGGAAATCTTTCATAATATAGACATGCGGCCGCATGGGCATTTTTCTGGCATTCGCCTCAAATTAAAAGTAAATCTACTACATCGTAAATCGTATCTTATTTTGAATAAAACACCTAATTAGAAATTTACAAATAATAAATACTCCTCTATTTCACTCAACAATAACGTTTTGATATATGCTGGGTGCAATTTTTATCGGTTTTTCATGGGTTACTGCAAGATATGGACACAATTCGGATCGGGATATCTTTCATAATATAGAGGTGCGGCCGCATGGGCATTTTTCTGGCATTCGCTGCAAATTAAAAGTAAATGTACCTTTTCATTTTGTTTATATTATACTACATCGTAAATCGTATCTTATTTTGAATAAAACACCTAATTACAAATTTACAAATAATAAATACTCCTCTATTTCACTCAACAATAACGTTTTGATAGATGGTGGGTGCAATTTTTATCGGTTTTTCATGTGTTACTGCAATATATGGACACAAGTAGAGGAAGTTAGCCGTAGGTCGGTCTCCCCCCACCACTGACCTTGACCTTGACCGTGCACCTGTGGTCCGTTCCTTCAAGGCCACGGTGGCACCGTAGGTTCGCATAGCATATACCGTGACCTTGACCTTGGACGGCCGCAGTGCGTTTCGACTTCAAGGGCGCAGTGTTGCTGTTACCCAGAACGATCACTTGCGGTGACCTTGGCCTTGGCTAAACACTATTAGAGAATGCAAGGACGGAGCTTCCTCCTTGCCACGCAACTTGACCTCTAAAATTACATTAGTTCAATACGTACACAGTAAAATGTGGTGGGGTTCTATATTTTGTGACGTAGTATACTTTTTCTATAAAAAAAGCACGGACTATTAGAACAAAATCATATTTAGTCTGGTTCACCTACAGTTAATAAGTGAGCATAGTGTTGTGATCTGAAATATTTTAAGTAAGCAAAGTTCTGTAATATTTCTTGGTTAGTAATTCTTTCACTGTACTCAACTACTTAAATATGACTACCAATATCGATTTATTAGCCCTTAATGAACTTATTATTAAAGATACTGAAGTTTTAGACCAAAAATCTATTTCATCGTTAATTTTAAATAAGGTTTACGCCATTAAAAAAATGTTAATGCTTAATACACGTTTTGGAAAATCGATATTAGTACATTTATTTGATGAAAGTACAAGTACTACCTTTAAATCATTTTTGCCTAAACGTATTGCTGAACTATTAAATATAACTTTTATAGAAGAAATAAATTCGTCTAGTGGTAAATATGCGTTGATTTATTTAGGAGAGAATTCACCCATTTATACCGGTGCCAAATCAAGGTCACTAATAAAATTCGAAATTATTGCGTGATTTAAACTATTTAAAATATTTGTATACTTTAAATTATCAGACCAATAAATAAGGTATAGTGAAAGTATAACTTAGACTGAAATATTACAAATACACTACAATAGTAGTAGAGATGTAAGTAGTTTTATCACATATTTGATAACTTATTCTAATTTTATTTATGTGATTTCTAGCCTCACTATAACTGGCAAGAATGTGGATGCAATATTCAGCAGAACGTTGGGTAAGGGCAGAAGACATTAATTCGGCAATTGAAAGACTATCTTCTGTACTAGGCGACTTAAGTATGGATAGACTCCATGCAATAAATTATGATCTGAATTACTGCTTCGATGCTGAAAAAGTTAAACAGCTTAATGAGGATTCTGAGAGGTATTACAGAGGTGCACAACTATGTGGTAAATTCTCTCGTGGTATTGTGAATTTAGAGGAATTCTGTGAGCAATTAGTAGAAATGAATTTAAAACATTTCCTATGTGACATAGAAAAATACTTACCTAAGAAAATTATTGAAAAGTATCAACTCGACCAATCTGATGAAGAACAGGATGAAGACAACTCAATTAGTAGTTAATCACTTATTGTAATTCTTCTGTTAATAATATTAATATGTAAATGGTGTAATAAAATTATTATTATTGAAATATAGTGGTTTTATTTTTAAAATTAAAATTGAAATAAATGAAACACATTATTAGATTATACATTAATTTATTTATAATTATTTTTTGGTGACATAAATTAAAAAATATTAATTATTAATCCTAAATATAAACATATTTAAAGATATTTATTTTAACTCTATATTTAAATCTATAATACATTTGTTAAGAAAGTGAACGTTTGCAAGAGAGCAGTGACTATATTTTGGTTGGGTGTGTTCCATACATCTTGGTACCTTTAACGATTTTAGATTGGGTATGCAGGGTGAGAAGTCATCTAGATCTATAACTCTATTCCATTTTAGATGATGCTGTAGAACATTTTTCTTTAATTTGCCTTTGCATACAATTATAACATCCTCTGACAATACATTGCGTCGAAAATTATTAACTGCGTTTTGACAAAATCGATGAAGTATTAGTGGGAATTCTGACAGTTGAATATATCCATCACTCCATTTTATGCCCCCATGGTAGTTGTTTTCTAACCATCGGTAGTGAGTCTGTTCACCTTGGGTTAGTGATGAGAAAGGATTTGGTGGTTTGAAGAAATAGTGTGCTTGCTGATTAGTGTTACAACATAGAACAGCTAATTCTTTAACGGTAAAATCATTTGTTTTATATTGAAACCCCTGCAAGTCAACTATCAAAGTAGGAAATTGGCTACCTAATGACGTCATGGTAATAGGTATTCGTTACTTAGCGCCAGCAATGCCACACTGAACTGAACCATCTAATGCGCTATAACTTAAATACGCATCGTGAAGTATAAGTGCATATACTCGAGTTTGTTCGGGAAACTTCGTCTTCCGTGTCTCAAATTCAATTTTTATATCGACGGTGGATGATTTCATTGCATCTGGTTGGTGTGAGCAATCAATAACAAACAATGGATTTTTTCTGAATTCGCCAAGGTCCATCATAGGTTCACTCATATCTTTATCGTAATAACTACGTTGGAAATTTTCATAGGCGTAGTAGGCTGCAGAGTCGAGTTTCTTATCGAAATTTAAATTCCAACGTTCATACGGAAATACTTCGGCATTTAAATATAGCCGAATATTATTTATATCTGCATGTATAAAACTTGCGGCGTCCTTGGTTCTGTCACTAGAGTTGCCATTGTTTTGAAATCCGATAATGATGTATCGAGGTCTCTCAAGACTGTTAGTGGTTTTAACAGCCCATATATCAGAAGCAGTATCACGTAGAGTGGGTAGCTCATAGAGATCCCACATACGGTAAGCCATTTTAACTTTAGCATTATTACTGCTCGTATCAATTTTCTTTAATAGTTTAACCTTTTGTCTAACTTCAGGCACAATATGTCTTATCTTCCATTCGATTTTGTTAATTTCTAACTGTGCATCAACTTCTCCAATGTAAGAGTCTTTAAAGGAACGTGCTATAATTAAAATTAATTCCTGTTTTGTATTTAAAATACCTTTGGTATAATCTTCTGCAAAACCCATGAGGTACTTAAGAGGGAGTTTACCGCTGAAAACGTGGCTGGTAGTATCTAAAATATCCTGTTTTTTCTCGGTGAGACCCCAGCCTATAGTTAGTAGCGATGGGAGGGATGTTTGTCCATATGACACCCTAGTTTTCATTGTAGTAGTGATGCCAGGCTTCCTAACGACAGCGACCTGTTCACCACCCATTTCATATCTTATTTCTTCGAAGAGAAAAGCTAGCGCATTGTTAGATAGATAACACTTCTTGGTAACATCACTAGGGGTAAATTTTCCTTCTATATAAATGTAACTCTCTGTAATGTCAAGTATTAAGTCCTGAAAATTGACAGGAATGCGTACTTCATCAGAGTTTCTATAATATGGTGAACCGTGTGGTTTATATGTATGCTCATGTAAGCTAACGAGTGACTGATCGAATACAGGTTCCTCGAACACCTCAAGTTTTTCACTAGATGTAAAAGTCACCATTATTAACTATTTTTCTCTCAGTTTCAATCCGATGGATCGAAGAAATGCACGGTCTTTAGCTGGCAGGTTATGTCTTAACCGTTTAAGCTCTACACGTTGAATGAGTCGATTTCCGCAGTCATTAGTCTTTTTATCGTCAATCGCATTGAAACGATTGTGTGCTAATCGTTGTTGATTATATCGGAAACCCATTGTGTTTGCGATTTTAAAACTGTTTCAATTCTAGCTTTACGATAATCTTCTCACCACGAAAATTGATTAAATCTCCATTATCATCCAATATGCGTAGTGTAATGTTGTCGATAAACTGACGTCCTTCAGGTCTAACAGGCAAATATATGATGTTCGCTGGCTCTCTGGTAAGTTTGTAACCTGGTTCAACGTCTATGTCGAACTCGAAAAGGGTATGGGATTTAAGGGTATTCAGATATGCTCCAGAGATAATGTTGCAATCTACACGTATCATCCTTACTTTCATAATATCAACAGGTAATGTTGATTCATGATTAGTGTTTGGATGCAAATAAGTCGATTCAAATCCCAATAAATTACCAATAGAGTTTGCTTGTGTAAAGTCAATTCCATATTTTGACCAAATCTCACACTTTAGCGTATTGTTGTTCGCTCGCAGTCGAAATAGTTTTTCTTTTTCCTCTTTCTTATCACCGGGCATAGCTTTCAGTATTGCACGATATATCTCTTCAATTTCATAGGCTCCGCAAGGTATGTGGATAAGTGTGGGGGCTACTTTTGGTCCAATTCGATAGCAAAAACGATTGTTGGTTTCGTCCACATTGAATATAGAATTGTAAGAATAGAATCCTGTTAATCCTAACCCATATCGACTATTAGTATCTAATTCAATGGGAGGATAAAACTCAGCACTGAGCACACTAGATCGGTTTGATAGAGTGAACGTATACGACATGACTGATGATATTTAGTGTTCTCTCATGAATTTATTGTGAACTACAGCAATAATCGTGGTGTAATTTTCGTTTTTTGCTGGATGACGGAGACGTTTGTATCTCATTATTTGATGCAACATTGACATCGCGCACTTTACAGTAGCAGCAAAATATTCTTCGAGGCGGCGGCCCATCATTAACATCAACACTGCTACCACCGCCATCATCATCATCATCATGATAATGTTCCTGACAGTATTGATATTTTAAAATATCAATATCATTCTGGAGATGCTGGGGTAGTTTGTCCCATACTAATGCAATTTCATGTGCAGCACATCCAATCATTACTTCTTTAGGCATATTTGCCAGTTGTTGTTTGCTCATCTTCAATAGACTGCGTAAACGGGAGAATGCGATTAGTGATTGACCCATCTGCTTGATGCTTTCCCGATCCATTTCAAGGTCTGCAGATGTTATTTCACAAGCGTTTGTATTTATTTTGTAGTGAGAAACTTCAAACACAAATGACCACACCACACTGTGTTAAAATTTTGTTGGCGTTCATAGTTATAGTAAATTTTGTCGGTCGACTTTGAACCTCTGCGCAGATATAAAACTAATTCTGTCGGTGGGGGTAAATCACCAAAACTATCGAAATATGTGACTAAACTACCACGTTTTTTAAATGCAACCCAGTGTGTTCCAGGGCCATTTATACTGTCTAGATTTATGATGGCCGACTCATTATGACGTGGTCCAGAATATGGTAGAGTGTCCCGCATAAATATCCCCCGAAAATAGGGCACTTTCATCTTCTCTGCATAATATTTAAGATCGATATTAGTGAGAGGTTTTCGGGGTAGAGCATCTAGAAGTTTTTTGAACTTTGTGGTTTTAGATAAAGTCCTAGTCCTTTGCGATATGGTTTTAAATATAGCCCTTTACCACTTTTTCCTATAGAAATCGCCTCCATCTGCCTATTATGGCGATTTTTTTCAGCTAATTCCTCTCTACTCGTTTTAACATCATTTACAGCTTTAGCTATACCAGCAGCAGTGCCAGCTAAACTACCCAAAGCTGATAATCCAGCAAAAATGGGTATTAATGGTAGAATTCCACCCACTTTCGGTATTGGTATTATCCTAGGTGTACGAATATTACGTTTTCCACCAGCTGCTCTCATGTGTCGTCGTGCTGCTTGAAGCGCAATTTGCGTAACTTTTTTTGTGTCCTTAGCGATTTTTCGTTTACCACCGGCTTTACGTATGTCATCACGTACTTTACGTACTATTCCAGCACCAAAAGCTATATTTCTAGTTTTTTTCTTGTTTTTCTTTTTAATTATACGTTTCTTTGTAGTACGGGGTGTTGTTGACGTACAACCCATACCAAGACGTTGCTTTCCCTTCATTATAGCTGTAACTAACCACGCGGCGGCCTTTTCTTTGAAACTTACGTCTTTTGATTTAACTCGTTTCCAGGCAGCTTGTTCAAGTTGATAGTCTGCTTTGTGTCGGGCTGCTAAATTACTGGTGTTTTGATCGTATGCAATATCGTGCTGCTTGCATGCAGCATCGAGTTTGTTTATGCCTGGATCACCTCGGGCTAATCTTTTTTGTAATTTGGTGCCTGGACCACAATACTGGTAACCTCCCGGTAAGTGTAGTTCAAATGGGAGCTTATTTATTAGAGAATTGACTACCCCCTTACCAATCTTTAAACCACGACGATTTTCACGTGTGTGCTTCTCGGTTGACACCATTTAAATAACAATCACAATACGTACATCTATTTATATAGTATCCATCCGTGCTACGATGCGCATTGTGAAGCAGAAACAGAAACTTGCTGTAGATAATTTAGATGAAAAAGTAGGGTGTGGACTACAAGTCGAATCACGCCATGGCCCGCTACTTCCCTCAACTATTCGCGGACTCTTAATAGGTCCAAGTGGTTGTGGCAAAACAAATTTACTAATAACTTTGCTTACTCATCCACTTGGGCTACGTTTTTCAAACATTTACTTATATTCAAAGTCCTTACATCAACCCAAGTATGAATATTTACGCGATATATTAGCACCGATTACGGGGCTAGGATATTACACCTTCAGTAACAACGCGGAAATAGTGCAACCATCCGACGCTGAGACTGAGTCTATATTTATATTTGATGATGTTATATGTGAAAAGCAAGATGTTATTCGAGCATACTTCTCAATGGGGCGTCATAAACATGTAGATTGTTTCTATTTGGCACAAACGTATTCCCGCGTCCCTAAACAGTTGGTAAGGGATAATAGTAATTTCATAGCAATTTTTAAGCAGGATGATATGAATTTACACCACATTTTCTCAGACCATGTCTCACCGGATGTGACTTATAAAGAATTTCAAGAAATGTGTGCAGAGTGCTGGAAAGACAAATATGGGTTTCTTGTAATTGACAAGGATAGAGAAGTAAATGAAGGGAGATATCGCAAAGGACTTGATAGTTTCATATATCCATGAAGTATTGTAATTAAAATTTTAATTGGTCTACAGATAGCATCGGGATAACTTCAGCAGCGAGGCTGCATTTATTAGACATGAATGACAATGGTGAGAATAAACTCAGTAGTGCTATAGGTAGAAACATGAGGGAAGAAATAAGACTGAAACGTGAATTGATTGAGGCCACCGATTCAGTGCGCAAAAAATTCAACTCTGTGAAGAGAAGAAACGTTGAGAATCAGTTAACACTCGAAAAAATTTATGAACCCATAACAAAACCATTAAAGGTTATATCATCTGCTTCACATAACCAATCGCTAACACAACCTCAGAAACCAACACAACCGATAGAAAGTGCAAGAGCTAGTACTAGTACATTTAAAGCAACACTTGAAACTAGTGATGAAGATGGTGACAAAAATGCAAGTCAACAATATTTTTTGGAAACACCACCGGGATCGTCGTTAATGAGCACTCCATGTTCAGAAAGTTCTATTAGTGGCGCAGAAGGAAAATGTGATATAGTGCAAACACATTTAGAAAATCTGAAATTCGACAATGCTAGGTATGATACTATATACGGTGTACGTTTAGACCCCCATACAGAAAAACTACAAATGGGTAATGCTGAAATACGCTTTTCTAATGGAAATATCACATTGTGGCGTGGAACTAAGAAGGTGGGGACGTATTCTGGCAGTCCTAAGTTATATGATATGATATTTATGAAACAACCACAAATTTCGCGTAGTAATGAGGCTATTATTGGCGACAAAGAGTGTCAATTATATGGGGGGATTTTAAAACAGACAAAAGCACCATATAAAAATTATGATATGAAACAGGGTTTGAATAAAGCTAAATGGAAAAAATTCACTTATATTATAGAACCATTGGTATCTTCTACAGTTGTGACGAGATCTAAAACTGGCTTAGGTGTTCCTATTAATAAATTATACAATAATAGAGGTGTTGACTATGTATATTGGAATAAACCGAAAGAACTGGTGGACCGCCTACGCCTGCTCTATAGCTCAAAAATGGTTGGTAACAATGGTGTCAATAACGAAATAGTCAGTTTATTGGAAGAAATGAGGGAAGAAAGGATAATCTATTAGTGAAGTTAAAATTCATTTCACACTTATTTAATTAGTATAAAATATTGTGAAATGCTTAAACGGGGTCAGACGTAAACAGAAATGGCTGTTGTAAACAACACAATTGACAAGTTCGGTAGACGAAGAAGTAATAATAATAAATCGATTATCGTACATGGACCTCCAGGTATTGGTTTTAAACTTACCGCAGATAATCAATTTGATATGCAAAATAAGCGTTTACTGAACATTGGTGAACCAATAAATCAAAAAGATGGTGTAACTCGTAACTATGTAGACGAAAATATCGATAAATGTATGAAAGACATTAAAAAGTCACACATTGCTTTTATGGAGAATCAGTGGACTGAATATAGTAAGTTTGTACACAGCAAAATTACCGAGATGATTAATGACGCTCTGCAACACATTAATAAAGAAATTTCTGGAGTTAAGAAATTAACCGAGGACAATTATACTATTTTATATGATGCAATAAGCAAAGTGCACCACATTCTCGATGAATCCCGTCTGAAAGGTATGACAGTGCGACAGAAATCACTTGGAAATATTGTGGCACAAGCTGGGAGGAACGATCGTAATCAACAAGTGATAGATGAAATAGTGGCTGAAGTCACGGACAACGCTGCTACATTAGGAAAAAAGTGAAAAAACAGACCTAAATTATCTATATAAACGCCTGACTTAAACTTCAATTATGGTGATTAGTAATGAGAAATTACAAGTTGTTAACGAATTGCATAAAGCTTGTAGGAGAAATTTCCGTAGAAGAAGAACAATAATCAAAGGTTATGGTGATTTATGGCAAATGGATTTAGCTGAAATGCAACCATACGCTGATGAAAACAATGGTTATCGATACATTCTCGTAGTGATCGACTGTTACTCAAAATATTTGTGGACTAAACCTCTAAAAAATAAAACTGGTGTTGAAATTACTAAGGCTATGAGAAGTATTTTACAAGAATCAAATTATTCTCCTAAAAATCTACAAAGCGATCAGGGTACGGAATTTTACAACAAAAACTTTTCTGCTTTAATGAAACAGTACATCATTAATCATTACTCCACGTATAGTACGAAAAAAGCAGCAATTGCAGAAAGAGTAATACGAACATTAAAAACCTGGTTATATAAAGAATTCTCAGCTAGAGGTAAATACAAATGGGTTGACATTCTATCCGACATTACAAAATTGTACAATAATAAAATACATCGTACGACTGGTATGAAACCTGCTGATGTTAAACCAACTACACGTTTAAATGCTTATAATCACATTAAAATTGCTTTGAAACCTAAATTTCGTATTGGCGATATAGTTCGAATCAGTAAATATAAAGGTGTATTTGAAAAGGGGTTCACACCAAATTTTTCAACTGAACTTTTCAAGATCGTTAAAATAAATGTAACAAATCCCACAACATATACACTCCAGGACATTCATGGCCAACCAATAAAGGGGTGCTTTTATGAAATGGAGCTACAAAAAGCTAAATACCCTGATGTCTACTTGGTGGAAAAGGTTTTAAGAAGGAGAGGGAACAAGGTTTTTGTGAAGTGGCTCGGATTCTCTAATGACCACAACTCTTGGATTAACGAAGCAGCTCTTATTTAATATTGTCACATTCTTTATATAAAATGTGTATATTTATAACAACTAATATTTTACTTATGTTTAGAAATTTCATAATAAAATGTGTGTATTCCATTAATATTTGTTTTATTTATTTTCCCCATATAAGACTCCAAAGCCTTAGTAATTATATACACATTAACGAAAAAATATATACAAATGCAAATTTGTTAAAATTTTTGAATTAATTTTTACTCCTAAAAATTATTAGATGAAATCAAGAAAATCATTTTAATAAATTTTATTGAGAAGAAAATATTTACAACGAATTATAGATTAAATATATTTATTTAAAACGTATATAATACAGAAAAAATACAAATACATATTTATGGAATTAATCAGATGAAATCCCCCCGTCTCGACAGTAACGCTTCCTGACAGAAACATTCTCTGTTGTGTTTCATCACACCTCCATAAATATGTCCAACATATTCACAAAGTAAAACACTGTATGTCTTCTCGTCTCTGCATTTGCTGCAAATATTGTTCCAACAATCACCAGTGTACTTGTTGCAAACCAGACACCGCTGCCTCAATGGGTGCTCCACCTTGCATGTCTCACAAACATCTCGGATAATTCCAAAATTTGTACGAGTCGTGGGTTGTAGACACTTGTAGCACTCTTGCTCCAGACGCTCACGTGATGCTGCTTTTCGGACGGTATTCACTGGCACTGGATTTTCTTTTATACAATTTGAACATAGTCCAGTACATGGATTAATTTGCTGCTTTGCCCAGAATTGGGAACAATTATAGCACAGAATTGCACCATCCATACTATATGGATATACGGCGATTGTTGGTTTCGATTGCCACTCTCTTGGATAAGACATTGCTGTTTTAAAAACAAGTGTACGGTATGACAGCTGAATAATAACTGAGTTCCTCCTCATGGCCTTGTTTGTTTAAGTAGTCGCTGGAATTGCCGATATTAGAGCCATGGTATGTCGTTAGAGATGATGTGACGTCACCAGCAACATGTTTAAAAGAGGAGGTGTAACTCCACGTTAGATCAGTTGCTTTGCAAACTTCAACGTTGATCATTCCGTCTACTGTCTTATATATTCTTTTCCAAGTATTAATATGGCTGCTGTACCTGCTGGTTGGGCTAACCTCAGATTCCTGGACTGGTTAGCATCCCTAGATGTCCTCAACAATATATGGTACCTTGAAGAGGTAGAGGACGACTTGGCTGCTCCCGAAGACGACGAGGTAGAAGTTGAAGACGATGAGGAAGGCGATGAGGAAAGCGACGAGGAAGACGATGAGGAATTTTTTGACGCTGAAGAGGGTGCAGACGATTCGAGTGATGATGAGGGTATCGTCGTAGATGTTCCCCACCAAAGAGGGCAGCGGTGGATAACATCAGAATATTTAGCAAGGGTGAACCCAATGGATGGCATCTTCTGCACCACCATGACCTTTGTTGCGGTCCAAGTAGTGGGTGGTATGGAATACAATCTTTGCCACGGATGTTTTCTGGGATACCAGTCTAGGGTGGATCCTGGGAGACATCGTCATGTGGACTACCATGCCACTACAAGGATAATGAGAGGCAGGCGGGGATATTGCAAATCTTGCAGAGATCCACTCTTATCAGATTAGGCGAGTGGAAATCTGCAATATTTGCAATATGGACAGATAATTTGTAGTTTTTTTTGTAAATATGTATATATCTCTTAGTTTATTGTAAATAATTATGTAATTAGTTTTAGTGATAAATAAATGTATATATTTAATTTTTAGTTTATTGTAAATATTATATAACTAGTTTAAGTGTTAAATAAACGTTAAATTGAATCTTATTTTTTGTTTTATTTACTAAATATTTAAATGTAAGTAACACAATGTTACTAGAGAAATCTGTGTTTCACTTCGATTATTGCTTATGTTGACAGTGCTATTGATATTGATGGTGTTAAAAATATGAGTATTAGGACACTTTCTACTCTTATTTGTGTGAGTAGTGAGGTGGGGAGTGATGAGGTGGGGGTGGTGGTAGGGGCTATATATACATAAGAAAGCCCTCACCATCCTCAGTTTACTTTCTACGCTCCAACATGTCTGAAGTACAAGACAATACTGTATCTTCCACTTCAACCATGTTCGTTTTGTGCGAAAGGTATCGTGCCTACCTGCAGCGCGTTAGAGGCGACAAGGGGTGGTGTAGCAGATAGCACCACCTCACCAGAAGAATACCAACCATTGGAGAGGTCTCCGTCCACATGGTCGATGGACACTGTGCCCAATGATGATTCCGAAGACGAGATGGATGGAGTAATTCTGGAGGAATCATCGACGGACACAGCGGAATCGTCTGACTCGGAAGATGATGCAGCCATTCTGGTGGAGGAATCTACCGATGAAGATGAGGATGCAGCCATTCTGGTGGAGGAATCTGCCGATGAAGATGAGGATGCAGTCATTCTGGTGGAGCATGATTCGGACGGATAATTCTGTTTTATTTTATGTATATATATTTTTGTTATTTATAAATAAATGTATTAAGAGTTATTCTTTTTTTATTTCATTTCATATACAATAAATAACAGTAGTAAAGTAAAGAATAAAAAATTGCTTTAATATAAGAAATAACGGGGTACTTATTTAAGTAAATTGGTTATTCGTATTTGGACTGTCGGTCAAAAGTGTTGCAAAAGGTGTATCGAGGTCACAGTTGTCCTCCAGTACCGTTTCTACTCACTTCCGACCTTTAGTTTTGCCGCAGCAGACTTTTTCCCGGAACGGCTAGTCGTATCGCTCCGAAAGTGGTTGCAATCGCTTCCCAGTGATCGATTTAGTCGAAAACGATACCTCGCGTGTCCTCGGGCGTCTTCGGGTGGCTTCGGGAAACTTCGGGAGTGTTCGGCATGAGTTCGGCTTTTCGCTTAAAATTGCAGCCTTTGCATGTGTGAACTCCCCTGAAACGTGTTTTGATTTTTTTATTCCCCCAATCCTTGACAAAACAGTGAATAACGCGTTCGGTAGTGTTCGGATCGATTCGGAAATTATCGGAATCGATTCCCAGTGGTCAGTTTAGTCGAAAACGATACCTCGCATGTTCTCGGGCGTCTTCGGGTGGCTTCGGGAAACTTCGGGAGTGTTCGGCATGAGTTCGGCTTTTCGCTTAAAATTGCAGCCTTTGCATGTGTGAACTCCCCTGAAACGTGTTTTGATTTTTTTATTCCCCCAATCCTTGACAAAACAGTGAATAACGCGTTCGGTAGTGTTCGGATCGATTCGGAAATTATCGGAATCGATTCCCAGTGGTCAGTTTAGTCGAAAATGACCCCTTACGCGTGTCTGAGTGTACTTTGGAAGTTTTTCAGTTGTTTATATATGTATATATTTTTTTTTGTCCAATATTTGTGTATAAATAAATGTATTAAAATTTATTTTTTATTTCATCTACGATGAATACATTATTACTTTCTACATTTACATTTTTTACATTTTTTCTAACCTAACCTAACCTAACCTAATTTTTTTCACATTTTTGCATTTAAATTTTTTTTTACATTTTTTCTAACCTATTTTTTTACATTTAAATTTTTTACATTTTTCTAACCTAATCTAACCTCATTTTTTTCACTTTTACATTTTTACTTTTATATTTTTTTACATTTTTTCTCTTAACCCTAACCTAATACTAAATTTATGTACAAACATTTTTAATGCAACATTCTGTAGTGTGTTTACGCACTACCTTATTCCCAGTTTCTTCTTTATAGCATTTAGCTTCCTTGTACATCTCTCAGAGGCTTTGCGACGCTTCGCAATGCCTCTGAGCATTTCATCGGCCCGAGAATTCAACATCTCCGCCTTCCTTTTGAGGGACTGCGCGTGATCCTTTAATTTGCTATCATCATCAGTTGCACTTTTAAGTTCCCTATCCTCCCGCTGCAACTGTTCATACATGTTCAAAAAATTTTTGAAAGTTTCATTTTGCTCTTTTTGGGAGAATAACTCCGATTGTGAATCAGAATCACTTTCATTCACAACCAGAGCACGGTTACAGGGTTCCTGCGTTGGCAACACCGCATGAGAGCATCCTGGCAACGGCGCGCTCGAACATACCGGTTGCACTTTCGTCGGCTTTTTTGCAGCATCTTTTTTCGGTTTCTTAGCTACCGACTTTTTTGCAGCAGCTTTTTTAACCACCGGTTTCCTTCCCGATAACGGCTTTTTATTTTTAGCTGCTGCTTTCTTAGGCTTTTCAGGTATCTCTACCTGCCCCTCGTCTGAGCCAACATCGGGAATAGGGCTCAGGCGAGCAGGTACAGATGCTTGCGCCGATAAAATTCTTCTAAGAATCGACACGTCATCATCTTTCTCGGTATTCTCTACCTGCGTCTGCTTTGTAGATGTTGAAGGATGCGTCGTCATCTTCTTTTGGCCTTTCTGCGAAGAAATCTTTGGTTGCGCAGGTTGAAATTCGTCCTCAGAATTTGTCTCCGTAACCGTAGGGAACCTAGACCACGCGGCGTTCGGGTAGGCCTCTCCATTAGATGTACTAGCTCTGGCTTCATCTGAAGCCAAAGCCTGCGCGTCCAATTCGGAGAAATCGTAATCACCCAGCATATCGTTCAAATCGGTCAAATCCGTCGGGATTTCAATATCCGGAACTAAACCCACGCCAGGGCTCGTCTGGTTGTTCGCCACACCATTACCCGGACAAGCGTCGCCATTGTCACCCACGCCAGGGCTCGTCTGGTTGTTCGCCACACCATTACCCAGACAAGCGTCGCCATTGTTCGCCACACCATTACCCGGACAAGCGTCGCCATTGTCGTCTTGCCCTGGCATATAATTAATTAAGTATGCTGCCACAGCACTCAACAAAGCGCCTCCCTTACCGCTACCACCAGAAACACCAATCTTTTTTTGTCCTACCATTGTCACAACAAACACAAAACGGACACGAGAAACGGGCACGAAACACAAAACACAGAACACAAAGAATGCTAGGAATAGAGCAGACAGCACTATTTTGCACACTTCTTTACAACTCGAGAGCTGGAGACGGAAAGAATCTTTGTAGCATCTCTGAAGCCCATAACGCTGAACTAACCCCTCCACTCCCTACCACTCTTGTTCCTATTGGTTCAAATTATTTCCCTACACACTCTAACTAACCCCCTACTTCCCACCCCACTCTTCCTATCGTCTCTCTCTATCTTATTGCCTACGGTACTCATACAATAAAAATACCATTTAGTAATTTAAATCTTTATTTATAAATTAACATTTTATTTCATACAAATATCTCTTACTTCGACTTACACATAACATGAAATATCACAATGAATTTTTCAATTGAATATTATAATTGTCGACCTTTGCGTTAACAAGTAGAAACATTATTAACAATTAATCACTCAACTCATTCATTGCTTTGAGTAACACATCTAGTTTATAATCATCCTTTAAAACATTTCGTTCAACGACACTATTTAAGGCTGATATTAACCACTTTAAATTCTGTTCTGGTTCACTCTGAAAAAATGTTATGTCTGAGTGACCCCAGGGTAGAGTTTTAGTGGTATTGGGAATCACAAAACGTTTATCGTCATAATAAGAAAGAGCAACTTTATTCCGCATTTCTGTATAGATATCATGCAAGTGACTTCTGAAAGTATTCATTTTACGAAATATTAACCCGCCCTGCTCAACAATTTTTCTGTAGTCATCTATTGTAAGTTGTTTTTCAATCACAGATTTCTTTACTCCCTTGGCTTTTTTCAACTCATTACCGACCGATTGCACGTAGTACGCTTTCGCTCCAGTACCATAAAAGCTGATAATAGGATCTTCGGGGAATTCGTCTTTCATATTCCCAAGCACAGACGAGCCTTTTGGAATATTAAATTTATTTCCCTCCCTGTAATTAGAAGTATCAAATTTTTCTGGATTTTGTACAATAAAGTCATAGAAGTTATCTGTATAAACTTTCATAATTAAGGAATCTGTGTCGGTGTACAACAAAGAAGCATTAGCACCGAATTGACGTTTAATAACACCATAAAAAAAATTATACAGTACCGTCTTCGATAATTCAAGAATACAAAATCCTACGTAAATTGGTTTGTTATAGACTACTTGCAATTTGCTCATTTCAATCGCTACAAAATCCTCAGAAAAAATTGTGCAAGATTTGAAATTTGGACGAGCGATTAATGCGTTTGCACCTATAGTTCTTCTAACATTTTCCCAATGAGTAATCAACTTTATATCTCTTCTATTATCAACATTTTCCATGGTTTTACCAAATACTGCATTATTCATTAATTTATATTGGTCTTTTTCAAATTTATTGGTCGCTGAATTTCTCATTTGCGTATTTAAATCGATGTATTTTTTTAACCAGGGCGACTGCTTGAACTTAAGTACTCTATGGGTTTTTAACACCATTAAACCATTTTCAATGGCTTGTTTCAAGTTTCTATAATGCACAACATATCGTCTCTTATCATTCAAATTTGGGATTAATTTTGGTGATTTTGATTTTGATTGGGGGGGTATAATATTTTCTACTAAGAAAGGGAGATCTGAATGTAAATCGTGTAACTCTTGCGGATAATGTATGTCTACTTCAAAAACATACCCGTGTGGACTCTCGTCTGAAATATTAGTAACATCTAAGTCGATAATTTTTCTTTCGGACAGCCACTCAAATCCCCCTGTTGGTAATGCTTGGGACATACTATGACCGTATAAGTTCGTAGCATCAAGATATGTGATAAATGACGACGGTTCTGAGGGATCATAATTGGGTACAAACTTATTATTTGCGATATGCTTCCTTTCTGTACACTGGCTGACACCACCGCGTATAGCTTTTTTAAAAAAATGTATCATATCGATATCTGTTAACAATTCAAGTTCTACCGCTGTTAGTTTCAACATAGCGTCCCAAGATAAACCTGGAGCTGTGTAATATTGAGCTGGATCCAATTTATATTTATTCACGCAAATTTTACGAAAATTTTCAAATACGTCACACAAAAGAAGGACATCTGATTTTAAATACAGGTCTGAATAGTCACCCAAACTCTGGCACTCAAACAATTCCCACACATTTTTAGCCCTTTCATAATCGTCATCTGATATATGTGTTTCATTTAGGCTGTCATAGAATTCCTGCTTGGTGGGTAGAACACGATTATTTAATTTCTCTAAGTTATCTACGAAACTATATGGAAATACACCCTTCCGTCGCATTAAAATAAATTTTGCATTATCGGTAAAAAAGTTCTTCATTGTAACCATTTGACCTTCATTTAAATTTTCCCCTAAATTTTGTAGTGATGCTGACATAAATTTAAAACTATCGATGAAACGTAACCGCAAATATTTATTTTTTGTTTCCCCCTTGTCAGTAACGTAATCATGCATGTAAAGATGTTTTGTAAAAGATATATATTTTTCTTTGTTTTGTGGTATTACGTCAACTTTATCTTTATGAGCGCATAACTCTTTTACAAATAAGTGAATATCGTATCCACTCATGTTGTGAAATATGATAGGTACAAAATTTGGTAGTTTATAATTTAAATTACAGATCGAGTGCGCGGCACCGAATCGTATCTTACCAGTTAAGTGGCAATGATCTTTCACCTTTATATCACCTTCTGCAAAAGGCTTCTCACATATACCACAGATGGTTGCATTGTCAAAATTTTCTCTTTCTATCGCTGTAAGCGGGGACATGGGGATTACATCTTTCATATATCTATTATAAATTTCCCTTAAATCAGCCTCTATACATGATACAAATACTTTTGCTGCATCAGATCCGCGATATAGTTCAAATTTAGAAATGCTATTATCAAAGGAACATTTTATGTAATACGCGAAAGAGTAAGGTTCATGAATAAACGTTTTGTTGGTATAAGAGCGTTCAGGATTTGGCTCGCAAGTATTTATCGGTTTCAAAATGGATTCAAAGTCTGCATATACTACAAATGGTACTTGCATTTGTCTGTCAAAATTCTCAAATTTTAATATATTTTCCGGTACACGTTTCCCATATTTATCAACCCGAAATTGTGTCGATGGTGTTGTAGTGTAAATATGATTACAATCATTTGTTTGGTGAGACATTAGCTGACGTTCGTTACAGAAATACAGCAAACACCCATCACAAAAATATTTTCTATGTCCGTGAGCGGATATTTGATTTGATACTAATCCAGATAAATTTTTTATCCAACAATAGTGAGTTTTAGCACAATCCGATTTACAATGATGATTCTGATCACATTCCGCGGAAATTAATAATAAGTTAACATGAATACGTAGTTTCTTCTGAGAATAACGCAAAGGTCCGACAACATCATATTTTACTTTATTATTCTCGAATTTCTTTTCTAACCCATACACATTAATAGATATATTATTCAATTCCTCAAATTTTGAAATGTCTCTCAATTTCATTGGAAAATTCATACCTGTCAAATTTAGAACTCTTGAATAATGTGGATAAGATGACATTTGAGATGTACCACCATTTGCAGGATACAATGCTGAAGTGACTGCCCAAGCAAAACAGTATTGGTCCTGGTTTTCTATATTCACTACGGCCTTCTTATTTGCGATGAACTTTGGTAACTTGATATATGATGAACCACCCATTGGACTGTACTTGTTTATATTAATTTCAACAAATTTTATTTGTTCGAGGGCCCACCCTAAAAATAAAAAAAAAATGTCAATTGTTATTCCACATACCAGAAGATATTTACATACCAGAATCACGCTCTTGGAACTCAGTAGTTTGCGCAACCATCATGTCTATAAAAGTGTCGAGTGCAATGTTTAAATCCACACCTTGATCCAATATTTTATTACACGTATTAAACGATTTAATTTCAGCTATTTCTTGTGCTTGTAATATATAGCTGGCAAATGTCTCCATGTTTACTTTCACAGTTTTATGAAGTAATAAGATTTCTTCTAGTAAATTCAATATTTTATGTCGAATTTCGTTGAAAAATATTATATAGTCCAGTTTCTCATTATCACTATGCACTCGGTATGTTATGATTCTATATTTGAAAGCACTACGAACAATTTCTGTACCATCCATCAAACGTACACATGAATTTGTTCTGTGTTGTAGTGTTCTTTTATGAGACTTCATTTGGTTAGTTGTTAAAGTCACATTACAGCTATAACACGTCTGCATAATTACCGATGTTGATGGATTCGAATCCAATTTCACTTTCTTTGCTGGCGGTCCATTACCATTTAAACTGTTACACGCCTCCCTCTGATGACGTCGCATATTGTCACTGCGAGTGAAGCTTGCACCACAAAAACTGCACGAATACATATTTGCTTCTTTACTCTAGGAAATTGACGTTAAGAATGATCCCATATTAACTCCTTTCACTCTTTTATAGAAAAGATATACTACGTCACAAAATATCAAACCACGGCACATTACGAGTTGCGTGGCAAGGAGGAAGCTCCGTCCTTGCATTCTCTAATAGTGTTAGCCAAGGCCAAGGTCACCGCAAGTGATCGTTCTGGGTAACAGCAACACTGCGCCCTTGAAGTCGAAACGCACTGCGGCCGTCCAAGGTCAAGGTCACGGTATATGCTAAGCGAACCTACGGTGCCACCGTGGCCTTGAAGGAACGGACCACAGATGCACGGTCAAGGTCAAGGTCAGTGGTGGGGGGAGACCGACCTACGGCTAACTTCCTCTACTGACACAATTCGAAACGCTTCTACAGAAAGTTTAATATTTATTTTAATGTAGGTATATTCAATTTTTAATCGGGAAAAACCCGTCTATTTACCACTCTATGTGATAAAAAAATAAAACATACAGGGTACTATTTGAAATATTAGAGTTATGATAAATTGTATTTCCATGAAATGAACAAATGGGAAAACATTTCTAAATCCAGGCAAATGAACGAATTAGGCCAATTTTAATTTGTTGAGAAGTACCCTTTTATTCAAATTCAAAGTCTGCTTCGAATTTTTTAAAATTTGTTCCTGAATTTCAAAGTCAACTAGAAATAGTAAATCAATGCCATTTTTAAGGTTATTTTTCATCCGATTTTAAATCTGAAAAATACGCTGGAAAGAGAAATTACAGCTTTATGAGAAAATTGACTTAAATATACAACAGGATGCTATTTAAAATAAGAAATTTGTGGCAATTTTCGGCCATACTGATTTTATTTTCCATACTGATTTTATTTTATTATCAATTTACTTATAAACCTGATTGCATTATTCTCACAAAAACATGGCAAATTCAAGACTTAGCTTTACATATCATTAAGGATTATAATGTCATATATAATGAAAGTACCTTTAACCAGAACGATGGCATTATTATCTATATTAAATCAGAATATAACTTCTCATACAATATTATACCACTAACTATCAACAATATAATCTCTAATAATTTAAAATTTCTTGTTAAAGACATTTGTATAGTAGCTGCATATAAATCCCCATTCACATACTGTACAGAGTTTGTGGAAGATACAAGAAGCTATCTTATTGAAAGTAATATAAATAAAACAGATTATTTTATTTTTGCTGGCGACATTAATATAGATATATACATACTGATAGTACTATTGAATACTTAAATACTATGAATGAATTTGGATTTGTCTCGACAATAAATGAATATACTAGGTGCAAAGAAACCAGTAACTCCTGTATTGATCATATATTCGTAAAAACAAAAACAGATCTAGAATAGCTGCTTCCCATTATAATAAAAACAACACTCACTGATCACTATTTTATATATTTACAAATCATAATACAAAATACAAGTGTAAAGAATGAATGCCAATATTATAACAATGAAATTTAAAAAATTGATAACAATAAATTAATATCCTGTCTGAAAAAAATTCACTGGCACATAATTTACCAAATCAATGATTGTAAAGTTGCAACAAACAAATTAAAAAAAAAATCATGAAATGTACCAGAACAACAAAAGTAAAAAAAAGAAAACGTAAAACATGGATCACTGGGGGTTTAATAACGTCAATAAATGAACGGGATCGGATGTATCGTCAACTCTTAAAAGAACCGAATAACAATATCCTCAAAGAAAACTATTTAGCATACAGAAATAAGACAAATGATTTAATTATGAAAATAAAAACTGAGTACTTTAAAAATAAAATTAATGCTAATAAAAAAGACGCGAAAAATGTATGGGATACTATAAAGGAAATATGCACACACAAAAAAACATAACATAGAATAAACACAATCCTTAGTAACGGACAGGTCATAGATGATATTAAATCTATTGCAAATTTGTTCAATAATCACTATGTTGCAGTCGGAAAAAATCTATCTGACCAGATAAGTCCTGACCCAAACTATATTGCACCAAAAAATAGAAATATTTCGAACACTATTTTTATATCACCAACCAGCTTCGTAGAAGGTGCGCAAAACGCCAAACAAATCTCGAATAGACAATTAAAAAAACAAAATGTCTTCTGTATAAGTAATCAGGAAAAAATTAAAAATCCGACAATACTGTCCAGTATGAATTACAGAAGAAGATATTTTGTTATTTTGTTGGTATTGTTGAGCAACTATGGATAAACATTAAATATAAAAAAATGACTTTATTAGTTGGAATTGTCTATCGACCGCCTCAAAATAATGTTGCAGACTGTGTTGAGGTCTTTGATAACATCTTGTCAAGAATTGTGCCTATATACGAAAAAATAATTATCACCGGTGACGTGAACATAAATTTACTCAATTTGAGTAACCCCTTGTCGCAATGTTTCGATGGTTACGGTTTTTCTCAGGTTGTGGATGAACCGACTCGCACTACCCAACATTCTGCTACCTTATTAGATCCAATATTTATCAGTGACATGGAACTGTTTTGTAATAGTGGTACCCTAAATGCGGATAATATATCAGATCACAGATTAGTTTTTTGTAACATGAATATTGCAATTAAACTGTCTAAACAAAAAATCTATACTTTCAGGGATTTTAAAAATTTTGAATATGAATTGTTTATGACAGATCTCAATATTACACCCTGGCAAAATATTTTATATCTTAACAATGTAGATGAAAAAGTTCACTTCTTGACAGAAAATATTATTCGTTTGTTTGATATTCATGCTCCAATACGCACTGTACGTATAAATAAGCCTTATGCACCCTGGCTCACTAATGTAATAAATAATATTATGAAAGAGAGAGACAAAGCCCATGACAAGTATAAAAATCCAGAACTCAGGTAAATTGGGAATACTACAAAGAGTTACGTAATTTTACTACAGCTGCTATCAAAAGAGAAAAAGCTGCATACCTAAACTGTTCCGACGAACATGACAGTAATCAGTTATGGAAAAAACTAAAAGCAATGAATATACTGTCTAAACCCAAACCCAACCTTCCAGAAAATTTGCAAAATTTTACAAAAATAAATGAATATTTTTCTAAGGTGTATAACAGCGATAAAGCAAATCATAATGTTGTAAATCGGTATCTAACATCAAAATTTAAAGAAAATGCCCAATTCACATTTACTCTGGTCAGTCCTGAGCAAATAAAAGATATCACATTACACTTAAAATCCGATGCTTGTGGCATAGATAAAATATCCCTACAAATGTTGAAATTATGTATGCCTGAGATATTAGTTTACATAACTCACATAATTAATTTATGTTTAGAACAGGGCAAATTTCCTGATTACAGGAAAAGTGCTGTAGTCTGTCCAATCCCTAAAGTTACCTCTCCATTAGACTATAATGATTTAAGACCCATTAGCTTGCTGTCAGTTTTGAGCAAAATTCTCGAAAAGGTGGTTTATTTGCAGCTTAACGATTTCTTTAATCAATACAAAATGTTCCCAACAAATCAGTCAGGTTTTAGGCGACAACATAGTACCACTACAGCACTACTAAATATTTCAGACATTATCGGTGGTTTGGATCAAGGTCTGGCAACTGCATTGGTCTTGCTTGACTTTTCCAAAGCCTTCGATACTGTTGATCATGACTTGCTATGTGCCAAATTACAGTATTATGGCCTCGAAAATAAGGCACTGATGTTTTTTCAGAGTTATTTAAGTAACTGCTATCAAATTGTTCGAACTAATCTAGGTATTTCTCAACCAGAACCAATCCCTTCCGGTGTACCACAAGGATCCATATTGGGGCCACTGTTGTTCCTGGTATACATATTTGATTTATATACCAAGGTAGAAAACTGTAATATACAGTCATATGCTGATGACACACAAGTTTATTTAAGATTTGATCCGACGAAATATGACATTGCAGCTGATAAAATAAATGAAGACCTTGGAAATATTAGTCAATATTGTAAAGAGCATAAGCTAAAATTAAACTCAAATAAAACAATCACTATGCTATTTTGTTCTCGATCGCATTATGAATATTTAAAAGTAAATCTGCGTTTGAAAATTGATGATCAACAACTATCATTTGAAAGTCGCGCTAAAAATCTTGGCATAATATTTGATAAAAATTTTAGGTATATTGAGCATGTAAATAATTTACTTAGAAAATCGTATGTACGTTTAAAACTCTTGTATGCAAACAAATCCATACTCAATTACAAATCAAGAAAGAAATTATGTGAGACAATGGTCATGCCTATATTTTATTATTGTGATATTGTTTATTATCCGTGTTTGGATAAAAGCACTAGGAATCGTATTCAAAAAGTGTAGAATACATGTTGCCGGCTCATTCACGACTTGAGAAAATTTGACCACATCAGTGACAAATTTAAACAGCTTAATTGGCTGAATATACACAGCACCTGGTTGTATCATCTTTTAGTTTTTGTTCAACCTCTTCTTATAACTTCCACCCCTGATTATCTCAAAAGTAAACTCGTGCCTAGAAATGAAGTACATGGTCGAACTGTCAGAAATAATAACATGTTGACAATGCCGCAACACTCGTCTGCTATATTTCAGCGGTCCTTCTCGTATACTGCCGTACATCACTACAATATGTTGAATAATACGACAAAATGCTACTCTCTAGTTAAGTTTAAAAAAGAGCTTAAGGCATATTTATTTGCTAGGCAAAAATAATTATTCATCTTTTATATTAACTGGTTGTTATTTACATTTTCTCTTTTTCTTTTTTTATTTAGTTTATAGTGTCTACAAATTAGTAATATCCTCTTTATGTATATTTTATGTTATGTGTGTGCCAGAGATACTGCACTTTATATTTCTCAATTGTAAATATAATACTTTAGAATAAGAATCTTAATGTCATTTTTATTATTCTTTATGTAAATATCGTAAATGTACCTCTGGCATTTGGGGTTAAGTGGAAGAATAGTCCTGTGACTAAACTTCGCCCTTTATGAACCTTTCATAATAAAGACCTTTATTATTATTATTATTATTTTAGTTTATTTCAAACATATATTTTAAAAACAAACTGCTTGCCTTGTTTTACTTTAAGTTTTACTCTAATACCTGTTGACTTAATGTAAACGATAACTTAACATTATAATATTAATAGGTACCTATTGTTTATTGCTTTGCTCTTTGACCTTTTTTTACAAAACGATTTAAAAAGAGAGCGGCGCCAGAATTGAACTTTGCATAGACTGAAAATAGTTATTGGACCGGCCCTGTGCGTATACTAGGCATCAGAGTGTTCGTTTGCCATGAAAATACCGAAAGGACTTTACCTTTAACTTTGTCCGATTTCAGCCGAGGAAAGATAAAAATAGACCGAATAAAGTCACAATAGAGGATATTTTTGGTAAGTCAATAAATAAAAATATTCGGACACCTATCGAATAGGCAAAGTGAATTAGTTTCATGAAACCGATGTATTTAAATTTTATGATGTCTGATCGAAGTAAATTTTTACGTGGGTATACCATCAATTGCGATCATTTGTCGTAAAAATACCATTTGCAAATTCCTGTCAGATTAAACAATACTAAGAAAAATTGCGCTCAGGTTCATTTTATGTTATATGGGACGATGAGAAAGTGCTGTGCAGGTGCATCTATTCGAGACTGATTGTTATTGAACGGTTTGGTAAGGAAAGAATAACTAAGAGAAACGTGGGTGCCATGTAAGAAAAGCCTCTTTCAAATATTGAGGTAGTGTGTTGTAGTACCGTATATACAGGGTGTCCCGTAATAACGTCCAAAAAATTTAACTGTACATTCCCTGTCGAGAATTAAGACGAGTTCTTCGTATACAAATAACCCTTTCCTGTCCAGCTACACTCCCTTAAAGAGGTGTACCAAAAAACCCGGTTTTTAATTCAAATCAAAAGCGATGAGCACAATTATCATGTTAGTGTAAAATACTAAAAGTAGGCTGGTGTCAAATTATAGTTTGACAACATTACGTTGTTTTTTGCCTTTGAAATAATAAGATAATCATTCCTTACTACTTAATACTAGTAGTTTTCTAACCAGATTTTAAAATACATAGTTTTAGTAATGATGGATATGCAGACTACATTTAATTTATGGTAAATGTAAAGGAAATGCTTCAGAACGATATCGTCGTAAGTTCCCTACTCGTACTGTGCCAAATGTTCGCATTTTTTTAAATATTCACTTGAGATTCGGAAAAAATTGGGGTATTTTAAAAAAAGGAGTCAAGATTGTGGTCGTCGGAGACAAATAGGAGATGCAATGGAGGCACAAATATTACATTCTTTTGGTGAAAATCCTGACGTAGTATATGACAGGCTGCTCTTCAATTGCACATGACAAGAACGTCAGTATGGAGGATTTTGAAAAGGCAAGGACTTTACCCCTATCATTTACAGAGAATACAAGAGCTGTTCCCTCGTGACTTTCCAGTAAGACTTGATTTTTGTAGAATTATACTTAGGTAGCCGTTAGATTTTACAAGAAAAGTACTATTCACAGATGAATTCTGCTTTACTCAATATGGAGTTTAAATTTTCGTAACCAGCGTTTATGGAGCGACGATAATCCTCACGCTGCTGGCGCTGTTATAAATAGAAGTTATCAATACAACGTTTCAATAAATATTTGGGCCGGAATTATAGGCAATAAATTAATAAGGCCTTTTGAGCTACCAAACAGTTTAAATGATCCAACTTATTTAAACATTTTACAAAATGGCCTGTATCAACTTCTAGACGATTTACCTCTTGCATTACGTCAAACACTGTGGTTTATGTAGTATGGTGCGCCACCTCATTATTCTTTAGAGGTTCGATAATGGCTACACTCAACATTTAGAAATCAATGGATTGGAAGAGGGCTAGAAGCCACGACTTTTGGGGATACTTGAAAAATGTTGTTTATTCGACACCTGTCCCTAACGTTGAAGTTTTAAGAGAGGGAATTTTTAATGCTGCCATTGAAGTTCGAAATTCTCCACATCTTTTAAATAGTTTGTATGACAATTTTAGGAAACTGTTGCAAAAGTGTATTCAAGTTGTAGGTCGTCATTTTGAACAAATGCTTTAATATCTAAAAACAACAACCGTTGTCTTCATGTTTAATTTTTTTTACTGTTTAAATTCACCTTTTGTGTATTTTGTGTTAGTTTTTTTAGTTTACTAATAAATTTGCTTTTCAATACTTCCATCTTTAATTTGTAATTATAATTTGATACCAGCCTACTTTTAGTATTTTACACTGATGTAATTCTGCTCATCGCTTTTGATTGATCCTTAGGCAGATGTAATTTAATTTTTTTCTCAAAAATGGTCGATTTTAGGAATTTTTTTCAAGAGATAAAAAGTTTCTAAATGAATCATAATGTTTAGTTATTTTAATTGAAAAAATAGCAGGCAGAAAGATATTTACAAAATTTCAAGAAGGGTAGTTAATTTCACCCCTTTGTGTACATACCAGGTGGATGAAATGATTTCGTTAGATGCCTTTTGATGAGTAACCGAGATGTGCCAAATTTTGTCTTTTTCCGATTACATTATTTTGAGATAGAAATTAAAATCAGTTTTCTTGGCACACCCCTTTAAGGGAGTGTAGCCGAATAGGAAAGGGTTATTTTGAAAATTTTTTTACGAAGAAACCGTCTTAATTTTCGACAGGGAATCTACAGTTAAATTTTTTGCACGTTATTACGGATCCTATTATGTAGTTCTCATCTTCTCATTAAATATGAGGAATTATTTGGTGTCAATTAGTCTTTTTAAGAAACTACAGTATAAATAGTTTACTTACTATTTTTAGCTCATGATTGACGTATGGGGTAACATAATAACTATTATTATTATTATTATTAGCCTTTACTCGAGTCCGAGTATAAAGAAATGTTACAGTCGATAGATTGTGTGTAATAAAAAACAAGTAAAAGGTGTAGTCTATTGTAATTCCCATTCATCTACGGTGCACAGGACTATGGCTATAGAGGCCAATTCGGGAGAGCACATGTCGACCGCAGTCAGGACAAACATAGACCTGGTTAGGTCTTGGATTCGGCCTTCTTGCAGCAACATTTCCTTGATAGCTGGCAACAACCCCTCGCCTTTCAGTTCTGTCCGCTGCAAGTTGTTCCCATTGCTCGTCTGGAATACCGCAGGATTTTAGATTTTCATGGAGAACGTCTTTGAACCTCTTTCGTTGACCGCCACGCCTTCTTCTACCGCTTAGCAATTCACCATAAAGTGTACATTTAGGAAGGCGATTATCATGCATACGATGAACGTGACCTGCCCATCTTAGGCGTGCTCTTGAAATAAGCACCTCAACTGGAAGGCTGTTTGCTCTCCTGAGTACTTCCACGTTTGATATGTGATGGAACCAACGGATTTTCATCATACTTCTGAGGTGTCTTTGCTGAAAACGTTCTAATTCTTTCACATGACGACGGTAAGTGACCCAGCTTTCACACCTATATAGCAATGTTGGAATGACAACTGCTCTATAGACAGTCATTTTCGTTGACAAAGCAAGGTCGTGGTTGTCATATACTCTCTCTCTCTAAATCTCCAGAGTGCTCTAGATGCAACGTTAATTCTATTGCGAATCTCGCTGTCCATGTTTGCTTTGTCATTAACAACGTTGCCTAAGTAATTGAACTGATCCACCACGTCAAGAGAATTTCCGTTAAGTGTAATGTCTATTTGGTTCACTTGATGAGGAGTTGACATAATCTTAGTCTTTCCAATGTTGATTTTATGTCCCAAGGAATTATAGCTCTGGGTATAGACGTCTAAAAGTTCTTGAAGCTCTTCCGATGTAGAGGCTAAAAGTGCACAGTTATCCGCATACTGGAGATCACAAATGAATCGTGTGCGTGTCTTCGTGAAAGCTCTAAAGCGCCCTATGTTAAAGAGACCGCCATCAGAACGGTATCTGAGACCTATTCCTCTGACTGTCAGTTTGTTGTCAACAATAATTGTTAGAGCAGTGGTAAACAAATTAAAGAGTAGGGGTACCAGGACACATCCCTGCCTAACTCCAGTGAGGGTTTGGAAAGGTTCGGTTGCCTCATTATTATACATAACCTGGGCGTTGTTGTTTGTATGTAGACTGCGACATACTTCCACAAATTTTCTAGGGATACCTAAGCGGAGCATAATTTTCCAGGGCACTTCCCTGTCCACCGAGTCAAACGCCTTGGTTAAATCAATGAAGGCCATGTGAATTTCTCCTTGATGTTCGAGTGCTTTTTCTTGAAGCTGTTTAAGTATGAAGATTAGATCCAATGTGCCTCGGTTTGGTCTAAAGCCAATCTGTGTTTCAGGAAGTAACTTTTCCTTTACAGGTGTTAGCCTATTTGCCATCGCTTTAGTGAGTATCTTCCCTCCAACAGCCAGGAGAGCTATACCCCTGTAATTTCCAGTCCGCAGCGCTCCATTTGTTTTTGACGAGGTTGATTAAAAGTGTATCACGAAACTCCTGCGGAGCTTGACCACTTTCCCACACGACATCAAACAGTTTTTTGAGGTAGGGCATGAGCTCTGACGACACAGCTTTAAAGATCTCAGCTGGGAGTGAGTCGGCGCCGAGAGATTTGTTATGTTTTAGCTGCCCAATGGCGATTAAGATCTCTTCCGTTGTTAGTGGTTTATCTAAGTCTTCGAAGGTGTCATATTGAGGGATAAGATTTATAATATCGCGATCGGCTTGACTTTGCTGGTTAAGAATGTTAGAGTAGTGTTCTTTCCATCGGACTCTTATTTCCTGGTCTTCTTTGAGGAGATTTCCATTTAAATCTTTAATAGGGCACATATTTTTCCGACTGGGGCCGTACACTGCTTTTACTCCTTGAAAGAAATTCCTGTAGTCGTGTAAATCGGCGTACCTTTGAATTTCTCTGGCATTACTTGCCCACCACTCGTTCTTTATTCTTCTGATTTCGCGTTGCGTTTCATACTTAGATTGGGTAAAAGCTTCTGCTTTTGATGAGTCGTTGGGGTGGTTGATAGCGTTTTGGAAGGCAATATGTTTGCGGTCAAGAAGTTCTTGTGTAAAAGCTTCATTATCATTGAACCAGTCCTCCTGTTTTTTACTTGCTGCAGTGCCAAGAATTTCCTCACTCGCACTTTTTAAACTGTCTTTAATTTGTGTCCAGGTAGTAGCGACATCTACAGAATTGGTTTCTTCTAGTGTACTCAAATTCTCTTGAACTTTTTGCTTTAACTGTTCGACGGTTTGTTGGTCACGCAATTTACTAATACAGAGACGGGGTCTACGTTTTACTTGAGTTCTTCGGTGTTTGGGTCTCATAACAATGTTCGTTTTAGAGACAACAGGACGATGATCGGTCCAACATATAATAACTATAGGGATATTGTAAACCTACCTCATGCTAGGTTGCTAAATTCTCTACAATTTCAATAAATTATATTGAGTTAAATATTGGAAATACTTGTGGAAACAATAATCCATATATGGATAAATCAGTCCTTTATTAAATTCCATTTCGTATATTATATAATCAATAGAGTGCTTATATCTATATTTTTTTAATCTCAAAAATGAAGTATTACTTTTGTTAATATGAAATTCAACTATAAAATTGTTATCTCCATAACCCTAAAATTTTTGCCGTATCAACTCATCTGATAATTTCATTATTTAATATTATTTTGACATTGTCATTCTCAATCTTTCTCCTTAGCTCTTCATTTCCAACATACGTCACTACCTGGGGGTTTATCTTTCATGCTTTGTCGTTCCATAATTGACTGACTAAATCTAAATTTAATCGGTTGCCACCCTCTACGGCTTTTTCTGCTCTAACAAACATCTATAGCTGGAAGTCATTAGCGTACAGTTTGTAATGTGCGTAGGTATGTAATTGAGGTAAACTAAAAGTAAATATTGTGAATAAAATAGGCCCGAATATGCTACCTCGAGGCACTGAACATTTTATTTCAAGTAGGTCAGATATCTTATCACTAACTTACTTATCATTGCTTTCTAGATGTACATATGGTTTACACTATAAGCAAGGTATAAATAAAATTGTTGTCTTGCGTGTGATGTATAATGCTTTATTTGTTATTCATTTATACATATTTTTTTAAATAAAAATTATATTTTGTTAAGAATTGGGCTGGGTGATGGTTTGGGTTTATCAGGATATTTCAAAGCAAATATATCACACGTTTTTGTTAATAGTTTGTCGCATTCTACATATAATAAATAACTAATAAATTTGAATAATCCTCGTTGGAATAACCCAGGCGAGCCATAATGCAATTAAATTTATGAAGAACAACTACTAGTACCAATTTAACAACTAATTTGACAGATCTTCTATTATATTTGCTTGCGTGGCCGATTTAGTTACAGTTAGATAAAGAATTTTTACAAAATAATAGGATTCTTTGAATTTTCGTATATATCCTAAAAGCCGTTGTATTAGGTATAGGAAAATAAATGTAAATTGTCCATATTGTTAGTAGTAGAATTTGATAATAAATATTGATGGTTTTAAACTGTATAGGCGTGATCGAGGAACCAGAAGTGGTGGGGTGTGCATATACACCAGAATTCCCTGAATACATCATTAATTTGCAAAAACTATAACATTGAGTAACTCTGGATATCTTTAAAGAAAAAATAAAGAGAAAACGTTGTAATTGGCATCAGCTATAGGCCGTCATCTCAACATGTCGAATATTTTTGTCTCAGTTTCAGGACGTTGTGGGTATTATATCATGTATTGCTACTAATATTATATGTACTGGAGATTTCAATATAAACTTATCAATTTAAATAAAGTACATGTTGAAAATTTTCATTCAATTCTAGATGAATTCAGTATTTCTCAAATAGTCGACTCTCCGACGATGATTACTATCACGTCCGCTACGTTAATTGACCTTATACTTGTTTTAAATGCAGAAAATGTTTTTGAATGTGGTGTCACCGATAGTGAAGTATCGGATCATTAATTGGAATTGAAAGGTAAAGATATATGCTAAACAAAATGGTTACGTACAGAAACTTTAAAAAAATTTACTGTAATAATTTTGGAATAAGATTTATTTGCTAATTTCTTACAATCCACTAATAACATTCAAGTGTACAAAACAATATGCATCTTGGCTTACCGATGTCATCATCATCATCGCTAGTGTTACAGCCCTATGTGGCCCCCGCCTTTCTACAGTTTCTTTCGTCATTCCTGTCGATTCCGTGGCTCTTTCTTTCAATTTCTTGCTCCAATGTTTCGTGCGTCCTCATCAACACCATCTTAGGCCTGCCGCGGCTTCTAGCTCCCACCGGTTCCGACATCATAATCTTTCTTGGGAAATAATTGTCATCCGCTCTGTCGACATGTCCTGCCCACCTGAACCGCCCTATCTTTATGTTTGTTGCCACATCCCAGCCTCTTACTACCTGTTTGTATTTCTTGTAGAGCTCAAAATTGTAATGACGCCGACGGCGCCATACACCGTTGTCACACACCGCTCCAAATATCCGCCTCATAACTTTTCATTCAAAAGTTTGGAGTAGAGTTTCATCAGTTTTACTCAGGGTCCATGTCTCGGATCCATACGTCAGGACTGAAAGTATTAGCGTTTCATGTAACATCAGTCTTGGCTTGAACGACAATTGTCGGCTTTTGAGGTGCTTTCCAAGTCCAAAATAGCACTTGTTGGCAATTACTATTCTGCATTTTATTTCCTCGGACATATTATTTTCGTTGTTTACTGAAGTAAAGTACGTAAAGGTTTGCACTACCTCAAAGTTGTAATCATCTATCGTCATATTTTGTCAGATGTTTCTTGCTCTATTACCTGGTGTCGACGACATAATTTTAGTTTTTCCTCATTCACCATCAGACCCATGTTTTCTACTGCAACAACAAGTGCGGCAAACATCTCTTTAGAATGTCGTACTGTACGTGAAACAACACCCACGTCATCTGCATATACCAATATATGCATGCTTTGTTAAATATCGCCCCCCTGTTATTTAATCCTGCATCTATGACTACTTTTTCTAGTGCTAAATTAAAAAGAAGGCACGCCAACGCATCTCAATGTCTTAATCCTTTATTTGCGGTAAAAGAGTCGGATATTTTATTTTGTACATTGACATGACAAATCTTATTAATTTAGAGGGTATTCTGAGTTCACTCATAGCCTCGTATAATTTAGATCTAATGATGCTGTCATAGTGCCTTAAAGTCTATAAACATGTGGAACGTGTCAATATTGTACTTCGTGGTTTTCTGTAGGATCTGTCGCAGGACAAAAATTTGGCCAATGGTGGATTTGCCTAGCCGGAGACCGCACTGGTATTCTCCCAGCACATTTTCATTATAATGGATCAGTCATCGATATATAATATGGGAAAATATTTTATATATTATATTAAGGAGCGTGATGCCTCTGTAGTTTGATCAGTCAAGTTGGTCGCCCTTTTTATGCAGAGGGCAGATAAGACCAACGCTCTTTTCCTGCGGCATTTCTTCATCTTCCCAGGCCTTCTTGATCATGCTCCAGATGAGATTGGCCAGATTTTGTCCTCCATACTTCTAGAGCTCTGCTGGAATGCCATCGCTACCCGGAGATTTGTTGTTCTTTAAGTATTTAATGGCTTCTTGTACTTCGTTCAGAGTTGGTGGGGCAATGTTGCCTTCAGTATTTGCCGTGGGGGAACCTCATTGTGTTCTTCCAGAACTTCTTCATTGAGATCTCTGAAGTGTTTAACCCATCTTTTTAGTATTTCATTCTCGCTGTTTACTATGTTCCCCTGTTTAGCCAGGACATAGCTGCACCACGGCACTTTTTCATATCGTCGATGACATCATGAGAGCAACAGATCCAGGTTTATGTACAATCTTGATCTTACTGGACTTTGGTAGGGCTTTTGATACTTTAAATTTTGAAAGTTTATTATCAATATTAAAATATATGGGGTTATCAGACAGCGCACATTAATTCAAAATTATATTAAAAACATACAACAGAAAATAGCAATTCAAAATAAAGAATTAAATTATCTAACCTTAAAGTCTGGCGTACCTCAGGGTTCCATTCTGGGCCATCTGTTGCTTACCTTATACACCAGCCAGTTAAATGCCTTCGTTACCGTACCGATGGCACCCAGTTTTGTATTTCATTTAAGCTTGCTGATGTGGATTAAGACCTCAATATGTTTGTTGCTTTAGCCAGGGGTCACTGATTGATCATAAATCCAAGAAAAACTAATAATGTTACATTTGATCCAAAAAATGTGCGTAATAATTTAAAGCAAAACATCAATATAACTATAGACCAAAATAAAATTCGTATAGTTGTGATCGATAGTGATCTCAGGTTTAACAGTCACATTAACAAACTTATGCAAAAATCATATGCAACAATAAAGTTAATTTATGGTAACAGACACCATCTAGAATTATGTTATGTGAAAGCTTAGTGTTGTCATTATTATATTTTGCAGGCTTTGTATACGGATCTAACTTAACTTCTGTATTTAAGCACAAAATACAAAAAATTCAAAACTCATACCTGCGTCTAATCTACGATATTCATAGGCATGAGAGAATAACTTATAAACTGTCTCACATAGGGTGGTTAAATATGGAACGTCGGAGAACAGACGCTGTTTACTATACATAAGTAATTTCACAAAAATTCGTTTAGTAGTTTTTTCTATATATGGATTGTATAAGCTCCCGGCTGGACATACTGTATAGTTTACATGGCCTCGTGAATGTATAAGTGCTAGAAGTTCATGTGTTGTGAATAGTTGTGCGATATTTTCTGATAATCAATTGGCTTTTGAATTTGTCTTTAGGTTTATTAATTTACGTAAGTTAACCCTATACTTAAGTCTGCATAAACTGTTTCTTCCTTATTCATGTAGAACTAGTTCCTAAAGTTGGAAACTCCAATACAAAAGTACTCGCTTATTAACTATACCTAGCAAAGTAATCGTTTGTTTAAATACAAATAAATTACAAAAGTTAATATAGTAGGAAAATATTTTTAAAAACAAACTTTTATTTAAATGTTCTAAAACGAAGAAAATAAACTTTGAAGTAAATCAAACCCATCGGTTTGTTACATTATATAATTTTTTTTATGATATAAAAGCTTGTTGCAAGAATATATCTCGGCACAAGTAAGTAAAAGAAAGGAGATTGCCGCCCAAAATAAATCCGCTATAATACAACAATTTTTTAAATTACTTGTGCCAAAATGTATTCTCGCGACAAGCTTTTATATCATAAAAAAAATTATATAATGTAACAAAATGATGGACTTGATTTACTTCAAAGTTTATTTTCTTCTTTTTAGAGCATTTAAATAAAAGCTTGTTTTTAAAAATATTTTTTTAGTATTAATTTATTTATTAATTTTTTAGTTTTCGCTGGACATGTTTCTAAGTCTGTTCATTTCAATTAATGCGTCATTGAAGCACGGTCGTTTGCCTGTTAATTTACTACAGTCTCGTTCTTCAATCGTTTGATACCCAAATTACTAATTTGATACCTATATTAAGGAGATTGGCAAAAAAATGTAATCCGCCATCTTGTGGCCGTGGTCATTTTAAAATGACGTCACTCACATTTATCGTTTCTTACTTTTCAAGCTCTTTCATTAGATATCCATATTAACTGAGTTGACAAAATCTACATCATTCATCATCTTGTGGCGGTGGCCATTTTGAAAATATTACAATATTGAGTATTGCATATTGTATTGTCATCAGGTCTAAATGTGTATGCAAAATTTCAGTAAAATCGATTAGGAGGAACTGGTTCTAATTCAGCTTGCAAGATTTGACCTAAACAAACAAACATTGCAAGTTAAATAAAAGCTTGCAAAAATGGTAGCTTCCCTGACAATTTCATGCTGAGGGAAAAACAAAGCCGTTATCATTCTTGTTGATAACTATCTAGAATATTTACAATGATTAAAAATTGAAATCATAACTTATATAATATTAACATCTGTCAGAAGTCAGTAGTCCTTTATTTGCGAATATAACACGAATTGTACATTCCAAACTCGTATAGGATTAATATTTACATCCCTAGTGTGCAAAGTTTAATAATAACTTTGACATATCAATTGAACAACATGTGGGATTGGTTAATGCGTGCTAAAAGGCAAAAGGCGCCGCTTGCTCCAGCGAACTCGAATAAGTAGCAATCTGATTGCAGATTTGATTGACAGGAGCTACCAGGCCAACGTAACATTGAATCAGGGTAGCCTCTTAGGGGTTGAATAGTATCTGTAAAGGGCCTATGGGAAAATATGTCAATCACACCGAAGCACTTTGTGTACTTATTTACAGCATCTGTCGTCGTTTTCAAAGTCAACTGATGTCCTTTATTGTGCAACGGTGTGTCCTGTTTTTCGTTAACGCATGTTATGATCAAAGTTGATTGAATTGTCTCGTGGCTTTTGTAAAATAGCTGTTACGAAGCATATAGCGTATTACCTTATTTAGTAACTCAATGGGAATTAGTAAAGTGTTATTAATAATAAAACACAAGATATAGAAGAGGAACAACGGGGTGTCTAAATTACTAGTTACGCCTTTTTTATTATTTTATTTCAATAGAGAATTAGTACTTTGGATGTATTGTCCAGAAGTATGTATGGACGAATTTTAATAATGAGCAAGCATAGATGTTACTATAGGCAGAAGAGTGTGCCACAACTTTCTCTGGCCCAAGATTCTTTCAAACAACTTGATAACATTCCGAAAAGACTATTTTGTGGCAACTATTTCCCATGATAAAAAATTATGCGATGGCCGGGAATCGAACCCGGATCAACTGCTTGGAAGGCAACTATGCTGACCATTACACCACCATCGCACAAGAGAAATCGTAAAATCTATCAAGAATCTGCGGAATATCTCTCAGAAATTATTATTATTATTAAACCAAAAAGAATACAAAATTCAAACATAGGTTTATCCTATACTAAAGTCTACAATAATATATGTATTAGTATAATGTAATAAAAGGACAATTAAATTCAAATTAGTTATACACTTTCTTATACGCTTACTCCCAAATTGGGGGTGCATGCATTGTTATCTCTGTTATTATTAGAGAAGAAGAATTTTGTGACGGTTTCGATGCCATTTTCGATCCCGTATCTGCCTAATTTGATGACTGATAATATTTTAATAAGTACATTGTTGGACACTTTTTAACCTCTCCACAATAAAATTGTGAGAGGTTACTAAAATTGGTTCAAAAACTAAAATTGAGATAACATCAAATCTTTACGTTTTGAGGTTCTAGGAACCCAAAAAAGTGATTTTTGAAAAATGTCTGTGTGTGTATGTGTGTTAGCACGATAGCGCCGAAACTACTGAACGGATTTGAATGAAACTTTGCATGTGCGTTTCTTTAGTGCCCCTTTGGTTGAGATCGGATTACGTTTAGTGCCATTTTGACGCAACAAGTTGTTTATTTTATAATGACTTGCAATTTGCAATGGGACCGTTGAAAAGTAGTTAAAATTCTGATTTCAACGATATATCACACTGCCACCCTTTCGATTTGGTTTCCGTGAAAAAAATTAAAAATAAAGCAAATATGAAGCATAGATCGCATTTCACATGACATGATCGATGCGCGTAACCGTTACGTCGTGAAACTCGTCACATCACGTGTCAATTCACGTGTGAGGGTTTCTTCACTGCTCTAGAAGTAGAACGGATTACGTTTAGTGCCGTTTTTAAATATATATACAGACAAATCGAAGAATTAAACTACAAATATTCCTCTAAAATCTAGTAAAATTACTGAAATGCTAATGTTTCATTTAACAAAGGCAGCCGCGAGCGATCGGATTGCAATGAGCAAATTTTGACGATTGTCATTGTCATCGTTTGTCATCCGATAACGTTGGTGTTATGTCATGTTAATAAGATTTCGGCACATTTGTAACTTTTAGTGGATTGTCACAAATTTTAAAGGTAGATGTAACAATATCAATATTACCTGTACCTTTCTGTACCTTCGTTGGTGAATTTATTATAGATTATCACTTTACCAATTTTCAGTTTGTTGCTTTACAAATCTGTAGTATTTAGGATAACTAGACTTTCTTAGTCGTTCAAGTGATGTAAAGTTGTTAATAGTATATTATTCAACGAGTGATAATGTAGGTAATAACTCGCATAGATGATTGTAAATTCATTAAGTTAAGGATTTTTTTAGTGCCCCAGAAGATCTGAAAAGGTTTTGGATGATATCGGATTACGTTTAGTGCCGTTTTGTCACACAATTTGATGCTCTTTTCGACTTCAAAGATCCACCGAGTGGGGAGGTTCCAGCCGTTTCCAGTAGCTGCCGATTTTTTAAGGTGCTTTCGTTGATGTTACCAAAAATTTTCTACCGTCATTTGTTTCACAGTTAATGCCACTAACTTTGTTTTTTCTTATGGACGCCATGTTAGATTTTTTGTATGTTCAATAGTGCTCTTAATTCCCCTTTCAATGATGTATCACAATATCAAGAAAAAAATTTAAGGATCTTGGAGTAACATTCGATTCCAAGCTCAGTTTTTCTACTCATATAAGCACAATTGTTACTTCGGCTTCTAATGTACTCAGGTATTATATAAGGAACTGGGGCAGCTTTACGGATATCAACACTTTGAAATTAATATACATATCATTTATACGAAGCAAACTTGAACATGCTTCTGTCATCTGGTAACCTGTTTATAATAATAATAATAATAATAAACGTCTTTATTACACTAAGATACAGGTATAACATACACAGTAACTTGAGTAAAGGGCGAAGTTTAGCTAGTATATCTAGCTATTCTTACACTTAACCCGAAAGAAAAAAAAAATACAAAATTTTTTTTACAAAAGTAAAGAATAAAAAATAAATAGTAAGTAGTAGGAAAAAAGTAATATAGGAAATCGTTACATGTCCATGAATATTTCATAGCAAATTCCTTATTGAGAACTAATGCCATGGATACAAAATAAATAAATAAATTAACAATATATAAAAAAATGATAACAAGACAACAGTAGAAAAAAAGAGAGACAAAAACAATAGAATTTTGTATTACAACTACGCATTTATATCAAAATTCTAAAATGCAAGTTGAGTCCGTACAAACACGATTTCTTAAATATACATATATTTCAAATCCAATGGGTCCTATCCTGTTAGGGGCCTTGATCACAATACACTACCATTTTGACTCGTTTGAACTTAGAAGAAATTGCACAGCACTACAATTGTTATATAAAATACTGCATAACCAATTAGATTGTATTCACTTAGTAAATAGAATTAACTTTCATGTACCAAGGCAGAACGCTCGTCTGCACAATGCATTTTACGTCAATACCACCAGAACTAACATTCAGGTTAAGTTTCCAATATTCAACATGTGCAAGATATTTAATAAAGTCGCTCATATGTGCGACCTCAACTATGATACTCTAAACCACATTATTCATATGTTCAATGATTCATTTAACTGATTAAGTCTAATTATAATAATTTAATCTATAATATGTATCTAATCTTTTTTATAATTAATAAATAATAAATTAATGTAATGTAATGTATGTATGTATTATGTATGTATGCATGTATGTATTATGTAATGTAAATTAATGTAATTTTGTAAATTTTTATCTCATTATTGTTATTTTTATATATTTTGTTCATTATTTTCTGTAATTGGGTGTCAACCTGTTGAAAATAAATGTATTATTATTATTATTATTATTAAAAAATATTTACTGGTGTATAATATGAAAAAATTAAGTTTTCTAAGTAGGCTATGAAGAAATTTTATTTTAAAATAATCCGATTTTATTAGCTTCAACTCTGTAACGTTCCAATTTTGTCTAATTTAGTAAATTTTAAATTGTACCCCTGTATATGCCGCTCGTTGGATCTATACGTTAATTTTATGGAGTTTAGTACGCCTAAAAGTATGCAATCAGAAATACGCTACCGAATTGTCGTATATTCATGAAAATTAGGAAATAATCACCTCAAAATTTCATATAAGTATAACATTATAATTATTAATAGGTATTGCCATTATATTTCTGCCATTATCATATATAGTTTTTGTGAGCGAATTATAAAAACAGGCTTTCGAGTCAGTTACCACGTATTTCTGGTGTTAATAAGTGCAATCCACATTTTTCTACATGTTTAACACTTTGGTGTGTTCATTTTGGATATAATTAGAAAAATTGTGTTTATATTGTGGCCGTATGCTTATGTAAAGTTGTTGGACGGCGCATAATTTCGGCTGTACTGCTGAATTTGAGGGCATTTGTAACCCCTAATTAACACTTGGTAACCAACCAAGCTCTTGCTTATAGCTTTGGTCACTTCAAGCCACCCTCCACCTACGTAAGTTATTAAATTTTTCTTCTTTTAAATGACTGGTTAATGGTAATTTCGTAAATCCTTGTTATAGAGCTTTTCTGGTTTTTCTGGCTTATTTCACTTTTCGGTACAGTAATTTTGGAATTTAATTTGGACCGTTGGAGCCGCCATTTGCAGTAATCTCATGCGAAGACAACATCAAGCAGATAAGCTGTATTTTCTATATTTTCTTTTCAGTATTTTTCAATTATTCATATTCATTTGTGTACCAAATCTATTTTAGTAATTCATTTTTCTTATATTCATTGAATGGCCGTCTTTTAGGCCTTTGCGCTAAATTTCAGAGACTTATTCATTTGTCTTGACAAAGTTTTGACCTGTATATATTTATTCTTGGCAGTTATTGCAGATATAATTATTACATAATATTCTTTTAAAAACAAATCATATTGTGCACCAACCGCGATCACGCGCGGACACTTATAATGATTGGTTTACAACTTTATATTTTATAGACCTATATCTGTATATATTTGAACCTAAAAATTCACGAGCGGGCATTAATTATTATCAGTTTACAACTTTATATATTTTTGTATATATATATATTTCAGAATGATATAAAATTAAAGTAGATTTTAACATACTTTGGAATTATTTCTTGTGGAATATATATTCAAAATTCATTCAGTAAATAAAATTAAGTCAATTGACACTTGATATCGATTCATCGGTCCAACTGTATATTTTATATATATATTTTTTGGAGTGCTTGAAGTCTTTTAACCGAACTTTCAGCCACTACTTGGAAACGTAGGACAATTTAGGTTACTGGCGCCCTGAGCTGCTCAGTTGCAATTATATTGAGTAGTTCTAAATAACCGCACGGCCAACTCCGGCTGTAAGCTCCCAACAACTTGGACACACTACCATCGGGGGTTAGGTTAGGGCATAGTATCTCTCCTTAAAATTTTAGTAAGGTGACACTGAAAATTAAAACAAATTAATTAAAAGCTTAAAGTAAAGCAATTGTTCAATATGTCGTCCTTGTTCATTAATGCACTTTTGACATCGCTTTAATATTGAACTACACGCTCTCCTTAAAGTATTTCTGTTAACAGCAGCCAAAGAATTTTTTAAACGTTCTTCTAAAATTTGAATATTTTCTGGTGGTTCAAATGAATAAACTTCGTTTTTTGTATGCTCCCAAAGACAATAGTCCAATGGAGTGAGATCAGGAGACCTGGCTGGCCATAGAACGTTGCCATTATTTGCAATTATTTCATTATCAAAAGTTGCTCTTAAGAATTGTGTTACTATGCCGCTATTATGTGCTGGACAACCATCGCGATGAAACCAAATCTGGTTAATATCTTCTACAGCAAGTCTAAGAGCTGGTATTATTTGTTCTTGAAACATTCGCAAATAATTTGTACAGTTCAAATTAACATGACAGGTACATGGTCCAACAATGCGATTACCTGAAAAGTATTTTTCTATAATGAATTATTATCAATTAACGATTTAAATAACTTTACCTATGATGCCACAACAGACATTGAATCCAAATTTGGTTTGAAACCTTCTTTGGCTAATTATGTGAGGGTTCTGGATACTCCAGTAGTGTGTGTTATATCTATTGAAAACACCTCAATTAGTGAATCTAGTCTCGTCTGTCCATAATACTTTTGAATTAAAGTCTGGGTTCTGTAGACATTTTTGTACAAACCAATCACAAAACATAATATTTTTAGTCGCAAACTCCTTTATAAAATCCTTATTTTACTATAAGGGACGTAACCAGACTGCAATCAACAGCTTCTCTCCGGGCTATGTGCCCCGAAGAGCGCTGAATTACAACCTACAAGCCTGGCGCGTTAAGTGTAATAATTGCATATTACCATCAAAACGCTAATGCTTCGATTGCAACAAACACAAGCCGAAAGACTGATCCTACTTAAAGGAGCTCTCGTGCCAGTCGTCATACACCACTTGAAGACTGCAGTTTTGAGCTGTTGGCTCTTGTCAGTGCAAGGTAGGCATGTGACGACCGACACGAGGATCACTTGACTATTTAGTATATTTCGATATCTTTGGGATAGCGACATGTAAAATAGTCAGCAGGCGCCATCTAGCGGTGCAGTATCTATTGCAATCGAAGAATAAACAGCCTGACTGGGCTTTGCATAGTTCAAATGTGCTTTTAGAGGGCGGAATATTAAAACATAATATTTTTAGTCGCAAACTCCTCTATAAAATCCTTATTTTACTATAAGGTAGGATCAGTCTCTCGGCTTGTGTTTGTTGCAATCGAAGCATTAGCGTTTTGATGGTAATATGCAATTATTACACTTAACGCGCCAGGCTTGTAACTTGTAATTCAGCGCTCGGCGGGGCACATAGCCCGGAGAGTCACTGTTGATTGCAGTCTGGTTACGTTCTTTATAGTAAAATAAGGATTTTATAGAGGAGTTTGCGACTAAAAATATTATGTTTTAATATTCCGTCCTCTAAAAGCACATTTGAACTAAACCAATCACAGTATGTTACTCTTCTCTCATAGTCATTTTCTTGTAAACCGATGGTTGGTTTGTATGGGTGATAATGATTTTTCTTTAAAATGTTATGCACAGTTGTTTTGGGAACATTTACCTGATTTGAAATTTGTCTTCCAGATGCTGTAGCATTGTCATCTATAGTCTAGTATACTTTAACTTGGCGTGTGTATGTATGAGTTAATATTTCCGTACGATATCATTTTCTCCCATATTGTACACAAAGTTAAAGCAATAGTCGAGAAACATTATCTACGTGGACAATATTTCTGGATCTTTGTGTACAAGAGAAAATGAAATCGTACGGAAATATTCTCATACATACATACATACGCCAAGTTAAAGTATACTAGACTATACGTATTCTAATATAACGTTATTTCGCTCTTCGTTATCTATCTCATAAGAATTATTTCTTTTCCCATTAAACCGTCTATAATTTAATAAATTAATAACAAGAGTCTCAAAATACTTTTGATTCAGTTGCAGACGTTCTGGAAATTTATCTCTCTCTCTTTTCAAAAAAGTCCATACGTCTGCTTTGGCAACATGTTTAATTCGCTACCCGCTGATATAAAAAATCAACAATGTACTTATTAAAATATCACCAGACATTAAATTAGGCAGATACGGGAAATTTTTAAAATGTACCTTTTCAGTTTTTTGAAAATATTTCTGAAACGAAGATAGCTAGGCCAAATTTTAAAACGGCCTCGTGACGGTCACAAAATCCTTCAATAAAGTTCCCATATTACCGTTTCTCTATCTCTAATAATAACAGAGATAGCAATGCAAGCACCCCCAATTTGGGACACCGTATAAGTATATAAAAACACCTAAGCATAGATAGAATGTTTGTATTGTGAATTTCATGTTAACTTGATTACTAAGTTGATTAAGAATTATTTAATTATTACGTTTACTAATTAAAAAGAATGACCAAATAATTACAGATAAGAAGATAAACAATAATTATATATCATAATAAGGAACAACGACAGAAACATTGAGGTTTTAAAACAATAACGCACAGCGGCACGTACAATTAACCTGTTAACTGCTTGAATAGGTGAGAAATTAGGAGATGATATTTTTAACACAATACATTGATTGAAGTAAAGACTATGTGAATGTAAATTAGCTATCCATGTTGATAAATCTGATTTTTACTGCTTTATTATTACATGTCTTTCATAATATAGACGTGCGGCCGTATGGGCATTTTTCTGACATTCGCCGTAAATTAAAAGTAAATCTACCCTTTCATTTTCTTAATATTGCATCGTGAATCGTCTTTTTCTGAATAAAGCACCTAACTACAAATTTACAAATAATAAATACGCCTCTATTTCACTCAACAATAACGTTTTGACAGATGCTGTGTGCAATTTTTCATTTGTTTTTCATCTGATAAAAAAATAAAACATACAGGCTACTATTTGAAAAATTGGAGTTATGACAAATTGAATTTCCATGAAATGGAAAAAAACATTTTTAAATCCAAGCAAATGAACAAAATATGCCAATTTTACATTTAATTTGTTGAGAAATACCCTTTTGTTCAAATTCAAAGTCTCCTTCGAATTTTTTAAAATTTGTTCCTGAATTTCAAAACCAACAAGAAATAGCAAATAAATGCCATTTCTAAGGTTATGTTTCATCCTATTTTAAATCTGAAAAAAGCGTTGGAAAGAGAAATAACAACTTTATGAGAAAAGTGACTTAAATATACAGGGTGCTATTTAAAATAAGAAAGATGTGGCAATTTCCAACCATACCGGAAGTGATTTTTTTATCACCCTATAATTGATTTCCCAAATTTCATAATTTTATTTTTTTAAATGTAGAAAAAAGTGGGGGGGGGGTTAGGTACTTTCTGGATCACCCGGTATATCTATGTATGTCAATCGTATCTTGTAAACAACGTAATCTTCTGTTGGACTTAAATTATTAATTTAATTACCTATTTGGAACATGCAAAAATTGTAAAATAACAACCTCAACTCGTTATGGTACTAACCACACTGGTTGTTAAACACACAAGTTCGTGTCTTGTGCAGGTTCAAAGTTTAATATAGAGAACGCAAAATACGTCTTGCAGATTTCTGTCGGATTTCATGTTTTCTTTAGTGCGATGGTGGTGTAATGGTCAGCATAGTTGCCTTCCAAGCAGTTGATCCGGGTTCGATTCCCGGCCATCGCATGATTTTTTTATCGTGGGCAATAACAACATAGTTTTTGTTTCTGTATAAAAACTTGACTAAGCAGTTTCACGAGGCTTATAAGTTTTTTTTGACGACTGTTCAATTATGTACAGGGTGGCTCTGTAAACGTATTACGCTCGATTTTTTCGGTAGTGTTTAAGATAAATTTTTGGTTGAAAATCCGGGTTTACGTAATTTGTTCTGTGCCCGAACAAATAATGCAGCAATCAAAGAAAAAGGTTATGGCTGAAAAACTAATTACGTAAAAAAAATCAAAATGGCGAATTTTGTATTTTCTTAATTGACTAACTGAGGTAATAAAGTGCATGTAAATTTTAAATATCACTTCCCCTTTCCATTGAAATAACGTACTTTTTCTAAAAAATAAAATAATTACTTTGTAAATATAATAATAAGATCAGGCATAATGTTCTCTTTCCGAATATATTTAGCAAAAGGTAGTACAAAAATACACTCAAAATTTGAAAACGATTGCATGAAAACAACTGCAAATGCTAATTTCGTATTATTTTGAACCGTTGGAAAGCACGAAATAAGTTATTGCCTTATACCTCAAAGAGAAACAACAATGCAACTACGGTTGTTTGTCTTTGAGGTACAAGGCAATAATGTCTTCCTTTCTTTAATTATTTAACCTCATAAGCCTTTCATCTTTTATTTTGTGTTTGCCAGGTGGAAATAGAGCAGTACACATAGGACTCCTCGTACTGATTGCTTTCATTTGAGGCGCTAAATGTGACACATGAAATATGAAAGTATAAACGGAGTACTGTGTTAGGTTTGGGTTTAGGGAGAGTGACTACTATCACAAGCAGAAGTTGACATTTGTTAAGGAAAGGTATATTTACCGGCAATGTAGCTCAGTTGGCTAGAGCGCGTTATGTGGCAAATTTGCTTTAGTTTACTCTGCTGTGTTCTAAGTTCGATCCCCGGCACCGACACTCGGCAATGTAAATGGGTAATAGATATTGTCTGTGTTTTTAAATGTGTAACCCCCTTCCGAGCAGCCGTTGGCTTTGGATTTGGGGGTTGTGTGCTGTATGTGGTGTGTTTTTAAAAAGGGTGGCTTATTCATTTCAACTCACGGGATGGAAATGGGATTTGTAAACACATTAAGACACATAAAGACAACGAATTTTTTCTTACTGCTTTAATTGTAAAGTCAAGTGAAATATATATTTTTTTAGTACAACTTTATTTATACCGGGTGGCTCAGCTGACAGGGACACTCTTGTAACTTTTGAATGGGTGAATTGATCTTTTGTAAATTTGGTGCAGTGATAGGGGATAGAATTTCCAAATATGTGATGGAAGAACCGAAATGACCGATTTCCGGTTTCGATACAATTTACATGAAAATCTAATTTTTAAATGGGTCAACCTGTGTATTTTTGCATATTTGGATCCTGCTGCCTAAAATACATATGATCTGACCTTGAAATGCTATTATGATTTTCAAAAAGTGTTATAATTTTTAGTTTTATTCATAGAAGGTGACGATTTAGCCAAAAGAAGTTACTTTTATAAGGTTGAATCGAGAAAAGAACCGAAACAAAATGGCTATATGTTTATAGTAAGTGAGGAAGCAGAGATAAATGTGTTGGTTTATGTTTAATTTGACCCAAGTGTTTCAAGCTTGAACAGCAAGTAAATGTGAATAAGAAAAGCTGTAGGATTTTAAAGAAATACAAATACCGTTCATACAAATACACGTTACGCGAGCATCTCATGATAATGATTATCAACGTAAACTATTGTAATTGGTTTTTGACTCAAAAGGCACGAAAAAAAATTTTGAGCAAAAAATTCTTTTTCCATTTTCAATAATAATGAAATGTTTAACCGCAGCAATATGAAATATTGGGCAATCGAAAATCCTCGACTGCGTTGAGGAGCACTTCAAGAACGTTTCGGATTTAATATATGGATTGGGATATTAGGCCTAGAAATAATAGGACCAATATGGATTGATGGAATATTAACTTGTCAGCGTTATTTTTCTTTCTTAGAAAATTAAATTGAACAGGAACTTACAAATTTACAGGGATATGTATTTGCAGCAAGCTGGTGTAGGACCTCACAATTCAATTATACCAAGTCAATATTTGAATAATTGAATTGAAGCAAACTGCATACTAACGCATAGTCTCTTTAGATGACCACCTGGATCTCCGGATTGAACACCAATTGACTTCTTTGTATGTGCCCATATTAAAAATCACATTTACTTGCGATCTCCTACAACTTTGAAGAATTTAAAAGGCAGAGTTGTTCAAGCCGTAGAATTACTAGAAATGAGTTATGAGAAGTATTGCGATGTACCGTAAACAGAGCCCAGTTGTGTAGCAGGGAAAATGGACAACGTTTTGAATAGTTAATTGGACATTAATAGTGTACTATTGGCAATGTAGGTTTATCTTAACTTGTGAAATTCTATTCACTTTTGTAAAATTTTTCTTCTGTTAATATGTTCAAATAATAGAAATCGAATATCAAACCATTTATCTTTTTAATTATAAATAGTACACAGAGAAGGTAGATATTATGCATATAATTTTTTCACAATTTAACGATCTAATCAAATAACAGGAGTTTTATTTAAAAAAGAATTGTTTTCGTTCAAAAACCAATATCGTTGAACTTAATAAACGAATGAATCGTATTTAATGTTAGTATCGTCTCGTGCGCGTACGAGTAACAAGTACACACGTATCGAAGCGCTGTTTAAAACTAATAAATAGGTGGTTTATATCTAATTAATAATTGTGTAACTATTTGCGATAGATTAAATTAAGTGTCTAGTGCATATGAGCTCTCAGTCTCCGGGTGACAAATCATCCCCAAATATTAATTTGAAAGATCCATATTCTAATAGTAAGAATATATCATGCCATTCTGGTATTTTGGTACATCTTATGCCTGTAGCGGACAACGCTATGGATGATACAGATAGCTTAAATAATTCAGGCCTCACGCCTAACCGCTCTCTAGAATATGTTTTAAGCAATAATAGTGTCCAACAAAAAACAGAAATGTTTTAACCTTAATAATATGTATCTATGCGGTAAGTCTTTTTATGTTTACATTGAAAGCACGGACAAGATTGTAGGACGATTACATCCGATGTATATTGGCCATATTTTGCTTTAAAAAAATGAACATTAAAAATATTGTCACAATAAATAGCATAGGAAAAAACGGAATCAGAGTTATTATGAAAAGTGCTTTTGACGCTAACAATCTTATTAAAAATAAACAACTAGAATCAGAACATTTGACAACATTTATTCCTAATCGTTTAGTTGAAAGAAAGGGTTTAATAAGATCTATTGACACTAGATTCGATGAAAATTATATACTTAAGGGAAAACATCCAAAGTAATAGTCCTGTCACTAACGTTAAAAGAGTAAACCGTAAAATTTCAATTGATGGCTCTGAACAATGGGTTCCTAGACAATTAGTTATCGTCTCATTTGAGGAAAATATTCTTCCAGCATATGTTGTCATAAATGGTGTACATCTTTCAGTTGAACTTTATATTGGTAAAGTTGTGCAATGCTATAAATGCTTAAATTATGGCCATGTTGTTAGCCAGCGCAGAAGTACAAAAACTCTATGCATCAAATGTGGTAAAGAGAAATCAGATGATCATACTTGTGATTCTGAGGACAATTACTGTATCTTTTGTAAAAATAATTCTCACCATTCGACATCTAAAAAATGTCCTAGCTATGATAGTCAAAGAAAGATTAAGGAACAAATTGCAATAAACAATATTCCTTACCCCGATGCCAAGAGAATGTCGGAAAATTCATTTGCTGCCATAGTATCCAACAGATTTAATTTATTGGAAAATGAGACTTCCGCCCCTTCCTGACACATATTCCCACAATATAAGGCCTAATGGTCCTCCCTCTCAGCCAACAACGAGTTCATACAATTACCAACGCAATTCCTTGTCACAATCCAAAAAAAAAAAAACGCAAAGTTCAATCTCCAGCAACACCATAGGAAACTACCGAAAATATATTTCCGTTTAGATTTGGACCAAATAAACCTCTTCCGCCTAACAATATTAGACCTGATTTTAAACCACCTAGTTTACCAAATCTGGCATCTAGTAGTTCAAATAACGTGACTTTTACTCAATGTATTATACATTGAGTAAAATATGTTTTTTATTTATTTTTAGTAATATTAATATTGTTGATGAATTCAAAAACTTGAACGTTAGTGTAATAAAGAATGAGTTCGATAGGATATTGGAGGGTGCCCTTAAAAAAAAAGTTTAGACATGGCGAATACAAATAAAACTTTAAATATTATGCAATGGAATGCTCGTTCCGCTATTGCAAACAGATCCAATTTAATAAAATTTTTAAATGATCAAAACATTCATATCGCGCTAATAAGCGAAACCTGGTTTAAACCGAATCAACACGTTAACTTTCCAGGGTTTAACATAGTTTGCAGAGATAGAATGGATGACAGAGCCGGAGTTGCTATCCTATTAAAAAAACAAATTCCCTTCAAAGAACTAATTTTGGATAATAGTATTTACAATGACGACATCTTAGTTTGTGGTATATTAGTGGACATCAACCAGTCACCCCACTCCTTTATATTTTTATACAGACCATAAAATATTAATACGCAGAATAACGATCGGATAAATATTTTAAAGCAATGCTCTCATCCTTTAAAATTCGGTGGTGATTTTAACGCCCACAGTAATCTCTGGGGCCCCTCAAAAAACGACTCAGTCGGGAGGCAAATTATAAAATGTATAGAGGATATAGATCTGGTAATTTTAAATAATGGTGATAAAACTAGACTTTCCTCCCCAAATATAAATAAATCCGTAGTAGATATATCAATGGCTTCGGCAACTTTAGCCCCTCAAATTAGCTGGAATGTTTTTGCAGATAATCTTGGTTCTGATTACTTCCCGTTAGTAATGCAGTACTTAACAAAACTTAATATTGAAAATATCGTTTATCCCAAAAGTAAGTGGAATGTAAATAAAGCAAATTGGGAACTATATGAGTCCATGCTTGAAAATATCTTCCAAAACTCTCCCAAGGGATTAGATGCAGTGGATAACTATAATTTACTTACCGAAAATATTAACAATGCCGCCGAAAGGTCAATAACATCTTTAAAACCTTTTAAAGTAAAAAATCGTCCACCACCTCCATGGTGGGATGATGAATGCGATAAAATGTTACAAAAGAGAAAAAATACCCTAGAACAATTCAGTTTAGCTCAATGGAAAACTTTGTCATCTGTAAAAAAGTAACAGCGCAGTCCAAAAAATGATTTCAATCTAAAGCTAGGAAAAACTGGAAATATTATTGTGAAAGTAAAATACTCCAGTGCAATTAGGAAAAATTTACTGATGTGACCCAAAAATTTTGGGTACATTTTTTCTTTTGTTCCTTATTCGAAAGGGGGGTCAATGAAAACCTTAAGTCTGAATTTGCGCATTTCTACTTCCCCCCCTTTCGCCGCCATCTTGGATTTGTTTTTTTTTTCAATCGCTCATAACTCGAGTTCTATTTATCGCACAGTAATGAAAAAAACATCGTTGTACTCGTGAGGATTTACTCTTTATGTCATCACGAATGCATTTTTGCCGTAAAAGTTATTAAAGCTCAAAGTTGAGAAATGATTTCAAAAAAATTTTTTTTCGCTTTCTTGGCTCGCCACTCTTTTGCAGTGCATCTGACACTCTCTGCCAACAAAATGTTATTTAAACTAGACGCGATTTCCAGGATTAAAAAAAAAAAATTAAGTCCGTAAGTGGATTCCTCGCCCGCCAATCCACGCTCAAAGTTGACATGGTCAAATATGCGCGGAGCGTTTTCAATCAGTCATAGTATTTTAACTTGTATATTTTGTAAACTCATTTCCACACCACCTTTGAGGTAGAGTCGGCGGCGCGTTTTTTTTAACGTGGTTTCCCCCCGAGGCCTAATTCACGATTTCTTTGCTTGATGTTCGATTTCTTGCCACTTTTCTATAGGAAATTAATAGTTTTCGTCAGTTTCCTGGGATACTTCAGACGCTTTTCTTTTCGTCGCTCTGGGTAATGGTACCATAGTAGGAAGGTCGTAGCAATCCTTGTCTTCATCACCCAAGATTTCTGCAACTTCCTTGACGTTTGTGCAATTTTCGCCGCAGCAAATTTTGCATAAGATGGAACACTTTAATCCGGCCTTTCGGCAGCCGCAAGCTTTACCGCAGTTTTTGGCGGATCCACAGGATATAATGTCCAATAGAATTTGTGGAATCGGGTCTTGTTCGCTGGTCACAGGCTCTAAACCGCGGTAGCCATTTTTCCAGCCCCAAGAAATCGCGTTTTTTCTTGCCCGAGCCACTTCTGGACCTGATGATAAGTCCGTAGGGAATGCTGACGTGTTGCGGAACTCGTTGGGGGAAGCGCGACAAATCCGTTTTCTTTTTAAGACCCAATCGTGTATATATTTTAAATCGCAATCGATCGATGGATACATCGGATTCATTTCCTCCGTACAGTGCGATTAACACGCTCTCTCCAGCTGCAGCGATGACATTTTGTCCAGGAGTGGTTGTTTGGAATAATTTTATATCCTCTTGAAGGTGAACATTTTTTTTGATGGCGTCAATTATTTTTTTCTTTCCCATTCCGCAGATTGCTGACACAGTGTCACATCCTGAAAAGGCATGTATGAAAAGCAAATGCTCCAGCAGAAGTGCGTGTTTGAAGCTGCTTTAGAATACGTCTTCGATGCCGTTGTTCCCCTTCCTATTTTACGGAAATAGACATTATTTTTTTAATTTTCCCGAGTGCACACAGCAACACAAGCAGGTCCGTATCCTCTCCTACGATGACGACAGTATCAAATTGTGGACTTAAATCAATTGCAGTTTTCACAATATCCACGTCCGCATCTTCCCATGATTGTTTCACTGTGAATCAAAGGTGGTGTGGAAATGAGTTTACAAAATGTACAAGTTAAAATACTATGACTGATTGAAAACGCTCCGCGCTTATTTGAACATGTCAAATTTGCTGCGGCGAAAATTGCGCAAACGTCAAGGAAGTTGCAGAAATCTTGGGTGATGAAGACAAGGATTGCTACGACCTTCCTACTATGGTACCATTACCCAGAGCGACGAAAAGAAAAGCGTCTGAAGTATCCCAGGAAACTGACGAAAACTATTAATTTCCTATAGAAAAGTGGCAAGAAATCGAACATCAAGCAAAGAAATCGTGAATTAGGCCTCGGGGGGAAACCACGTTAAATAAAACGCGCCGTCGACTCTACCTCAAAGGTGGTGTGGAAATGAGTTTACAAAATGTACAAGTTAAAATACTATGACTGATTGAAAACGCTCCGCGCATATTTGAACATGTCAACTTTGAGCGTGGATTGGCGGGCGAGGAATCCACTTACGGACTTAATTTTTTTTTCTAAATCCTAGAAATCGCGTCTAGTTTAAATAACATTTTATTGGCAGAGAGTGTCAGATGCACTGCAAAAGAGTGGCGAGCCAAGAAAGCGAAAAAAAATTTTTTTGAAATCATTTCTCAAATTTGAGCTCTAATAACTTTTTTGCAATAACTTTTACGGCAAAAATGCATTCGTGATGACATAAAGAGTAAATCCTCACGAGTACAACGATGTTTTTTTCATTACTGTGCGATAAATAGAACTCGAGTTATGAGCGATTGAAAAAAAAAAACAAATCCAAGATGGCGGCGAAAGGGGGGGAAGTAGGAATGCGCAAATTCAGACTTAAGGTTTTCATTGACCCCCCTTTCGAATAAGGAACAAAAGAAAAAATGTACCCAAAATTTTTGGGTCAATTCCTAATTGCACTGGACTAAAATGGATTTGAATAATAAATACTAGTCGAAAAAAAAACTCTCCACCCCGTTGGTCCGGCTTCCGGGAAATAAGTGAACAATTAAATACTCTTCAGAAATATTCAGAAATTTTTCATATTAATTTGGATTACTTCGAGTTCTTATATCAACCTTGTATAATAATTCCATCATACCCAGAAATTTCCACTGTGAATAACTTAAGAATGGAATACTCCAATTATCTACAAATATTTACTGATGGCTCTAAAATTGGAGAAAATACCGGGTGTGCTATTTTCATACCATCCGCAAACTACGAACTGAAAATTAAACTGCTGGATAGCATTATAACAGCGTTTAACAGTGAGGCAATAGCAATCTTGAATTCCTTAAACTATATTAAGCAAAACAAAATTGGGCAAGCTATTATTTTCTCTGACTCTTTAAATGTTCTACAAAGTCTAAAAACAACTACTGCAAATAATTACTCCAATATCAATGGATATGTTCTTCGTATATTCCTTCTTCTTCATTGTAATTTACATAAAGAACAGGTTGTAGTAAACTTTATCTGGGTTAAAGATCATGTAGGCATTTGCTACAATGAGCACGTGGATAAGCTTACCAAGGAAGGTGCTATATCTGGCAAGAAATTACAATTTAAAATATGTTTGTCAGATTGCCTAAATTTTACCAAAATGCATATGTTTACTATGTGGAGCGAACATTACATCCAGTTTAAAAATGACTACCCAGACAATCGGTATACCCAAATTGAAGACAATATAAATAAAAATCCGTGGTATCAACACATAGAAGAACGTAGAAATCTTATTACCACAATTACTAGATTAAGATGCTTGCTTTCCACAACATTTGAAAAGGATAGGAGGGGTTGACACAGATATATGCATATCATGTGGAATTACTTCTGACTTGGATCATATATTTTTTGGGTGTTCGTGCTATAGAAAACTTACAAATGATTTTATTAATCGGTTATTAGAACTGAAGATATCTCTTCAAACTAATCTTCTGCATCTCTTGTCTCTGAAGAAGATACATATATACAAGGAATTATTGCGTTTCCTAAGTAATACAAACCTACGATTATAGGATGCTATTGATTTAGAATTGTTCCATTGTGCTTCTTAACCGTTTGTATAATTACTTTTTATCCGTGGTTTTTAACCTGTGTGTTTTTACAAATGCCCTGATAGACCCCTGGGCGAGAAGAGGGTGTCCCTGTTTTCATCCTTATTGGTCGTCTGTAAATTCTCTATTATATTGTTTAGGTTAGCTTTTAATGTATGTAATTGGCTAATGGATTTTGCCCAATGCCACAAAAAAAAATAGTTAAGTATCTGAAAAGATAATATTTTAAAGGTGCTTGCAGCCTGATTTTCAAAAATTTTGGCTAAATCACGACCTTCCATGATTAAAACTAAAAATAAAAATATAATATGTATTTAAAATATACAGAAATGGAAAATCAATAAAATCAAGCAAATTGTATTTTTTGAAAATCAAAATAATATTAGTGGGTCAGACCATATGTATTTTGGCCAGCAGGATCCAAATAATATATATATAGGTTGCCCCATTTAAAAATTTGATTTTCATGTAAATTGTATCTAAACGGAAGACGGCAATTTTGGTTTTTTACATCAATCGAAAATTTCATCCCATATCGCTGCAGCAAATTTAAAAAGATCCATTCACCCATTCAAACGTTACAACAGTGTCCCTGCCGGCCGAGTCATCCTGTATGCTATGAATACTATTTCCAGGTTTAAGATATATTTAAAATTAATTAGAAGAGAAATTATTACGACTCATACTGTACCTTAATGCACTCTTTAATTTTCTTGTTTCTCCGCAACTGATTATGCTGATAATCGAATAAAAAAAACGTTGCACACGCTGGTTATTCGAATTGTATAATTTCAACATATTCTTAAAAAAGCTTGTTATTAAATAACCTATCTCATGTCTTTACTTTTAATCTGCACATGTATTTTAAAATAATCATAATGGACATCCTGTATCCAATGCATTATCGCTATCGTGATATTTATGAGAAAACTTGTTTCTTCATAAAGTTAAGAAGGTTGCACAGGTGAACTGGGGACAATTAGCAAGGAGAAATTGGTTCAGTTATGTTGGGTATTTATAATAATGAGTTCTTGAATTATTGCGTTTCTGTTAACATAAATTGCGTCTTTGTATAATGGGTAAACTAACAGTAGAGGAGTTTTGTTCGCTAACCACAGCTTTGCTTTGTGGAAGCGACATATGCTTGAGATTAGTCCTGTTGTTACATTTGATATTATACAATTACTAGTCCCACTGTATTAGAATTTCTATATGTATTTATGATGATTACATTCTAAATAAAATAAAAAGAAATCCGAGGAATGTGTTTGCTGAAAATTCAGCAGCATTTAAAAAATTATCAAAAATTGTGATTTGTGAAGTAAAAGTTCACAGAGTCCGACGGTTAATTAGAACTTGTTACCTAAAATCGTTATTGAAGTAGATTAAAATTGCATTTGGTTTCGTTGTTTGTTTTTTATACTGACTCCGATATCGATAGCAGCTAATAACTTGCAATTAACTAACTACGTGACACTTTATTTCATAATTTTTAGTGACATTTTTTGGGAAATTGTTTGAAAAAATCAACCTGTTTGATGGGCTCAATGATATTCATTTGTATAACACGAGCGCCTCCGGAAAATAATCGAATGTACAGTTTTTTAAAGTCTTTTTTACGGTTTCTACCTACTTAAATTACCTCGAACATATTTGCATGGAACTACCGGCGAAACTTCTTCTTTCAAATAAAAAGAATAGTCCAAATCGGTTCATGTATTACGAAACCATGAGCGGCCAATAATAAAAAATATAGATATGGTGTTCCAAATTTAAACAGACATAGAGCACACTTCTCACTTAAATTATCTACAAGAGAACTTATTATTTGCTTTTCTGCACAGGGGACGTATTCAAGCTTTTTTGAGTTCAAATTTTCATTCAAAATAACATTCCATTTTACTCAAAGAAAAAAGTTAACTATAAGAAGGCGTGTACTGGCATGTACGATTAAAATCAATTAGTAAGTACCGTAGCTTTACCAAGCAAGTAACAGTTAACAACACGTATATTAGAAAAAGAAAAAAGAAGAACATTAATTAACAAAACTGACTAAAATTTGGGAACGTTTTTATATGTCTTTGGAATGTTGAAATTGTCAATTGCTATGTATTTCAATACATCACATAATAGTTAAGTGTAACCTGTCGCAATTAGCACTGAAATAAATTTTAAAAAGGCATAAAGAAATAAAACAGTCACAGGTATCATTAGTATGCAGCCAATATATATAAAATTGTAGTAATAAATTGCAGTTTTGTGGACAATAGTTATTTATTGTATAAATATTTTAGATAGCGTTTTATCCACGCAAGAAAGTTTAAACTCGAGAACGAAGTTATATATAATATATTAATATTAATAATAAAATGTAATTCATTTAAGATTGTCTATTTCATTATTCCACTAGTGGATGAAGTGGTACTTTATATGCTTCATAAATGTGGATAAAACTCCAATTATAATGTGATTGTGGATAAATATGTTTATTGCATGAATTCCATAATGAAACTGAAATAGTTAAATGTATAACTTCCCATAGTAACGGAAGGAGGGAGGACGATTTTTGGTATGTAATGAATGACAGAAGATCGAAAGTTTTTATATAAAATATAATTATAAGAAAATTGAAATAATAAGATAAATAACGAAGGATAGTGAATCCAAAGTTAAAATATAAGTTAATAAAATAACTAAAGTATTAAAAAAATAAAACATAAATATATTAATATTATACATGCTGGAATAGAGCGGTAGTATCCAACAATTTAAAAACTGCATACAGTCACATTAAGTTGTCATCTGAATTGGCAGTTTCCAAACTAGACGAAATGAAAATCATTTAGAAAGAAACCTGGGCCAACGTTGAGAATTAGAAATACAGAAGCAATCATTCACGTAAAATGACCGAAAAGTGATAAATTGTTATATTACTACATTAAAAATTAAATATAAGTATTTTGTTTGTTTTGTAAGTTTAGATTAAGTTAGCTAGGGAAGAGAGATAAGCCGTATTTGGAAAAAGTTCAGTATATTGTTGATAGTTTGACAAATACAAAACTATTACGATCACATTGAGATTTACCAAATTATTCTAATTACATAGCATTTATGAATTACGGATATAGTATTCTTCACAAGAGTAAAAACAATGCCCCACCAAATACCTTTTTACAAACTTCTTGAATATCACAAAATTGTTTGCATTTTTTATCACTTCTGGGAAGCGGTTGTACATTTTTTTTGCAGAAATGAAGGGCCATTTATTTGCTCTAATCTGTGGGGATAGTACAAAAATATTTTTTACTGAATGAGTGGTGTATTTGTTCACGTCACCCATTTTAAAATATTGTTAATATCCCTTCTCACAAAACACGCAGGCTGCAAAATGTATATACAATAAATCGTAAAGTATGCCATGCTGTCTAAAATAATCCCTACAGGATGTATTTTAGGAGAGTATGAACATACCTACTTCTCAATATCATATATCATCTTCTGAAGAATGAATATTTTTTTATATCCAGAACTGTTTCCTCAATACAATCAATACAATATTGCAAAATCGAGTAGGTGCAACCGTAATAGAGTGTTAGAGTGTCAGTGTCAAAAAAGTCTCTCAATTGCATAAATGCAAAGTTTAGACTAGCAAGTTCTCTACATTCTCAATATGGACATCCCATGATATATTATTATCTATCTGAACGCCTAGACAATAATTGTTGCGACACCATTGTGATATTTTATCTACATAAGTAGCATTTTCACTTAAAAGTTGTACATTAGGAGCAGTTATGATAGAGGAGGTGTCGTCTGCAAAGAGTTAAAACTTAATCATGAATGTTAGCTACTAAATCACTGATGAAAGTTATGAACAACAATGGACCTAATACACTGCACTGTGGTACCTATGAAAAACATTCTACCCTATCTTGTATAACTGCTCTCTTCATGCTATGACTTTACCCATTCCAAAGCTGGGCCATGGATATCATAAATTTCAAGTTTCTTTGATAACAAATTATGATTAATTGTATCAAGGGACCGTGACAGATAAAAAAAAATAATCAAAATTATGTAAAATTTTATCATATAAGGACAAAACACCATCTTAAGTAGTGTCATTCTTGCAAAATCCATATTTCCTTGAGGCTAACAGATTTTGTTTACATAAGAATGAGTTTAGTCTTATCTCAAATGATTTTTCAAAGATTTTGAAAAATGCGGATAACTTAACTGGTATTATAGGGGCTGATTTCAATTGATCAGGAAGGTATCCATTTTGAAAAGATAAATTTATGAGGTTGGGATTTAGGATACCAATCAGGTGTATGCTAACGTCCTTAATTAAAAAACATCTCACGTCATCTGAAGATTTTTCCTGCAAATAGTCTTGATTATATCAGAATCATCAATGTCTGTAATCGACATTAAGTACATAGAATTATTTTTAATTTTTTGTACAGTTGTTACATGGGTGAGATCAATATTGAAAGTGGAGGTAAGTTCATTTGCAGAATTTTTTTAATTTTCTAACTATGCCCCACATGGTTTTCGATTTGTTGGAAGCATTGAGTATTTTGCGTTGCTAGTAGGTTCTTTTGAATTTTTGAATATTTTCCTCGTGGTTCTTTTTCAATATATTATATTTTATCTTAAGATCAGGATTATTAAATATTTTTAATTGTTTATTAAGGTCTCTAATAAATATACCTTCTTCAATAATATTTTTGGTAACCCAGGATTTCTTCTTAGTAATTTTACAGTTCTCTTTAATTTTAAGGGGAAAGCTATATTAAATAAACTAAAAAATGTGTTATGGAACGCATCAAACTTTTTCTTTACGCCAGGTTGAAAATAAACTGTCTCCTACATTTCTTTTGTCAATAAGAATTTGAAATAATTTCTATTTTCATCTGAAAATTCTCTTTTCCTGATATTCGATTATATTTTGAGTAATTTAAAAGTTAGTAATTGGGCATTATGGTAAGATATTATATTGCCAATAGTTTTTGTTAAGATTAAATCAGTATCAATGTCAGAGAAAATATTGTCAATCAAAGTCTTTGAATTTTTATAAATACGGGAAAATTCAGCAAAACATGTATTTTAACCAAAAGACGATAATAAATTTAATGTCATATGAAGCTGATTATTTGGGACGAAATTACAATTAAAATCACCACAAATAAAATTCGGACCCTTAATAGAATTTTTGGTTAACATTTTTTGTAGTGGATCATAAATTTTTTTGCACCAGGTGACCTATATAAAGAATTGACATTTAAATTAACTATCGCGGATGACCTGTAATGCTTCCTCTTCCTGTCGAACAAACCTGGACTCATGTTCATAACTTACTGTTGATGGAAATGTGCCGTGTTTCTTATTAAATTGGAATACCTCCGAAAATGTTTTATGATTTGGTGCACGGCGGTTTGAAAAACTTGGTTAGTATTCTCTCTCTCTCTCTCTCTGCAGCTTTCCATTTCCGTTGCAAAAACTTCACACAAAAATAATATCATTGTACTCTTCATTACTAAGTTAAAACGGCTTCTTAAAATTTTCAATATTGTAACTTCAAAAAGCTAGTCAATTACACCACTTGGAAAATTAAGTATATTAATTCCTAAAAACAGTTAACACTAGATTGTATTAAGGAAATTACAGATTTGGCAAATGAATACTTGGGATTTAATGCCACAGTGCAATGTTAATTAATAAATATACATATAGTTACGTAAATAATTGACCAAAAAATAGGTATACATAACAAAAACCTCGGATTAGACGGGAATTAGAAAACCACATAGTGCTTGTGTTGAAGTCATAACACAGATCCTTCGAGAAGTTGTGCAAAACAACAGATAACGTGCCGTTTAATACAAAATTGTATGTAATTCTCCCACATATTTCTAATATGAGTTATACAAATTTCAAAATTTTTGTAATCAATTCTAAATCAAAACTGTCCAAACTATTGATTAAACTATATGGATCATTCCAGACTATTATTAATAATTTCTTTTGTCTAACGGTCTTGGAAATGCGTTTGGCAAATATCATACACTCTTGTGCAGGGAGTAATGTTAAAACTTTTGGAGAAAACCGAGAAGCAAAAGAGCACGCAGACTGGTTTCTTTAACCTAATTTAATAATATTGCTAGTAACATAATGATAGCTTAAAGTCAAACTTGATATTCATGCTATTAATGTTAATGATATTCTTGTTAATAACACGGACGAGCCCAGATCATTGATTAAATAAATACACATTAAATTGTTATCGTGCTACTTGGCATTCCGAACGCGAAAATTACATTGTATGGAAATATATGCTGCCTTGTCAACCATAATTTTATATAATTAGTAATCTTTGCTGTAATGCACTTCATTTCAATTTGTATTAACATTATGCATGTAAAGTTTCAGTAAATTAATTTTAAATTATACAGTGATCTTGTAGGAGATGGTTACATTAAGTATTTGTATAAGAAAACAATTATATATAAGTGACTTATTAAATTAATGAACCTGGTTCATGCAATCTTGTTGGTTGTTCCGTAAGAGCAAATTTAATTTAATGTTGTAGTTGAAGTAAGTTGGTAATTTTGGAAAAAAAAATATTTTTACATAATAATAAAGTATATTGCGGATAAATAAGTAAGGTATCAAAATCATCTTGGAGACAGAATATAAAATTGAATTATTTGTAAATTAGAATATTTATGCCTCCAATACCATTATAATTCAATCATTCTTATGAGCTGAATCACGAACCAGCACGACAAGATGGCCGAAACGTCAAGTATTGAAAAATATCAACGCTCTTGCGTGCGGAAGAGAACCCGGATACCTAACTATGGATCAGTTAACTAACGGCTTTACTTTTTTTTGACCATTACTTCCTTAATTTTGTATTTATTGTTACGTATGTATGTATACGATTATAATAAGTTAAACTACTTCTGGTAACTCTTCAGGATTACATAAGTTCACAAGGTTATATACTTGACCCGTTAATTTGTATTTACGATCTTCTGGATGGCCCCGGCCTGACCATAATCTATGTCGATGACACCATGATTACGATAACACTTACTAATCTTAATGGGCTATTTTATAAAATTAACATGGTATTGGATGAAATTAGTAACTGGTGCGATTGCAACAAGCTAATGCTACATGCAAATAAAACTCTATTTCTAAATTTCAATCTCAGACGTTTAATTACTTTACCTGAAATAACTTTAAGTGCCCAAAATTCCTTGGCACCTTAGTAAACAGTAACTCATCATGGGAGTAGCTTGTTAATAACATTATCAAGCTTACTTTACTGTAACTAAAAGATAAGGTTAATGAAATAGAACTTACAGACGTGTACTATATTTTAGGCTATTCACGTATGTCACTTAATATACGTATTTAGGATCGCTCACCCTTTGTAAAAAGAGTATTTGTTTTACAAAAACGGATATTGAGACTTAAATATGAGAGAAAGCTGCAAAACAACGTTTATAAAGAAAAAAATCTTGACAGTACCGAGCCATTATGTTTACGAATGTTTAGTTGATGCTAAAAGCAACTTGGAATATTTTACATGTTTGTCAGATCAGCATCTGTACAACACGTCTTTGACGTAGTTTCCACAACCACCAAAACACTTGAACACTACACTAAAATACAGTACTCGACGCACGGTTCGCTTTCATCATCGAAAGAAGTAGGCCTAGAAAAGTATCCGAAATTTACTATAAATTATTGCCATGGTAATACAAAAACTCTATCCTAATCGCTAATATAAATTCCTAGTTTTTTCCAATTTCTTTTGATCATAGTAGGCGTATTTGTTTTCGAAAAAAAAAATTAAATAGCTTTTTAATCACAATCCGACACACAAGAAGTATATTAAATTTGATCTAAATCGGTCAACAAAGGGCCGAGATATTTGGGTGTAGTTGTGAAAAGTGAGACACAGTTTATATATATATATATATATATATATATATATATATATATGGAGTCACGGTTGTCTAAACGACGTTTCGGTAGAGTCTCATCTGCCATCTTCAGGTTCTCACTGAAAGCTGCCTACTGTTGCTTCTCGTTGCTCGAACTGAACTGAACTGAAAAACAACATATATCAATTACAATCAACAAGCCAATATCTCATTTTTCTTTAACTCACAATCTAAATCGAAATTGATGCAAGAGATGTATGTAATTTAAGTAATTCACAGTACAAGTGAATTATGCTATATCGCATCAAAATGTTAGTCAAATAGGCAAGTAACGCCAATTAGCATTTTTTACTCAGTTAAATTTGATATTAGTGCGAATTTAATCAACGCTGTAATGCAACACCTACACTAAGAGAATCGCTTAGTTAATTTATAAATATTTTTGAAAGGGTCTCTCCCTCAAGCGATCTGTAGTCCCCTTTTGAAAGGGTCTCTTTCGATCACTTTTATCAACCGAAGCATTTTATTCAGTTCTCGCCTTCATGACTTGTATAATATAGCAATTTGTTTAGAACCGCTGCATTTGGTTTTATCGATTTAACTCAGTTATACACAATGTTAAACACAGCGAAAAATTGACTTAATAGCTTATTAATCAGGGAGTTTAATGTCCAATTAAATGAAAAATTTAAATTATCATATATCTGTATTTGTCCAATTAATGAATTAAAAGATGTTTTAAAATTGTCTTTCAGCAAGCGCTTTATAATGTAAACTATTTGATTAAATGAATTTTATTGCACAAGACGTCTTGATTTCCATAATTTATATTAGGATGTGCGCTCGGAGCGATATTTAATTTATCAATAACCAGAAAGTATTTGTAACAAATGACGACGTGATTTGGATCTGCGGATCGATTTATAGCTTTTTGTCTCTCGCCAGCGCAAAAGTCACAAAGACTCGGTGACTCCAGTCATTCCATTTGCAGACTGCAGTTTCTGACTGTTGGCTCTCATCAGTGGAAGGTAGGCTGTAACAGTATCACATCGATTCAAACACCAAACTTTCAACAACCCTATGAAATTTGTCACCCTTGACATCGAAAAGCCTTCGACAAAGTCTGACACTCCGGGCTGTTATATAAACTCACATATCTGACTATAAATTTCGAATGGTAGTCAAAACAAGGTATGTTGTCCTGTCGCCTCTCTTTTTTCTGGCATACCCCAGGATCAGCTCTCGGACCCATACTTTTCACCATGTACACGAATGATATTCTAGCATCCAAACGACCAAGGGGTGACAACATGCCTATGCGTCGACGATATTGCTATGTTGATGACTCGAGTACCCTAGGATCATGACCAATAAAAGCACAGAATAATTGACTGCCACACTAACTGGGGACTTACCATCAACTTTATGACACGCCATCTTTCGCTGGTTTCCGCAAATTAAGAATATAGGATCTTAGTCTAAGAAATTAAATATCTGGAGTAAATTACCCATTTAGCGACAGATGTCACCACGCTCTAATTTCCTATCCAAATTATCACCTTTGTCTACAAAATGGTAGTGTAAAGATAGTTAATGATCGAGAAGGTCCATATCAATCGATTTAGGTTTAAAATTTCTCAAGTTGGCACTCTGACAGCCGAATTGCCGAACTGTCAGTTTAAGTCATTTCCTCTTGCTTTTGTGAGTTAAAATGGTTATAAATATCAGCCAAGTTCCTTCAAACTTCCTTTTTGATCAATAAATTAAGCTGAAAACTTTGGCAAGTGATTAATTTAGTTAAAAAGGCACGTGATTGCTACTCGGTTTGGTACCGGATCAAAAACTAAATTTCACATAATATTTTCAATTAATATTTTGGATTATTTTAATTGAAATTTCGATTAATTTGGATTTAATTGCTAGTTAAATTACCTTAATTAAATTAAACCTGCTAGGTTTATCGTTCAGAAGAGTATTCTGGGTAAGTTCGAATTTCTTAGATTATTATAGACACGTGCTCACATTAGAGGTTCATTTAATTATAGATGATTTTGGTAAGGTCAGATTTCGATTTTGATACAGCTAGATTTTGAGTTAGAACTTGCCAACTTTATTTTTGGATTATTTGGATTTCAGATAGAGAAATATATTTAATTGTAATTGAAAAATCTCCCATCTGGATAATATCTTATTTAACGCCGAGATTTGTGAAATAAGGACCTCGATCAACAAAGAAACCTTCAAGTCTGGAGCGCCTGGAACAATCTCCAATTTTGTAAAAGTTAAGTAACTTCTGTATATCATTTTTATTGTAAAATTGCTTAAATTAATAATTCTTTTTCCTAGCGTTAGCTAGAAAAATTCATGATATATATTTTATTGCAAGATTTTTACTCTTAAATTTGTTGATACTGTACTTTTCAATCAACTGATATTTTAAATTCTAATATAGCGTATCCCACATTAGTGTTATCTTTGCTGTGCCTATAAATTGAAACTTACAGAGGAGGCTGTTTCGGATGAGTCAAGATATCTGTCAATTGGACATATTAATAAATATTTATCAAGCAGAAATCCAAATTATGGATGATACCATGCTTTGTTCCGTGCCTCATGAAGATAATCCAGCTGATGATCCAGATTTTTCCATCCGAAGATGAGCTTCAAGACAATGTGGATTTCCAATTAACAAATAATAACAAAAACTCTAGCAAACCCGAAAATAATATTGTAGAGAAAACGGTAACCCAGAAATCTTCTGAGAAGAAAAGCGACGTCGAGCACATCCTGAACTATGAGAAAAAATATTAACAAGAGAAAAGAATGTTAGGAGAAGAATTTATAGGATAATAAAACATAACGTTAAGAGGGACAAAATGGAAATGAATCCTAAATGTCAATTAACATTCTGCAAGAAAGTTAAAAAGCGATTTTGTCAGATTTTTACTGATGATATTTGCAAAACAATTTTTGAAAATTTTTGGGATATGACTTGGGAACAAAAGAGGCCCTTTGTGTTACATATGACAACGTTTGAACAAAAAAAAGATAATATATGATTTGCAGGAAACAACTACTCACCGGGCAAATACCCCGACCTGCATTGAATTACACCTTACAAATCGTGAAAGAATGGTAGGCAATATCATTTGTCAATTCCCTGACCAGACATAGACCGGTTTCGAACTTATTAGTTCTCATCAGTATGCCATAGGTCATGGAACAGACAAACGATAGTGGCCAACCTGCTAGTTTTATACAAACTATAATGAATTGAGTAGTGGTGAGAGGTAAGTGAATCACCTCATATGGCCAATTGCTACTATACACCATAGATGTCTCCATGGCGCATAGCAACTTACGATTCTGCAAGTACCTGAGAGCTTTTTTTTATAGTCGTAGGTGGACGTAACCTACTGTTATAATATATGATTTGCAGGAAACAACTACTCAGCGGGCAAATACCCGGACCTGCATTGAATTACACCTTACAAATCATGGAACAGATAAACGATAGTGGTCAACCTGCTAGTTTTATACAAACTATAGTGAATTGAGTAGTGGTGAGAGGTAAGTTTGGTATTGGCTACCATTCTTTCACAATTTGTAAGGTGTAATTCAATGCAGGTCGGGGTATTTGCTTGCTGAGTAGTTGTTTCCTGCAAATCATATATTGTAACAGTAGATTGCGTCAACCTAGGACTAAAAAAAAGCCGCCGCTCTCAGGTACTTGCAGAATGCTATGCGCCATGGAGACATCTATGGTGTATAGTAGCAAGTGGCCATATGAGGTGATTCAGTTTCCTCTCACCACTAAATAAAACGATATTACACAAGGACCACTTCAAGAAGGAGTGGATCTTTTCAGTATTATTTGAAACTGGAAAAATGTAAAATATCAAATATGTAAAAAAATGTTTTTGGGAATTTAATATTAAAGAAAAAATGGTTTTGCATTGGGTTAATAAAGAAAAAGAATTTATTATCTAAAGAGGATGACAGAAACATGAAAAGACTGAGAAGAAGAGACAATCAAAATCATATGTTGAAATGAATAAAAAGAAAAAGTACCTCCAACAGTTTTTAGAAGAATTGCCAAAAATAGAGCCATTATTTCCGCAAGAATACGGCCTGACTATACTTGGAACAGGACTTTAAATCAAAATAAGACGTTTATAAATTTTATAAAGAAAAATGCTTGGAAGATAATATAATGCCTCTATCAATTTATTCACTTATAACAGAATTCGATCTGAACCTCTTCAAACCCCGAAAAGATCAGTGTGATCTTTGCTATGCTTATAAATTGAAATATACAGGGGAGGCTGTTTTTCAAGATCATATCGCAGCAAAAGATCGAGCACGAGAAGAGAAGAATTCAGGTAAAAATAAGGCTGAGCAAAATCTTATCTATTGTTTTACTATGGACGTTGAAGCTGTAACAATGTGTCCTGAACTACATACAACTGCTACTATAATACAAGGTTATGGTTACAGGTACACAATTTCACAATGTATAATTTGGCAACACATGATAGCAAAAATTTTTTATGGAATCAATTAGAGGGAGAATTTCGTGCATCGGTATTTGTTAGATGTATAACAAAGCATCTGGAAAGGACTCTAGAAAGCGAAGCTAAGCCAATTGTTCTTTTTTCAGATAGTTGCGGCTATCAAAATAAGAATATATTTTATCTAATGGACTCTCAATTCTCGCTACGAAATTCAATGTTGAAATAGAACAAAAATATCTGGGAATAGGTCACACTCAAATGGAGTGTGACCCTACCCATAGTGTTATTGAAAGGTGCTTCAAAGGAAGGGAGATTATTCTACCAACGGATTATATTGGGATTATAAAGGATGCCAGAAAAAAACCGAAACCATTGGATGTAGAATACTTAAACCATACTCTTTTTCTTAATTTTGACGATTCTAATTGCATAAGGTACAGTTCAATTCGCCTAGGAATACGTAAAGATGATTTCAAATGTTTGAAGTATCTACCATGTGAAAAAATTATGTATAAGATCAAATACACCAATCCATATGTCACATTGCCACAGATACAGAAAATTAAACATAGATTATTCCCTACAACCTCTATATTCGGAAAGAATCGAAATAAACATAATGAAGAAATGGATGCATCTATACGAACTCAAGAAGGTATTAACAACTCATTAACTCACTTTTTTTATGACTCAATCCAATATTATGCTCAAAAGTCGGATTAATCTCATCCCACAAATAGTGCTATATGTAATGAAGGTCCAACTAGCCATGCCGATAAGATTAAAATAAAAACACGAAAAAATAGAGTAAAAAAACTAGTGAAATAGAATGCACCACCCGTTCTCAAGAAAAAATAAATAGAAAAAATAATTCTATGACTGGTAAATAATACGAAATTATAAGCAATAAGCACATAATATTATGTACCACTAATATAGGAGTACAACTTTTTTTATGATTGGCATTACCATTTCTCAGGAATCTGTTTAGATTTTATTCATATGATACTAACTTTGCAACTTATTTCGTTATTGTAGCATATCAATGTTTTTCTAACTATCCAATAAATAATAAAATTATGTTTGTAAAAATATTTTTTAATAACCCTAATCCTAACTGATAATTTCTCTTATTCCACATGAAGAGGCTTAAATTAATATCTTATACCTAAGATAATAACTCATATGTGTCATTCAACTGGGCCCTACAATAGCAGTAAATCATAACCAACATATCACCCGCAATTAAAAAAAAATCATATTGACATAACTAGTCATACATCTATGGTGATAGGTAATAACATACGTTACAAATAAAAAAATAAGTCAGTATTGTGCACAGTTTCTAGTGCCTCCTGTAAAATTTTGCTTTAAGAAATAAGGTATCAAAATTCAGAATCCCACTAGAAAACTGTAAAAAAGATAAACAAAATTATTTAACAGATTTTGAGATAGAATACACAGTTCTCGTTCTACCAACAAGTATGCGGTTCAAACTTTTGAGTAAAAGTGGCAACTATATACGTTCCACTTCCACGAAAAGTAGGGAGAGAGTCGCATCGCACCAAGCCTTCATGTGTACGAGAATACGCAATTCATGGGAATGTTGTGTGAAGCGATCGCATCGCGTCAACTGCAAATTCATTGCCTATTGCCTCACATGAAATCGAGGATAGCTACTTTGAACCATTTGCAGGTTAACCCCAATAAACCCCTGTATCCAAATTTCGATACTCATTATATCTTAAAACACAAACAACACAAAATATGAGCCCTGTTTGGGTTTCACGCGAAATAAAATAAACTAAACTTTCTTTTCCAATTTAATTGCAACCCTTGTATTGACAATGGTTCAAAAGGATTACTTATATTAACAAAGTCTATTGTTGTTCCAGTGGAAGAGCTTAATAAATATGATAAATGGGACGCTGGAGGTCGCTACTGTCGCATTAACTAGTTTTAAAATCTGTCCCGGACGTTTCTGGGCACATTAATATCATATACGCGATTAGCCGTGAATAGAAGCAACCTCTTTTAATGCGGATGGAAATATTGATACGATGCATTTTTAAACCAGTACAAAAGCTAACCGATAGGGACTAAACTAATTTCTTTTTGAGTGTAACTGACAGAAGGTCCGATAGGCACGCCCAGTTGTAAAAATATTATATTAATGTGTTAATAATGGTCCTAAGAGAATAATAATATGTGATTTTAAAAGGGAGATCAGATAACATGATGATTGATGTTTTTTGATTTTTACGTGGGGTTAATTTTGTGAATAACTAATTCAGTACTGTATTACAATACATGACCATAGGTAAAAATAAAGTTGGAGGCAATTTGCTCCACAACCGTAAGTTATGCAATTTTTTATATCTTCATGTGTTTGATGAAATATGAGGAACGTTTATTAGTATTGATAATATTAAAATTGTTTATTGTGTGAGAAAGAAGATTTATATAGTAATAATTAAATACTATAAAAACAACAACAATAATAGACAATTATCTCGTTCATTATATATTAATATATTATACAGGGTGTCCCACGACGAACTGCGGCGATCGACATCTCGAAAAGTAGACATTATAAAATTTTGAAAATTTGGTGTTAAACTAATCGATGGAGGCAATTAGGTAAAATATTTTCAAGATGGTGGCACTTCCGGTTGTCTACTTTTCGAGATATCGATCGCCCCAGTTCGTCGTGGGACAACCTGTATTAATATTTTCAAAATAGAACAGTAATAGGTCACTTTGTAGCCTAGCAACCATTAATGCATGTAATGTCACTGTCACTAAAACACACAATTTGAGAGAAAAAATATTTATTTTTTATAATGTCATTATATACATGATGTCCCAAAAGTTGAAGGTAAGAATTCGTCATATTTTTGTGATTCATTTGTTATATATCCTGTTTTCTTATATAATACATATACATATACGGAGTGTCTCGCTTAGAGGTGATACAAATCTATAACTTTTAATTTTCTAGGCAAATTTAATTTTTTCAGATGTAGAGTGGTAAATATTGCATATGTGCTTAATTTTATTTCACGTCGTAAAACATGGTCACCTGCAGTACACTGTTAAACCTCAAAAATGTTATCAGTTACATGAGTTATAGTAAAGGCTGAACTAAACCTCCATTACAAAAAAATATTTCAAATTGTGATAATAATGGAATAACAGATTCAAGTGTCATTGTTAACTTATCTGCAGATCATTTCTCTTCACTAGCCGAAAAAAGCTTCAAAATCATTTTGATTCAAATCGAGGTTCAAATTTAGCTTTCCTTGGCGCTCTTACGAGAAGCTCGTAAAAGACCAATTTTTATTACAGATATATTTTGACACTTATACTGTGACGCAAAAATATAAAAATACATTTTTGATACAATTTTCCATCCTGAATAATGTTTACTTGAAGCAGTTTTCAATTTGATAAAAAAAAAAACCCTCCTTTTTTTTTTCAAACCCTCCTCGAAGCCGCCCCTGGTACTCCTCTGACGATTTAAAAAATCTTTTCGGTACAATTTCTATTAAAAAAATTTTCGACTCGGCTAAAACTTGTTTTTAGGGCTTACCTGGAGCAGCCTCTGCCGCTATGACTGGAAATTGAAAAAAGCTTTTTGATGTAATTTTTCATCTTGAATAATTTTTATTATTTAATACATTTCTTGACTCGACGAAAGATTTTTCATGCCCTCTCTGGAACCGTTCGTCCCTGATGCTTTGAGAAAAAAATTACAAGCAGCCTTTTTACTTGACTTTTATTTTAAATATTTTGACTTTTATGATTAAACAATGAGGTATTTGTTTTGGGCCCTCCCTGGAGCCGCCCCTGCTAGTTTGGCAGGAAATCACGGAACTATTTTCGCAACAATTTTACATTCAGCACAATGTTTGTATTAAAACATTTTTTGTCCCATGGTACATTGTTTTCTTGGTCCTTCCTAGAGCCACCCCTGGCCACCGACGAGAAACTTGCAATGGGCCTTTTAAATCTAATCCTCCATCATAAATAATTTTTATTTGAAATACCTTTAGATTGAACGAAAAATTATTTTTTGATACTGCCAATATTCAATAGCGTTCTTCCTTGGACCTCCCAATTGGTAAAGTTGCAGAACTGTATTAAAAACTAGTCAGGTTGCTGTGAAATTAGTTGTAGACGAATTAAACATAAACTTCCACTTACAAAAGTTTCTCTGAGAGGACTTGCTGTTTATGATAAACAAAAAATTACAAACGATGTAAAACTTTTAGGTACATACTTCGACAAAAGATTGTCATGACATGTTCAAATTGAACATGTATTCAAACAGCTAAACAATTGCTTCTACAATTGGTGCAACGGCGTCTCACCAACGCCAGTTCTAGAATTAGCATCTGCTCCAGATTTTCACCGTGTTTATATAGCCACCGCTACATGCAGAATGGAGTGCAGTTTTTCCTTCTACTGTCTTGTCATCTACCGTTATGATATCTGGGATGATCACTGGGAAGATTCCTGGGATGATCCCGTTGTTCAAAAACATTCGAACACTCATTATATATCCTTTTAGGGCGGAAATATGTGGCAATGTTGTGCCTCTATTTAAGATAATGTACAATAATATACTATTCCCAAAATAATGATCAAAACTAGATCCTATATTAGCGACTTCTTCTTAAAAGTGAGGTGCGCTCTCCTTCACCAAGAATAATACAATAAAATGCTGTTCTTTCCCTTCTGCCATGTTTCAATGTTGCCCCGTTAACGTATTGACTCGCGTTGTTTATTAATTTATTTGATAATGGCTCTAGCTGTTGTCTTTCCGAGAGGACTTGTTGTTTATAATAAACAAATAATTTGTAAATGATATAAAACTTTTAGGTACATACTTCGACAAAAGATTGTTGTGACCTGGCCAAATTAAACATGTTTGCAAACCGGTAAACAAGTGCTTTTACAATTGGTGCAACGGCGTCTTACCAACACTAGTTCTAGAATTAACATCTGCTCCAGATTTTATCAAGGTTTTCACCGTGTTTACATAGCCACCGCTACATGCAGAATGGAGTGCAGTTTTTCCTTCTACTGTCTTGTCATCTACCGTTATGATATCTGGGATGATCATTGGGATGATTCCTGGGATGATCCCGTTATTCAAAAACATTCGAACACTCATTATATATCCTTTTAGGGCGGAAATATGTGGCAATGTTGTGCCTCTATTTAAGATAATGTACAATAATATACTATTCCCAAAATAATGATCAAAACTAGATTCTATATTAGCGACTTCTTCTTAAAAGTGAGGTGCGCCCTCCTACACCAAGAATATTGCAATAACATGCTGTTCTTTCCCTTCTGCCATGTTTCAATGTTGCCCCGTTAACGTATTGACTCGCGTTGTTTATTAATTTATTTGATAATGGCTCTAGCTGTTGTCTTTCCGAGAGGACTTGTTGTTTATAATATACAAATAATTTGTAAATGATATAAAACTTTTAGGTACATACTTCGACAAAAGATTGTTATGACCTTGCCAAATTAAACATGTTTGCAAACGGGTAAACAAGTGCTTTTACAATTGGTGCAACGGCGTCTTACCAACACTACTTCTAGAATTAACATCTGCTCCAGATTTTATCAAGGTATTCACCGTGTTTACATAGCCACCGCTACATGCAGAATGGAGTGCAGTTTTTCCTTCTACTGTCTTGTCATCTACCGTTATGATATCTGGGATGATCATTGGGATGATTCCTGGGATGATCCCGTTATTCAAAAACATTCGAACACTCATTATATATCCTTTTAGGGCGGAAATATGTGGCAATGTTGTGCCTCTATTTAAGATAATGTACAATAATATACTATTCCCAAAATAATGATCAAAACTAGATCCTATATTAGCGGTTCTTTTTAAAAGTGAGGTGCGCACTCCTTCGCCAAGAATAATACAATTAAATGCTGTTCTTTCCCTTCTGCCATGTTTCAATGTTGCCCCGTTAACGTATTGACTCGCGTTGTTTAGTTTATTTAATAATGACTTCAGCTGTTGTCTCTCCGAGAGGACTTGTTGTTTATGATAAACAAAAAATTTGTAAATGATATAAAACTTTTAGGTACATACTTCGACAAAAGATTGTTATGACCTGGCCAAATTAAACATGTTTGCAAACAGGTAAACAACTGCTTTTACAATTGGTGCAACGGCGTCTTACCAACACTAGTTCTAGAATTAACATCTGCTCCAGATTTTATCAAGGTTTTCACCGCTACATACAGAATGGAGTGCAGTTTTTCCTTCTACTGTCTTGTCATGTACCGTTATGATAGCTGGGATCATCACTGGGATGATTCCTGGGATGATCCCGTTGTTCAAAAACATTCGAACACTCTTTATATGCCCTTTTATGGCGCAAATATGTGACAATGTTGTGCCTCTATTTAAAATAACAATGTACAATAATATACTATTACCAAAATAATGATCAAAACTAGATCTTATATTAGCGACTTCTTCTTAAAAGTGAGGTGCGTCCTCTTTCACCAAGAATAATACAATAAAATACTGTTCTTTCCCTTCTGCCAAGTTTCAATGTTGCCCCGTTAACGTATTGACTCGCGTTGTTTAGTTTATTTGCTAATGGCTTTAGCTGTTGTCTCTCCGAGAGGACTTGTTGTTTATGATAAATAAAAAATTTGTAAATGATATAAAACTTTTACGTACATACTTCGACAAAAGATTGTTATGACCTGGCCAAATTAAACATGTTTGCAAATAGGTAAACCAGTGTTTTTACAATTGGTGCAACGGCGTCTTACCAACACTAGTTCTAGAATTAACATCTGCTCCAGATTTTATCAAGATTTTCACCGTGTTTACATAGCCACCGCTACATACAGAATGGAGTGCAGTTTTTTCTTCTACTGTCTTGTCATGTACTGTTATGATATCTGGGATGATCACTGGGATGACTCTTGGGATGATCCCGTTGTTCAAAAACATTAGAACACTCATTATATGTCCTTCTATGGCGGAAATATGTAGCAATGTTGTGTCTCTATTTAAAATAACATTGTACAATAATATACTATTCCCAAAATAATGATCAAAACTAGCTTCTATATTAGCGACTTCTTAAAAATGAGGTGTGTTCTCCTTCACCAAGAATAATACAATCAAATGCTGTTCTTTCTCTTCTGCGACGTTTCAATGTTGCTCCGTTAACGTATTGTCTCGCATTGTTTATTTTATTTGATGACGGCTATTTAGCTGTTGTTTACACCTATTCGTAATTCACCTGCAGATGTTATAAATAATGGTTAGAAATAATGTTTGCGTTTGAAATGAGTAGAAATAGAAATAGTGCAGGCAAACTGTCGAAAAAAGCCTAAATTGAAAGAACTGAACATAAATGATCTCGTCTTTTGAGAAGTTGTTGTTCATAATGTACATAAACTTTTTTGTCGGATTACCTGCCAATGGTGCCTGGGAAAAATAGTTATAAATAAATTTTTTTTAAAATTCAGTTTTTTCCTCATATCTCCCTAATTTTTCCTATAGCCATAATTTCACAAGAATTCAATATTGAAGCTCAGAAAATTCTACACAAATTTCATTACAAAACATTTTTGTACGAGCAATATTAAGCGCACTATTAAAAAATGTTTATAAAGATATTTTTTTACACTATGTAACAATCCAACTACTATTCCCGTATATTTTGACTATGTTCAATTGCACACTGTTTATTCCTATGTATTTTGACCTCCTGAATTTGAATATGTTCATTGCGAACTGATAGAAGTATGCCAACATTGTTTAAAAACGATTGTTTAAACAAATTACCAAAAATAAATATTTTCTTTTGCAACCAATTTTATTTAAAAATTTATATTAAAACAATAAAAAAAATTATGTATATATTATGTGCAAAAAGTGCATAGTTTATGAGCTATTTGTAAAGATTAAAAAAATATTTTATCTATTATATTTTTCGTGATCGGGCGGACATTTATTATATTCTTATATATTTTTGTACGTTAAATTCAAATATCTGTCGAAAACCACTAATAGTTAATAAGTTAATAACAATTCTTTAAACAAATTTTCATAAGCCATTTCATTATAAAATAAGTATGGCATGTGCAAAAGGTTCGTAGTTTATAAATTATTATAGGCATTATAAGTGTCAACAAATTTTTTATTTAAAAAAAATAAAAAAGTCCACATTAAACACAAACATCAAATAATAATAATGTAATAATGGTAGATAAACGTAATATTAAATGATACAGATGACAAAAAAACGCAATTAATGCATTTTTTAGTTTTCTTCGTCCTCTTGATCAGACGATAACTACATCGATCTACATAATTTACATCAACTGTATTGTTACTGTTCAATTCTGAATCGTTCTCTTCGTCATCATTACTGTCAATAGTAACACAATTAGTACAAGTTTGTCCTTTGCAATTGTGACAGGCGATAATGCACATTAGTTTCTACTTTCTACAGTCACATTTTCCACCACAACATGCCTTACATTTGCAAAATGTTATATTTAGCACGTCATCTGATGCAGCAAGATCATTCATTCTGACAGGTTCCAATAAATTGTCATCTTTTTGCCATCCCCAATAAGTTGCAATGAGTTTTTCTCCTGACCAAGTCTGAATTTGAAAGTATAGTTTTTTTTAAGTGTTCTACAGCTGCATGTAATGTAGGAGGAAGGTTTGCTAAATCAACTGGAGTTTTTTTTTGTTATATATTACATGTACCTATTGTACCTTAAAGTGTGCTAATTGTCAGTAATTGATGCACCATGAAATACAACTTATACCAGCGCTTTCTAGTGTAGAAAGTGTCTGATTGGCATTTTAAATACACAGGATATATTTCGAATATCTTCTCTGGATTGTGATAGTTTAATAAAGTCTTTTTTCGCCTTTATATGAAAGGATAAAGTAGTATCATAGTCAGTGAATAAATGTAAGAACATATGTTCCTTGCAATTTGAATATTTCATTTCCAAGCTATTTGCAGTATACATTTTTTTAGGTACCTTTTGCCTGTTATTCTGTCTTGCTGGTTTTAAAAGATATACATCTTCATTTTCAGGACATAAAGCTGTCATAATAGATAGTATGTCAAAATCCTCAGAGACAATGACGGGTTTCTTTTGAGTTTTACTCAATTCTTCAATTGCTGTACGAACAATGTCTAAGTCATGCATTTGAGATCCTCATAATTTTCTCGAAAGACGACTTCAGCTGATTTGTTTTTACTTGTATTTTCTCGTCGAACCCGTTCCATTTCCTTAGTACTGTCTTGATTGTACCCATCAAATACTACAATCATGCTGAAGCCATAATTATCAATCACATACTTGACGTAGTGCTATAATATGGTGCGATATGTATTATAATACGTACTAACAAACATCCACTTTTATTTTTTAATATTGGACGTATAGAATTGTTACAATTTTACTAATGTATACATATGGGTAATTTGCAAAAAAATGGTCGTTGATCTGTTACAAGCTGTAAATAATGAAAAAATTATTGAAATTGCCTGCGGATGGATTGGTTATGAGGATATGAGGTTATGTTATGTTAATAAAGTGTCAAGTGTAAATATCTCAAGTTATTTTTTTATAAGGCGCTGTATATTGTATGCAAGTCACTATACATTACTTAAATCACTCAAAATAAATTATTATTATATTGAGTTGACAAGAGGGAAAACATTTCTATTATTGATTTCACGAAGAAAAGTCAATCTTTATAAAAAAATTTGCTTGTCGAAAAAATTACTTTACCATATAATAATATTAGATCACATGTTTCGGGTGTCAAGATGCCTTAAAAGAGAAGTGCCTTTATTTATTATTTTGGATAAAATGTTTATGAAACAAAATTTTTTATAATTCAAAATAAAGCCCAAACACAAATTTTGAGGTTTAAATTTTGACTTTTACATTTATGTCAACTTACATTTTTGTTCAAACATTAACATAAAATAATCTAACATTAACTTCAACGATTGTGGAAAAAAATTCTATATAGCCTCCTCCAACCACAACATATTTCTCTATCCTTTTAATACATTCTCCATAGACTTTACGAATGGTTGCGGGTACATTCATTTCATTTACCGTGTTTTGTATTCGTGCTTTTAGTATTTTTCGATAATGTAGCAGGTCATCTGCATACATTTTCTGTCTTTAAACACCCCACAGAAAAAAATCCATAGGAGTAAGGTATGGTGATCTTGCAGGAAAATTAATTAGATCATATCTTCCCAACTATCTGTCTACCACTGCCATACCAAAACTGAGGGATGAGCAAGCATCTGGCTGTCAAAAAATGTTACGCCTTACGGTTGTAGAGTGTTCAGAAATGGCAGTACGAAGTTTTCCAAAAGGTCCAAATAAACATGCTGATGAAAATTTTCTTCTATGAAATATGGACTCGATCGTAAACAATCCCACAACACACATTCACTTTCTTACAACGTTAACTTCGTTTGTGAATGATATAGTTTGGATTTTCAAAAGCCCAATTGCGACTGAATTGTGATGAAACGTGACCATTGGTACAAAATGTTGTTTCGTCAGTAAAAAAGATCATTCTGTGAAAACTTCTATATACGAGATAATTCTCACCGACCCATAAACAAAAGTCCAATCGCTTCTCTTCATCTCCATTTTCAAGTGTATGTCTGAACCTTGGCTTAAACGGTCGAACCTTGTTTTCCATATAAATTTTCTGCAAATGACTTTTACTTACTTCCAGTCTTTGTGAGCGTTTCCGTAAAGATGATTTCGGATCGGCTATTATTGAATTTATTGCCAAAAGTGTTGCCGCATCGTCTTCATTATACTTTTTCTTGGGTTTCTTGATATCTATTGCAGTTCCAGTTTCATTAAATTTGTTCACAAGTTTGCGCAATGATTGGCGCGATACTGCTGTGTTGGGCAACTTTTCGTGGAAAAAACCAATTGTATATCGATAAGAAACGTCCCCAATTCCATAATATTTAATCAAATAAATTCGTTCTTGTTTGATAAACATTTTGTAAATTATCAACAGAACAATAATAATTGCAGATGTAAGCTAGTATTATTCTACACTATGATGACAATGACATTTGTCAGTTCCATATTATAGACATCGTTACTCTGTTTCTTAATTTGAATTCTTATTAATAAATTTAACGTAAAAAGATAAACATAAAAGTAAAAATTTACACTTCAAAATTTGTATTTGGGCGTTATTTGGATTATAAACAACTTTGTTTTATAAACATTTTATTCAAAATAATAAATAAAGGCTCTCTTGAGGCATCTTGATGTTTTCTTAATTTATTAACATCCGGTACATCTGATTTAAAATTTTTATATGCCAAACTAATTTTTTCAACAAACAGTACTTTTTATAAAGAACGACTTTTCGACGTAAAGTCAATAATAGAGATGTTTTTCCTCTTGCCAACTTCATTCGAGAACACACTGTATATGCAGTTGGGCTTTGTGTAACCAGCATTTTCATTTCATGTTTCATGTCACTCATCGTAATTTGGCTGTTATATGCGTATGTATAAATTTCAATTTTTAAATTTATGTTAACAGCACTGACCGGCGTTTTTTGTTTTTTTTGGAGGAGGGGAAATCTTCAGAAAGACGCCTCATTTGATGTTGGTTGTGCGGCGAGGTAGTGTGAGGATTTTTACCCACTAAAACACCTCCCTTCTTCTCGTACGAGTAGCCCTCCCCGGAACCACAGATGCATTTCGTCGGGGTTGTGTTGCTCATCCTATAGTATTTCTCCTTGCCCTCTCGTCCTTCTCTTTGTGTATTAAGATCTTTGCCATCGTATTCATGATGGCCCTGAGCGTGTATTCGACCATGTTATCCGGTGTAATTCTAATACCGATTTCAGTTTCTAATTCTTGCCTCTTCCTGTCCCACTTATTACACTCGAAAAAGGTGTGTTCTGCAGTGTCTGATTCCTGGCAGTACCAGCATCTATCCGTGTAGATTATTTTGAAATGGTAAACTTCCCCATATTTTCGATCTAGCCAGGTTCGAATGTCCTGTATTAGCCTTTTGGTCCATTGCGCTTTATCTGTGAGTTGCTCACATCTTTCTTGCCACGTTTCTACAATTTCTTTCCTTACTTCCTTCCGCGATGCCCCTACTCTTTCGTGTAATTGCGCTCTTTCTTCCACTAGTGAGTTAACTGGCGGAGTGTTCGCTATTACCAGTAATACCTCAGTTGATGTGATCCTATATGCACAACATACTTTGATTAGTAGCCGTCTTTGTATCTTTTCCAACATGGTCTTATACTTTTTCATGCTTATGGCTCTTTGCCAGATTGGTGCTCCGTATAGAATAACTGAGTATACCACCGAGGGCAGTGTCGTTCTTTTACTAACACTAGGGACTTCTAGACTTGGCATGATACGGCTCAATGACGCAGCTATTCCCTCTGCTTTCCTGGTCATCTCCTTGACATGTTCCGTCAGGCGTCTGTTAAAATCAAAGGTTACTCCTAAGTATTTGATGCTCTTTTTCGTAGTGATTTGAACATTCTCCACCTAAACGGTCATTTCCGTTTCTTTCCTCCTTTCCACTAATAGGACCGTTTCGCTCTTCTGCTGAGCTAGGTTTAACTTTTTCGACTCCATCCATGAGCTGATGCGTATCAAGGTGGAATTTGTAGTCTCTTCCAGTAACTCCGGTGTCTTGTCGCTCGCTATTTCGGCTGTGTCATCCGCGTATCCAATAATCGATACATACACCTTGTGGCAAGGGAATTCTTAGAACACCATCATAGAAAATATTCCACAGTAATGGGCCAAGGACTGGTCCCTGTGGCACTCTACATAGCATGTTCATCATACCATCGTCGGCGTCGCCTATTATCAGTTGTCTATCGCTTAAATAGCTGCACATGATTTCCACTAGGTACTGTGCAACTTCTCTATTCCGCAGTTCGTCAATAATCAATTGCCAAGATGCGGAGTTGAAGGAATTTTTAATATCTAGCGTGACCATGATCCATATCTCCCTCCTCCTGTATCTTCCACTGTTTACATAATCTGCGATAATCTGCACCCTACTCATTGCATCGATGGTTGGCCTCCCCCTTCTGAAGCCAAAAAGCCGAACTGGAAATTGTGAAGATCTCCCCCGTTCTATATCGGCGCTTAGCCTTTCGTGCAATATGATTTCCAACAGTTTGCCCATTGTGTTTAATAGGCATATGGGCCTAAGAGCTACAGGTGCTTCTGGGGTTTTCCTTGGCTTCTCGATGAGTACTAATGTAGCTTCCTTCCATTTCTGTGGGAATTCGCAATTTGTGGTCAGATCTTGCAACACTCTGGCACAGTACGTGGGTTGGCTCATTGCCATTGTTCTGGTTATTTCCGCGGGGATGCCATTCGGGCCTGGTACCTTTTTTACTTTCAACCTATTCACGGCCTTAACGATTTCTTCCTCTGTCACCGACGGTACATTGTCTTTGTCCATCTGAGTCTTTTGCCGAATTATGGGGACGTCCCTAGGAAATAATTTTTTCGCCTTCTTCAACATATCTTCAACGCTCATATGGATTCTCGGCGAGTACTTAAATTTCTTCCACACTATTTTATACCCGTCTCCCCATACGTTGTTGTCCACTTATCTGCATACTTCCTTCCATGCCCTCTCTTTTTCACTCTGAATAAGTATCCTCAACCTTTTTCTTTGCTCCTCATATTCCGCACGAAGCCCATCCTTTTCTGCGTAATCGATGTTTGTTAGCCTGCTGTGCCTTACCATTGCACGTTTCCTTTTGAGGCATTCCCTCTTCCCATTCGCAATTTCCTCTGTCCACCAATAGACAGGTCTTATGTTGCTGTTTCCCTTATTGTATTTATGAAGAGCTTGATTACATGTCTCGACCACAATCTTTTGGCGCCCTTCCGCAGAGATGTCCTCGGTGTTGCTCTTCCTGCTTTATATTAAGTTCTGGTTTAACTTTGCTGCAAAGGTCCTTAGCGATGTGGGATTTATTTTCCATCTTGCATTTTGCCTGACGTGTTTCTTCTCTGGTGTCTGAAATAAAATATATAGTATTTTGATACCGGCGTTTATATAGGAAGCGTTTATATTGGCTATTTACTTGCCATTGGCACTATATTAATGTATTATAATAATATTTTATATTTCCAATCTGAAATTTACAACTTTGTGGAAGTACGTGATTGAATAATTCATGAACTATATTTCGATGTTGTTTATGCTCTTCAATGGTGTCTTGCTTTTTCTCAAGCAGTATTGATTATTGAACGATTTGGTGCTTCGTAGATTTAAATTTTTCATGATACTGGTATATCTCAACATGCTACGTTAACATTTTATACATAGAGTATTTTGTACTCGTAAAATAACCACGCCGTATGCATGGGAAAACAAAAAATTAATTTATATAACTAAATGTAAATAAAATTAAATTTTATGGCAGTAAAATAAAATTACAGGTTCTGTATTTTGGTCACGTTGAAGCTATTTAGGAATATTTACATTTTAAATTCTTCTAATTAATACAACTCTCGTCTTAAGAAACGACTTTTAAGAAAATAGATTTGTATAAACAGGGAGACAATTTCCAGCAGATGTCTTCTGAATTATTACACGTTCCTGTTTTATTAACACGTTACGTGCCTTTAATGGTGTGTCAACATTCATTTTTACTCTTACTCTACAGCTTGGGGAAGAAATTATATAATTAACTTGTTGGCAAAATACGAGAAGTTATTGCAAGCACCCTTTTTAAAATATTTGCAAAATTCGCATTTTAATTAGCAACAAACTTATTAGGTACGTACGAGCACACTTTAAAAGTTTCTGTAGCAATTTCACTGTGCTACAGAAATAACAATAAATAAATATGGATTTTGCATCCGATTTATACTAATCCTGATATACTTAATATGTAATTGACATGTTTCTTGATAGTAAATAAGATTAATGGTGAATAAAATATAATAAAACTTATTTGTACTCTTTAAGCATAAATATCAGGATATTTAAAAAAAAACATTACATAATGTTCAACAAAATAAACTCACATACGAGTGTGCAAGACTCAATTGAGTATCACACATAAGAGAAAGCAGTTGAAGTAAGAAATTAATCAATTTAGTTAAAAGTTGTTAAATATTTGTTAATAGTTTGTTTCAAAATAATAAAAAGAGGCATTTGTACTTACGAAACGCTATAACCATACTGTAAGGTATACTAAGTTCTTTAATATAAAACTCTAATAAACTTCTGCATAGTGGCACAACAGTGTTTCAAAAAGAGAGTTCTAAAACCCCAGTGGAAAGGAGCAAAATCTGTCCAAAAGTGATGAAGGTCCAAAATTTTACCTAATAAATTAATAATAAAGTAGCAAAGTTGTGAAAATTTTAAAAAGTAAGAACGGTTGCTGTTAGCAAAAAACACTAAACTTAAAATAAGTACAAAAAATTTAACGCAATGATGAAAATAGTGAGTAGTTAAACTACTCACAAAGTAATGAAACACATCTACTATAATCACAAAATTAAGTACAGAAAAAGAATTAAAACAGCTTGAAAAGGTAGTATAGGTGTCACAGCTGGCATTCTATGTACAGGGCTTTTATAAAACTTTTAGTGTAGTGTAAATTTATTCCATGGTCAAACTAGAGGTCATGAGGAACAATTAGTGAAGATTTAAACTAGGTAAGCTCTTCAATAATGTCTGGAGATAACAAAGTTCAGGAAGTGTCACCTGAAAATTAAAATTTTTTTTATAAATATTAATCCATAATTGAAAATTGAAAGCAAAGTTGTATTTTATTTAGTATTAAGTGTTCAGAAAAAGATTTAAATGGTGAAATAAATAGAAAATAGCTAATTTTAAAGAAATTTGTAAATTTATCTCGGATAATTTAATGTTCAAAAAATTATTTAAAGACCTAATAAATGGCATATGAAAGTAAAGTAGGAATAAAGAGAAACACATTGGTAATATTTATTTTCGGAAAAAGTCAACAATAGATGTAAAAAGTAAAAATATAGAAAAATTAATTATAAAAATTTCATATCAAGCAGTCGGATTTGCTTAGAGACGTTAAGTTTAGACAATTTTTTTTAGTGTGTATTGGAACGTCAGCTAAACAGCATTAGCAGAGAAAATATAACCTCAAAAACAGAAAAACAAAAAATTTTACAAAGACAAAGTAAATGTGAAGTCAATCTATCAAAATATTAGTGAATTTATTTAAATAAGAAAATATACTTAATTAAAGGTAAAGTAAGTATTAAATAAATCCGAAATATAATAAAACTGTTCATAGTACTAGTCGGTGTACGCTTGTGTAATATAATATTATGATTAAATTACAAATAAATAATAAAATTTAACCTACCTGTATAATAAACAAAGTGCTTCGAATAATCCAACAAATCCACAAGTGTAATTTCAACATTTCAATCAAGAAATAGCAAAATGAACACAGTAGAAATAAAAACTTTTCACTTCGCAAGCTGACAGAAGTAATGGGAATACGTTGAAGTTAGTTTATAGTGAATCATGTGAGGCGAGTTTCTACGAGACAACGAGGGAGCATACCAACAACCGGATGGTTATAAAAAGTACCTTTTCGTTCGTATAAGCTCTATAACAAAAAATTGATTTATAATTATTTCATTATGTTCGTCAATTTAGTTAAATAAAAAAGACCTAATTAGTATTAAGTTTATTTGTTGTGAAAAAAATATTGCAATTTAAAAATATTCAATTTTAATCCATCATACTGTTAAAAAATCATTTAAGTATTTAATATATATTCTTTTCTTATCTCGACTTGTGAGTATAATTATTGATCTGAAGCCGAATCCACAACATTTGCCGATAAGACAATTTCTAAACAAAAAATTATTTGATAAGAAAACATTTTTTAATTTTGTATATTAAATACATTACATTTTGTCACCGCATCGTGGGGCAATTATTGTACATTCACGGTATTGTAAATTATATTATGTAACGCCGTTATTTCAGTGCTGCAACTTGCACTATAAATACTAGTACAAGTGGGTTCTTGCCTCGAGCGCCAGTTTCTGTTTAAAGTGCAGAAACACCACTTTTTTTATTACCCAAAAAATAACAAAAGTCCAAGATAGAGTCAGTGAAGACGGTTTATTACCAGGGGTTGAAACTTAGGCCGTCGTTCTCAAGGAATGGACAGCAGTACAGATTAGAGTAGAAACTTAAAATAAGGCACACAAAACGTTTTAATATTATATTGAAAATATTTACACTTCAAAATAGGGATAAATCAAAGTAAAATATGTTATGAATTTGCAAGAACTGTGTATATTTACGGGAAAATCAGAAAATAATACAGTTAAAAGAACGTTTCATATAAATTAATACTTTTAAATTACCCAAGTTTCAAGTAATAATTAAACCTTTAATTTTTAAAAAACAAAATCTCTATAATCATGATATACATAGAAAATGGTAGCAAACAGGTAAATGATAATGTGCAGGGCGAAATGCAAGATAAAGCAAACAGGCAGTAAATATGACTAGCAAAGCAAAGTGGCGGTTTGGCAAATATGATATAAAGTGACTTGGACTGCTCTTTGGTGATATACAGCCGGTTATTTAAATTTTAAAAAAAATGTTGACCAGAAGCAAATAATTTTACTTTTATAAAAAATAACTACATTTTTATAACTTGACGTGGTGAACCTGGTAAAGTAATATTTAATGGTTAATCAGTGTGGTACGTCACAGGTGGAGTGTCCCACTTGCAAGGCAGCGTCCCCGACTGAGAATTTCACGGAAAATAACACGGTGTGATTGCTAAACTATCAAATAACGAACAGGATCAAACGTCAAGTTTTACTATACTGAACATTCATTTGTCTTTGTTTAGTACGCTCGAGTAAAATATTACTTTATGACTGTTCGGCTCAGATGGAGTGTGTCAGTTGCAAGGCAGGGTCCCGACTGAGAATTTTGCGGACTAAATTGTCGTTAGGCAAAATTAAAATAAAATTTTAAATTTACAGTTCAAAGCTTCGGCGTAATACCTCTGGAGTGTCCTACTTGCAAGGCAGCGTCCCCTGAGGGTATTATTCGCGGTAAAATGTTTTTCCCGGATAAGATAGATACGATCAGACCAAGACCAATTATATGTATCAACACAGAAAATATTTTAAGTCCAAATTGCCAAATAAAAACAGATATGATTTCGACATAGTGAATTCTTACCAAAATAATCGACTGGTCAGGTCGGCAGTTGAAAACCAAAGAGAGAGCGTTAGCAGAGGGCCTCGGCAGGATATCCCCGTACTAAGCTAGAATTCATCCTGTCGGACGCACAATGCGCGAGCACATGTGAGTCAGGCAGCCACTAATTGGCGGTGAAACAAAAGTTTTAATACCGGTAGCGTCAATTGTTATAAACAATAATTTATTAACAATTTACATGGCTGGGATCGATTGCAAATAAACTAGTTACATAATTTCAGAAAAATAAAGCATTTAATAGCCCCGATATTAATACTATTTTTAAATCCGGCTTTATATTAATTATTTCGAGTATTAATTAATTCAAACAATTTACTCTCACGGTTTAAACTATTTGCAATCAATTTGCAATGAAAATTTTACCTGGTTCCAAAATAAAACGGAATTTTATCGGCCCTAGTTTATTAATTTAAACAAAATTAAGAAGTTCCAAATGATCCTCTCATGACTTTTAAATATAATCTTTCCCTGAAATTAAATTGCTTGACTTCCCAATTTACTCTATATACCCGGTGGATAAGAAAAATCTATGACTTTGAATTTAAATTAAAATGAATATTTTCAAAACAAAAATGACTACATTACAATTACATTTTGGCGCCCAACGTGGGGCAATTTTACATTTACAGGCATATAAATTACATTACATATTAATCCTTTTTTTGATATCATAAATTATATTACAATATGTAAATTGATATTAATATTCGGTCTTATACAGATTGAGAGACTAAAAGAATTATAAAACTTAAAAATTATATCAACCCTGACGGTACGAGAAAATTTTTTCAGACCTCTAATACTTCACATAAAAAATTACTTCAGTCTCGGTATACTCTCTCAAAATATATTTATAACGCCTTGTGCATTTTTAATGAAACTTTTTCGGATTCTTTTAAAGGTTTGCGTATTTTTTTTGACTCTGTATACAATGTGTCCTGTCTCAAATGGACACACCTTGATGTTCCGTTAATATTCGACATATCGATTTAAAATTTTTCTCAGTTATGAAACTTCGCAAGGAGCATCTTTTTATGATTTTCAATTGTCACGCCAGCCCACTGCATCCACTCAAAATTTTTTTAGATTTCCTAGGTTTAACTTTGTGTTAGAGATTTAGCAAAAATGTATTATGGAAAGTTGTTCAGAATTAAAAAATACCCCTAGTTAATGATGTGCATTAAAATATGCTGATTTTGATAATTTTCTAAATTTTTGCAACAGTCTAGAAATTCTTTAAATTGTAATGAGACTTTAACGAATATTGTTGTGGAGACAAGAAAGTATAAAAAGTGACATAAAACGTGTGTACCAGTATTTATTTAAAAATTTTCTCTTGCACAATGGCTTAATGACTGGCAATGGTTGAGTCTGAATGAAGGAGTTGAGATAATTAAATTTACTTGTGAAAACAATTGTTCTATCGGAGCAACAGATCGAGTGTTTAATGAAAGACATCCACATCATTGAATTAGTTGCTCAGTTGTTGCCAAAATTAACAGACTTTTCAACCAAAGTGGTACTCTACTAATAACAAAACGGGAAAGAAGTAATCAGCAGAACGTAGACCAAGTAATTTTAAACGCTTTCAATGACACTCCTCATAGTAGCATTTGGAAAGTGTCTTCGTCGATATAAATTGAAGCTAAATGTCAAATTATTACATATCTTACTAAAAGGTGATGGCAACAGACAGCTGGAATATTATTTTTGGACTCAAGGCAATTTTCTTAATGATCGACATGTTTTTGAGAAAATTATATTTAGTGGTGAAACGACATTCATCATTAATGAATATCTTCGCAAAGCTGTAAGTATTGAGCGACAAAAAAGCGGCATTGGGTAAACAATTGTAACTGGCAGTACTTGGAAAAAGTAAAGTAAAGTTTGGTGCGGTATTTTAGGTGGAAGAATTCTTCCAAATTTTAAACGCAGTAAGACTGCTACGCTTAAAATCAATCCCAATTTATAAATTGTAAACTAAACAACGAAGATTTTATAGAAGAGTTTATATTTCGTGCTTTCGTTACTTTCGATGCCATCTTCTCGTCAGATGCAATGAGAATACGAGGCCCTATTAACAACCGGTTGATATTGTACATGACAGATTGATTTTTCAAAGTTAAAATCGATATCTTATATTCAGCAGAATTCGTTTCAGAGTTCAGTACTGCTCCGGGGGATATACTCGGACCACTGGTGTTTTTGCTATATATGAACAACCTGCCACTCTGTATAGGAGATGGCAGCATGTTCATGTACGCAAATACTACAATCTTTTCAATCTATGCAAAGTCCAAAGGGGAACTACAATTAAAAGTGAATAGCATAATAGAACAATTCCCTGCATGGTGTACACGGCATCCTCTTATCATAAATATGGAAAAAACCACAAATTTTATCGATAAGCAATTCAACAAAGTTTCTAGGAACCTACATAATAATTCGATGAGCTGGAATGAACACATCGATTGTGTATGTGCCAGACTGAACAAACAATATTTTGCTCTATCATTCCTAAAAAATACACTTAATGAAGAACCACTTTTAAATTTTTATATCATGTGGACAGGCAACTGAAGTTTCACGTGTTTTACTCTACATAGAAATTTACAATTAATTTTTTCACACCTATCACAAAAACTCACCTTACCACGGTGAAACTTTTTATTAGAATATGCTATCCACGAAGCTAAAAAATACACGATCCAGCATCAGCTTGTAAAATAAATTAAAGAACGCTGCTTTTATGGGGTGGGTTAAGTTGTCCCTCACTTGTTTTTTTGAATGGTTTTTTTTTGGTTCAAAAGAATTATTAACTATTGAGGTTAGGAGAGGAGCAAAGTAACGACGCTTTCTGGTCACTTTATCAAAAATCGTCTTACATTATGAAGAACATCAAGCGCCCCCAATGAAAAAGTAGGCGCACTTTTGAAAGCCGTACAATGGGGGTGGATAGGTTGGGGGGCATCTTCATCTTCGAAAAATATATAACGGCTTCCACGCAATAAGACGCTTGCCGTTCATTATAATTTGAAACTATTTTTAATTTTTTTGATAAAGTGACCAAAACAGCGTTAAAGTATCCCCCCACCTTCATTAGTTAATACCGCGGAGGTGGTTAGTGCACTAGCTAATTGCTTTGGGGTGCAAAGTGGCGCATAACCGACACAATCTTTTGAGCCAAAAAACACTTAAAAAACAAGGACCAACATAACTGACCCACTGTTATGACCTGAATGAATTTCTATCCATTCCAACCGTAAACAAAGTAATCAACTAAAAATATTGTTTCTAACACCTGCTACCAAAAAGTGACTGTATATTTTTTTGTATTTCAATTTAACAATGTAGTTCGTGTTTTTTATATATATTTTTGTCTTTTATACCTGTTTACTTTCAATAGTTTTTACCACCACTTCTGAAGTTTTTATATGTTACTTTTACTTTTAATATATGTACTCTTTTTACTTCAATTTACTTGAAATTATACTATTATATTTTGATTTAATTCCGTTGAGGGGTTCGGTGGTAAATGGGATAAATAAGGGTAAGTAGGCAAAGCAAGCAGGTACGAGTCCAAAAAATTGCAATTTAGGGCATGTACAAAAAGTCAAGGTCTCAATTTTTTTTTTGCATCAGCCACCCCCCACCTGCACTGTCACTCCCAATACCACCCCCACACTATTATGAAAGGGAATAAAAAAAAATTAAAATGTGATTTAGTGTACATAAGAGAACCAAAGGACTCTAAAAATTTTTTGGCATCGGCCACCTCTACCACCCCCATTGCCACCCCCACCCTATTATTAAAACGAGTAAAAAATTAAATTGGGATCTAGTGTGTGTACTAAGGGCCTTTTAAATTTATTTTGGCATTAGTTACCCCTTCTACCACCCCCATTGCCACCCCCACCCTTTTGTTTGAGGGCTTAAGAGCTTTGTGATAGAATTGGGTAAGCTTGTCAAGAAATTAACGTTCAAGAATTACGACGAGTATTAAGGAATAATTTGGCATTTTAAAATACTACTGTGAAATTGTGGGGTCGTAAGTATGCAACCAGATACACGCTCGAGCTGTACACAGTGTTGCATTACTCATGAAATGACAAGATTAACCGACAAAAGTTTCATAACAATTAATTCACTTTCATATCTTTTATTTCTTTAGTATCATTAAATTTTTTTGGCAGAAAGGGTTGTTTTCTCTTCTATGTAAATATATTTCCTCATTGGTTCGCAGCAGGAACTCTTCCGAGACAAAATTTAAGTTGGCAGCACTGGAAAAACATCAGATTTCCGGGGGAAAGATGGAAGTTTCTTGTTTTTGCTGGGGCACGTGTGTGAAGGAAGTTTGGAAGTTTCTCTTTTCGTTGGGCCCAACCCAGTTTAATTTTGGGCATTTTGTGAGTAAAAGTTTAGTATTTCTTTTGTGTGGAAGTTTGGTCGGCTGCCTCTTATAAAAACTTTATTTTCAAGTTGGTCAAGAAGAGGCCTCCTGAGTTTTTTTGGTAATTTTTATGGAATTCATATGTTATTCTCTACTTATAGGGGTGAGTTGTAGAACTTACAGAGTGTGGGACTAGATTGGTTATTTTTTTGAGTTAATGTACGTTCAAGAGAAAATTTTTATGATCTGCCGATGTATCAACCAGCAACTATATATATGAAATCAAATGTAACCAGTGGGGCACCAACTATAACCATCAGGGACCGTCATAGTACCATCCTTACTTGGTTTCATGGAGACGACGAGGCCATATTGTACCACAGGAACATTCTAGCCATGCTGTAGACGAGTTGTCCAATCAATGCTGGAGCAGTTTCTTTTTACTGGAGCAAGTTTTTTGTTGGAGTAGATTTAATCTTCTTTTTTGTCATGAATCTTAATATCACTTAATTACTTAATTTTGTCATTCACTTTTAGTAAAAACTTGCACGGCAACTTTACCATATATTTTGAATTTAATTTTTAATTTGAGCTATGGAATCCATAGCATGAGTAAATTTTTGTATATTTTTTTAGAGTATATATTGTATGGCAGAGCATGGCCATGCAAACCTATTAATGATTTAACATCATAGATATACGGTATTCTTGGACAAACATTATTTCCGTGATATTACGATTGTTCATTTTTGTCGATTACTAGCATTTAACTTCACAATTAAACTAAGCCTCTCTAGCTTGTGTGTACATATTGTATATAATAAATATTTTTTCTGTCGAAATCTTGTTTTTCATACTTGTATCGTCTCTGGTAATATTTGTTTAGTAAGTTGTTTTGCTATTGTTTCTTTTTAAATAAGTAATCATAAATTTTTTATTACTTTCAAGTTTATAGTAAATTTGATCAAGCAATTTTGCCTTCTTGGGTGGGCAAAATTCTAAAGATACTTTTCATCAATCAAGTGGCGCCCTCTCTTAATTCACACTCCGAACTTGTAGCTCATGCTCTCATACAGAAAACAGGTGCCGTACGCAACGGGAAATATTTTATATAACTTGGTATAAAAGCGGTTACATAATGAAAAATGCATTGAGAAATGTATTGCTATTTGTTGTATTTGTGATATTTCGAACTATTTCACAATAAACTAATTTTGAGAATTTTTTTGTTTTCACTGCAATATGTGTTAAAGACTTTACGATTTAAAAATAAAATTTCTGGACTGTTCCAATATTTCGAAAGTTGTCAAAATCAGCAGTTTTTAATGAAAATCAGTATCTATGGATATATTGTCATGTTTACTGCATCTCTATCGCAAAGTAAGCTATAGAAAAATTTCATTTTTTAGTGGACGCAGTCGGTTATAAAGATGTTCCTTGAAGAGTTTCGTAATTGAGAAAAATTTGAAATCGTGCTGTCCAATATTAACCGAAGAATAAAGATTTGTTCATTTGAAACAAGACATACTGTATATGCCCCCTAATTTATGGTACAATTGATTTAAAAAAAAAAACTGGTACACTTTCTTTTAGCTATGTAAATCATTCGTTCTTTGATTGATATTAATAATCTTACAAATGTCACTTTGACGTTAATCAGTGGCGTCATTATTAAAAATGGTTCGACATCTAACAGATATTCAAAAACTTCGAATTGTTTCTAAAATTGAAGATGGTTGGTCCATAGGAAGACTTGCTGCTGGATGCAATGTGAGTAAAACCAAGATAATGAGTGTTAAAAAACAATGGGAAACTAACCAAACGGTATCCCGTAAAGTTAGTTCCGGTAGGACCAGAAAGAGCAATAATCAAGAAGATGATAATCTTATAAATTACCTAAGAGAAAACCCTTTTCAGACTGCAGTAAATGCAATTTCAGAGACAAATGTCCCTGCTTCGGTACCTACTGCTTGCAGAAGAATAAAACTAGGAAGCGAATTGAAGAGTTGTTCAGCGGCTAAACAATACAAACTTTCAGAAGAAAAGAAGCAGGGTAGGATTATTTTTGCACTGAACTATATAATCAATGATGAAAATTTCTGAGGACAAGTTGTCTTTTCTGACGAAAAGGTTTTTAAATCCTATAACGAGGGACATATTCGCGTATATAGGCCTCCTTCCACTAGATACGACGAAAAATATACTTTCTATCCACAAATATCAGGAAGAGTTTCAATCAATGTCTGGGCTTGGATGAGCCTAAACGGGTTAGGTGTGTGTTGGAACAGTGGTGGTCATCTCAATTCCATTAAATATATTGAAATATTAGACAATATTATGTTGCCGTCAGTAATAGAGATGTTTCCGGAAAATAATTTAATTTTCCAACAAGCCAACTGCTCCATACAAACGGCCCATCGTGTCAGGCAATAGTTTTTTAATAAAAACATAGAGTTGATACCGTGGCCATCTAAAAGTCCGGATTTAAATCCAATTGAAAATGTTTGGGGACTAATGGTGAAACATATAAGAAAATTAAATAACCATACAAATAATGCCCAAGAATTGGAAGGGATAATTGAAGACGCTTGAGAGAACTTGTCGCAAGAAGTTGACCTTGTAAAAATCTGATTTTGTCCATGCCTGCAAGACTTCAGCTAGTTTTAGACGCTAATGGAGCAATGACAAAATATTAGTTAATTCTGTATTACGTAGTTGAAGTTTTATTTTTTTATTGTATTTTTATGTTTAGTTCGCATTGTTTACATTTTTTTAAATCTCAAGTGGTATTTTTGTGTTCTTATTTTAAAAATAGAATTATCATTATTCATTTAGTATTTTAATTACAACCATTAGTAGAATTATCCGTAACAAATATTATTTTTTTAAACAATAATATGGCAGGCTTGAAAATGTTTTGAAAAAGTTATTTTCTAATTATTTTTTAAAATTCCATTTGAATAAAATTAAAAAGAAAGGTTTAATAAGTTTAAAAACGCTAAGAAAACCGGTCTCCTCCATAAAACCTAGGTCCGGGGTACATCACCTCTTCTCCACCCCCCTCTCGACATGCCTGGCCAGCCCTATTTACAGACATATGCACACAACTAAACTATTAAGATTTTCGATTACAAGAGTTGTACCAGTTTTTTTTTAATCAACTGTACAACAATTTAAAAATAATTTGTATAAAAATATATCTTTTCAATTGTCATTTTTGTATTTTATTTATTACAATTAATTGTAGCAATTTACAATAACAGGGTTATTATTCTTATTACCATTATTTCATTAGTTATACTTGAATTTGCATTGTTTCGCAAACAATCTATAACATATTTAAATTATAAGTATGACTACTCATTTAAAATTTAAAATTATTTTAATATCTTCGGGTACGTCTTGTACCAGAAATGGTATATAAACAGCAGTAACGTCATTATTAGCACTTCTCGGAGGCGGTAGCAGATGGTGCTCGCGTTAAAATAATCGGTCGGGTAAGAGTTTGGAGCAAAGTTGGAGAAGCTTTATACCATATTTATGAAGTCAAAAGTTGCTAAAACGAGGGTCTGCTGCAAGTGCACACAAGATTGCGGTCTTATATTAGTTGCCCCTTACACTTGCTTCATCTGGATTTAGAATACAATCATCCTCATTAGAATTGAAATTAAATTTAATCCGGGAACTTCAGGATAGTTTCCAACATTTCAGCAACACTTGTTACTTTGCTCAAACTTATTGAAGGAAGTAGAAGTAAACAAATCAATAAAAGTATTCTCTTAGCCGGTATTGTAAAAGGTTTAATTACTTATTGTCTTATATTGTTACACCTGTTGGATTTAATTAAATAAATAGTAAATTATAGCCTTGCAAAATATTTGAAAATCGTACAAGAAATATATTTGCTCGGAAAACCATTTCATAATATCTCACATATGGAAGGGAAAAAGTAACCTGTCTGATGATATGTCTATCAGCCGGGGATATGTAATGGTTTTTTATACAAAAATCTACATTTTACACAAACTAAAGAGATTTATAAAACGCAAATAAAACTCTTGAAACAAACAAAGTAACTACTAAATGCAAGAACATAAAATTTAAACAAAATAAAATTATACATTTTTCTTCACATTTTATGAATTGCAGATATTTAACGAATTTTATTTGAGAGTTGAGAAAACGTGAAACAAAATATAGATAGAGAGAAATATTCCAAGTTAGTACTGTATTTGAAAAATAAATGTGTAAAAAGTCAAAAGTTTTAACAAAAGATATTGAGGAATTATTACAAGAAGCACCAGATGAATGTTTCTTATTAATGAAGGAGAGTCATATTAATTCGTTAGCACATATTTTTTTAGGTTTGTTGATAAAGTACTTATGTTATTTCAATTTATTTTAATATTTTCCATATATAGGGCATGAAGAAGAAGCGAACTATTGAATTTAATAATAGATGATATCAAGGATAAGAATTAAATTATTATTATACAAATTTAAGATTCAAAACTTACTCCACTCAAAGAACATTCATCATTTAAAATTTGACCTATACCGAAAATATTATACTTTGCGTTCAGAGTACGCTAACAGCCCTAGATTTTTTAATAAATATGTCAACGGAAAATGTGTAAAGCAGTTTATTAAGTATTAATAAAATTAGAAATACTCCAAAAGAAATAGCAACATAAAAATTAAAAAATTAACGAAGATAGACAGCTGCACTGGTTATTGCTTCCGAAGATCATCTGCTACACTGTTAGCTTATTCATAGCATATTAAAGACATAGGGACTAGCGGTCTTCGATGATTGCGCAGGGATATATTGCATCAATTGAGAAGAAAATTGAAATGTCTAATAGTATCTTATCTGCTCCCAAATCTGGTGCTTCTTTAATAATTACCCAGTGTTTTAATCAAGGTACTATTGCAGTAATTGACTCATCATACTGGAGTGGAGTCAGTTTTAACAATTGTACTATTACGAAGTTAAATTTAAACGTTAAATGAAATAATTAACTGTTAAATTAATTGTTAATCAAATTGATTACTAAATGATTGATTGTTAAAATTTATGTTTTCGTTGATAATAATAAATAAACTAGTGAACTGATTCGATCATCTACAATTTCATTGATTCTTGTAGGTGGATGTAAATGTCTTTACTGGATGTAAATAGTACATTACGTACCTAGGGAAGAAAGGCGAGTTTTTCGTACGAGTGTTCGGGATAGCGGCCCGAGCCGAAGGCGAAGGCCCGACAGAACACGAGTACGGAAACGCCTTTCCCCTAGGTACATACAGTACTTTTTGTCACGAGTAACTCCCGACAGGTCCCTGCAAAAAAGCAGTCATTTCACTTTCGTCTTTGGGGATGCGAAAGTATTTTCGCGCCCGCTCAGTTTCTGCGCATGCGCTGTCTCCTACAGGGAAAAAGCGCCTCTTTCGTCCCCAATAACTGTTACGAAAATAGGTGCTTTCGGCGCAAGTGCGACAAAAAGACTTTTACGTCCTGTAGAAGACAAAAAAACTGTCGTTTTAACACTTAATAAGTATCATGTAAAAATCAACTTTTAATGATAGTTTTCGAAAAATACTATTTCCGTTCTAATGTAAATGACACAAACTTTATTTAATCGATTTTATTAATCATGAAGTTCTAATTTCAGCAATATGCCACACTTTAGCAAACACTACCGACAACTTATACACACTTTGTCATTAAAATATTTATTTTCTACTAAATTTATTATATTGTTGACACGTTTTAATGAGAACTTTTACCGATCTCTAGTACTGTCTTTTCAGTTTGAGTTGATCTTTTACCGACTTTTTCGTGATTTTCTTTGACTCATACACCTGCATGTGGACTTCTTGGCTTAGTGAAATATTAGAACATAATTTGCTTTCAATTGCAAATTGAAAGTAGTCCGTCTGTCAGTGATAATTTGAGTACCCCTCAAAATATTCTGTTACTATTTCAAAAACCTCTACAAATCCTAATGCCATGCAACTTTAAATTCAATAAAAACTCCCATTCTCTTCGTAAATTCGTTTTATAAAATATGTCGCTTGGAAAAATATTTACGTACTACTCCCATGTGCAAATTCTTAAACATTCGTATAGCGAAATCGAAATACAGTGTTGTTTTTACAGATTATTATTATACTATTTAAGATTATATTCCAGCTGACAATGGCTAGAGAAATAAATAATGAGTATATAATAATTGTGTACGGCAGATATTCTCTAAGTTTTATTTTTTCTATGTGTTGAGTGTAAAAAAGGCAATGTTCATAGACAGAAATACCACTTATTTTAAAGGCCATATTGATCTTGAGAGTCATCTTCTCGTTGTACCTATTAGTTATACCACCCGCTACGCTGGCTGTGAGCTTCCACATCTTCCCGAACACGGTGTCGACAACGGTCATCAATCATCCACAACGCCCCAGGCTGTCCAACACCTATAACTCATCTCTCAAATTTTCACAATAAGTCACAGTCTACTGCGCTTCTATCAACCTTACTTATAACCATATAAGAATGTCTTTATCCCGAACGATGACGTAGTGTGGTAAAAATTTAAGAAGACTATATAACTGGGTAACTCTGATGGTGAGGGAATGAATGAATTGTCTCGGATATTTATCAAGAAGGCGTTATATTAAAATTCTGATGATTTGATGAACATGTTAAAATTAATCATCGCCCTGACAATTTAAAATTAACACTGTAGTTGGGATGTCATATTTTCAAGACAGTTTATAGATTAATTTTGTTCGTAAAATCGATGAATAAATAATCTGATTATTATTTCACCATTACTAATACATTGCATTGCAAGAGAATCATTGGAATTGGCCTTCAGTGCGATTTTCACATTATTTTTATTTCTATAATCCTTAGTCCTGAAGCAATCCTGGAGTATGATGCTGCCGCTGATGTAGTCATAGACCCAAAGACGAACACTGCACTCAAATGCTCTAGTTGACACGTTTCATCAACTATGCTGGCATCATCTAGCGGTAAGTTAAACTAAAGTAAACTTAACAAAGCATCCTACATTTATTTTAAACTAATGTCATAGTTGATCGAATTGTTTGAATTGTTTGAAGTCCTATCAATTTTATCATGTGAACGAAAACAAAAAATAGAAATTCATCTATTGGACATATCCAGCATCTTCGATATATTGTATTACACCAACTTTCTATATATATTTTGCTTCCTTTAAATTATTTTTGATATAGGTAATTACTTAAACTGAAAGATAAAAATTGGGGAAATATATACAACACAAATGATGTAGAATAAGCTACAGATAACTTTATAAAATTACCGAATCTGTAAATGAATGTGCAAATACTAAAGAAATAATATTAATAGAAATCCTTGGGTCACAACTGAATTAATCCAATCAATTAACATGAAAAATTCACTACAAAAATTAGTGAAAAGAGGGATATATGATTTTAAACATTACATGGATAGATTAAAAACAATGAGAAGTACAAAAGAAAATATTACAAAAAGAAACTAGAAGAAAACAAATCGTGTGCAAAAAATATGTGGTCATGTGTAAATGAAATTATTAATAGAAGGGTAAGCAAACCAGATATTAAACATATTATTAATGATAATGATGAGGAGATATCTGATAAAGAACAAACTGCGAATGGTGTATGTAAAATACTCTATATTTAGAAGAAACTACGTCTGTTGATGTTAAAACCTTAGTTCTATCACTGAAAGACAAAAATTTTTGATAATATAATAAGTGAAATGTTGAAACAAATGGTGGATCAAGTATCGGAACCCTTTGCACATATTGTAAATTGGTCTATCCAATGAGGTGTTTTCCCAAGAAAGCTTAAAATTGCTGTGATAAAACAGGTATACAAATCTAAAAACAAGCTAAAAGTCAATAGCTACAGACTAATATCATTGGTATGTAATTTGGCGAAAATATATGAAAAAATTCTAAAACTCAGAATAATAACATTTAAAAAATATATAACTTACTATCTGATGAGCAGTACGAATTTCGCGAGGGCAGATCTATATAGGATGCAATTGCTAACTTAACAGAAAGAATTTATAATGCACGTCGATTTGCATCTTTGTCGACCTGGCTAAAACATACGATACAGTTAGTCATGTAGATTTGTTAAATGATATTGGTCTGCGTGGTGTTGTTAAACAACTTCTGTCTAGTTATCTCGGGAAGAGACAACATTGTGTAGACTTACAGGATATAAGTAGCAACTTTCAAACTTTTAGTGCGGTGTACCACAGGGAACTGTGCTTGATCCACTACTGTTTGCTATTTATGTAAATAAGTTATTTGAAATACCTGCGCTGTGGAATTATAAGCTTTGCCTATGATACCGCAATCTTATTTGGGAATGAATCATGGGACGCATTAAAAAAGAAACTGGAATTAGATCTGCCTGCAGTAATTGACTTTTTCAATAAAGAATTATTATGCATAAATTTTCGGAAAACATTTTATCTACTTTTCGCCAGCTATGAAAATGGTTTGCCAAATCTTAGTTCTCTAGCAAACCATCATGCCAATACTGATATTCTAATTCAGTCAAAGCAAAATATCAAATATTTAGGTTAATATTGGACAGTTACATAAGATGGAATGCCCACACTATAAATTAGTAAAAAAACTGAGGTGCATGCTACCAAAAATAAAAGTATTAAAAACACTTTTAGACAAAAAACAGTTAATCTGAGTATATTATGCGCTAGTGCAATCATATCTCACTTACAGTCTAATAGCATTGCGTAGCATAACCAACAACTATTGCAAAAAACTTGAGTCTATCCAAAAACGGATATTAAAAATTATATGATGAAAGTACAAATGGAGTACTGTGCACTGTACTTTCCTACCTTTGTTGGTTTTGCTCGATTATAAGATATATTCGCTAAGCTACGTTACGCTGATGAGGAGCAATAACTCCAAAACACCTGTCCGTAGCTGCATTGTTGTTTCTCTTGAGGTAAAGGCAATAACTTGTTTCTTTATTTAATTATTTATCCTCACAAACCCCCATCATCATTAATTTTTATGCTCTAAAGTATCCAAGGTAAAAAAAATAGCTTTTAAATCATTGGTATTTTTTCCATTTTTTCCACTTGAAAATTTGTCTACAATGGTCGAAAAAGGCCTGTGGGAAAAAAAAACCTACCTTTTTTTTACCTACAAGCCTTTCTCGACCGTTTTAGACAAGTTTTCAAGTGAAAATTTCCTAACCCTAATAAATGAAAAAAATACCAATGATTTAAAACTTATTTTTTTTACCTTGGATACTTTAGAGCATAAAAAATAATTGAAAATAATGTATAAAGCTCGAAGCTATATCTACAAGGATTCTTTTAATTAGTATTTTATTTAATATTTATGTTTTAATATAAAGTGGAAAAAATTATAAAGCTTGATTTTCACGTGCAATATATGAGAAATAAAAATTATAAAAATGCTAGATTTTTTTTTTTCGTTTTTTTCATTATGTACCGGCGGTCGAGAAATAATTCATTTATATGACTGATGGTCGAAAGGTGAGCGCACTTGCCTCTCACCCAAAAGTTCTGGGTTCGATCCCCAGTCGTGGCAGTGGAAAATACTTTGAGAGGGATTTTTCCACTATACACGGATTTTGGGTGTGTGTCACTTGTCTCTAGATGTGTAGCACCTCCCACACCAGGCTCATCTAGAGCCTTCCGGGATGCTTCATATTATTGTAGAAAAGTAGCTAGTCATAGTGGTGTATGTTTTTTTGTTAGGGACGAGCTCTCCATAAAAAGTAGGGAAATTAATAAATTTTGTGTAGAGGTTCATGCTGAGTTTGCCCTAATAGAGTTAATTAAAGAAAATATTTACTTATTATGTACATATAGGTCACCCATGGGAGAGACGGATATCTGTTTTAGTGCTCTTGATAATGTAATGGAGACTATACCTACAAATAAACAAATAGTTGTTGTTGGAGATTTCAACTCAAATTTTAACATTTCCGACATTGTGGTTGTAAATGAATGTAAAAATATATTTTTGCCTTATAATTTCGAAGAAAAATTTTTTGATAATACTAGAATAACTAATACTAGTGCTACTAAAATAGATAATCTGTTTACGAATTTGGGCTGTAATGATGTAGCTTTGAAAGTATTTCAACCTCATATGTCAGATCACAAAGGAATTCTTTTTGATATAAATATATCTGCCAAAAAAATGAATATATTTTGTGTAGACCAATGACAGAAAATAGGAAAGAAAAGTTTGTTGAATGTGTAATAGACATAAATTGGAATTGCTTTTATGAAAAAAAAAAAAAACCAATGATTGTGCCAACTTTCTTGTCCAAACAATTCTTCTTTGTACAATCAATGTTTTGAAGAGAAGTTAATAAAAAATTCCACCTTTGAAAAGAATAATTTTGTCTGTGATAGTAACATACTGCAATTAAAAAATGCATTAGATGCAGTTCACATAGTTCCTTGTTCAACTAAAAATAAAAATGATATGCAAGTGTATAATATATTAAAAAAGAATTACAAAGATGAAATTAATCAAGCTAAGTTAAGGGCAAATAATGAAGAAATTCTCATGTCCTGTAATAAACAAAAAGCTGTTTGGGAAATAATTAATAATAACAGAGAAATTAAAAAAAAATTGAAACATCTAATCTGACAGCAAACGAATTTTCGGATTATTTCCTAGAGGTCATAAGCAACTTAATGTGTAAATTTGATAAAGTTGATGAAACTAAGTTCACAGAATTTTTAAATAAAGTGCCGAAGCTAAACAAATCTCTTTATCTGTTTCCAGAGTGTGACTTGGAAATTAAAAAAGTTATGTCTGAACTAAAGAATAGCAAAGCTAAAGATGTGTTGAATCTCAATAGTGATGTTCTGAAATTAGTTAGTGATGTTCTTGCTAAGATATTGCTCACTTATTAAACTTATGTATTAAATGTAATTTATCCTGATATTTTCAAAAAATCACAAGTTACTCCTGTATATAAAAAAAAGATAACTTTAATAATACTGATAGCCTATATCAATTATTCCTATTATCCTAAGAACAAATTACTAACTGATGCCCAATTTGGGTACAGACCGGCAAGGTCTACTATTGATGCGAACTGTGAAATGTATGAAATTGTTATAGAAGTTTTGAAGAATGCAAATTTTCCACTGCTAAATTTTATGACATGGCTTTTGATACTATGAATCACGAGCTACTCGTGCAAAAATTAGAATACTATGGTATAAGAGGAAACGCCTTAAATTTATTAAAATCTTACCTTGGTGGCCGTCAACAATATGTCAAGTTTAAGGGTAACGTATTACAATTATCTAAAGTCGATTATGGGGTGACACAGGGATCTGTCCTTGGCCCGGTGCTATTTATTATTTATATTAACGATATGTCTTTCAACTTAGCTTCCGAAGTGGTTCCAATACTGTATGCTGATGATGCCACATTTCTATTTAGCAACGAATTATCACAAAATCTACACCAGAACATCACAAAATCGAATAATTACCAACCTTACCAACAACGAACCAGTAAAACTACTTGGAGTGTACTTAGACACTACTTTTTCTACTACTTAAATTTTCAGCCACACATTGAGCAGCTATCTAAACGACTATCGACCGGCATATATATAATAAGACAACTTAGTCACAAAACTACATAGAATCTTAAAGCTGTGTATTTGACATACACAGCAAAATAAGAATTCTTCCAAAAATAGCTTTGAAAACGGAAAGAGATTACTTTCCGAAACGTCAGCAAAATACATTATTTCTGTGTTTATTCCGATTTATATTATTTGCAAAACATAACCTCTGACTTTTCCTTTGGCGTAAACGTCACGGGCGCAGAGGTTTTTTCCAATAATTCTATTATTTTGTAGATTCGGTGATTTGTTTTGAAGAGGATAATAATATATGTGGTAGAAAACCCAAATAATAGGAAAGAATATACATTGAACTGCTTAAGAATTGCTTACTTTGCTATTTTTCACAGCATAATGACGTATGGAGTAATTCTATGTGGTGGATCAAGTCATACAATAAAAAATTTTAAACTACAAAAAAAACTGTTAGAATTGTGGCACAAGCTAAATATGATGACCATTGCAAACCAATTTTTAAACACCTGAATGTACTACCCCTACCATCTTGTTTTATTTATGAATGTCTATCCTATATAAAAAAAACTAAATGATGAGAACAAAGTGACTAAACAGGGGGACATACACTGCCATGACACTAGGAGTAAAACAAAATTAAGACTACCCAAGTTTAGGTTATCAACATCGCAGCATACTTACTTATATTTGTCTTATAGATTTTTTAAGGTGTTACCTGATGCCTTAAAAAATCCCGAAATGAGCACAAATAAATTTAAACATAAGATTGCAAAATTGCTTTTACACACTTATTTACGCTTTATTTTGATTATTTTGACTCACTGTCAAATATTTCATCAGTCTAAGGAGATACACACTCTTCTCTTCATTTTATATCATGTCCTTTCAGAAATTATATGTTTATATACAATATGTTTAAATTGTCTCTTTTTATGTTTTGTTCTTATCCTTTTTAAATGTTTATTTTGACATACACCTACCATGATAGATGGAAAATATGTGATTATATTTTCTGTACTTTTAGTTATACACCCAATGTGATCTTTCGTTATATACAATGTTTTTTTTTGTCTTTGTTCTTTTTGTTTTTGTAAATTGTTTTTTCTATTATATTAATTACCTACCTGTGTGACGAATGTAAACATAAATTTTATTGTATACATGAATAAAGTTCTATTCTATTCTATTCTAAAGGGGGTAGTCATTACCTGTGATGTGTTTATTTATTATTATTTCCCTGTGCGACGCGCTTGAAATATTGGTCGAACTGTAATAATTTCTCAAGCTAAAGGAAAAATTTATTAGAAAAAACTTTTATACTATTTTTATGTAAAATTTCCCGCTCTTTCACGTGGTGTTATCCGGTTTTTTTATTATTATTATTTTTCGAGATATTAGCAAAAAACTGAATTTTTCCGTTTCAGCCGGTTGTTTATAAGGTTTGCGGGAGTAAATTTTGGTACAGTTTTTTGAGTCACTTTCTGCTAGCAAAAAACTAGCCTTTCATGAAAAAATTAGCGAGGTAACAATTAATTCTAACTTTTCATCAAAATTAGTCTCTGACAACTGGGCCAGTTGTACTATAGATGTTTTTTAACTGCTTTATCGGTCTCTTTAAATTTAATTCCTCTTATTACCTCTACATATCTGACATTTACTGTATTTCTTGTGGACTGTTTCTTTGTAAACACTATGTGGAAATAATTATGATAAAGATTATTATTATAAAATCTTATTATTATATTGTAATTTATTATTTAATTTGAACAAGTTATCTGTTACTGATTAATCGTGCATTCAATAAAATAATATAAGAAGCTAAGTGTAAAGACAAACTGTTACATCAGTGTATTTTTCATATACGAAGTTATGTCGAGAGTCGTTACTTATCCACAAGCGATCGACATGAATAAATACATAATTCTTAGTTTGAGAACATTTTTGGTAATAACTAAACCCTACCCTTCTACATAATATACACAAAAGACGCCCTAAAAGTTGGCAAACTTCCATATTATCTTATGTTTAGAATTCCACCTCTATTCAAAATTTTATATAAGAAATTTATATGTAGAGTGAAACCGTGGTACATGTTGTAAACTTTCCTCACAGCCTGTGTTGCATAAACGGAGGCTTCGTCTCAAGTTTGTAACCCCCAGCTGGCTTCTTCTTCATGTTTTACTCCAGGATCCTGCTGTATTTGAAGCTCGACTTATTTTTAAGTTGCAAACTTGCCCGATTTCTATATGAAACTAATCCAAACCCTTATCTATTCGAAGCGGAATCAATATAGCCGGTGGAGATGTACTGCGAAGACAATACGCTTTCGTAATATTGTATTAAGCATTATACTTTGTATTAACAAGAAATGAATGGCTTTTGTTTGAAACTGAAATTGCCTAAGAAGTTGATCTCAAAGGATTATAATCATAAAGTTCATATTCGTAAGAAGTCTGCGCCTGGATAACTTCAGTTATGAATTTCAATAAGTTATATATTAGTATTTACAGAGCTTTTGCAGTCGAGCTAGATTCATTATTTACACGCGAGTTTAAGATTTTCATTCGCTTTCAATTTGTCTGTGTTAAACAAAGCAAAGTCTCAGTTCTCAATGCTTGCGTGTATTAATGCTGGGGACAGATTTAGTTTTACAATGGATTATTAAGAGGAGTAAAATTTCTATGGAAATCTAACTGAATTTAAGTTTAAACTTTTGATTATTTCAGTGACAGAGGATTAAGTAAATTATGGAATAATATGAAATATTGTTAAACACTCCTTTGTTGAATTTTCATCAGTTCTAAATGTAGCAAAAATATATACTTTATCCAATGTAAGTTTAGAACGATATAAAAAACAAGAGCGCGGCAATCCTTTATAAACTGACCACGAAGGCGTGCAGTCACAGCCGCGTGTAACTTACTTTTCGAGGCAATACATGCCCTACAATATTTTAAATATCCTTTATTATACACGTACCACTGTCTTGCAGACTTATTAAATTATGACTGAAAGTGGTGAAATGATAGGTAGGTACATGAATATTTTGTTACCGGCTTAATGCATATGCGACCCGCAACACACCTTTTGTGTTTCGCGGGCCATATATCGTCAACAGTCGCTTCTGTCCGCTAGTGGGTGATCGCGTGCCTTCCAGCTGCGAAGACCGGGACTTCCGTCTGATGTAAAAGGTAAAACGTTGGCTCCTGTGTGCGCGCGCTGCTGAGAGTTCTAAAACCTTGTTTATTTGAGCCATCTTAATAGATTTTGGATTATCGGCAACGGTAAAATTTCCTTCGTTTTAAGTTTCTGCTGTTCATCAGAATATTTCGTTGCTACCGGGGGGAGTTTAATCCGCATCTGTGCGGGATTTATGTATGCACATGTGAGTAACCTTATTATCGCCATCTTTTTCGACCTTACCCACCTATTTCAAAAATACATAGGCTGGTTGATCACTTTTCTTTGGGAGTATCTTTGTTAGAGAGACACACTCGACCCTGTCAATTGAGCTGCAGCATTGTACAAGAAACTTGATGGATTGTATCCCTCAACAAGTCAGAGGTAAATTATTTCTTTTGTGGATTATATCTGTTTTCAATTGCTCTCATTAGGCACGTTTTACGTGCATTTCCGACTTACACATTAAATGGGTATATCTTAGGGTCCACGGACTGAGTTAGAACGTCCCACGGACTAGGTTAGAACATTCCATGGACTAGGTTAGAAAGTTCCACAGACTAGGTTGAAACGTTCCACGGTTTAGGGAGGCTATAAACCGCCGTAGGGCTACAGTCTCATCACTTTTCTCGGTATCGTAACAATTTTTTGATAAGTGTTATTGTGTCCTCTACCAAGAAATCACCTTCAGTGGTTCTGTGTAATAATATTTGTTATCTTTTAACTTACATTTGTATATATATAAACAAAGATTTTGTTCACTCATATTAATTAAGTAAGTTCTCTAATGTAACTTATTGTGGCCAAATTTGTTTTAGTCAGTCCTCACGCTTGTGAACCAGGTGTAGCTACACGAGGGGTATTTACCTGTATTATATTTATCAAATATAGCCACATAACTGAACATCGCCAGGTTCATATTTGAGAACCATAAGTTGTAAATACTGTAATATAGTACATTTCATGTTGAAAGAAAATGTCATTATTTCGTCTGCGACCACTAGGAATGGAACCCTCAGTGATTTTATATTAAATAAGCAAAAATATTACTAATAGTTTATGTTAAACTTGGGCTTAACGCCTTGAAATTTCTGAGCTTGTGGAATTTTGTCACGGGCACGTTACATCACTTATCCGGGCTAGGTAGTGTCCGCGATCTGCTGCTCACAGCAGCCAAAGTATTTTTGTATTATCTTGCAACCCCTATCATCTCACAGTCAAGGGGGGGGGGGAACCAGGTAGCAATTTTATGTTCGTTTGTATTAAGGATTATAATATAATAATACCTATATACTTTTATATAAACTAACAACAAACTATACTCACTTAGTCAATGACGTTTTCTGCAGAACTTAAAAATTTCATTGGTTCTTAATGTAGGAAACTAGAAAAACGTAATGTTATAGATAAACCAGCGAGGAGGTGTCAGTAGTTTTGCCAGGATGAGAAGGGGAAAGGTATATAATGTTAGTAAGGTAGGACGTTAGAATAAACTTAACAAACCTGATAACAGTGATAACATTAATAGCATAATTGTAATATTTAAATCTTGTTAAAGATGATAAAAATAAAATAACGCATAATTCTCATTATATAACGCCGGCGCCGTCGTATCTCAAACAAAACAGAATTAGTTGTTATTTTACTTCAATTAATGTAAAACTTCTACTAAAGTAAGAAAGTTTAAATAATCATAAAAGAACTTCTCAGAATTTCGAGAAAAAAAAGATCACATAGTAACGGAGTCATCAGTAAGCTAAGTACTAAAATCATTCCCTATCTGAGTAATAATAAATGGGATACTTTATTTCTTTGTTTATAACATGATTCAATGATTTTTTCCATATGTCGGTTTTATCTAAATCGGATATTATGGTTTTTATATTATTTAGAATTACAGCTCTTAAAGTCGGATTCTGATTGCATTTTCTCAACTATTGTTTTACACTGCCCTAAATCTATTGGATTAAATATGCAGTAATATGGTGGTAAACGTAACAGACTATGGCCGTGTGTTTCACGGATATGGTCAACAACATATTTTTTTATTACTTTTTTTTCTTTAACTCACAATGTAGTTTTCAGTTTTCACAATGTTTGTCTTCCAATCATGCATCCTTTATTTAACACACTTCCTGACATAATCAATTGATGAAATCTTGCACAGTTAGTAAGATCGGATGACAATACACACACCGTTACTTTTGCAAATATCCGCACGTAAGGGGCGCGGCAAAACGTGCGAAAAAGCAGAAGGAGCGAGAAATCAAAACAAATCGTTAAGAGACGAATTTTTATCGAGCGCTCTCTAATTATTTATTGTTTACATAGTTTCTATTATTACGATATTTACTTGGAGAAATTTTCTATTTTCCGGGAGTGCCCCGTTTCGAGTCCGTTTTGTATGAAAATATAACATATTTTATCCTTTGATGTGAGATGAGATAACGACATTTACCCTCATTAAACATTTTTCTCTAAACGATCTCTTTTTAATTTCTCGCTCTTTCACTTTCTCCTATATCGCCGAGTGGCGTGGAAGGGGTAGCCGATGTGCTACCGCGGGCCTTTATTTTCATATCTACTTTCTGGTAATTGTCTTCGATTTTATAGCCTGTAACAATTAAGAAAGAAACAGCGACTCAGCGAAAAGGACGCTTAGAGAAATCAGAGCAGAAATATCTGGACAAAAAAAAGACAGATGAAAATAATGAAACAAGGCGTATAAGATTAGATTCACATAGCTAACACAAAGCGCAACGAAGAGCTGTCGAAACATCAAAATAGCGTGTAGCTCGATTAGCACTTCAAAGACAACGCCAATTACAATACCGTGCAGCAGAGACATTTGAAGCACGTGCAACTTGCTTAGAAATGAATCGCCAGCGCTTTTTAGAATGTCGGGAAGCTGAGACACATGAAGAATGTGAAGCTCATATAGAAATTGAACTCCAGCGCTATTCAGAACGTCGCGCTGCTGCAACACCCGAAGAGCATCAAATTCAACATAAACAACCTATTCGTCAACAACGTCAAGTTTTAAGTGTCAGTTGTGGAGAATTCGAGAAGGCAATCAACAAATTTTGTAACAGCATTTGTGAAATATGTGCCAAACGATGCTACCCAAATCAAGTTTCAACGTTCCGATTTCCAGCAACAGAGCCATCATATCTGCCAAATGAATTGAATCAAAAAAATGAATTACTACTTTGTTATTGCTGTAAAAGTCACGTATCAAGCCGGAAAACCACAGCACAACCAAAGGTTTATTGGAACAAACTTCAACCGGGACCAATCGCAGACTGTATTGAGAAACTTACGCAATCGGAACAACTCTCCCGAATAATACAATTCGCCAAAATCATTAAATTCGATGGTTTGCATGGACAGTATAGCTGCAAAGAACAACCAATGTTATTAGCTCAAGACATCTTTGAAATCAGCGAGAATTACTACATATGCTACGTAGATCGGTGGAAGATTCGGGTATCGTAGTTGTTACATAATGTCTTGAAAATTTAAACGTATACGGAAATTTTCAATATCTCTTACTCGAGTATTTGATGTGATACATTGGTTGTTTAATAACAACCTACTATACAGTGACGTCACAATCGATCACAATATTCAACTAGACGAGCGAGCATTAATAAGAATCACAGAGCAAACACAAACACAAACCACGAAAGTCCATGATGAGCCACAGCAAACAAGTTTTTACATTTCAATCATTGATGTTTCAAGAATTTCGAGAGCATCGTGTCATCACGGTAATATGGTAATTTTTACATCACCGTATGCAGGAGTTCAGTATTGTGCAATGGTGTTGGCAAACATCGTTAGAGATTCTATATTTTTGCCGAGCACGTAGACTATCAACACCTTGGATATGATATGATTGATGGCGATAATACGTGTACAATGATGCACACTCTCACGGAACAATAAGAGAATACATACCCCATAGAAGGCGGCTATTTATTGGCCCGTAACCTTGACGTTGTCAAACATGATTTCGTCATGTATGAAAAATCATTCCCTATAGAATATGATGAAGAACCACTTCTATTTGGAAGCCTACACAATTTTAAAATGTTACACTTATGCTTCGTAAAGCTTTGTCGCAGCTATTTGAAACTCACAGTGTCGGCATTCTGATAGCAACTGCATATTCTTATGGGACAAGTTCTATTTCACAAACTTGCATCCTTGTGGATTGAAAGGATGAAAATCTGAATTGAACAGTGAGCATGCGTGATTGAATGCGATACATTAGACAACTTATACGCATATGTAAGAGAGCAACAGTATCTCGAAATATTCAGTATACCATTGGCTACATTTCTGTTCATATCAAAACCGATGTCGTAGAAGACTTGGATACTCAAGAAGAAGTGGAAATCCAACAACACAGCTGCAACAAACACAATCTAAGCCACAGCAAACAAGTTTTTACATTTCAATCAATGACGTTTCAAGAAATGTAATACATGTTGAAAATGTAACTTATAACTTGCTTTACTTTAACTTTTAATAGTCATGAATGATAAGAAATGTTATCCATAACGACAACTGAATTTGGGGGGGGGGGGGGTGGAATATTAGGTAACACCTGTTCAGCGAAGCATTACAGTTCTGTGGTCATATCTTCATGATAGTCAACAGAACACTTTTTTATATTTTTGGCTGGTAAGAGCAGTGCGTTGAGTACGAACCCATTCTTTCTTCCAGCATGCAGAATTATAATAATATAGTGGGATTTAAGATGAAAAACTACTTCCTTGGTACGTAATTTGTGCATTAAGGACTTAAAAACAAATCTATTATGTGTATATTGTCTTACAGAGAGAGGTATCTGTAGGTAAGTTCCCTTAGTAGAGAGATACTAGCAATATAAGGAAAGCTCGCCAGTCGGCCCATAGAAGGCGTTACTAGTAACCTTGGAGGAATCTGGAATATGAGTCATGAATCTCGAAACGAGATCAATGCATCAGAGTACTTCTAGTTTAGGTACCGAAGAAATAAGATCAAGAGAGAGAGCAGAGGGACAGATTAGTAAAAAGCACTATGACAAGTAGTGAGTTATAATAGTTAAAACTTTTAATTAGTGTTTTAAGTGTGGGGACTAATTACTGTAAATTAATTAAGTGGTAAATACATCAGTGGTTGCTGTTATTCGTGTTGCGATTGGTGTCAGAATTGGGATTGCAACAGAGGGTTACTGGAGTGTTCGAGGAAGTTCCAGAGTATTCTATTTGGAAAGCACCGGGGACAATGAACTGGAAAGTGACGTAAAAATTTCTGGAACATTATATTTCAAAATTAGTGTAGTTAATTAACTTCTTTCAACTGGAAAGTAGTATAAACATTAAATAAGACTTATTTACGGCATTTTGAGAACATTTCTAGAATAATTCATTCAAGAATTTGTTTAATAAATATTTGAATTGTACCTAATATAGACTATAAATAAAACTTGTTAGTACTATTTCGAGAAATTTTTAATGGAGGAAAGAAGTATAATTACTGAAAAACAAATGCAAGACATGTTTGCCTTACTGAGAAAAATGATGCTAGATCAAGAAAAAGATACGTCAGACATAGAAGAACATGAAAAGAGACGTTGAGAAGAAAAAGAAGAACAAGAAAGCATTAAGAAGCGCAAGTACGATGACATCAGGCAGAACTGAAAAAAGTAATAGAAGGCCTGGAAATAAGGCTTCGTGAGGAGGATCAGGAAGAAAGGACACGCCAGGAAGAACTAACGAAAATTATACAAGTGCAACAAGACACTCTGAGCTACTGAAGAAATTAAAAATGAAATCAAGGAGGAATTATTAAATCTATTAAAACAAAGAATAAATCTATTTTTATTTTCCTTCAAACTTTTCTACTACTAGAATAATTTGAAAATGATATGTAATATATCGTAAAATAATCACTAAAAGTGTAGTTTTGTTCTTTTTATAGGTTTGAAGCATATGATTATTGAGAATATTTTGCTTAAAATAACTCCCACAAGAAGCAATTGAAGCCCTGCTCATGCTTATCACGCTAGTACTTCTGAGGCCATCTTATTCGAGATATTCAGAAACCGATTTGCAACCGAAACAAATATCTAAGCCAAATAACTCGATCTTCTTACTGTCAATTTACATTGACAAAACTGACAAATTCATACACAATTACACCATATCATTTTTTGACACTTTAGTGAAGTTTCTGAATGATTGTTAAGCAACAAATAAATTAAAACTAAATATCACAAAAACAAAAAGTATCCTCATAAGTAATCAGCAGAATCTCAAAAGGTTCAAAGATACAAATTTATCATTTAAGCTTTAAGAAGTAAATCTGTTATTAGTCTCGGAAATCAAACATCTAGGAGTTATTGTTGGTTGCAATTCAAATTTTAAAAGTCATATGGATTTTACATGTAAAAACATTTCAAAAAAATCGGTGTTCTTAAATGTGTCAGTTGGTACCTGTCAATAAATGTAAGAAAAACTGTTTATAATGCTATAATACTACCGCATTTTAACTATTGTAGCACAATCCTGTATATGGCTAATCAGATCGATCTAGAACGATTATAAATGTTAGAAAACAGAGTGATGCGAATTATATTAAAATGTAGTATATACACTACAATAGATGATATGTTAAAATGTCTTAGTTGGATGTATATAGAGAACATTTTTAAAGTATAACGTACAAGGACCTGTATAAGGACCTAGTTCCAGATTACATAAAAAATATTTTAACAAAATTACGAGAAGTACATGACTACAACACCCGAGGAAAGGGAAATTTTGTAATTAAACGAGCCAATAGTGCATCAGTGCATAGCTCAATTTTAACTTAACTCTAAATTGTGTTACGTAAGGAGTATTCATATTTGAGGAGAAAGTAGCATGTAGTAAAATTATAAATACGAATTTTGTTAACGCGGGCGTTAGTCGAAATAAGAAGTGCGACTCCTTATCCTAACGTATCACTACACATTAGTGATATTAAACATAATATTTTTAGTCGCAAACTCCTCTATAAATCCTTATTTTACTATAAGGAAAGTAACCAGACTGCAACCAAAGTTACAAATCTGGCGCGTTAAGTGTAATAATTGCATATTACCATCAAAACGCTAATGCTTCGATTGCAACAAACACCAGCCGAAAGACTGATCCTACTTAAAGGAGCTCCCTTGCCAGTCGTCACACATCACTTGCAGACTGCAGTTTCGAGCTGTTGGCTCTCGTCAGTGCAAGGTAAGTATGCGACGATCGACATGAGAATCCTTTGACTATAGTACATCCCGGTATTTTTACAATAGCGACATAAAAAAAAAATACCGGGAATCAAAGGATTCTCATGTTGGTCGTCGCATACCTACCTTGCACTGACGAGAGCCAACAGCTCGAAACTGCAGTCTGCAAGTGGTGTGTGACGACTGGCAAGGGAGCTCCTTTAAGTAGAATCAGTCTTTCGGCTGATGTTTGTTGCAATCGAAGCATTAGCGTTTTGATGGTAATATGCAATTATTACACTTAACGTGCCAGATTTGTAACTTTGGTTGCAGTCTGGTTACTTTCCTTATTGTAAAATAAGGATTTATAGAGGAGTTTGCGACTAAAAATATTATGTTTAATATTCCGCCCTCTAAAAGCACATTTGATCAGTGATATTGGTAAGAGCCCCCATTTGTTACTATTGTTGCTGTGCCTGTTGATACTGTGACATTCTTTGTTGTTATTTGGTTAATAAATTATATTTGTTTTAAACTCGTCTTCTACTTTGGCTACCCAATCTCCCTCTCTCACAAACCAAGTGGCCGTCAGTTACGGCTTCCCGAAAGGGAGATTGTGACAATACTTTTAAAAGACTATTAAAATATACCATGATATCAATTATATATATATATATATATATATATTTTATTTTAGTTTCATTTTAAATGTTTTTATTTTGTTTCGTTTATATGTGGTTTCTAATGCAAAACATAGATTATACTATGTGTTTTTGATTGTATAGCCAAGGGCTAAATAAACGTATTATCTATCTATCTATCTATCTAACTTTATTATTTCTACACTTCACAAGCTGATTTCAATGCATATATAATTTTTTATTATCTCTTCTTCCTTTTAGCATAAATTTCTCATAACAGTACTGTTGCCTTTTTTCCACAGGTAAAACGATGTTATTTATAAAAGTAAAACAAGCTATTAGTTATAATTATATTGCATGCTATTTTATCAAGATAAGACGTAGTTTGAAATTTTGTTGTTTAGTAAGTTATAGCATCAGATTAGCTGGTGATTTGCATTTCTGAATCGCTACCTCATTCTAGACGCTGGCATCACGCAACTCTAATAAAACTATGATAAACTTATGTTTATGCATCTTTTGATATATAAGCTACTATTAAAAAGTTATATTTTACCGGTTATTTTGTAAACGTAATTTGTAAAACTATGACTTTTATTGATAATTTGATATTAAAATTGTAATAGATTAATAACTCACTCCATAAAATTGTTTAGTTAGTGTCTTAGTTCTGGTACGTGTCAATTTTGTCATGCAGAGCTACAAACATACACACACTTTTATCAAAGTAAACCGTATTTCATTGATTGCTGTTGTTGTCTTGAGAAATACTAACGGAGTACAATTAGATAAAAAAAAGTACTTTTTCTTCAAACTTCAAAATAATCTGACTTTTATGGCAAATTTCGTGAACTCAAATTAACATTTCTCTGCCACTCCATCTGAATGGTGAGGCTAGTACAAGGATTCATTGTTTGAAACATAGTTCTCCTTCCCGGATAATTTTGTTTTTTTATTAACAAATCTGGACAATTATATTGTTGTCACTAAATTTAACTAAGGATACCTACCCCCCACTTTTTTCTACAGTATTTAAAATAAAATTATGAAATTTGGGAAATAAAATATAGGTATCAATGGCCACATTTTGACTATTCGACGGTAAAAAAATCACTTCCGGTATGGCCGGAAATTGCCACAACATTGTTATTTTAAATAGCACCCTGTATATTTAAGTCACTATTCTCATAAGGCTGTAATTTCTCTTTCCAACGGTTTTTTAATATTTAAAATCGGATGAAAATAACCTTGAAAATGACATTTATTTTCTATTTCTAGTTGGCTATGGAATTCAGGAAAAAATTTAAAACAATTCGAAGTAGACTTTGCATTTGAATAAATTCTCAACAAATTAAATGTAAAATTGGCCTAAAAAACGCATAGATAGCAGGATAATCAAAGAATATGTTTTTCCATTTTTCCGGAAAACTAAAGGGAAAATTGCAAATCTAATATTATGGTCATATGAAAAATGCGATTATAAATACTTTTTATTCTTGTATATTTTTCAAAAAAATGCTTATTTTACGAGACTTTTGCATTTTTTGCTAAATATATATATATATATATATATATATATATATATATATATATATATATATATATGTAGGTATTGATATGATATCTACTTTCAATGTTTCATAATAACGTTTATTTGTTTAAAAATATTATTATCAGAAGTATTAAAGTTGTAAAATCATTAATATTCATAAATTATGACAGTCATGTCATTTTGATAGTTTGATGTTTAAGATTAGTTATGTCACTTCCGACGATTTTAAGTTAAGTCATTTTGACCGTCTAGTAGATATGTCAGGCTGGCAATTTGAGGAGGTTATGTCCAGTGTTATAGACCATTCCAGAATGACGTCATTGCCATTTCGGCCATATTTGTTGGGTGGCATACAAAACCATTTGCGTATGTAAACATTACGAGTATTTCATCATTAAATTGTTTAATCGGTCTAATTGATAGAAAATTCCACTTAGTTGTATTGCTGTTAAATGTTCAATGCGTGGTGCAAGAGATCATGCATTAATTTTCCGATTTCCCGCTAATTTAACCAATAGGGGAATCATTTTAATGTATTACCTATAGAAAGAAGAAATGCTAAGGCTTTGGAACGGGGGCCACTAAGTAAAAGCCACCTAATATTTGTTCAAAACATTTTATAACTGGTAAGTACTTAATTTTTGTACAAAAACTTCTTCTAGGTTTTATAAGGTTAGAATTAAATGATGTGTATGATTTTAGGAAAACTAGCTGCTTTAGAGTATAAAACTACAAATAGGTACCCTCCTTTACAAAAGGCCAAACTCAATTGTATCCTATAGATTTGGAAAATCAAAAAATAAAATTGCATAAATATTGCAACTGTACGGGTTCATGTAGAGTTGTAGGTTTGCTCAAAAAAAAAAGATTTTTGATGAAACAATACCCATAAAATGAGGAAATTGAGTGCATTGAATAAAATTGTCGTGGTATGTAGTGCAATCACAAACATGCGCCTTCTCAAATACCAAGTAATATAAATAATGAACTATCTATGTACCTGTGTTTATTAATAAAAAACAATTTTAATTATATATACATATTTATTTCAATATATTGCACATCAGTAATATATATTTTTTATTCACAGTAAAACAAATGTTATTTAATATTCACTTTATTCTTTTAAAATATCCAAGTTCAGGTTCAGTCGAGCCAAAAAAAGACCATAAATTAGATACGGACATAAATAGACGTAATTTCATTTTTATCTATCAAAAGGAGGATGTTCCTGAGACAAACGTCTTTTTTCTACTTTTTTGGCCAATCCATATCCCGCATTCGCAACATTTCTACATTTTTCATGGAAGGTACTGGCCAAACGGAAAGTCAGTGGGCGCTGGACCAGGACCACTGTCTTCGATGGTATTTGGACGATCATGCAGGTAAAACAGAATCGCTATATGACTGCATACTTCTGATAAACATGTACATCTGATACATGTACAGTGAGCAATGGAAATGCTGGTGTTCTTTAAAATAATAATCCAAACTCGAAGTAACTTTTCCCTCTTTCGTTGAGATTGTTTAACCTACAACAAAGATTTAAAAAATGTTAATCAAGTTTAAAACCTCGGTAGCATATTACAATTATACACATTAACATATAGAATCTAATTGTAATGTAAAATTACGCATTAACTTTAATTTCTCACCTTCCCGATGACAATAAATGCCTCATCCATCAAATTCCTTAAACAGGGCCAGATTCGTAAAGCTTGTAGGCTTGCAAGCTTTTATAAGGCTTAAATTATTGACCAGTATAATAACTATGAGTTAGTATCAAATAATTCACGAAGTCCATCATGGTAATATTATTATAAACTTCAAGCCTGCTCTCTTCAGGAGGGATTGCATAGTGGTCAATATTGTCAATAATCTCGATTTTTTATCATATCTGCACTTAATATCACCTCTAAGGGTTACATAATATTCACTTCGAGACATCTTGGCGAAAAAATTTGCAAAAAATCACAATAAACTCAATCCATAGCACCAAAAACGAATGTAAACACACGGAAAATAATTGCTTTGTGTGCCACCCAGGCAAAATGGTGATAACAATTTTTAGTTTTGAAAAAGCATAGACAATTTAGAGAATATTAAGAAGAATTTTAATTTTGAAGAAGAATAAAGAGTATTATTTGAAGGAGAGAAAGAATTTTTATTTAGGAAGGATATTCTGAAATAAATGGATTTGGAAATAAGAAGATTTGGATTGTAAGGAAATTTGGAAGGTGAATTGAAAGTAGGTGAACGAAAAGTAGCAGTTGAGAAGAAAGGGAATATATTAGAAATTAAGAAATAGCAAACGAGAAGAAAGGAAACGTAATACGAATTTTGGACCCAATTATAGAAAGCTGAGTACACTAAATTTTAAATTTGTTGTTTTCGTTGAAATTTTTCATTTTTATGCCAATACAAATTTGAATTACGTCGTCTTTTACTTGGAGCATGTCCTTTCATTGCTAAGTTTGTATGTCGGTAGAACCGACTCCTGTTTTGTTATTTGAAATAAATTTATGTGCTATTTTTAATCATACATATTCAAGGTAAGGAATATTATAGCAGTATATAAGAACATGTTCCGACATGTTTGGAATTTTTTAAATATTTTTCCCGTGATCAGAGCATATTTTTTCATAAAGGGTCCAAATATCCCAAACTATTCAAAATTTTCATTTTGACCTTCGTTTACTGTAGTACAATGCAATATACACAAAATGAAAAGGTAGATTTACTTTTAATGTACGGTGAATGTCAGAAAAATGCCTATACGGCCGCACATCCATATCATGAAAGATATCCCGATCGTCGTCAGCCATACCGGCAGTATTTTAGAATTCCAGAAGAGTCATTCCGAAATGCAAAAAATATTTATAGTAAGCGAAGAAATTGAGACAAATGTATTGACTTACACACATGTGTACCCAAATGTTTCTACAAGAGAGCTGTCAAAAAAGATAGATATTGGTCGTCAGATAGTAAGGCGTATATTAAAAAACATGGTTTTCAATGCTACAAATACCAGTTGCATCAATAATTATATAGAAACAACGAAAACAAAAGACTGATCTTTTGTAATTGGTTTACTCAACACGTATACTTAAACAATAGAATTTTATTTAGTGATGAATCTCGTTTTACGAATAATGGCATATACAATAGACATAATCTACATTATTAGTCTAAAGAAAATGTTGAAAATGAAATGCACCGCCGCATAATGCTGGATTTGTAGGAAATTACCTTAGTGCAAAGTTTGACAACCAGGTAATATCTGCTAATGGTACTATTAGGTGGCCTGCTAGGTCACCAGATCCAACTCTACTTGATTTTTTTCTTTGGGGGTTATCTGAAGGACAAAGTATACTCAACGCCGTCTGCAACATTAGAAGAATCCAAAATAAAATTTTAAATGCCTGTCAGGTTACAAAGTGTTATGAGAGAAACTGTTCGAGCAGTGAAGAAGTGTTCTGAAATAGGTGGGCGTTATTTTGAGCACTACTTATAGGTCTGGTATTTAATTGTGTTTTTTTTAACTTTTCTTTAACGTCGATCTATTTCCGCTGCTGAGACCCATCACCGACGCCTGTAGACGAGCTACCCCCAACCAGAAATTTTGCTGAACCTCTTCCCTTAAGAAGAGTAGGGATCTATTTGCCTAAAATTTAATATACAAGGGACCGACGGCTTTATATCCCCTCCGAAGAATGGTATATCACCTACACAACCCTCGCCGAAGGTTGCATAGCTTCCGTGCATACACTGATATACAAACCGCCGGAAGATATGTGAGGCGAAGACACGGTCTTCTTTGTGAACACGAATTTGGCCCTCGTTTTTGAAAAATGAAAAATTGGAACTGTGGGGGTTTAGAGCTGAGACCCTTGAGGGCGTTCGTGCACTTTATTTTGTTGTGAGAAGTCTTCTGGTTTGCTTTTGTGGTGAAGGTTAGGGTCAACGCTACACCCTGTATAGTTGTACTCTGGATCAGTTGAAGCACTGCAGTGACAACCTTATCGTTGTTGAACACTGTTTAGATTAAAATGTTTTTTGCAAGGGTCAATGACTGCACCCTGTATATAAAGTCTTCGAAAAAATAACACTTTATTTAAAACGGAACGAACAATTTTTTTTTATTTATGGTTTTCTACAGGTTCTCCTCTTTCCTGCATGGAGGTGTGTAATAGCATTTTTGCAGCGGCTTTTTTGGCTGTAGATTCATAATTTTGTCGAAGTCGGGCTTTGAACATTGCGTAACTATAAGTTAGGGTTTTGTATGGTTCCCACCAAGCTTGTGCTTGACCGCGCAGCTGTCAGTGTGCATCGAGAGGTGAAAGCGTGCGGACGTGTGCCGAGCCATCAGAGAGCACAGCGAAGTGGAAGCCCCACAGACAGTGACAGTGTGCATCGAGAGGTGACCGAGTGCAGACGTACCGAGCCAAGAAAGTGCACAGTGAAGTGGCATAAATAAAGTCTCCCTCACTTGGAGACACCATTTTTACTGTTACTAACCATAACTTTTCCCAATAATATTATAGGTATTCCCTTGCAGGACACCCACAGCGACGTTACCGTGGAGGACGGTAGCATGGATTACAGTGAAGACGAAACGTCCCAGTGCGGTAGCTCCCGAGGGGATACCCCAACCCCAAGGGATGACAGAAGGGACGATAAAGAGACGATAAAACGTCTCACAGAGGAAAACGAAACCCTCAGAAAGAAAATAGAGGAGCTCACCGAGAGGTTGGAGCTAATGCAGAGGGAGCAAAAGTCCCAGCACGAAGAACTTCTGCGTGCGATTCGAGGAGAATCGCAAACGCGGAAGCGGAAAAACCCACCCGCCACTAATACGGACTCCGACGAAGAGGCCCCTAAGGCGGCAAAGAAGGTGGCTGAAGAGCCCCTCAAGTGCCCCCCAGAGCCATCCAGACGAAGCAGATCGGGATCTAGAGCTCCCCAGCAGGAGGCTAACGTCCCCAGACAAAACGCCAGGACAGAGGAGACTGAGGCCCCTCAAACAAAAACAAGAAGCCAGCGCATACCGCCGGTAGTGCTGAGGAACAAGGAGACATGGACAACGGTGAGCCGTCGTCTAACCGAAACCGGCATTAACTTTAGCAAGGCTAAAGTTACCGCGGAGGGAATCTCCATCGAGCCCGCGACATCCGAAGATTATCGCAAGATGACTAGGATGTTCGCAAACGAGAAAAGGGAGTACCACACGTACACCCTGCCAGAGGAACGGCTGCTACGTGTAGTCATCAGGGGGATCCCGAGCGGCGTTACTTGTACAGAGGTGGCAGAAGACCTCCAAGACCAGGGTTTCGCACCTACCGCAGTGCAACGGATGACGTCCAGACGGACGAAACAGGAGGTGCCACTCGTACTTGTCCTAGTCCCACAGGACCAGGACAAGATACTCCAAGTCACGAGGTGCTGCTCTCTAGTCGTAAGGACAGAGAGACAGAGAGCCAAGGTAGCGGCATCCCAATGCCACCGCTGCCAGCGTTTCGGCCACGGACAATCCAGGTGTACCGCGCAGCCGAAATGCGTGAAGTGCGGCGAGGCACACCGGACGACTGACTGCAAGAAGAAGGCAGACGAACCGGCCAAGTGTGCGAACTGCCAAGGGGCCCACCCGGCCAGCTACAAGGGGTGTCCAAAATACCCCAAGCAATCAGCCAGCGCCACTCAAAGGCCGGTACAGAGGCCGACGACGACCTCAACAAAGAAGGGCGGCGTAGCGCCAGGCACTAGCTACGCAAAAGTAGCCCAGAGCAAGGCAGGACAGAACACTGTCCCTGCCTCAAAACAACAAGCATCGCCAGAGGCCAAAAACCTCACAGCGGTTCTAGCACAGATGCAACAAATGTGCTCAGCGATGAGTGCATTTTTTGCTCAAATGCCAAACTTTACTAATCCGTAATGCCTTTACAGATTAAACCGGAATTCCTGCAGATGGCGGCCTGGAATGTAAACGGCCTGCAACAAAGGAGACTTGAAGTCGAAGAGCTCCTGACCAGGTACGATATAGACGTCATGGCACTGCAGGAAACCAAGATGACCCCTGCCAAGGAGATCAACTTCCCAGGATACCACACGTACAGGATGGACTGGGTAAACATACCTCGGCGACCCGCAAGAGGAGTGGCTCTACTCGTTAAAAAGACCATAGCCCACCATCCGACGGTACTACCTGAGCTAGAAAATATGAATGCCACCGCCGTAGTAGTGTCCACAGCACGAAACGGCGACGTCCAAGTGGTTTCATGTTACCAGCCACCCCACAGCACGCTAACCGAGGGGGATCTGGACGCAATTCTACCCGCTAGGACACAGGTCGTCGCAATTGGCGATTTTAACGCCAAATCCCAGCAATGGAACAGCGGCGTAACCAACACTCGAGGACGAGAACTGCTGCGGTTCCTGGGACAGCACGCCGGCGAACTGCTGGTGGTAGGACCAGTCCAGCCCACCTTTGACAACGGTAGAAACAGGCCAGACGTACTGGACATAGCCATCCTAAAGGAGATGACCCTCGAAGCGGAGATCTCCACCAGAACGGAGGGATCTACCGAGCACAACCCGATCTTCCTAACTCTAGGAGGACAGGCGGGTGACGACAACGCTACCTTCACGAAGCGACGAACGGACTGGGAATCGTACCGGCTGCACCTGCAGCAGTACATTGCACAAATTCCCAGGCTAGATACCGTGGGGGACGTTGAGAGGGCCGTCATTACCCTAGAGGAGCAGATTCTGGGAGCAATAAGGGCCAGCACGACAGAAACAGAAGTAAGAAGACACCCAGCACCGATGGCGAACCTACCAGAGGTCACCAGGCAGCTGATAAGGGATAGAAGAAGCGCCAAGAGACGGGCTCAGAGGACGAGACTCCCCGCCGACAGAAGGGAGTATAACGTCCTCAGCCGAAGAGTGAAAGCCGCCCTCCAAGAACACCGTCAGGAGGGGTGGCAACGCCACCTTGAGTCACTCGATCCACAGGACAGAAGTATGTGGAATACCCAACGTGCCCTGCGAAACCGGAGGAAACCTATACCCCCGATTCACGGAGAGCGAGGGAGGATCGTCTACACTAACCAGGAAAAAGCCGAGGCGTTTGCCGACAGCTTAGAACTGCAGTGTAGAGAGAACGAGCTCGATGACGAGGACGAGGACTGGGTGGACGATGTCGAGCGCAGAGTACGTAGGATCCACCGCCTGCCTGATGACGACCACATCCGCCCGACTACCCCCGAGGAAGTCAAGGAAATCCTTAGGAGCCTAAAGCCGAGAAAGGCTCCGGGATGTGACATGATAGGAAACATCTCTCTCAAAAAGCTACCCAGGAAAGGAGTAGCGGCGCTAGTCAACATCGTAAACGCGATGTTAAGGTTACGGCATTTTCCAGCCAGGTGGAAAAAGGCCGACGTCATTATGATCCCTAAACCAGGGAAAGAACTAATTTTCCCGTGTTCTTACAGGCCCATCAGCCTCCTCCCAGCCATGAGCAAGGTTGCAGAACGGGTCATCTTGAAGAGGCTCAGAGAAAAGACAGAAGAGCTTAATATCATCCCGGATGAACAGTTCGCGTACCGAACAGGACATTCCACCGAACTCCAAGTACTTCGCCTCACCGAGGAGATTACTAAGGGGTTCAACCAGCGGCAAGTCACCGCGGCGCTGTTCCTAGATGTTGCCAAAGCGTTCGACAGGGTCTGGCACGACGGCCTCCTAGCTAAAATGATGAGTATGGGTTACCCCATCGAACTCGTCAAACTAGTGAGGTCCTACCTGCACCGCAGACAGCTAAGGGTCAAAATCTCGGACCAACTCTCCACTTACAGGACCGTGGAGGCGGGAGTCCCGCAAGGTTCGGTGCTGTCACCGCACCTGTTCGCTATCTACACCTCAGACCTCCCCAGGACCGACCACACAGCCCTGGCCCTGTATGCAGACGACACAGCAATAATTGCCAGATCCTGGAAAGCCAGGGACGCAACCAGAAAACTCCAGGAAATGGCCACACTCCTGGAAGAATGGTGCACGAAGTGGAAAGTCGCCGTCAACGCCGACAAAAGCCAAGCCATACTCTTCAGACGAGTGCGGAAAGAAATTCCCACAGGACACGTCTCCATGAACGGCGAGGACATCCAATGGCACGACACCGTCAAATACCTTGGTGTGGTCATGGACAAAAGCCTAACGTGGAGACAGAACACGGACGCTATTACAGCCAAGGCGCGGCGCACAAGAGCCCTCATCTACCCGATGATGGGAAACGGTAGCCGTCTCAACCTGAGGAATAAGCTCACGCTTATCAAAACCCTCATCAGGCCGCAGCTGACGTACGCCTCGGTAGCGTGGGGTTACCAGGCAAAGTCCTACATGAAGAAAATCCAGGCAGTGGAAAACATCGCCCTCAGGACGGCGGTCGACGCACCATGGTACGTGAGAAACGCAGACATCGTCAGAGACCTGGAGTACACCACGGTCACTGAAGTCATCCGGGAACGAGCGAAGAAGCTGTACGCCCAAGCAGAGGAGCACGGGAACCCGCTAATCAGACAGGCCACTGATTACGACCCTGCCGACGCCCCGAGGCACAAACGGCCGAGGGTACAGCTTCTGGACAACGGGTGAGTATAACTTATATTTCCCGCTAACCGATCTGTTTCAGATACCCCAGGACAGACCACCACTACCAGAGACATGACGTTTTTCTACCCAAACCCAACCTCCTTGCGGGCGTCGGACAACATACCGTCCAACGCCCGTTGTCCTACCTGCTCCGTGGAGTCCGAAAGTGCTAAAAAAAGCACTTAGGGTCTCCACACTCCCGAGCTACACAGCTCATATCCTTACCTTTCCGATGATCCGGGGTAGGACACACCTTTACTGTGTCCTACGTACCGGCAGTCAATCCCAGCCAAAACTTCCTAAAACCCAACTAGACCGATGACTACCCACGGGGGTGACAAGCTGGCGAAGAAAGAAAATATCAAGACAAGAAGAGCGCCAGAAGAGACCTCTGCCAGCGAGGTTGAAGAGCCAGGACCAGGGGAGGTCCGCAGAAAATACCACGACACATCTCGCATTTGCGGGCTGGGTCTGGTAGAAGTAAGCGGGCCCACCTATCACGAAGGCCGGTCCAGGTCTACAGAGATAATCTAGGAGCAAAGAGTAGTAGTCCTACTCGGCCCTAGTTATCGAGACCGTCATCAAGCCAATGGATATTGGCGCGCGCAGCTGTGAGGTACATAATATTAGTTTGTCCATTTCTTCAGTGATACCTCTCCTCAAAAAATACTGTTCCATATTTAATAGGAATCCTTCAACGCTCTCGTGGATGAGGCCACTAAAAATTTGACGTGGTGAGTTGGTTATGTCCGGGATTATTACTTGTTCAAAATTTTGATTTTGTCTTCTTGGAGGCGGCGGTGTCGTAACCGGATGTGAAGCGCCGTTTATTGCCTCTCTGATGCCTTGGGCAAGTCTGTGTATGAAATTTTCCATGTCAAGTTGGGGGGCGGCTGGAGGCGGCGTCGGAATTTCTCGTCTGGAGTTGATATTTTGTCTGGGATTGAAAGCTGGTTGTTCTAGTAATGGATTTCGAGGTGGTACTTCCCTCTGAGTGTGGTCAAAAATTTCCCTCTGGCTTTCAAAAGAGTCTTCAAGTAAAGGGTCCATATTTTCAATTTAAATTATTGTTTAAAACTAGTAACTTTTCAGCCGTGCGTAAAATAATCTTATATTCGCGACCCCTACTCGATCCGAGATCGCTTAGACAATTGTAAAATTACGTCTAGTTCGGCGTGCTAAATCTTTAACGTTGAAAATTTAAATTTGACTTCTCTTAAATTATGTACTTACTTGTGAGTTCGATGGGCGTCAAGAATGCTGCCGATTGTAAGCCTCTTTGGATTTTTTAGCAGCTTCAAGGCCCCTTTAGTTGGGCGCCATGAACACGAATTAGGCCCTCGTTTGTGGAAAATAAAAAATTGGAACTGTGGGGGTTTAGAGCTGAGACCCTTGAGGGCGTTCGTGCACTTTATTTTGTTGTGAGAAGTCTTCTGGTTTGCTTTTGTGGTGAAGGTTAGGGTCAACGCTACACCCTGTATAGTTGTACTCTGGATCAGCTGAAGCACTGCAGTGACAACCTTATCGTTGTTGAACACTGTTTAGATTAAAATATTTTTTTTTATTTATGGTTTTCGATTAACAGAGTTTGGAAAGAATTATTTAATTTTACAAAGTTTCTTTTGATTGGTTGAAACTATTCGACAACATAAATTCTGTCAATAGAATTTATTTAAATTGCTTTTGAAAATATTTAATTTGGTATTAAATCTGAGAAAATTCACTGGAGAATATATTTAACTTAGCCGTATCGGCGGGAATAAAACTGTCACTTGGGATGAAATAGAAATATTAAATGTAAAAAGAAAAATAGGGGCACTAAAGGCGATTACTTAAAACTAACTCTTTTTAACCAGGTTTCAGCCTGGGAAGCTAGATTGGAACAGCTAGTCACGAGAAGTTGCTAGGATGGGTGGTTAAGAAAGCCTGTCTAGACGGTGGGTATTTAAATATTAACCGGACCGAAGCACTAGTATACAACTTATTACACTACAAGGAAACTTATTCCACTTTATCACGTCGCGAAAACTAAACTTAGGAGTCACTGCCGAAACTGAACTTAACTTCGGCTCGCGATGCACCGGTATTTATATTAAATCAGAAAGTTTCGTTTTTCTCGCCCCATCGAGTCTTGCGGAGAGCTGGAAAGGCTTGAAATCGCTCCGTGCGGGCAAGGATGAGTCATCGATTGCGACATGTTGTGCAATACTTGAAAATTTTGGAATTTGGAAATAATTTTTTTATGGACAGATCGGCGATGCGAAGGGGAATTGATTAAAATTTGAATGAAAGCTGGATCTATTTTTGTTTGGAAGTTATTCGAAGTTTTGTGGGCGAAATCTGGCTCGACCCCGTAAGGTATCACGGAGGTCCGCTGTTAACAAACTGTATCTCCGTTAAAAGGTTTCCAGTTAGTGCGTAAGATATTAAAAAGGTTCAATATGGTTAGGAGTCGAGTGGAGCGCAGATATAGTATGGGTGTTTGCTATTATACAGGGGTGATCGAAAATGGGGAAAGTTTATAATAGCAGCTTGATTGGGAAAATTCGGTGAAATGATATTTGGGCTTTTGAGACTCGAGGCACGGAACGTGATTTGACGTATACAGGGGCCGATTGAAAAGTAAAAATGGAAAATTTACGAAAGGGGTTTTTGAACGTGGGGAAACGGACTCGATGGTTAGATTTAAGGTAGTTACATATACGAGGGGTGGTCAAGAAGTTCGAATTTTTTTGAAAGGAGAATTGCTTATAAAAAAGGGACGTATTGGAGTTCGATGATGAGAATTTGAGTTTGGATGAAGAATTCGACTAAGTTAAAGAATATACAGGGACTGTATTTTTGAATTACGTTTTTCGGGATGAATTGGTTACGGATGTGTGCAAATGAATGTTTGACGATAGAATTTGATGAATTTGAGTTATTTGTGAATTATCGATGGTTGGCTAATTTTCCCAGATTTTATTGAGTTGAATTACGGTTTTTTGATGAGATTGATGTCTGATTGACTATTTTTATATAGTTTGCCAGGTGGCATAAGATTATTTGATTTTTCGGTGTTTTTTGGCATTTTTCTTATTTTAATTGTGACTTGTAGGGGACATACCCTACAACATTTGAAACGGTCGCCCATCCAAGTATTAACCGCACCTAACGTTGCTTTACATCGCATATCGAAGTATGTACATATTAAAGACGTATCTATTCTCGCCCCATTTAGTTGTGTTGTATTGTTCTAATTATAATATTTATAAATTTAGTAAGTTGCTATCCAGATAGGTATCATAACTTATAAATTGGTTTTGATTGTGTGAATTTTTGTTTTTTTGCTAACGATTCGTCAAAATTTTTGTTATATTTATCAAAATAAATGTTCTATAATTACAAATAACTTATCTGTTTTGCATAGCTTACAGCAAGATATTGGCACATAATTGGAAACGCTTCTACAAAAAGCTAAATATTTATTTTAATTTATATTCAATTTTTAATCGGGAAAAACCAGTCTAAAGCAAATGTATCCTATATCTGATAAAAAACAAAATACAGGGTACTATTTGAAAAATTGGAGTTATGACATTGAATTTCCATGAAATTGAAAAAACATTTCTAAATCCAAGCAAATGAACAAAATAGGCCAATTTTACATTTAATTTGTTGAGAAATAGCCTTTTATTCAAATTCAAAGTCTAGTTCGAAACTTTTTAAATTTGTTCCTGAATTCCAAAGCCAACTAGAAATAGCAAATAAATTTCCAAGGTTGCTTTTCATTCGATTTTAAATCTGAAAAAAACGTTGGAAAGAGAAATGACAGTTTTATGAGAAAAGTAACTTAAGTATACAGGATGCTATTTAAAATAAGAAAGTTGTGGCAATTTCCGGCCATACCGGAAGTGATTTTTTTACCACCGAATGGTCAAAATGTGGCCATTGCATTGACACCTATATTTGATTTCTCAGATTTCAGAGTTTTGTTTTTAAAACTGTACAAAAAAGTGAGGGAATTAGGTACTTTCTGAGTCAACTGATATAAGAAGCGAGACCAACGCATTAGAGCAATTCTAATTCAGATAGTAAACAGTTCAGACCAAGAAAAAAAGCAGAGATCAGTGACAAGTTGTGAATTGTAGTAGTGAGTTTATAATAGATGAAAGCTATAATTAGTGTGTAATTATAAGGACTAATTGTTATAAGTAATTTAGTGTTAAATAAATCAATGGTTAGTGACAATTCGTGTTGCAGTTATTGAACCTCCGCTTGGGGTCTTTACTAGAGGGTGTTAATATGTAACAATATTATTACATCAAATCAAAACCGTCTAAAAAAGAAACCATGCTAATCTTCATGTGGTATTTTAAAAATTTCAATATTCACTAAATTCCCAGACGTCACTACAATAATTTGACAAACAGATACATCATTATTAATGTAGCTTATGAAGGAATAAAATATGCTCAAAAGTTTATTAACATTTCAAAAACTTTCATGGCGCATTAACTATGACGTGCAGTGTATTTAATGTGTCATTGCCCAAATTTAATATAGATAGTAGTCTAGCAGAAACGATTGTTTGGACAGTATCAATTTAGATCTCGACGTAAAGGGCCAAGTGTCAGTTAATAGTATTTCTCAGGAAATGAACACATCTGACCTGATACGTGTCATGCATTATCACCCATCTTATCACTTGGTAATCGTGCAGATCAGTAGTGGACGAGTCAAGCTGCTGCAGAGAGATTAGCAATGAGTTAATCACGTTAGTACGGCCAATGCGCACTCATAATGGCCAACAGATGGCAGATGCGGTTGCCTATAATTGAATCAACTTTATCTGTGAGTATAATAGCTGAGGGTCGTCGCGGGTGGTTTGCCACAGCCGCCCTTTCTCGGTCCGGATATCGCTTATGGGGTGCATCCGACTGTCACTGTTATGTACTAGATTTCGCCCGCACGATATTTAGTCAGATTTTAATTATTATGTTTATTTGAAACCTTGCTTTTCCACTGAATTTTAGGGAGAAAATTTTCCTTATCATAACTTTTATGTGTATAAAAGAGTATATTACTAAGTATAAGTATAATCATTAGTACTTGTTAATATGTAGATGAGAAAGTATTCATATGTTTTTCACTGCTCATATGGAATATGTATTAACTTTCTCTAAATCCAATTTTAACTAAAGGTATCTGCCGATTCGTCCGTATATTCACCCGCTTGTCTATTTTATAGGAACTTCAACAAAACTTATATGTATCATTTCTAGTAACATTAACAGATATCCGCTTTTGTACCGTTCTCTAGGAATTGTCTATAATTATTATGTATCAATAATATATGAAACCTTGAGTGTATACGAATATCCTAAATTCAATTCAGGAAAAGTAGGATAATCTTTTATTGGTATTCTCAGATGCTTCCAAATCTCCTTTAGGTACCAGATGTCCTTCCACCAATAATGTAATAAAAGTCAAATTGCCACCGCACGTTTCCATTTTTATAGCAGAAACAATAGCCATATATGAATCGCTTGAATTTATTTACTCTTATAATGCAGATAACCTCCATAGTATTAACTAACTCTTAATCTGTTCAAACCTCATCAGGAAATAGCGACTCATTCAATATCAAAATCAATCCGTACATATTGAAAATAAAGAAGTTATTACATAATTATAATAGAAATGGGAAAATAAGTTCATTTCGTATGGGTTAAAGCACATACTGGTATAAAAAATAACGAGATTGTTGACCTTTTAGCCCAGAAAAGTATGAACTCAGGTGTTCCCTCATATATGCCCATCTGACTCTTTTAAAATTTTAAAATCCAAATTGCTAGGTAGGTGGTTGAGGATATGGCGAGAGTATTGCAATCCCAACCCTACTAAATACACGCTTATTCACTCTGATCCTTCATCATGAAAATTGTGTCTGTCCTAGAAAAAACGTAACAACCATAATTCTCAAATTTGGGTACGGTTATTTTCCAGCATTCACTGTTTAAAATAAATGTTCTGCCTCAGAGAATTATGGAGTTAAATGTGACCTGGATCATATTTTCTTCCAGTGCTCCAAATACAAAGCTTCTTGTGGCTTATACAGGGTGGGGCAATAATTCATCGGACATCGATGCCTCGAGTTCTACGATAGCTAGAATTTTTTTAAAAAATAGCAAATAAACTATATAAAATAGTCTATAACTGGAAATTATTTTCGAACATGCAGGGTCAGCCAAGACGAAATTACAGGACCAAGTGCCTTTTCTTTTAAACGGAACGCTATGTATATCAGTACATTTTTTGAAGAATCTTTCTAGGCTCTATTCATTCCTATACTAGCATTGAATATCTCTGAACCACTTGGATGTAATGAATTTCTTTGTTGAAATAATGCAATCTGCAGATTGATATTAAAAAAATCACCACAGTCACAATTATGGGCTTTAAGAAAAACTTATGTGAATACCAGTTACGAGACATCTAATTAATGTTTTTGAATCATTTTCATTTCCTAAAAATGTACAGGGTGGTCAAAAATTATTTTTCAATTAAGAACATTTTAAATTGAATTTTCTCAATTTTTTCAAATGGAAGACCCTGTATTTATTTCGACAATGTCATGTAGAAATGAAAAACGAACATTTTTGTAAGTACTTCCCTACGGCTAATTGCAACCATGTTCGTTTTATAATTAAATAAGTGTCAAATTCAAGAATAAACTTTAAAAAAGAGATTCCTTCAAATAATTCATTAGAAAAATTTATAATAGATGATTTTGATTGACACACGTCTTTATGCAATTTTGAAATGAGGCCATTTAGTGGGACCATTTCTTCCAATCCATCGAAATGAGTAAATAGTATTTAACCGGTCCTTTACTGTAATGTTTTTTTTTGTAAATTTTTTTGCTGTTTTCGTTATTCGACAAACAATAAAACCTCAGTTTGGTATAAATTGTCATGTACAAAGGAGCATTTATCACATTAATCGATCATTATAATTTGTATTGAATTTAAAATATTTGGAATTTTACAATATGAATTTTAATAAAGCGGAACTTGTACTTGCTTGTTTACTTGCTAATAGAATTTATCACCAACGTAATCCTGAAAGAAGGATTCCTGATGTTAGCAGCTTCCAAAACCTTCTCGATAGATTCTGGAAACTGGAAATGTCGAATATAAAAAAAGTGAAAGAATAAAACGTGTTGTGAACGAAGAAAATGAGTTTTCTGTGGTGCTGGCAATGGTTGAGAATCCCCATGTTAGTCAAAGAAAAGTGAGCTCATTAGTAGGAATAAGTAGACGGTCTGTGGGTTGAACCTTAAAAACAAATAAGTTGCATGCATATCACATTCAAATGCACCAGGAATTATCTAATGACGATTTTCAAAAGTGCCTACAATTTTGTAATTGGGCCAGAGGTGAAATACAACATGATGTCAACTTCTTCAATACTGTTTTATTAAGTAATGAGGCAACTTTTCATAAAAATGGATTTGTTAATAGGCACAATTTCCATTATTATGCTTCGGAGAATCCTCACTTTTTTATGCAAGTTGATAACTAACACAGATGCGTCTATAAACGTTTGGGGAGGAATTATTGGAGAACATGTAATAGGGACACATTTCTTTGATGGTACATTAGCTGGAGACTTTTGTAAAACTATTTGCCATAATTATTAGCAAATCTCCATGAAGGAATTCGAAATAGGATGTGGTGTCAGCAAGATGGTGCTCCACCGCATTATTTAAATGCAGTTAGAGACCACTTAAATAATATCTACCTTAATCAATTGATTGGAAGAAATGGACCCACTAAATGGCCTGCTAGATCCCTAGATCTTACAAAAATGGTTTTTTTTTATGGGGATACGTGAAGGAAATTGTTTATAGAGATACACCAACAACAGTACAAAATATGAAGGAAAGAATAATAACTGCCTTTACATCTATCACATCGGCAGTTTTAGGAACAGTGGAAACCTCATTTCAAGAGCGCATAGAGATGTGTGTCAATCAAAATGGGCAACATGTGGAACATTTATTATGATTTTTATTATTTGAAGAAACCTCTTTTATTAAGTTTATTTTTGAATTTTGTAATTATTGCTCAATAAAACGAAATTGGTTGCAATTAGAACTAGGGAAGAGCTTACAAAAATGTGCGTTTTTCAATTCTACGTCACATCTCGTATAATATACAGGGTGTTCCATTTGAAAAAATTGAGAAAATTCAATTTAAAATGTTCTTAATTGAAAAATAATTTTTGACCACCCTGTACATTTTTAGGAAATGAAAATTATTCAAAAACATTAACTAGACGTCTCGTAACTGGTATTCACAAAAGTTTTTCTTAAAACCCATAATTGTGACTGTGGTGATTTTTTTAATATTCATCTGCAGATTGCATTAATTCAACAAAAAAATTCATTACATCTAAGTGGTTGGGAGATATTGGAATGAATAGAGCCTAGAAAGAGGCTTCAAAAAATGTACTGATATACATAACATTACATTTTAAAAAAGGCACTTGGTCTTGTAATTTCGTCTTGGCTCGCCCTGTATGTTCTAAAATAATTTCCAGTTATAGACTTTTTTTATCTAGTTTAATTTGCAATTTTTTAAAAAATTTCTTAGCTATCGTATAACTCAAGATATCGGGATCCGACGCACTATTACCTCACCCTGTGTACGAACCCCATTAGGCACAAAAATCGATCACTTTTAATACACTTTCCCTCCTCAGTCAATTTGATAAACCAGTTTTGGTTGCATCATCTGTATCACTAGTGGTCGAGAGGTGAGCGCACTTGCCTCTCACCCAAAAGTTTCGGGTTAGATCCTCGGTCGTGGCAGTGGAAAATACTGTGAGAGGGATTTTTCCACTATACACCAATATTGGGTGTGTGTCCCTTGTCTCTAAATGTGTAGCCTTCTCCCACACAAGGCTCTTCTGGAGCCTTCCGGGATAAGGGGGGTTGTAATTACCTGTGGTGTTATTTATTATTATTATTTATTATTTATCATCTGCTTTTTGGAAGAAACAAAAATCGTATTGTAATTGTGAATGTCTGAATAGTTTAGCTTCGTAACCTCCGTTCTTTTTCCTTTGCAGCATTCTCTAATTTATAGTGGTCCTTTAAAATTATTTGTTATTTTTTTTTATCATTTATTTAACGTCGGATTAAAAAAATGTCTTGATATACCTCAGAGCGAGAAGCGTGTGTCTCTGTTTTCTTTTACCTTTTTTGTGATCTTCAATTTTTTAAATTCTCCCTGTCATTGTAGGTCAAATATAATATGCAAATTAATTGACACAAACGTGCAAGGGGATCACAGAAGTTAAAACAGTTACAGTTTTGTAATTTTATTATTGACTTATTACTAAATATGTATAATTATTATTTATTTGTACATATTTCTATTTACTTATTTCTTATTTATAACTACTGGTTTGAATTGCATCGACGGTTCAGTGAACATATATCTATCTAGGTATATCATAAGATTTGGTTAATACACTACATTACAACAATACTATTTTACGTATTCTGGGAGTGTCTGATATAAATTATATAATATATTTCTTAAATATTGTTTTATTTAATGTCCCTTTTAATGTTTCAAGTATAAAGTTAAATGCTTTGAATGCCAAAAATATATGGAGTCGTTGCCCAATTGTTTCGTACATTTGTTTAGCAGGTATTAGATTTCTTTTATGCATGGTGTTATAATCATGTACTATTTCCTTGCTTTTCGAATATTGCAATTGTATATAGAATCAATAACATATGTAGGTTCATTATGATAGATAATTCTCTTTGAGTTAGTGTTAACTTATTTAAATATACATTCTGGAATTGGAGGTTGTCTAATTTCTTTGGTGTGTATTTACTTATTATTATTTTGCCTCCCCAAACTATTTTGCCATAACTCATCATATATAAGGTATGGCTCTACAAGTGTCACATATATCATTTTTAAATATTTAATGTAGTGTACTTTCCAACACGGAATTATTTAAATTTAAATGCATAATTTGTGATATCGACACGTTTAAGACCAAGATCAGGAAAGCCGTCAGGATAATAAACGTCTACGCCAGGCGACCGTAATTAAGGTAGGAAAATCCTGCACAGAACTAATCCCTGGTACGCTGGTATCTATCTAATTAGACAACAGTATTAATTCAAACCTCTGAGGTTTCATTTCGCATCCGTAAACCTAAGCGATTGTAAACTCTACTTTGTTAAATAAACAACTGCCTCTGAAATACGTTTTTATTGGTTGCACATGCAAGGTTTATTATCCAATATTTGCTTCAGAAATTTGAAAAGGTGTATATGTATTCTTAACTTTTCGGTGAATTTATTTGTATAACCTTAGGTAACAGTCGGTAATTAATTCTAGATATTTATAATGCAGTTGAGATGTGATATTAAAATGTATTTTGCTGATCATATTTTATATCTAGAGATTGGAAGAATGAAGAGTGCTAGATACGAACAGTATGAGGTAACAGATACATATACGGTTTTTTAAAATTCAAAGAAAGAAGTAAATATATATTTAAATATTAACTTTAACTTTGTAAGTAATCGAAATAATGAAAATGTTTATTTCTTTTGTCATTATTTAAAAAATGTGGTTAATTACGGGTATAATACAGAGATTTTTCAATTTAATAGTAAAAACCTGAATATTTAAATGCAAATACTCTAGGGAAAAGTTCAAACGTAACGATTCCAAGAATACATTTTTATATAATTTTATAATGTTTGTATTTTTATTTTTAACCAATTTTTGTACATAAAATACTGATATAAATAAAGTACTTTTCTATTTAAATATAATTGTAATTTAATGTAATGCCTTATCTAAGAGATCTCTCAGTTACGGTAACGGAGAGCATCATTAACATAAATATACTGTAAATTCACCAATAACTAAATAAGCACTATAATTAATATTGTATATCGAAACAAACGTATTAAGTTTCCAAATTAGTGGCATGTAATAATATATAATTAACCATCAACCCATTTGTGCCCACAAAGTCGAAAAGTAAAGCTATTAATTTTAATTTATTCAGTACGTTGTAATTGGTTGCTCATGCATTCTAAAACGTGAAATAATTACAAGTTTAGAGGTGAGATGGCGCAAGTAGCTTTGTGGTAGAAATATAAGAGAAGAATACTTCACAGCTTGAGCAACTTCACGACTGATGTTCTTTGTTTAATGTGCAAATGATAAAATGAAAATTATATAATAATAATAATAATAATGATAGTAAAAATATTTAAGCCCAATTGCCAGGGGTTTTAAGTCGGAATTAATTGTTACCTCGCTAATTTTTTCATGAAAGGCTAGTTTTTTGCTAGTAGAAAGTGGCTCAAAAAAGTTTACCAAAATCTACCTCCGCGAACCCTTATAAACAACCCTCTGAAACGGAATAATTCAGTTTTTGCTAATATCTCGAAAAATAATAATAAAAAAAACGGATAGCACCACGTGAAAGAGCGGGAAATTTCATATAAAAATAGTATAAAAGTCTTTAAATAAATGTTTTTCTTAGCATGAGAAATTATTACATTTCGCTAGTTCGGCTCAATATTTCAAGCGCGTCACAGAGGGAAATGAAGCATTCCTCGACCGCCGCTACATAATAAAGACAATTTGCATCCATTAAAAACGAAAAAAAAACAAGGGTAGCATTTTTAAAGAGGAAGAATTCAGTTTTCCAATGGTATACTTATTTTTAATTTTTGTAATTTTTATTTCTTATAAATTGCACATGAAATTTAAGCTTTATCATTTTTTCCACTCTATGTTAAAGCATATAAAATAAAATACTACTTAACAAAAATCCTTGTAGATGTTGTGTGGATACAACTAATTAAATGTTCTTCAGAAGGAGTTATTTATTAAACAAAACTTTAATAAAAAGTGGTTACGAATCTTAAGTTTAAATATACGAAGTGAATTGTTTGAGAACAGAAATATGACTGACCTCTTTTGCCTGCATTTCGGCGGTCTCTCGTCTACCTCTCGAGGGATGGGTAAATGAGCGTAATTTCCAAATTACAGTTGGCTATTGTAGTTGGCCATTACTGCCTCCTGCCTGTCGGCATTTTTGAGTTAAGGGTATAACCTTTGTTAGTTTTACGATTATGGTATTCCCGTGCTTAATTGTGGGAAAGTACGCTACAGTAGATATAGCTTGTTTATACCTTAAACTACAATCTAAGATTAATTCTTATGCTCTAAAGTATCCAGGGTAAAAAAAATAACTTTTAAATCATTGGTATTTTTTCCAATTTTTAGGATTATGAAATTTCCACTTGAAAACTTAAAAGGGTTAAATTTCTCAACACTAACTTAAAATTTGTAAATAAACAACACAACGGTCGGCTCAGTAACTCAATCCTTACGTGTTATAGCCTTGCAATCATGGAGTCTCGGGTTCGAATCCTGGCTATTGTTTTTTTTTCCAAAGGAATATGGCTTTGGGAACGTAGCCCGTATAGCCACGACAAAGTTTAATACAAAGAGCTATTGTGTACTTTAGCTTATACAAAACATTTAGAAATAATAATTCATAATAATTGAACGAACGAGCGAAAGGGATAACCAGGGATACACTAAAGGGATACATTAAAAATAAATCATAGAAGGCTTTGGAAATTGAAATTTATCTCTAAATTTTTGTCATAAAGTGGAGTTTTCGATAGTTTATCATTAAAAAAAAAGCGTTAACATAGGATTATAAATACATTTTTTACAGAGTGGTTTCCATTTGAAATGGGTCACACTGTATTTAATACACTTAATAATTATATCAATATAGGAAAACTACTTGCCAGTATAATAGAAAGAAATGAAAACTACAATTAAAAAATGAGAGAAAATTTGCATTCCATATTTCTTTATCCTTGCACCGATCCCAAATAAAGGAATATATTACGATTAAAAAATAAAGAGGCTCCAGGATTTGATAAAATTAAATCCGAAACCGTTAAAGAAATAACACAATATATTGTTATGTCCCTAATATATTTGGTAAACAAATCTCTTAATTCGGGTGTTTTTCCAGAAATTCTTAAAGTGTCTGTTGTAAATTAAAGGGGTTTAAGGAGGGAAGATCGACAGAACATGCATTTATTTTACTTACTAAAAAAATTTACGAAGCTGGTGATGATTCGAAACCTTCGCTTTGTTTGTTTTTAGACTTAGCGAAGGCTTTCCATACAATGAGTCAAACGTTATTACTACAAAACTTAAATGATGTCGAGATTAGAGGTACAGAACTTAAACTAATGCATAGTTACCTAACAAATAGAAATCAATGTGTGGAAATAAATGGCCAATGAAGTCGTTTTGTAACATGGTGTACCGCAAGAAACCACACTAGGTCCAATTCTCTTTATCATCTATTTAAATAGTCTGTTCGAAATTAATACAGAAGGTATCCACATTAGATTTGCTGACGACACTGCCTGCCATTTTCTATGATAGCGACACATGGTACAACTTAAGGGAAAAGGTACAAAACGACTTCAGAGATATAAAACAATGGTTTAATAATAAATTTCTTTCGTTGAACTTTGAGTAAACCGTATATGTACCTTTTACCTTATATAGTTCATCTCAACCACTCTGTCTCTCTCCAATCTCTAGGAATAAAAGATCATCAGCAAAATACTTCTTCAATATCATCTCAGTTATATAATAAATGCATAAGATTAATTATCGACCGTCACCTAAGGTGGGATAGACAAATAAATCATGTCGTCAAAAGGCTAAGAATACATATTCATCTTTTTAAATTTCTAAAGCAGGTATTGGACATTAAACATTTAAAGATAATATATGACTCTTGTAGAGCCTCATATCAGGTATGGTATAATAGGGTGCGGAGGTGTAATGAATGTACACTTAAACAAACTAGAATTAACTCAAAAAATAATAATTAAAATAATCTACACCAAAGAAACTACTTATCTTATTGATTCTTTGTACCAGGATACATCAGTATTGGATCCAGATAAGCTATTTTTCTTTAGCCAGTCCATTATGCACTGCTCTGAAAGTAAAAAAAATGTACAACATGATTATAACACTAGACATAACAATAATCTAATACCTGCTAAACAAATATACAAAACAATTGAGCAACTATCCCATATACTCTTGGTACCTAAAGCATTTAACTTTATACCTGAAAGATTAAATTAAATAAAAAAATATTTAAGAAATATATTAAAAAATTTATGTCAGACTTAAAAAACTCTTAATGGGAAGCTGCCCTGTCACAAAAAGCAGTTTTTCCAGAATTTTCCAATTTTCCGGGCAGCTTTTTCAATTTTTCTTTCTCTGAAAACTTTTTGTGGACTGTTACGAACATTAAAAAAAATTGTGAAATCGGTCCAGCCGGTCATTCTCAAGTGATGCGATTACCAACGAACAGCATTTCATTTTTATTAATATATATTCAATAATAAAATTACAAAACTGTATCTGTTCAAACTTTTGTAGCACTCCCTGTATATTAGTATAAATTAATTTGCATATGTCTATATTGATTTGTAAATTATTTTTTTACCTGTTGTAATAGTCACATTCAAGGTTGCGTCAAACCTTCTGTGATTTCTTTTCGTGTTTGTTTGTAAGAAGATATAACTACTATTTTGTATTTGGATTTTTATGGCAAATAGACATATTACTATTATTATTATTATTATTAATAAATTACAGATATTATCCTAATTCCCACTTTGTTTAGTTTATCTAATAGCTGACTACGTGAGACCGTGTTGCAAGTCCAAAAACGTTGCTAAAACTTTTTTGCTCTTCTCAAAATTTGTTATAATGCTGTCTGTTATTATTACTATTAATATTTGTCCGCAGACTTCGGAGAGTATAGTCGGGTGTATATTTACTGGGCAGTCAAAAAACGCAACAAAACTTTACGACCTCATTAAAATATCATTACTACCTCGCCTGCAAATTGAATCACTTATCTTTATGCGCTTTTAATGTACGTCAACTTGTTTGATAAAACTATGCCGAATGGTTCACCGGCGTTAATAATTAGCACGTAAAGTTTTTCTTGTGTTTTTTGACTGCTCAAAATATACACCCGACTATACTATAATTATCTGCGTACACATAACTAGACAAGCACGTTTAACCACATGTCTAACGGAATAAGTTATAATTTATTCCCATAAAGAAGTATCCCAAAACAGTTTTAGCATCAATGAAATAAGCATTTTCTGCATAAAAGTAGCGTACTAGACAATGTACATCACATGGACATATCTTAAGTAGCGCTCCCACTCGAGATAAAATATCGTTTCAGAATTACTACATGTGTCAAAATCACACGTCACATTAAAAACATAAACACTCTACTACTATGACTGCGAGTCACCCCCGATGAAGTCACTAAAGTGGCCCTTGTAGACAATAGAATTTTAGTTCTAGTAGCTTTTGAACATAAATAATAATCACTCACAGTGTCCTATTTGCTATTCCCACGTTCCGCCTTCATAAGCCGCACGCGCTTCCCGCAAACATTAAATATCTAATAAATCCGATTCATATGTTAATCCGTATATATCGATATGTCATATAAGCGTCCGCTAAACCACATTTATTACCCTTGTGTAAACAATGGTACGAAACGGAATACGTGGGGTCACTATAAACATCTACTTATTCTGTGTTTGAAACGTATTATCCGTTAGCAATGATGGATTTTGGCTGAGCATGATTTATATACCTCCGGGATTAAGACTATTCTTTGCGATGTGGCGTGATGGTGAAATTTTATAGCGTATTTAATTCCCGTTTTCAGAATATTACAATATTTATACTCCCAGAGAAACGCAACTTTCACTGTATTATATTAAGACCGATGTGGAATTGTGAACTATAATTTGCTTTAGCTTAATAAACAAATAATAGAAAATATACATAAATAAATCAGATAATGACACGACTTGGTAGATAAAATTTTATACTAACATACTCGCTACTCTGTTACTGTTCATATTAAATTTTAAATAGATAGAGAAAGTTGCTAATACTGACATCATCGTAGTGTTAAAGATATATTTGACAGTGTTGATGGTACGCACAAAAAACAAGTTTAATTGTTTGATTTTCACAAATTTATTTTAGATTAAAAAACATAACTTAAAATATAACAGTCGTTTCGCCACACGTGGGTTCTTTAGATGTTGAGTATAATACTAAAATTACTAAGTAAAACACAGAGTATTTATAGCCTAGACAGGATAATAATCCAAGAAAGTATATAAATCAGAAATAATTGCTTTGTTAATAATTTGCCTAAAGAAGAATTATTTCCAATTTAACAACGAAATACTCATCTAGAGGGTTTAATTATTATAGAAAACTCTTTAAGCCTAATCTTGGCAGAGATTTTTATGGATTGCATAGAACAAAAAATTCATAAAAGTGAGATAAGCACAAATTGCTTATAGTGATATAGATATGTGGATGATATTATTGTATGTTACACAGGCACCGATAGACAATTAAATATTTTCCTACAGTTTATGAATAGTTTACATTCAAACATTCATTTTACTATGGAATTCGAAAAAGATAATTCTATTAATTTTCTAGATTTAACAATTATCAAAATTAATAAGTCACATGATTTTGCTATATATCATAAACCGTCATACACAGATAGTACTATAAATAATAATTCAACTCATCCAACAAAATACAAACATGCGGCTTATGTTAGTATGTTAAACAGATCATTTCATGTCCCATTATCTACAGAAAATTATAATAAGGAGCTTAATATTGTAAAACAAATTGCAGTTAATAATAATTTTAATGAATCTGTGGTGGTAGACTTATTAACCAAAATTAATTATCAAAAAGCTATAAATCTTGGTTTCCCAAAAGTTGTAGAAGAGGTCACTAAATACAGAACACTAACATATACTGGATTTCACACACAAAAGATAGCGCACCATTTAAAGAAAAAACACAGTTTGAACTCTCGAAAAAATATATTAAAATTAATACAGATAGAACTAAAAAAGGAAATAATAGTTGAGTCTATAAACTGACACATGATACATGCCCTAATATATACATTAGACAAACAGGAAGGACATTTTAAAAAAGACCGAGGGAACATGCTCGGAGTTTCAATAAAAAAAACTAAATATTGGACATACGCAAACCATTTAATAGAAGAAAATCACAGTTTTAATAACAATTTCGAAATTTTACATCAACAAAATAAAGGATTAAAATTGACATTAGAATCTTTAGAAATCAATAAATTTAAAAATACGTATGTTTTATTAAATGATCTGTCAGATTTAAATCGTTCACTTTTGCTTTTAAATTTGTTCAAAAATTAAAAACCTTCAACTATTATATTTTTCTTAGAAGATTAACAATACACTTTTAAATCCTTTGTAAATTAAGGCCTTAAGCTATTTATATACTTTCTTGGATTATTATCCTGTCTAGACTATAAATACCCTTTACTTTGCTTTACTTAGTAATTTTAGTATTATACTCAACATCTGAAGAAGCTACAGTGTGGCGAAACAATTGTTATGTTTTGAGTTATGTTTTTAAGTTAAAATAAATTTGTGATGATCAAACAATTAAACTTGTTTTTTTGTGTATATTTGACAACTTTTCATTTAGTAACAGTCGAATTGATTATTCTTGGCGACAACTTTCCAGTGAAAATATTATTGACGATTCTTTTGTATTTTGACCCTCTGATTAGAAAAAAAAGTTTCCTCCAAAAAGTGGGTGTAGCTTTAAAAGTTATATGCATTTTTCTGAAACGGTTACACAAATATTCTACTTATCTTCGTATTCTAGTAACCGAATCGGAAAAACAAAAAAGTTATTCGCAGTACTATTAAGTCATAAAGTTAAGAAAATCATTGTATTCAGGAAAAAATCGGCAGCTACTGGAAGCGGCTGGAACCTCCCCACTCGGTGGATCTTTGAAGCCGAAAAGAGCATTAAATTGTGTAACAAGACGGCACTAAACGTAATCCGATCTCATCCAAAACCTTTTCAGATCTTCTGGGGCACTAAAGAACCCTCAACTTAATGAATTTACAATCATCTATGCGAGTTATTACCTACATTATCGCTCGTTGAATAATATACTATTAGGATATTAACAACTTTAACATCACTTGAACGACTAAGAAAGTCTAGTTATCCTAAATACTACAGATTTGTAAAGCAACAAACTGAAAATTGGCAAAGTGATAATCTATAATAAATTCACCAACGAAGGTACAGAAAGCATATGATATTGATATTGTTACATCTACCTTTAAAGTTTGTGACAATCCACTAAAAGTTACAAATGTGCCGAAATCTTATTAACATGACATGACACCAACGTTATCGGATGACAAACGATGACAATGACAATCATCAAAATTTGCTCATTGCAATCCGATCGCTCGCGGCTGTCTTTGTTAAATCAAACATTAGCATTTCAGTAATTTTACTAGATTTTAGAGGAATATTTGTAGTTTAATTCTTCGATTTGTCTGTATATATATTTAAAAACGGCACTAAACGTAATTCGCTCTACTTCTAGAGCAGAGAAGAAACCCTCACACGTGAATTGACGCGTGATGTGACTAGTTTCACGATGTAACGGCTACGCGCATCGATCATGTCATGCGAAATGCGATCTATGCCATAAGTATTTGCTTTGTTTTTAATTTTTTTCACGGAAACCAAATCGAAAGGGTGGAAGTATGGTATATCGTTGAAATCAGAATTTTAACTGCTTTTCAATGGTTCCATTGCAAATTGAAAGTAAATATAAAATAAACAACTTGTTGCGTCAAAATTGCACTAAACGTAACCGGATCTCAACCAAAACCTTTTCAGATCTTCTGGGACACTAAAGAAACGCACACGCAAAGTTTCATTCAAATCCGTTCAGTAGTTTCGGCGCTATCGTGCTAACACACATACATACACACATACACACACACAGAAATTTTTCAAAAACCACTTTTTTTGGTTCCTAGGACCTCAAAACGTAAAGATTTGATGTTATCTCAATTTTCGTTTTTGAACCAATTTTAGTAACCTCTCACAATTTTATTGTGGAGAGGTTAAAACAATACTTTTAAAAACTTTCCAAGAATGAGGCTCAGTGACTTAATGCTTGCGCTTTAGGCTTGAGACCAAGGGGTCCCTGGATCAAATCCTAGCTAGGGCGTGAATGTTTAGTGGCGTTTTCTCATGTGTTACCGAGTTGGCAACAGTGAATTAGACGAGGTCGTGTGAGAGACAACACTGCCAGTCGCTGTACCACTTCTGAGTTCGAGTCTCAGCTGCGGCAGACGGCAATGTCGTAGGGAATGATCGTTGTGTAATTATTTGTGTGCAATGTGTCCTGGTTGAGTGGTGGAATAACTAATGCTAAACTCCGTCAGGAGGGTAATCTAAACAAGGCGATAAAAAAATGCTTTTTCTTTGACCTTCTTCTATTTTACACCGAATTCATCTAAACAAGCTAGACCTATTATGAAAGATTTTTCAAAATCTACAATTTAAAAAGAGCTCATCAATTCTGGCTAGTTAGGGACCCAACAAAAGCTACTTTTCTTATTGCAATTTTGACAATTCAATTCAATTCAATTTATTAATCTAAGAAATTACAATTACATTGCATAACATACGCTCACTTTATAGCTATGAAGTTTCATTATACTACTTTAGTTGTTTATTTAGTTATGTTTGTTTCCTAGATCCCTCTCCTCCATTCCTTCTTCTTCGTGATCCGTCTAAACTATGTAAGCTTGTGTACAGTATCACAAAGAAATGAGGAAAGAGAAGAAGAAAAAGAGAAAAATTAAGTTTAGTTAAAGAAAAATAAAGTAGGTTGAGAATACAATGGGAGGTTTGATCTTCTAAGTAACAGTGTAATTGTTTTACGTAAATATTATTATGGTTATAATTATTTTCTAATAAAAAATAGGAAGGAAAAGATGAAAGAGAAAAAAGGAAAAGAACGAAGTATTGAATCTGGACTTGACCTGGATACTAATTACAATTTCGATTTCTCTAAAAGGAACTCAATTCACTGACACCTATCAAGGTGCACAAGTCACCACCAGGTGGAGCCATTCACACATTGCTGACATTATCGTTTGTAATTTGATAGACTGAAGAACGGTGTAGTGTTGTCGTGTATTCACCTATGCCATACTGATGAGAGCTAACAAGCTCGAAACTAGTCTGCGGCTGGTGATATACGACAGCTCTTGCACTGCGGTTCTTTCTATAGGATTAATCCGTCTGCTGGGGGCTTATGCAATCAGATTTTTCGGATTAAAGGCGTAGTATATCGCAAGTTTTAGTACATTATTTTCAATTGCTTTGGAAACGTACATTGTGCGCCTTGATGGGTGGCACTAAATTCAGTTCCATTTACAGGAATTAGTGGTATTTTTGGTCTATCGTAAATTTAATTTACTACATTTTTGTTTTCATGATAATTTTAATTGTAAATAACATAGTTTTAGAAAAGGCAAGTCGATAACCTTAGGCTACTTTTAATTTCTTGGAAATGCTTATAAAAATTTAGATCGGAGTAAAAGACCATTGGAATATTCATGGATTTAAGTAAGACATTAGACCTTATCGATCAAACCTCATTTATTAAAAAAAATAAAAAATACTCTCTTAGAGGGAATATTAATACTGTCTTAAGTTCATATTGGGGACGTAAACAACTTGTCGAAATTCAAAGAACTGAATCAGAGACACGTGAAATTTTGTGTAGAGTATTGTAAGGATCAATTTTGGAACATTTGTTATTTCTTTTACCTTCAGTGTCCACTTTCCGTTGTTTTTTTGACTTAATTAACATAAAGACAACCTGTATACATCAGAAATATGAAATTCATATTGGTATAACAGTAAATGTGGTGAGGTTTTTGCTATGTAGAAAACAAAAAGAGAGAATAATATATATCCAGATTCCCATGGCTAAGGTAACATTTGTATGAAATAAAACTATTTGAGCATATATTATCTAGTAAAATGTTTACAGAAAGAGAGATAATTAAAATTAAATGTGGAGATAAAATTCGAACGCAAAAACATTAGTGTGGTTTTTTTAATAACGAGTATCTAAATCGGAAACCAATTTCTCAGTCCATGGTGAGCAAAATAGGGAGAAAGTTTAGAGAGATCGATAATGTTAAAGATTTCTTAAAAGTGGAAGAAAACAAACCTCTGAAGATAAGAAACTGGACATTTTACTTACATTTTAGGAGAATCTTCACACACGCTCAAGGCAAGTAGGTTTAGACAATAATATGGAGCATGCGACGGTCCTAAAAATCATCTGTACAAAGTACATCTCGTTCAAGAACTTCTAAAGGATAATTTTGGTCGAGTTTTGTGAAAATATAATGGAGATATATAATAGGGCCCCCTTACTTGTTAAAAATATTATTTGTTCAGACGAGTTCACATTTAATTTAAATGGTCATGTAAATCGTCAGACCTGTCATTATCGTGTAAGTGAAAATCCCAGGGAATGCGAAACCACAACACCCAGTATACTGAAAAGGTCTATATTTGGGATGAAATTATCTGTAACAGAATTATAGGACTAAACTTTCTTGAGTCTTAACAGGCCCTCTTTATCTACAATTTCTACAAGAATTTCTATTATCAACTCTAAACAGACTATTTCCAAATAGAAATGACCTATGGCTTCGGCAAGATGGTCAATTGAACGGTCACCTAGGTCCCCCAATTTAATCTCGATTTTTCTAAAAAAAAGTTTATGTAAATGGACCGGAAAGTTTAAAAGATTTAAAAGAACAAATAAAAGTGGAGATTGCATAAGTAACTCCAGAAAGTATAGCAAAATTCAAGAAGAATTTGTTTCCCGTCTGTCTCAATGAATTATTGCTGAAGGTTATCAATTTCAACATTTACCGTAATTATTATTATTATTAGCCGTTACTCGAGTCCGAGTATAAAAATGTTACAGTCGATAGATTGTGTACAATAAAAAACACGTAAAAGGTGTAGTCTATTGTAATTCCCAATCATCTACGGTGCACACGACTATGGCTATAGAGGCCAATTCGGGAGAACACATGTCGACCGCAGTCAGGACAAACATAGACCTGGTTAGGTCTTGGATTCGGCCTTCTTGCAGCAACATTTCCTTGATAGCTGGCCACAACCCCTCGCCATTCGGTTCTGTCCGCTGCAAATTGTTCCCATTGCTTGTCTGCAATACCGCAGGATTTTAGATTTTCATGGAGAACGTCTTTGAACCTCTTTCGTTGACCGCCACGCCTTCTTCTACCGCTTAGCAATTCACCATAAAGTGTACATTTAGGAAGGCGGTTATCATGCATACGATGAACGTGACCTGCCCATCTTAGGCGTGCTCTTGAAATAAGCACCTCAATTGGAAGGCTGTTTGCTCTCCTGAGTACTTCCACGTTTGATATGTGATGGAACCAACGGATTTTCATCATACTTCTGAGGTGTCTTTGGTGAAAACGTTCTAATTCTTTTACATGACGACGGTAAGTGATCCAGCTTTCACATCCATATAGCAGTGGTGGAATGACAACTGCTCTATAGACAGCCATTTTTGTTGACAAAGCAAGGTCGTGGTTGTCAAATACTCTCTCTCTAAGTCCCCAGAGTGCTCTAGATGCAATTCTATTGCAAATCTGGCTGTCCATGTTTGCTTTGTCATTAACAACGTTGCCTAAGTAATTGAACTGATCCACCACTTCAAGAGAATTTCCGTTAAGTTTAACGTCTATTTGGTTCACTTGATGAGGAGTTGACATAATCTTAGTCTTTCCAATGTTGATTTTAAGTCCCAAGGAATCATAGCTCTGGGCATACACATCTAAAAGTTCTTGAAGCTCTTCCGGCGTAGAGGCTAAAAGTGCACAGTCATCCGCATACTGGAGATCACAAATGAATCGTGTGCGTGTCTTCGTGAAAGCTCTAAAGCGCCCTATGTTAAAGAGACCGCCATCAAAACGGTATCTGAGACCTATTCCTCTGACTGTCAGTTAATTGTCAACAATAATTGTTAGAGCAGTGGTAAACAAATTAAAAAGTAGAGGTGCCAGGACACATCCCTGCCTAACTCCAGTGAGGGTTTGGAAAGGTTCGGTTGCCTCATTATTATACATAACCTGGGCGTTGTTGTTTGTATGTAGACTGCGACATACTTCCACAAATTTTCTAGGGATACCTAAGCGGAACATAATTTTCCAGAGCACTTCCCTGTCCACCGAGTCAAACGCCTTGGTTAAATCAATGAAGGCCATGTGAATTTCTCCTTGATGTTCGAGTGCTTTTTCTTGAAGCTGTTTAAGTGTGAAGATTAAATCCGATGTGCTTCGGTTTGGTCTAAAGCCAGTCTGTGTTTCAGGAAGTAACTTTTCCATAACAGGTGTTAGCCTATTTGCCATCGCTTTAGTGAGTATCTTCCCTCCAACAGCCAGGAGAGCTATACCCCTGTAATTTCCACAGTCCGCAGCGCTCCTTTTGTTTTTGAAGAGGTTGATTAAAAGTGTATCACGAAACTCCTGTGGAGCTTGACCACTTTCCCACACGACATCAAACAGTTTTTTGAGGTAGGGTATGAGCTCTGACGACACAGCTTTAAAGATCTCAGCTGGGAGTGAGTCGGCGCCGGGAGATTTGTTATTTTTTAGCTGCCCAATGGCGGTTAAGATCTCTTCCGTTGTTAGTGGTTTATCTAAGTCTTCGAAGGTGTCATATTGAGGGATAAGATTTATAATATCGTGATCGGCTTGACTTTGCTGGTTAAGAATGTTAGAGTAGTGTTCTTTCCATCGGGCTCTTATTTCCTGGTCTTCTTTGAGGAGATTTCCATTTAAATCTTTAATAGGGCACATATTTTTCCGACTGGGGCCGTACACTGCTTTTACTCCTTGAAAGAAATTCCTGTAGTCGTGTGAATCGGCGTACCTTTGAATTTCTCTGGCCTTGCTTGCCCACCACTCGTTCTTTATTCTTCTGATTTCGCGTTGCGTTTCATACTTAGATTGGGTAAAAGCTTCTGCTTTTGATGAGTCGTTGGGGTGGTTGATAGCGTTTTGGAAGGCAATATGTTTTCGGTCAAGAAGTTCTTGTATAAAAGCTTCATTATCATTGAACCAGTCCTCCTGTTTTTTACTTGCTGCAGTGCCAAGAATTTCCTCACTCGCACTTTTTAAACTGTCTTTAATTTGTGTCCAGGTAGCAGCGACATCTACAGAATTGGTTTCTTCTAGTGCACTCAAATTCTCTTGAACTTTTTGCTTTAGCTGTTTGACGGTTTGTTGGTCACGCAATTTACTAATACAGAGACGGAGTCTACGTTTTACTTGAGTTCTTCGGTGTTTGGGTCTCATAATAATTTTCATTTTAGAGACAACAGGACGATAATCGGTCCAACATTCGCTATCAATGCGCGCCTTTGTAATTTGGACGTCCTTGAGATGCTTCCTACGTACGATAACATAGTCCAGTAGATGCCAGTGACCTGATCTGGGGAGACGCCAGGTGCCTTTAAATTTATCCTTTTGTCGGAAAATGGTGTTTGTTATAACTAGATCATGTTACTGTAATAATTACTGTAATAATTACTCTTAAAGCATGTAATAAATGTTTGTCCACCATGTATATTTTATTTAGTTATAGGACATGGATAGACAGACAATAATTAATATACCCTTCGAAGAGAAAATTCATATCATTCACAATGTTTCGCTTACAGAAAAAAGCAGACTGAATCATTGCTGGTATATCCAAATATACAACAAGCAGAATTATATTTAAATAACTATATCATGCAATTACATATTGTAAGTTTTACTATTTTTCAATCAAAATAATTCAACTTAGACGTAATAAATTGCCGGATAACATTAAAATATTTAATAACTTTGAAAATTTAAAAATAACGTAAAATATTATTATTATTATTATATTTTATCATTTCTGAGACTACAATCCCATGCCAAAGTTGAACAGAAGTGATTGCCATTATTGATTTAAAAATCGTTTCGTTCACGATTTGTGGAACAGAATGAAGTTAAAGAAAAATAAAATATAAATAAACGTAACGGACTTTCTGAATTGCTTCAAAATAATTCGTGTCAACACTGTATACATAAAAATGCAGTAGTAATCGTTACCAAATCGTTACAATATTATTTAGGTGCTAAAAGTACATGGAGAGAAAACAGTATTACCCTCATTATAGTAAGTGACTTATTGTATTAATATATTTCTTATTAATAAATTCAATTTAACACTATAAAAACATCATAAACACTTGTTCACTATATTTCATTATGCAGTTATCACCCCTTGGAAAGATACGTGGGTTTCTGCATGCTGTGGGTAGGGTGAACAATTGTGTATTTGCTACCGACAAACATACGTAGATTATTGCTGTTACTACCATTTCCTTTATCTATATTTATAATGTCAATATTTGGTGATTCTATTCACTGTTTTTTATGCAACTTCTCATGAGAAATAATCGGAGCGTGTTGCGAACATGGGAAACATGTTGATAAGGTTAATAATTACTACTGAATTTCAAATTGTTGGACGAGTAATAAATAAACCTACTATTTTTAAAAATAAGTGCATGAAATGTACATGTGCATGTTAATAATAACGAATTCTCAATAAACGTTGATAAAATATCGCATATTTATAAATTTAAAACACAATTATGAAAATATGTATACAGTGTGGAACTTCCAAATGAAATAAATTCAGTATTTCAATTATTGTGCAGGGGGCGAGCGTAGATGCGTCTTTACTATGTACATACTTCGGTATGAGATGTAAAGCAACGGCAGGCGCAGTTAGTACTTGGATGGGTGACCATTCCAACGGAAACCGCGTTCTCGCCTCACACATCTTCCAGCGGCTTGTATATCAGTGTATGCGCGGAAGCTATACAACCTTAGGCGAGGGTTGTATAGGAGATATACCATCCTTCGGAGGGGATGTAAAACCGTCGGTCCCTTGTCTATTAAATGTTAGGCAAGTAAAAGATCCCTACTCTTCTTAAGGGAAAAGGTTCGGCAAAATTCCTGGTTGGAGGGTAGCTCGTCTACAGGCTTCGGTGTTAGGCCTCAGTAGCGGAAATAGGCCGACGTTAAATAAATGTATATAAAAAAAAATATGCATATTTATAAAAAAATCCGAGACACGTCGATTTTGGTTTGAAATTATATCCTGAAACGTACAAATTTCATCCCTGAATTCAACCTCCTTCTAGTGGCAGTTGCAACCCCTATAATTTATAAATGAGAAGTAGGGGCTGGTGATACCTCAATTGAATGAAACGTCTTTCCATTCTCTATTCAAAGATGCTGTGGTTTTAATATTTATTGCAAAAATTAATGATCTGCTTGACGAAATTCGCTACAACAAACGAAATTCTTACAGCGTTTTGTTCTTGCAGGCTAGCAAAAACAATTTCAGTGTTCTTTTTCAATATTATCAAATAAAAAGAACAAAATAAAAATATCAAAATTCTTCATAGGTGGCATTACCAGTTTTATTGAAAACGCCATAGCGATTGACAGCGATAAATAGTTGTCAGTGTTTTGCGTATTGTTTGAGTTTTGCTAACTGCAATTTCTAAACATGGTTTATTTAAACGAAATGCATAAAATAATCATTTTACCGATGGTTGGTTACTAAGATAGATACAGGGTGTCCCGTAATAACGCGCAAAAAAATTTAATTGTACACTGAGGGAATGATTTAATTGAGATAAATAAATTTTATTACCCCCAACTAAATGATTTATTCGTATTTGGCCGATTAAACATTTAGTTGGGGATACTAAATATAACTAAATATTTAATATTGTCAAATAAATTGAAATACTCACGAGTAAAAAATATATAATTCTGAGAAATAAAGATTTATTTCTCATAAATAAAGCTTCTTACAAAAGTTTCATTGATTTATTCGCAATTAACAAAGTTTGTTTCATGTAAATGAATTTGCCTTTCAATTTATGCGTAATAAAAAAATATTTCTTTCTTAACAAAAATCATTTTTACTCTCTAAATTTGTTGCTAGTAAAATATGCTTACTTGTGGTTAATAAATGTGTAATTTTCGATTTAGTTGCAATATAGAAATATTTATTTTATGTTAATATACAGTGTGTCCCCGGATTATCTGTCGGAGAGGAAAAATTTGCGTTAAGTTCAACAATTGAAAAAATAACTGGGGAAAAATGTTTTAATATTTACTGAAACAGAAATCAACCAAAACTAGTTTGACTTTTGTTTAAAAGCAAAATGCCAAATAAGTTGCAAGATATGGTCACATATATATAAAATTTTGAAAAAAATATAACAACAAAAATTTAAATATTCTATTTTTTTAAATTTTGCATATCTATGAACTTTTGTATTTAACTATGTCTTGCCATTCCAATATATACATATATTTGGCATTTGGTCGCAAACGAAAAACGAAGGTATAGTGTAATCTTGCTAGACATTTCTTAATTTCTTTTTTAGATATGTACATTTTCAAACAAATCAATAAATTAACACTAAATTCTGCTTTTCATTATGCGACTCTTTACCTTTCAATAAATAAAACCTTTTCTTCCGCACTGTCATTTTTTTCAAACATTAAAATAAAACAATCTTTCTCTTCGACGCACAAACCGAGAACACACTATATATGCGATAAAGAAATATTGCTACCTTAAAAATAAGGATTTTCTACATACCTGATGTGTATGAAAGTTCATCTTGGAATATCTAAACCACTTTTTTTTACAAATATTTAAATCAACTGGAAGAAAATATGAATCTATTGATTTGAGTATCATAACGTGTTTGATCTTAAAAAAGGTTTATAATTTTTTTTTATATATTCTCTATTTTTCACCCTCTCTATATGCTTCTAATGTTAATAAATGTAATACCTGTATTTTAATGCACCATACTCTATCAGGATGACTTTCACCGTTTATTTAAATCAATTAAATATAGCATGATGTTAGAAAATGCAATTCATATACAATAAGTACCGAGTAAATTTTTGGATTTAATAATACAATGTTTTATTGTAACATATCTGCATTTAAAAAATTATAGAACAAGAAAATTTATAATCACATAAGTAGATGGACACATAGTACTTATTAACTTTTAACTTTTTTAGTATACTCCATTGTGTCCCAAAACTGCGATAGAATTTACCAAAGTAGGCCGATTTTCGTAAACATACCTATCATCATAAATAAAATTATGCATATTCGCAATCTAGGACAATCAGATATGATATAATGCACATATAATATAGAAAATTTAATAATGTACGTGCATGATAACTTTACTTTTACTAATAGTAGAATGAATACAATGTCGACTTCACAAATAGTCGAGCTAGACTAGTTCATACCTTTAAAGATTTGCTGGATGCATCCAAGGCCTCAAAATTACATTAAATTCACTCAATTCAATTACTATTATCCATTCTCAAAAATAAACACCGTAAACTGGCTAAAAACACCACGAATCGCGAAGAAAACTGAGATCACTTAATGTCGTCTATAACGAAAACGATAAAGTATACAGTATAATTTTTCGACGGCAGAGGGCGACATTTGAACATTTAGTTTTCATAAGTAAATTTTTTAATGAGTAGTAAATATTTACTATACAAAACTAAATATTTACTTCACGTATTATGATTAACTCTTTGCTGATATATTTATTTCTAGGAAATAAATGTAATATTGCAATAGATTTGGGAGAAGCAAATATCTTTCTCATAACTAAATCTATCATTTTCGTACAGTAATTTACTTAGGAAGAACAAATACGGCGGAAATAATTTAGTTTTGTCAACTAATTGAATATTTGGTATACTCTTGTCGGAACAAAATTTTTTAAAATAATTATTTGTCTGAATTAAATATAATAAAGGATAACAAATATTTACTAAATTGAAAAAACTAAGGCTTCTTACTTATTTTAAGCCTCATATTTCCCTGAGTGTACAGATGGTTGGTTACTAAGATAAATACAGGGTGTCCCGTAATAACACGCAAAAAATTTAATTGTAGATTCCCTGTCGAAAATTAAGACGGATTCTTCATATAAAATTTTTCAAAATAACCCTTTCATGTCTAGCTACACCACCTTAAAGGGGTGTGCTAAAAACGGGTTTTAATTTATATCTCAAAATAACGTAATCGGAAAAATACGAAATTTGGCATATCTCAGTGACCCATCAAAAGGCATCTAACGGAATTATTTCATCCACCTAGCGTGTACACAAAGGGGTGATTTTTTTTTCAATTAAACAAATAACTAAACATAAACATTATGATTAATTTAGAAACTTTTTATCTCTTGAAAAAATTTCGTAAAATCGACCATTTAAAAAAAAATTACATCTGCCTAAATGATCAATGAAAAGCGATGTGCACAATTATATTAGTGTAAAATACTAAAAGTAGGGTGATATTAAAATTATAATTTGACAGTATTACGTTGTTTTTGCCTTTGAAATAATAAGATTATCATTCCCTACTACTTAATACAAGTAGTTTTCTAACCAAATTTTAAAATGCATAGCTTTAGTAATGATGGATATGCAAACATACATTTAACTTATAGTAAATGTAAACGAACTGCTTCAGAACGATATCGTCTCCCTACTTGTACTGTGTCAAATGTTCGCACTTTTTCTAATATTCACTTGAGGTTCGGAAAAAGGGGGTGTTTTTAAAAAAAAGTCAGGATTGTGGTCGTCGGAGACAGATAGGAGATGCAATGGAGGCACAAATATTACATTCTTTTGGTGAACATCCTGAATGCAGTTCCACATAAGAACGTGAGTATGGAGAATTTTGAAAAGGCAAGGACTTTACCCCTATCATTTACAGAGAATACAAAAGCTGTTCCCTCGTGACTTTCCAGTAAGACTTTATTTTTGTAGAATTATACTTAGGAAGCTGTTAGATTTTACAAGAAAAGTACTATTCACAGATGAATGCTGCTTTACTCGACATGGAGTTTTAAATTTTCGTAAGCAGCATTTATGGATTTATGGAGAGACGATAATCCTCACGCTGTTATAAATACAACTATTCTATAAATATTTGAACCGGAAATATAGGCAATAAATTAATAGGGCCTTTTGAGTCACCAAACAGATTAAATGGTCCAGCTTATTTTAACATTTTACAAAATGACCTTCAATCAACTTATAGACGATTTACCTCTTGCATTGTGTCAAACACTGTGGTTTATGCAGGATTGTGCGCCACCTTATTATTCTTTAGAGGTTCGAGAATTGCTACATTCAACATTTAGAAATCAATGGATTGGAAGGGGGCGAGAAGCCACAATTAAATGGTCCCCTCGGTCCCCAGATATGAATCCATTGGACTTTTACTTTTGGGGCCAATTGAAAAATGTTGTTTACTCGACACGTGTCCCTAACGTTGAAGTTTTAAAAGAGAGAATTTTTAATGCTGCCAATGAAGTTCAAAACTCTCCACATGTTTTAAATAGCTTGTATGGCAATTTTAGGAAATGGTTGCAAGCGTGTATTCAAGTTGGAGGTTGTCATTTTGAATAAATGCTTTAATATCTAAAAACAGCAATCGTTGTCTTCATGATTAATTTTTTTTACGGTTTAATAAATTCATCTCTTGTGTATTTTGTGTTCGTTTTTTTTTTAGATTACTAATAAATTTGCTTTTCAATAGTTTCGTCTTTAATTTGTAATGTCTCGTGCACCAAATAATCATATCAGTACGTAGTAATTATAATTTGGCACCAGCCTACCTTTAGGTCGATTTTACGAATTTTTTTCAAGAAATAAAAAGTTTCTAAATGAATCATAAAGTTTGATTATATTTTTTAATTGAAAAAAAAAATAGCTGGCAGAAATATATTTACAAAATTTCAAGAAGGGTAGTTAATTTCACTCCTATGTATACATTCTAGGTGGATGAAATGATTTCGTTCGATGCCTTTTGATGAGTAACCGAGATATGCCAAAAAAATTAAAGACCGAAATTAAAAACCGTTTTTTGACACACACCTTTAAGGGGGTGTAGTTGGACACGAAAGAGTTATTTTGAAAAATTTTATACGTAGAACCCGTCTTAATTTTCGACAGGGAATCTACAGTTAAATTTTTTGCACATTATTACGGGACACCCTGTATACAATAATCTTTCTGTTGAAAGAAATTTGCAGATTTATCATTCCTAAAAGGTTTTTGTCAATAGGCGTTTGAAATTGCTAAAAAGTAAGCTTGGATTAAGTAATTTCAGGTATTAATGTGATACTTGGCTTTGATATGATGTGAGAAAAACAAAAAATTGTTGCACATGCTAAGCAGCACATGATAATAATGTAAATACTGATCAGACAACGTATCGCTATTATGAAAATAACCCTAATTATGCATTATTATACGTTATCATTACCGTTGCTCGCCCGCTCATGTTTGTTCGTGCTTTGCACAATATTTTGATAAATATCTTCCACTTCCTTACGTAGCTACTGAGAACATCTAGGCTAAAAAGAACAGCAGTTAATTATCCAGGTATATTTTACAGGACCGTACTATTAAAACTAAACTCATTTATTTACACAAAATCTGCTAGCTGTATTCCATTCGTATAGCTGGTTGTTGAAAACGCTGACAATAGCGATAGCAATCAGCAATAGCAGCTATAGCAATAGTATATCTGGTGGTCGAGAGGTGAGCGCGATATTGAGAAAGCGTACGATACCGTATGGCACAATGGCCTACTATACAAATTATATACAATATTTAGGTTCCCCCAATATCTTACCTGCTTCATTAGAAGCTTCCTATTTCGGAGGAGAATTGACGTCAGGATAGGCGACTCCTTTTCCGAGATGAGGACAACATCAGCAGGAGTCCCCCAGAGGGCGATACTTTCTCCAACACTGCATAACCTTTTCCTCGCCGATATCCCTACCCTCCCCACTACGACGTCATTACTATACGCCGACGACGCCGTTATCTGCGGACGGTCCTTCTACGCGGAAACGGCCGTTCAGAAGATACGGCGTCACATGACTTTACTAACAAAATATAACAGCGACTGGAAAATACGGATTAACGAACAAAAGACTGAGACTATCACGTTATATCGGAAGTTCACCAATGTGACAACTTTCAGTAAGTTAAAAATCAATGATAAACAGATAGAGGAAAGAAGCAGAGTTAAGTATCTGGAGGTGACCCTAGATACAAGGCTCTACTTCGGACCTCATATCACAGCTACCTTACAGCGAACTTACGCCGCATTAAATAAGCTGTATCCATTGGTGAACAGAAGAAGCAGACTTTCGACTGACAACAAATTGACACTTTACAAAGTACTTTTCAGACCTCTACTGACATATGCCTGTGCGGCCTGGAACTTCATTTCACACGCACAGTGCATGAGACTACAAATAATACAAAATAAACTACTCAGACTCTTACTCAATACTGACAGATACACTCCGATCGCGGAGCTGCATGAGAGGGCTAATATACCCCTCATGAGAGATTATATTACAGAATCAGCTCAGAAATTCTTTGAACATAAAATACAGCGATCGGAGTTAACAAGGGACCTGACCAACAGACGCAGACACAATGACCCCCCACATGCTCATAGACTATTACACCAGAGACTCCCCATTTACGATATATATATATATATATATATATATATATATATATATATATATATATATATATAAATATATGTAAATAGTCAGAAATTCATCTTAATTTATATTTTAATTCAGAAATTTATTTTGTTTCTTTTTTAAACTTTTAACTTATTATGTACATAATTGACAGAATACCTTTTATTTTACTTTTGAACAAATGATTTATTTAAGTAGGTTTTTTGTAATAAAAACTATTTCCTACATAAACCGGAATTATAACAAATGGTCACTCAGGAAAAAAGCGTTTAAATAATTGAACTGTACGCAGATGATCACACACATAAATGTTATAAAATTTTTAAGAAATAACAAACTAAATCGTAATAATTTAAATTTATGAGCATATTGATTTCGGCTTCCACCAGCCAACCTGCAGCTATTGGGATACACCTATATTAGAGCAGGGAAACCAGTCTTTGTATGCACTTGTGTAGGACTGTAAAAAACTAGACTAGAGTCAAATCAATTAAATAAAATGAAATGTATTTAAAATAAAATAAAGAATCTTTTAACTGGTAACTGGTAACTTGCCTCTCACCCAAAAGTTCCGGGTTCGATCCCCGGTCGTGGCAGTGGAAAATACTGTGAGAGGGATTTTTCCATTATACACGGATATTGGGTGTGTGTCCCTTGTCTCTAAATGTGTAGCCCCCTCCCACACAAGGATCTTCTAGAGCCTTTCGGGATAAAGGGGGTCGTAATTACCTGAGGTGTTATTTATATTTATAGCAAATTCAAGTCCCATTAGGAAAGTAATTCTTAAAACTTATCGAATAAAGTATGGATTTATTCTAATATATTGCAATATTAAGAAAGATTACTTCAAGCCGGACCAATCAATCAATCAATCAATACTACTTTATTAATAATTATAATTTACATCTGCCTCCCCACAACCCACCCGGGGACTGACCGTGCAACCACCGCGTTGTTCATGATAGCGGATTGCAAGGTTGGGCGGAATGGGACTGGTTCGGCTTAAAGACACTTAAAATCAGCTTAACCTAAACTCCTTCCGTCACAGATGGATAAAATTGGGTCATAAAATTTTACATATCTAAAACAGACTTAACTAACCTTACAAGTCACACATTTTTAAAAACTTTTGCACTAAACACTTTTTTAAAATTTTGATACTGACGCAGACACCTCAACCTAAACGAGGAGCCTTCCGCGAGGTGTGAAAATGCCGGGCTGCGCAAAAGTCGACCTAAACTTTGGTTTTAAAAATTTTGATTTCGAAAAATTATGATATTTGAAAAATTTGAATGAAAATTAATTTAGAGACAAAAATGTACAAACAGAAATCAAAAAACAAACGCGACAGAAAGAAAGAGACAGGAAAGATTTAAAGATACAACAGGTATGAAATATCAGTAAAGGTGGATAGGGCAAGCGGAAGCTATAGTTGATGAAGTTTGGCTACAGATGTTACTGGAAGATCGGTAACGTCTGGTATAGTAGGGTGTGTTTTATCCGAAATGGGGCATTATGCTGTCTAATTTGTGTTATGTTTTTTGTTAGTGGGCTATCGCCCAGCTTAAAAGAGTAGACTTTTTGAGAGATGTCCTGGACGCAGTCCGCTATTGGGGTTATGTCGTAGCAAAGTGCGTATAGATCTCTGAGGGAGGTGTACCTTCCAGAATTTGAGATTGAGTCGCATAATGAGGCGCATAAATTTGTGTTCAAGAACTTTTAGTTTTCTCATTGTCGTAGCCGACGTGCTGCACTATACCGGCTCCGCGTATGTGATGGACGCGGACGGCCTGATCACCATTGTGTACAGCAGTTTTTTATTTTGTCTATTAAGTCTGCTATCCCTGACCATAAGCAGATACAGATTCCTGGACAGGGAGTAGACCGTCCGTACTGTCTCATCAATGTGCGTGTCAAACGTCAGTCGATGGTCTAGTCTGATCCCAAGTACTTCACGCGCCTCTTGGTTGGAATTTTGTTTCCCCAGCCGGACCAGATACCTTATAGTTACCCAATAATATATCTGTTTATTTATTTGTCAAAACGATGATTGTATTATCCTTCTGTGTATGTATTCACGTTCAGAAAACATTGCATTAAGGTCTACAGCTTGCGACATTCCCCACTATTTCATAACAGAATTTGACACACACTTGCAGACTGCAGTTTCGAGCTAACGAGAGCCAACAGCTCGAAACTGCAGTCTGCAAGTGGTATGTGACGACTGGCATGAGAGCTCCTTTAAGTAGGATCAGTCTTTCGGCTGGTGTTTGTTGCAATCAAAGCATTAGCGTTTTGATGGTAATATGCAATTATTACACTTAACGTGCCAGGCTTGTAACTTGTAATTCAGCGCTCGGCGGGGCACATAACCCGGAGAGTAGCTGTTCCTTAGAGTAAAATAAAGATTTTATAGAGGAGTTTGCTACTAAAAATATTATGTTTTAATATTCCGCCCTCTAAAAGCACATTTGAACTAGATCTTGATTTGTACAAGATTGTTTTATTTCGTCCTGTATTGATCTTTTTTCCGCCTTATGCAAATCGATCCTACCACTTCTAAACCATCATTGTGCCAACCAGTTTTTCCGGTGTCATTTACTATGTCATTAAATGTTCATACAGACCTGTAATATTTTGTGCCCCTAAAAATGAACCCGTGTTTAATAGGCTCAGAGATGTAATAGTGTAATCACAGGAGGCTGCTTATTCAGCTTGATCAATATACGATATAATTTGTAATCGATTTTGTGATTAAAATTGTAAATACGTAATTTTACAACGTATATTCACTCATGGTTTTTATGTAATTATATTAAAGCGTAATCTGTAAAATTGTTTTCTCATACATACAAGATATAATTTGATACTTTGATATAATTATATTTAAGATTTAAATCGATCTAATTTCATAGCTTTATTATAAGTTCATTCATTTTACGTAAAATTACTGGTATTTTAGCTGCTTGTTATGTTTGCGTGCGTTTTAGGTTGGGTGCAAATTAATTTAATAAGCTGCTTCATTGCCTTTATTATAACTTGTTTAAATTGAATTGCGCTTATGTTACAAAACAGGACATATTTAATGTTTATAGGAAATAAGACTGAAATTCAATTCTGTAATGGATTCCTTTTTTATTAACGTTGGCATTGGTTAGCATGCTTGATTTGTGGATGCACCTAGTCGAGTGGGTTAGAGCCTCGTCTCTTGCGAAAGTTTTAACTTTATATTATCCCTAAGATGTGATTCGTATTCGACTATAACCTGTAAGATTCCTACCTATTTTGAAGGGAATAGAGATGTCTCAAGATGATAATGGAGGCGACCTGAAAGGAAAATAAAACCTTAAAGGTAAAATTGACATTGACATGGGCACTGGCATTGGTATTGGCATGGGTATTGACATTAACTAACATTAAAATTAATATTAATAATGAAACTAATAAAATGTGCTTTAGTAAATAGATGTCAACTTTTAATAAATAAATAAATAAATAGATAAATATGGGATTTACTATTGTCGCCAATATGAACCAATTAAAATCCACAGGATATGCCAAAAATATTGAAGTTAAAATTCTAGGTGATGCATGATGACTGAAAAATCTCAATGTTCGTACTTCTACATAACAGGAAATAGCCGATGTCCTTGGCTACTACAGATTGCTGGCAATATTAATACATTAGTAAATTAATACAATACATGTTTCAAAGCAAATTCAATAAATAGACCATGACTTCAGAGGTATAGCCCTTCTCCTAATGTTGTCCTACCCACACAAAAAACTCACAAAGTAAGGCAGAATGTTACAATGAATTGAAGAATTGAAAAAAATATGATTTTGTTGAACCACGAGGCACGGTTCATGGGCTAATCGTATTTTTATTATATGAAAATAGTGTCCTTAAATTATACGCTAAAGGAAACGTTTAATTGTTTACTAATGATTCGATGCCGAATCAACGTTGCTTGGATCTCGCAAACATACTATTTTCATTTGGAATATTTTTCAACGTTGGTTTGACGTTGGAAAGTGACCTAATAGTAAGGTGTGTTTTAAGTCATTTCTCAATGTTGATTAGAGGTTGGTAACTGACTAGATAAGACTGGTTAACTTTTAGGTAATCTACCAACGTCATTTGGACTAAATAAGGCAGGTATGCTTTCGAACATTTACCACTGTTGGTTGGGGGGAGGGGGAGACTAAATAGGTTTAGTGTCATTATTAATCATGAACAAAAGTTGATTAAATGTTGGCGATAAACTAAATAAGTTAAAAGTTAAATTTGGGAAATCGATATATCTACCTGCAATAAATCAGTTCAGTTTCCTTATCTAATTTTATCCATATAGCTGATCTCTGACTAGATTGCACGCCCTCTATTCTGAGAATGTTTTCTAATCCATAATAGACATTTAGCAGTTCTTTGTGCTCTTGCTCTTGATAAACGTGACATATTTTCTATATTTTTTCAAGTTTCACCCTTCAGTAATCGTTCAGACCGTTTGGTGGTATTAAATTCATGGTCTTCGATTTGATGCAAAGTTGTACACTTTGTCTAAGCTTTTGAACAGTTTTGAATAGCTTTTTTCTTTATAATAACAATATAATAACAGTAAGTTTATTTCTATAGACTTTACAAGCATCAGAATTAGTGAAATTACAAAATATCGATCAATGCAAATACAAATACGAAGTTAATTTTAACAAGAAATATGCAAGATGGCTAAGAAACATTGTGGAAACTAACGAACGTAGGATTACAATAAAATAAGTTTTTCAACAGGAAAAGGATGAATGACAGTTACTTTTTTAATGTGAGTGGATAATTTGTTGAACAATTTTATCGACATTAATTCGGGACCTTTTGCAACGAAGGATAAAGACAGAACTAGTCTATTCAAATTATAACTTTCTCGCAGATCGTGACTAGTGTCGTTTCTGTTATTGTCCTGATCAAAATATTCGTTTATATGCATTAGACAGATTAGAATGTAAAGAGGTGGAGAAGTTAAGGTTGCTAGTTCTTTCAAAAGGAGTCTACACGAGTGACGAGGAGGTTTAAAGGTCATTGTACGTATTTTTTTTTTTGAACGTAAACACCTCGCTAAATCGAGAACAGTTGCCCCAGCAGATGATACAATAATTTAGACATGCCTGTACGTGAGCATAGTAGTACATTTTTCAAATATGTACATTAATAAAAGCGCTTAGCTGCCATATGACGAAGCAATGAGTAGATAATTCATCATGCACAAAGTTTGCGTGGATACTCAAATTTATAAGAGAGCCCGTATAAACTCCAAGGAATTTAACAGTATTGTTTTGTTTTACACTGCAGTTATCAACTTTAACTAAGAGACTGTAATCAAGTTTTCTGGTGGTAAAAAGTAGTAACTCAGTTTTTATTAAGTGCTAGACCAGTACTCTCACAGTAGCTTTACTAGATCTAATGGCATTACTATCTTTAAGGCTGAGTTCATTTATATCATTCGAACTAACTGCATGGCGGAATCATCGGCAAAAAGCGATACAAAGACATCTCCTATGTGATGCGCGATATTATCAATACTAAAGACCCCACAATAGTCCCTTGCGGAACACTCATGGAAACCTTGAGATGGACGAAATACAATTACTGCCATTTCTTAAGTCGACGGGTTGCGTTCTTTCAATTAAATAGATCTCTATCCAAGATAAGGCTGGTCCAAAAATTCCATAATTTCTAAGTTTATCCAAATAGTAACCGTATCAAAGGCACGTGTTAAATAAAAAATAAACTGGTTTTGTTTTGTTTTTAAAATTATCCAAAATGTAACTCAAAGCGATAAAATAAAATAGCATCTTTCGTTGACAAGCCTTTCCGAAAAACAAATTGATAAGTTGATAATACGTTTTTTCTAATTATGAAATCGTTTAATGTCACATAATAGGCCTTATCACACTATGCCATAGCCGAGTTGGCAACCGCCATTAATCGAACGGGTATCGCGCTACCAGGTTCGATTCCGGCTCCGGCACTCTATGTACACGTTTTTCAATGTGTAACCCCATTCCGTACAAGCCTCTGGCTTCTGGAATTGGGGATGTTTAATTTCTGTGGTGTTTATTTATTATTTATTTATTTATTATTTTATCAAAGGTTTTATAAAAAGCGTATGAGAGCAATGCCTCTATAGTTTGAGATAATAGATTTGAAATTTTTTGTGTATTGGTAAAATTAAAGAATTTTTAAAACATGAGGAAAAATTCTCTCCATAATAGACGGATTTGGTGGTGAACATTATCCTTTGAGATACAGAGATATAGTGAATATAAAATGCCGTTTTCAAAACAGCAAATAGTCGAAATTAAGGACATTATAGCATCTTGTATCAATGAAACCTTGTCACAAAATAGTGATTTAATTCAAAACATAGCTGCTGCCGTTGTAAAGCAAGTTAAATGTGATATAGAGGAGCAATTTAAAAGGTATGAAAAAACTATATGTACACTTACTAATGATAATAAAACACTGCAACAAAAAGTAAATAAAATGGAACAGCTACAGAAAAGAAATAATATTCGTATATTTGGATTAAAGGAGGAAAAAAGTAACGCTTTAGCTGATAATGTTACCCACCTAATAAACAAAAAATTTAAAACTAATTTAAGTCAGAATAACCTGGAATATGTATTTCGTACTAAAGGAAATGATAATAAAGGACCGGTTATTGTTTGCTTTAAAAATTACAATGATAAACGTTGTATAATGGAAAATAAAAAAGTTTTAAAAAAATCTGGAATATTTTTCGCGGATGACTTAACATTTATAAATTCTACTTTACTTAAGAAAGCTCAAGAAAAATATGGTAAACATAAAGCATGGACTATTGATGGTAATGTTTTTTGCGACAATGGAAATGGAAAACAAAAAATTCAAAGTCTCGATGATCTTGTGGAAAGCAACAATGGTGATGTTGTGAATTAATTGCTTTGTTCTCGAGGAATTTAGGATTAAAAACGTTGCAGGATGGCTAATTACTCTGATTTGTTACATATATATATATATATATATATCTTTTTTTTTTGTTTTTTTTCTTTGTTTCTGTATTTATATAAAATTTGATAAATAATTATTTAACTTGGTTATTGTTGTGTTTAGTATAAATTACAATACTAGTTTTAAATCTAGTATTTTTGTAAGTTCTTATTGAAATTATTATATTGTATAAATCAACAGCATGCCTAATATGAAAAAATTAACTTTTGCCCATTTAAATGTACGTTCTATAATGGCACATATGGTACTTTTCAGAGATTTAATATCACGCAAAAATTATTCTATAGTTGCAGTCTCAGAGACCTGGTTAGGTAATGATATTTCTGACAATGCAGTAATTTTAAATAATTATAAGGTATACCGAAAAGATAGGAATGGCAGAGGAGGAGGAGTCATGTTATATGTAAACAATTCGTTGAAAAGCAAACTGGTGACAACGCCTCAAGTAAGTGAAATGGAGCAATTATGGGTAGAAATTTGCCATCAAAATAAAAAATTTGCAGTTGGTGTTATTTATAGACCACCCAATTTTCCGACTAACCAGTTTTTTTCAGAATTTGAGGACACATTAAATTTAATAATACCTAGATATGACTATTTACTATGTGGTGGAGATTTTAATATTGATTATTTTCAGATAGAGAGTAGAGCAAATAAACTTTTGTCCAATATTTTAGACACCTATGAACTAACTCAAATTATTGATCAACCTACACGAATTACTAGCACTAGTTCTACATTGTTGGATTACATAATTTGCTCACACAATTTAAAAATGATCTCGTCTACCACTTGTGACATTTCTGAAATTTCAGACCACCACCTGATATCTTGTATTTTAGATCACAATGAAATCCAAGCCAAGCCTTTTTTGTACACCTTTCGTGATTGAAAAATGATTAACCAAGAAAATCTTTTAAATGATTTTCATGCTCTTCCAACCGAAGATGTGTTTCATTTAGCAGATATTAATGATAAAATCAGTTTGCTCAATAGTCTTATAATTGACCTATTTGACAGACATGCCCCTGTAAAAACTGTTCTAATAAGTAAAAAAAAGTCACCTTGGCTTACAGATACGATAAAACAAATGATTAAGTTAAGAAATCGAGCACAAATCAGGTATAAGAAAACAAAATTACCAGCGCATTGGGACTATTACAAGCAGCTGCGGAATGAAACAAATTCTGCTATTACCAGAGAAAAAAAGGCTTATCTTGAATATTCATTAAGTTTAAAAAATAATAAAAATATGTGGCGGGAATTAAGAGCATTAAACGTCTACAAAGGGAAACCTCTCCAGCAAATACCAGATACGGTTGGTGATGCTAATACTATTAATACTCATTTCATAAATTCTAGCACAAGTGATTTTTCCGTTAGCGAAGAATATGACGAATTTTGCGATCATCATATTAGACATAATACTAATACTTTTTCGTTTAAAATGGTCACCGAATATCAAATATACTTAGCTTTAAAATCTGTCAAATCTGAAGCAGTTGGAATGGACGATATAGGGCTTGGATTACTTTTATACCTGTGTCCTAATATTTTGCCATTGCTAACCCATATTATAAATTTTTGTTTCGAAAATGATGTTTTTCCATCTTTGTGGAAATGTTCTAAAATAATACCATTGCCAAAGACTAGCAATATATCAGATATAACAGATTTGAGACCAATTAGCATACTGCCAACCATGTCTAAAATTATAGAAATAATCATGAATAACCAAATTAGAGAACATGTGACACTAAATAATATATTACCTGTTAACCAATCTGGCTTTCGTAAGGGATATAGCACAACAACCGCACTGCCTGAGGTGGTGGATGATATTGTACGATCATCGGATAATAATGAAGTCACAATTTTAGTGTTATTGGATTATAGCAAGGCGTTTGATAGAATAAATCATCGGCTGCTTCTAGCAGTATTACATTATTTTGGATTCTGCCCCAAATCTATAGAATTAATGAGGCAATATATAACGGACAGACAACAGAGAGTTACTAATAAAGGAGAAAATTCTGATATACGGCCAGTAAATCAAGGTGTCCCGCAAGGTTCAATATTGGGCCCTCTTATGTTCACATTATACACAGCTGAGTTTCAAAATGTTCTTAAAAACTGTAAGTCACATTTTTATGCTGATGACACCCAGCTCTATTATTCATTTAAAGAGGGCAATATTGAAAGTGCTTGCAGTTTTATCAATCAAGATATAGCATCTCTTATTAAAATATCTAACTCCTTTTGTCTGTCCATAAATGCAACAAAATCTAAGGTCATGTTGTTTGCTAGGAGAGGCACAAGAGATAGGTGTGCGGAAAATGTCAACATACAAAATAATAATGAACAACTTGCGCTTACAAACGTATCGAAAAATTTAGGGTTATATATTGACTCAAGTCTAAAGTTTACTGATCATGTTAGTTATATTATGAAGAAATCGTTTACGAATCTAAAAACAATTTATGCAAGTAAAAACATGCTAACAAAAAAAACAAAAACATTATTATGTGAAACCCTTGTCCTGTCACATATAAACTATGCTTCGGTTGTATATTTTCCTTTTTTACGCCAAGTTGATGCTCAACGATTACAGCGGTTACAAAAAAGCTGTGTTAGATTAATTTGTGGTGTAAAAAAATATGATCCCGTATCCTCGAAATTGAAAGAAATTTGCTGGCTTAATATTAAGAATAAGAATGTTTTCCATAGCTGCTCGTTATTTCATAACATAATATTAACTAAATCACCTCCTTATCTGTATAATAAAATTACTTATAGGACAGATGTACATAATTTAAATATAAGATATAAATCTACTATCACTATCCCAAAACATAGAACTGCTGAATTTCGCTGCGGATTCTCATATCGCATGGCTTCTCTGTACAATGACATTCCTGAAGATATCAAAGTACTACCATACCAAAACTTTAAAAGGCGATTCAAAAAAATGCTTTTTACTAAAAATGCGTAGGCAAACATTATCAGATTAGGCTTGCTGTTTATTTATTTATATATTTATTTTTGTTTAAATAATTGTCATACTATAACAAAATAATAATCTATGTTTAATCTATTTTATTTTCTCTCGTTCTGTGGGGGTTGAGTGGAAGAGCAGAGGATTTAGCTTAAATTCACTGAACTCTGCCCTTTATAACTCAATTATATTTTAATAATTTTATGATTTTGTAATACTTGTGTGGGTTATAATAAAAGCGATTATTATTATTATTATTATTTACAAGATTAGTTAATGGATCAACAATGGGTTCAGTTACATTATTTAGAAGTCAACGCAGTCATAACCAGATGATTTTATGATATCAAGTATTTCATTTGAACTGAATGGAAACAAAAAATAGTGTTGTGATTAAAAATTTGTTTATTACCATTCAGGATAGAAGGCATTTTATCAGTTAATACTTTTATGGACTTTATAAAATAGTTATTGAATGTCTCTGCAGCACTTTACAGTTGCTAATATTAATACCATCGGAGTCTACAAAGCTTTTATGGTTAAGTAGTATTATTGATAATTCGCCATGCCGTTTTTGATTTGTTGGTCGAATTAAGAAATTTTGTGTCGTAGTAGTTTTTTTTTAGTCTGTTTGATTTTAACGCTATGATTTTTTTAATATCTTGTACCTCAAGTCCACCTTTGGCTACGTTCGGCTTTTTTATTTCTTCTCCTGATCCCTCGACGGTATATTCGTTAGGTGCTAGAGCTAGATATTAAACCGTGTTCTGAAGAAACACTGGGGTTGTGTATGTCACATGAAGAGTCGGCTATAAAATGTTTCCAACAACTGAGATCCGGCTTTTTCTTAACCTTTATATAATGTTGTATTGAGATACCCAAAGTGTTTTTCTGAATAATTCGGAAACGAATATAAATTAAGATACGTTGTTTTGTCAGTAGCTAGAAATTCACTTAATACATAAGCTGAAGCGGTAACTCAAAAAATTGACAAATTTGAGATACGCCCTTTCGTATGCCGACAGACGATAAATGAAAAGTGTCAATTTTCTTTTGATTACTAATTGACGAGTTTTTGTATTTTTGCGAACGCAAAACAGAAGAAAAATTATATATTTTATGCGTTCCTTTTGTGATACACTGTGTATAAAACATAATATGCTAGATAATAATGGAGTATTATAGAATGGAATGGAATGGAATGGAATGGAATGGAATAGAATAGAATATATTTCTCATTTTCACAGAATGTGTATAACAAATTTGACAGATTGTCCCTATTTTATGTTGCGTTGTCGACTTCTAAGACGAGTTTTATATCAGTAATTATGGTGTACACCAATAATAATACCTAATGACTAGGTGCACCCCAGAGTGCACGCTATTTTCAGTGTTGAGTGCACTCCAAATCACGAACGTATTGGATGTGACATCATTCATGGAGTGTGCGGCAGTGCTAATTGATATAGTAAGGAGTATGTAGGTTCGTCATCAGCAGTCCGTGCTGTAGTGGTTAGGTTGCCAGATGACACGAAGACATCACAGACAGGAGACAACACAATGACCCACGAAACGCACACAGACTTTTACATCAGAGCCGATTTATACAGAAAGACGGTAACATTAATAACATACATATAACATTTAACATTACATAACAGACTTTTACTGACAACCTCTCACTTACTTTCTCCTCTTTCCCCCTTTTACCCTTTCCGTCCCTCCTCCTTTTTTCCTTTCTGCCTTACACATAGTGCAACAGATATAAAATTAAAAAGAAAAAAAAAGAAAAAGGTATCTTAAGAATCATAATCTTTAGTTAAGATAAAATTTAAATATTTCTTCAAGTTCTTAAGTAGGTTTTTCTATTATTTTTCCTGCAAAAAAACCTCCAAGAAAACATTAAAACATATTGTGTAATTATCGCCTGCATAACCAGTTCGCTGGATTACTTTACGTATAACGCGCTTGGCAAATGAGAGCGGCAATTGTTTCTGAATTAACTTTAAGTATAGTCATTTTATTCTGTTGGTATTCCAGCGGCCGCGGCCGCAGCCAGCAGGCCTGTTTCATATTAGAAATAATATCTGTAACGGGTCGGTTTTGATTAAAGAGACGTGAGGTCGAGGGTTCGAATAAACTTTGTACGTTTTTTTTACTACATTTTGCTAACAACTAAAATACGTACTATGAATACTTCTTTAGGTTAGTTCGTTAGGTTAAATACGTTAATATTATTTGATGTAGTGTGGAGTGCCCGCGTAGGATCGGCGAATATGCCAGAGTGCCGGAGTCATTGCGATAATAATAAATTCGATATGATTAGCATTTATTGTCAGTGTAATTTTGACGCTGAGATGACAGTCACGGTTTACGGAGATGGATTTCCAGATGCTCCGCAGCCAAATCGAACTATGTTAAGGAAGTTAGTTCAAAACCTAAAAACGCACAGTTCATTTTCAAAAAAAGTAGTAAGGCCAGGACATGTTAGGGATAATGTAAGAAAAGTGAATAGAGGATTGAATTATGTTACCCAAAATGAAGAAACCTCTTTGAGACAAATTCAGAAAAACTGTCGCATAAAAAAGACAGTGCCAGAAAAATATGGATTTCGATGCTACAAAATGAAGAAAGTTCAACATTTAAATGAGGAGATAAGCCGAGGATAGTAAGATTCTGTAGATGGTTGTTAAATAAAAAAGGAATGACCCGCTGATATGTAGCAAATTCTTTGGTCGGACGAATCAAATTTTTCTAATAATGGATTTTTTAATAGAAATATGCATTATAAGTGGACACGAGAAAATACACATTGGTGCAGAGAGACTGCTTTCCAAGAAAGATTTTCTACAAATGTTTGGGTGGGTCTTTTAGGGACTAAAGCAATTGGACCTTATTTTTATGATGGCAAATTAACAGCTCGTAGATACCTTAATTTCCTGCAAAACGAATTTCAAGATTTTCTTTATGAATTAACTGTGGCAGAAAGATTAAATTATTCATATTGTCAACAAGTTAGCGCTCCACCTCACTCTGCTGTAATATGTACAAATTATTTAAATCAAGTTATACTAGATAGCTAAATAGGCACCTATGGACCCATTATATGACCAGCTCGATCACCAGATATTACTCCCTTTGATTTTTTCGTCGGGGGTTGCATTAAAGACAAGATATTTCAAACTGCCCCTAAAAATATTGAGGGCATCAAAATCAGAAATGCTCCAAAATGTAATAATGCGTAAGGTGTCTCATAGAGCACGTTTGTATATTAGAGTGCATGGTGCACAATTTGAGCATTATTTGTAGTAGAAAAATAAAATAAATACACACAATTTCTTTTCGGTATGGTAATAGGTAGTACTGTTATACATAATTTTTCGTTTTTTTTTCGATGTTCATTTTGTACTTCTATTTTTATTTATGAGAAATTTGTTTGTTTGTATTAAATTCTAATAAATAATTACTGAATTATAATTATTATAAAGTGAATTTTTACTATTATGGCATAGCTGATTTTTACGATTCAATGATATGAATTGTGGTTTTCTTCTCTCTGGTATTATAACCATGATCCTCCTGAGTTAGAATAGAACCCAGCATACTTCTCTTTTTAATGTATAGCAAACAGTAATAAATAAAACATGAAGGTAGGGTCACAATACACATGTCTTTAAATAAAGGTCTACAAAAGTCAGTAGGCTTTTTAGCTAAAACACGTATTGCTCACTTCTGTAATACGAAGACCTGTTGAGCATGACAAGTATTACCCCATAGAATAATAGCATACACCATTACACTATGAAAAATTGAAAAATAAGAAATCTTTAAGTAATTAGCACTAAGTTCGTTTTGTAATTGCCTAAGAAATATTAGAATTGATAATCGATTGCACAGTTTATTAGAATGATGTGCAAAAGTTAAAGCGCTATCAAGAAAGAACCTAATGGCTTTACAGGATCAATATTCGAGAAGAGATCGTTGACAAAAATAATGAAAAAAAAACAGGTCCTAAAACTGATCCTTGAGGAACACCAAATTTAATATATTTAGATACTGCATTATTCCATTTAACAAGCTGAGATCTATTACATAAATATGTTGCAAGAAGATTTAGTGTAATGTCTTGCACACCATAGTCTCAAGTTTAGTCAATAAAATATTATGGCCAACAGTATTAAAAGCCTTTTACAAATCATAGAATTGTGCTGAATTTTGGTGTACAAAATTCTTCTCAAAAGCTTCAATAACATTTTTAATAATTTATATATTATAACAATTACATATATTACATTGTATTAATTTGTAAATTGAAATTTATAAGTTTTTAATATGAATAAATCTTACTATTATTATATAAGCAAATATTCTACTCTGTCATGTATAATTCTAGTTGGTTAAAAGTTATTGTACGTAGTTATTTAAGACGTCGAATATTCGAGTAAAACATTTTGTCAGTGACATATCGTGCAATATTGTTAGCCAACACATGGAGAATATAAATACAAAATTATAGAATATTACGTATTCATGTGTTCAGAACGTACTAAATGGCACACTAGTTGGCATGTTAACATTTCTAGCTAACAATTAATTGTGTAACTAATGCAGATGTGACTTCAACATTCCGTGTACTGCAAACCAACTAACCCAACACAAGCAAACACGCAGTATGATAATTACTACCTTAACAGCAATAATTACAGACTCTCGTACCGATTAGAATGCTGCCTGTCCATCAAATTTCAACTGCGAAAATAGCAGGTCCTATTACATATTACAAAAGCGTTTAAAATTGCGGATCAATCAACACGTGTAAAACGTTGAATTTGATAAGTGTAATTGAGTTCTCAGTTTCAAGCCATTTTTTTCTTGTTTCCGATGTTCTTTTGTGTGATGTATATAGCGAAGCTATAATGTAATTATTGGTGTTCATTGTGTTAAAAGTAAATCTGATGGTGAGTTGTAATTACATGTTCAATTACAACAGACATCGAATAAACAAGCTGGGTGTCAGATCTGATATTTGAGACTTGATTATTTGGTTTATTTTTAGTGGAGGTGGACTAAAGTACTTTGCGTATTTTTTTATTATCTATGCGTGGACGGAAACAAGTTAATGTATATAATAAAACACAATACTAATGATAAGTAAATTATTAGATTTATTGAAATTCATTTTCACATTATTAGTTACATATTTCTTTTTATTAAGATCAAAGTTAAGTAGATCAGGCACTCGGGGATGATTCCGTTCGCCTTAAGAGATCCAAAGTATGTTTTAACCGTTTTTGATGTATTGTTTTTTCCGTAGAATCGATCCCAGACTGATCGAGACCCGATTTCAAAAGTGACCCAACTTCAAGATAATCCGGTGTCAAAATGGTTGATATATGCAGAAATATGGTAACGTTAGTGACCTCTTTTGCATATTTTGATTCTACGGATCCATTGGCATTGATTCTAGATTCCAAATTCGAGTTGTTAATCAGAATTGGTGTTCTATTGCAGTCTTGTTTGAGGTATATATGTAGAATCATTAATATGCTAGTGTCCTTTTTAGGTATTTTAATATCTACTGACGTTGATCACAGATCCTAGAAAAACTACTAAACCCATGGAATCATTGCGATTGACATAGGATACGTCAAGGCAGAAAAAATAAAATAAATAGATAACGAAATGTTACACGCAAAGTAATTATCGGAAAAATTTTAATGTACATAATAATTCTACGAAGGCTCCATAGATACCAAGAGCGTTCCAATATGTAGCTGAAGTAGGTGTTTCTGGCGCTTCAGTAGAATCTTGTAAAGATGTAAAAATATTGCGCAAACTGGTTCAAAGTGCATTAAATGTGATGAAGTGTCGCACAACAGTTGTATAGTTCCTTTAAATAACGCTACGGTGATTGATGATATGTATAAACATATCATCAATCATCAGATTATAGAATCTGCTGTGATTTTGTTGGAACCGAGATACCGGCCATTCGTAACAATTAATATCTCTTTCAACAGTGCCAACGAAGTGTAAAAGAATTAATTGTGCATAAGGATATCATAATTGCTAACCAGAATGCTTTCATATCATCCGTCAAAGAACAAATTCGTTTATTAAATACATTCTTTAATCGTGAAAAATCAACACTACCAAACCCAAATCCACAAGAGAGGCGCCACCAAACAGTCAGAAGCCTAAACCTACCAAACAGTCTCGAGAACCTATACTACCAGGCTTAGTACCGGCTAATGTGCACAACATTCCACAGCGAAATCAACCTACAAAGATGACGGTCCGCTGGAATATGATAAAATCAGCAAAACCTTGTTAAATTGTAATAAAACCGACAATAAAATAAGCAGCAATGATATTTCTAATGCCTGAAGCTAAATTAAAATGTCAAAAAAATTGTGAACAATATGGATACATGATAGCACACTACGCTGAATGATTCCAAACATGCCTTCCTACATGTTTATAAATTGCATCCCGATACGACTATGGAGGATTTAACTTCTACTCTGAAATAGGTTTTCCTGAGGTGTCAAATCCATGTATCCTAGGTATTATTCCTCGTGTAAAATAACTAATAGAGAAGAGAATCTTAACACAACCTAGAATACAGATATTTGGCCTAAATGTGCACGGGTAAACAAGCTTTTTTACCCCAGAAGGCCAATGTCAATGGTGAAGTGACTCGGGATTCTAGTTCATATAAAAATAACGTCGACCTGCTAGACAGCTAAAAAATCAGGGAAATAAGGTAAGCGTGTTCCATGTGAATATATAATAAATAAATAAACAAATAAACAAACACCACAGAAATTAGACAACCCCCAAATTCCAGAAGCCAGGGCTACACATTGAAAAAACGTGGACACACAACCATTTCCTCCGACAATGCCAGTGCCGGAGCCAGGATTCGAACCCGGTGGTGCGATGTCCGTGTGATTAATCGCGATTACCACCTCGCGCCTTAACCCACTCTGCTGCCACTTTTTCTCCATGGCAAAAAAATATAACGTCGTGTACTTGCCGGAACATTGGTTGACGTAAGCAGTTTTAAAACAAATTAACATACCAGGCTACACATTAATGAGGTATTCTGTAGAAGTCATACTGTACACGGTGGCGTGGGAACATTTGTTAAAAAAAAAAAAAAAATCTCTACCATTAGATCCATTTAGTTGTAAACTTGACGATGAATTCTATGCAGTTGAATTGATATAGATACTAAAATTCTAAGTATTGCCTCGTATAGATCTCCTGATGGGAATTTTGATAATTTTTTACTGTTCTTAGAGAAGCTTCTAATCAAATTCTGATAAAACAATAAACGTTTTATACTATTGAGTTGCTTCAATGTTGATTCGGGGAATGCTCATCAACTTTAACTGATTTAGCCTGTTTAATTACGTCCTTTGACCTTGCAACCTGTGTCTTTGACTTTACCGAGATAACTGAAAATACAGCTACTTGCATTGATAACATCATAACAAACGCGATTGACCGAAAGTAATTTAATTCATCGAGTGATTTGACTGAAACAAGGTACATTTGCAGACATATACACCGCTTACATTAATTTCATTAAATAACGTTACAGCTAGAGAGTAATCGTAGTATTTGACGGTTATTATGAAAATAAGGAGAGTACAAAAGGCATTGAACGACAACAAAGACTTTTAAACCGAATATTTTCTGAAATAATTTTCAACGAAAAGACGCCTGTTCCTGAGTTACAGAAGAATTTTCTGAGCAATTTGGCGAATAAAAAACGTTTGATTAGCCAACTGATGGAAAAATTGGAATATGCCAGTATCCAAGCTCTTTCTACAACAGATGATGCTGATGTTCTAATTGTCCAAACTGCTATTAAGGAAGCCTATAATAATCCCACCGTAGTTCTCGTGGGACAGCGTGTTGAGCGTCTTATTCTCATAATAATTGCTCTTTGTCCTCTTGATAAACACATTCGATTTTTAAGAGATATTCAAGGAAACGGCATATAGTTCTCTCGCTTTGCAAAATTCGAAAGTCCTTCTTAACTGTAAAATAAATATATTATTTGCTCACGCATTCAGTGGATGCGATACTACTTCAGCATTTTTTGGCAAAGGAAAAGCACAAACTGTAAACTTGATAAATACTAGAAGGGACTTGGACGATGCTTTGTATATATTTAACAGTCCATCATCGATGAAACGAGACATTGTACGAGCTGGAGAAAAAATCACACTAGTTTTATACAAGGCACCTCAAACTGTTACATCCTTAAATCAGTTTAGATTCATTTCATTTGACAAATTTGTTGGTCAATCTAATCAAACTGTGATATTATCAAGACTACCACCTACATGTGGTGCTTTAGAACAAAATTCGTATCGCGTTTTTCAACAAATTCATTCGTGGCGTGGAGAAAATTTGAAGCCTAATGAATGGGGTTAGAAAACAATCAGCCAAATTTTGGTGCCAATTCCTACAACTGAGATACCAGCTCCTACTTTTATTCATAAATTAATATCTTGCAGTTTATAAAAAGAGTTGCAGAAAATGATGTGGTTGTATTAAGGTTGGGTTGAAGTATTCAACAATGTGTTCCAATTGCCATGGTCAAGGATGTGTTAATTCAGTGTTAGAGGAAGGATTACCTGAAGATAATCGAATTATTGAATAAACAGTAGTTAGTTTTTAGTGGAGAAGAAGAAGAAACCACTTAAAAAAACACCTCAGTGGTGGTGTGGAAACGTGCTCGAATATAAAAGGCATGGTAGTAATAACAAAATTTTGTGTAGTCATATTTTTTTGTCCTTTTAGGTTTGTGCAGGAAAATCTGCTTTGCATGTAACATTTTTCTATGGCCAATGTATTTCCAGATATTTGTCACTTTACTCGTTTTTGCTTAACTTTAGCAAATATCCTAATTTTTCAAACCATATTTGTGAGAGTTGAGTTAAAGATAGAAAAAAGTTTATGAAACATAAATGATGTAGAACTTTATACCGAATATTTTAGGTCCTATTCATTTTCCTCGTCAGAGTAACAGTTTTTGAGAAAAAATAAAAAAACTAGCGCGAGGTCACACTAGAGGGTGGTTTCTGAAGCAAAAGGGGATGAAGCACCCTCCTGAGAGGTGGGAACTCTTTTGATCTGTATTTGGATGTCTATTAAGAGTCTGTACCCAAATTTTTAAAACTTTATAAATTATTTCTCCTAAAAAACCTAATTTACTGTGACTAATTGTTAAATTTTAAAAGAAACAGCCGACTTAATTATCCCGTCTTTAATTATTTTATTTAACGTGTCTCTCTGACACCAAGGTTCTGTGTTGGGACCACTTTGATTGTTATCTACATTAATGATTTATTTCATTACATGTTGTCTCATAGATATATTAGGCTAATGACACCACAATAATAAAATCGCGTAGTAATTTTGAGGTTTTAAATCAACAAACTCGTCTTATTTCTAATCGCGCCAAAACCTGGTTTGTCTCTTACGAATTTAAAGTCAATGAACGAAAAACAGAAGCTCATCTTTTGTACGAACAACAAGAAATAAAACATTGAAAAAGTGGTGATCCAGGCCACACCAAAACCTATGGAAATGTGAGAGGGGTTTTAGTCAGTGAAAGTCTGACACTATCCTGTATGCAGGGTGTCCCTGAGGATTTCCGCTACCAACGTTAGTAAAAAAATGATCTTTTTGGCATTAGGACAGCATCCACAGCCAGATCTTATTTCACTATTGTTGATGAAATTACCTACACCACCTAAACAACCTTATAATGTTATAGAACAAAATGAAAGAAAGGTACAGAGACACTCTCTTCTCGCTCAGGGGCCAGTCAGGGCCTTTTTTAAAAATATAAACACACGTGTGGACCACGGTTAAGTGTTTTAACATATAGAGGTTAAAAACAAAGGTAACAAAATTTTCCTAATCTAATCTAAAGTTTTATTTTGTAGAGATAACAACATAACAAGTATATTATATTAAAAGGAGTTTTAATTTCCAACTTTGCTATATTATTGTATAGCTCATTATTTTCATTAAAAAATTTACTGCATCCAAAAAATATGTGTTCTAGATCCCCTAAAATGTTGCAATGTTCGCGGGCATGACTTTGTACTACTATTTCTATTCTGTAAAGGCGAGCCGGATAACATACATGACCAAACCTAATTCTAGAAATAATTATTGTACTATAGTTTCTTGGGATATCATAATCATAAAACCAGGGTTTTCTGGTATAATTGATTGTATGAGTGTATATCTAGGAGGATTCGTGTGACAGTATTCATTCCACAGGGATGTCCATTTTTCCCATATCATTAATTTTCTAACGTTTGCGCAATCGGAGACACATAACTCTTCCATAAGTTCTCCTGTGTGGATACTTTCTTTGGCCAATTTATCTACCTGTTCATTATATATTATGCTAATATGTGCTTTGACCCACATAATTCGAACTTCGCTATCATTTGATTTCAAATTATATAATAGTTTCTTTAATTTTAAGATATGCAGATGATTTTTTTTTAAATTATTTGTGTCATCCAACATTTTCAAAGCTAATAAAACCGACAGAGAGTAACTTAAAATTAGCACTCGGTTGAGTTTATTGTATTTTACATATTCTAGGAATTTCAGTATGGTAAAAGCTTCAGTAGTAAAAATTAATGTTTCTTTGTGTAATCTGTATTTGGCTTATTTTTTAAGAGTTGGTGACAAGAAGGCACTGTCTACCGGCTGTGTTTTGGAAGCATCTGTATAAATTTAAACATAGTCACTGAATCTATTCAAGTTGTAATTAAAAGTATTGATGCTAACCGATGGAATTTCATTATAACTAGGAATTATGATAGGTATATGGGTGATTACTTGCTGAAAGTCAAAGTTTGTGACATCCAAGTTGAAGTTTTCTATTTTTTTAAAGCGGTGATTTCCTGCACACACTGGGGTTGAGTTTTTATTACGCCAGTAGTTATCTGTTAAATCGGCAATGTTTAGATAATGTATTTTATTTACTATTACAGGTTTTTTTTTAATTTTAGACTTAATTATCATTTTTCTGAGAGAAATTGCCTCCTCTTGAGTGCTAATGGTGGTTCGCCGGATTCAACCCTTAGTGGTTCAGTGGGAGTACTATTCATTGTCCCAATACTTAAACGTTATAGGACGTCAATTTTTTTAATTCGAGAATTACCAGCAGGATCATACAAAATGCTACCGTAATCTATGACAGAACGTATTATAGGCTCTATAGAATAATATAGCAATCTGTGGCTGAGGACCCCACTAGATTTTAGTGAAAATTTTTAAGTAATTGATACCTCTATTACATTTAGTGATAATTTATTAAATGTATGGATCCCAGGTAAGTTTCTTATCAATAAGGATTATTCCTAAATACCTCACTATATTTCGGAACTGAAAAGTTTGACTCCCAAGTTTTATCTGGTCTATCTTAGGGATGTTATGTCAGGTAAAAACAGAGGCTACTGATTACTCTGTTGATTAATTGAAATCTTTATTATCGCACCAAAATTGAATTATATATATTTTTTTTTATTTATTTTTTTATTTTTACATACACTATCCAACAGGTCGAAGGACCCAATTACTGAATAGGGAGCAAAGATTACAACCATAAAAGAACATGAATCTATACATAAACAATAATTGTGCATACACACAGGCAAATTAACACTAGTCTAAGATATAAAGTAACTAAGATAATATATAACTAAGGTATGATATAATAACTAAGATGTTTTATATGGTGTAATATAATCTAATACAGTATTTACAAAACACGTAACAATCATTGATTTAGTGATTAATGACGATTATTGATAAGAGATGCATGCTTTTAGGGAAGCAATGTTGCAGCTGAAAATATCGGTACGTTCATGAATGTTATTATAAATAGAGCACATGGTTTGAAGTGGGGAAATTTTTTTTATATTTGTTCTGGGCGTGATCAGTTTAAATAGATCTGTCTGGCGTGAACCAGTTCTGTGAGCATGAAAGGGCAGCATATTCATTATAGTAGTGCTGTCGGTGATATTATGTATCAATCTGTAAAGAAATGTAAGGTAAGAAACTTTCCGGCGATCTTCTAACGATACTACTGAGAATCTCGATAATAGTTCCGAATGGGGGTAACCAATAGGTGGATATACCCCATCAATTTTAAATGATGAGTATTTTAAGAACCTACGTTGAATGTTTTCTAAGTTGTCTATATGTGTCCTGTAATAAGGAGACCATATTAATGACGCATATTCCAGGTTAGACCTCACAATCGAGAAATACAGTAGTTTAAGACCAGTGGCGTTACTGAAATGAAGAGTATTTCTAATAAGAAAACCAAGCGACTTATAGGATTTTTCAATTATTCGATTAATGTGGTCAGTGAATGATAGCTTTTCATCAAATACTACACCTAAATCAGTGAATGTATTAGGTCTAGAAAGAACACTGTTTTCAAGCGTGTAATCATATTTAATAGTAGTTTTCTTAGTTGTTATTGATAAGACATTACACTTCAGCGGATTGAGGAGCAATTTGTTTTTTACACACCAATTATTTATTAAATCTAAAGTATGTTGCATAATTAAACAGTCTTCGACGGATGTAATTCTACAAAATATTTTAAGATCGTCAGCATATAAAAGACAGTTCAGGGTAATGTCAGTAACAATGTCATTGATGAACATAATGAACAATAGTGGGCCCAAATTAGACCCCTGTGGGACACCTGAGGTTGGTAAAACTTCGACCGACTTATGGCCACAATATAAAACATATTGGGTTCTGTTGTTAAGGTAGGATGAAAAATAATTAATAAGGTCAGGTGAAAGTCCAAATGTGTGTAATTTTTGCAATAGGATACTATGGTTCAGCTTGTCGAATGCCTTGGAGAAGTCTGTATAGAAAATGTCAACTTGACTACCATCATCAATCCCATCAGACAAAAATTCTGTTAAGCAGAATAAGTTGGTAACTGTAGATCGACCCTTATAAAAACCATGTTGAAATTCTGTTATTTGATGTTTCACGTGGCAAAAAATGTGATCATACAATAGCATTTCGAGGACTTTAGCAAAAGACATATTTGCTATGTTGTGAAGGTAAATTGTCTTATAGCTGTTTCGTATTTCCGGATTTGAACATATAAAAACTAAATTGATTTAATCACATTAAAGAACTAAGCCACAAACTTGCTAGCACAATTTTTTGCTCCGACAACTGAAAAGGCTTTTGGGCTTAAAACCTGAAAATTCCCATTATCTTTCCCTATCGACCACCTCCCGTCACTTTTTCACGGTCTCCCCTCACATCTCACCATGTTTCCTGAACTTCCCACCACCAGCAACATATTCTCCAAATTTCAAAGATATCTACACGTATGTAAGATTTTTATTGAAATACGTTGGATCGTTTTCGTGATGGAACATACATACAGATAGACAAACAGATTCTATAAAAAGAAAATACTTATCTCTACAAATTGATTTTCATTCGCCGAATATGAATATTTTAATCTAATAATAGCATACTCGATACCTCCAGTTAAGAGTAAGTAGAATATTCGAAGAATATTCGTGTTTGCTTATTAAAATCGACAAAAATTACTCTTGTAAATATGTATTTTTAACACTGTTTATTATTATTATCAGTTTCATACATTGTTGGAAAATGTTCAAAAAGTTCTCTCTAAAATTCGAATAAACCATAACATGCTTTGGAAATTGTAGGTTTTGTAATCTGAAAACAATTTTTAATGTAAGCGCCATTGCGGTATCATGCAGGTAATGTAAACGAGAACATTGGCGGTGTAATCAGGTGTATCAGCTTGGCCGGAGTCAGTTTAAAACCCTTTCTACTCGATGATATAGCCAGGGGCGAGTTGATACCACATTGCGACATATCGCAGCGTTTTTGGACGACCGCGAATGGGCATAGGGTTGTTTTAGCACAAAGTGGTTGGGTTTGTGTGTTTTTACAAGAGCTTAATCTGCCACCAGCAGTTTGCGGCATAAAATTTAATTTTATCATAGCAATATTTTGTTCTGTTATTGCACACACAACTACATATTTATTCGTTTATAACGAGTATTTGCAACAGTACATATTCCCTGCACCACTGCAGCTTGTTTGCAATAAAATGAACCTTTGTTATGTTTACTGTATTCATGAATGTGCATTGCATGTTTTTAGTATATGTGCACTTGTATTTGAATAATTAAAATAAAATTTGCTACATAAATTTCATTGTACGGGGAAATATAATCAAATGGTAAAGTAACATTTTATGCTTATTTTTCACTGATAAACGTATTGAACAAAATCTTACGTTTTAACATTTTTTAAGGAGTAAAAGTTGATATCGGACATTGTCCACTGCGAATATGTATTTGGATATCATTTGATCAGATAAGGGATCATTTATACTTGTACACATAAAAAAGAATGATCTAGTAGGATTAGTTATTGCCCTAATGGTATTGAATGTATTCTGCTATTGGATCGCCGAGAGAGAAAAAAAATCAGCAGCTACTGGAAGCGGCTGGAACCTTACCACTCGGTGTATCTTTGAAGCTGAGGAATGCACGTGACGTGTTTTTTTTTCACGGAACCAAATCGAAAGGGTGCCTGTGTGATATATCTTTGAAATCAGAATTTTAACTGCTTTTCAATGGTTCTATGGCAAATTGTAAATAATTATAAAATAAACAACTTATTGTGCCAACACGGAACTAAACGTGATTCGATCTCAACCAAAATCTTTTCAGATCTTTTGGAGCAGTAAAGAAACCCTCATGCAAAATTTCATCCAAAGCCGTTCAGTAGTCTCGGCGCTATCGTGCTAACACACACACATACACACACAGACATTTTTCAAAAACCATACTTTTTTGGGTTCTTGGGACCTCAAAACGCAAAAGATTTGATGTTATCTTAATTTTCGATTTTGGATCAATTTTAGTAAGCTATCACAATTTTATTGTGGTGAGATTAAAATGACGTGATATTCACGTGTACTTAAGGTAAAGAACACACTCAGGTTAATTTGAGTTGTGTATTGTAAATAAGATGTATTTTATTCTGAGTAAAATATTGCATGCATGTTTTTTTTTGTTTTATTTATTCTGCTTGATAAAATATCAAGGTATCTTACAGTAGACAGATATTTTCAATAAAAACATGCAATTTTTATATTTCAGCTATTAAAGACATAGAGACTTTTATAACATACAGAATGATTTTAAATAGATTTGTAACTATTTATAACTTAATTTAATGATTAATAGGATCGGTTTGTTTTAAATAAATGCATTCAATTATTGTTTTACTAATTATTAAAACGTTTAAAATATCTCTAACTGTTTACGCATCATGTTCAAATAGATATAGGATTTTACCAATATCATGTGATGATTGAATAGAAAAACAAGAAAACAATTTGTTTTGTTAAATTTATGCCACGAAAGGTTCAAGTTGGTAGTTGCGATTTTATATGAGGAAAAATATAAAGGAGAGTGTGGAAAAATTAAAAATTGGGGGCTGCTCGGGGATGAAAAGAATAATAAGAAAATTGAAAACTTAAAGGGGAAAGAAACTTCGGGAAAGAAAATGAGATTATAGAGAACAGATTGCTGTTGGTTTAATTTGGGAAAAGTAGAACGAAGAACGAAAAGTATTTAAAGAATTTTCAAGAAAGAAATAAAAAAAGCGAGTTAAGATTTTGACAAGTAGGGTGAAAGAAGAGTAATAGTAATTTATTTTAAGGTCAAGAAAACGATTCCTTGTGGAAAACGGTATCTCCGCGCCAATATCCATTGGCTTGATGACGGTCTCGATAACTAGGGCCGAGTAGGACTACTACTCTTTGCTCCTAGATTATCTCTGTAGACCTGGACCGGCCTTCGTGATAGGTGGGCCCGCTTACTTCTACCAGACCCAGCCCGCAAATGCGAGATGTGTCGTGGTATTTTCTGCGGACCTCCCCTGGTCCTGGCTCTTCAACCTCGCTGGCAGAGGTCTCTTCTGGCGCTCTTCTTGTCTTGATATTTTCTTTCTTCGCCAGCTTGTCACCCCCGTGGGTAGTCATCGGTCTAGTTGGGTTTTAGGAAATTTTGGCTGGGATTGACTGCCGGTACGTAGGACACAGTAAAGGTGTGTCCTACCCCGGATCATCGGAAAGGTAAGGATATGAGCTGTGTAGCTCGGGAGTGTGGAGACCCTAAGTGCTTTTTTAGCACTTTCGGACTCCACGGAGCAGGTAGGACAACGGGCGTTGGACGGTATGTTGTCCGACGCCCGCAAGGAGGTTGGGTTTGGGTAGAAAAACGTCATGTCTCTGGTAGTGGTGGTCCGTCCTGGGGTATCTGAAACAGATCGGTTAGCGGGAAATATAAGTTATACTCACCCGTTGTCCAGAAGCTGTACCCTCGGCCGTTTGTGCCTCGGGGCGTCGGCAGGGTCGTAATCAGTGGCCTGTCTGATTAGCGGGTTCCCGTGCTCCTCTGCTTGGGCGTACAGCTTCTTCGCTCGTTCCCGGATGACTTCAGTGACCGTGGTGTACTCCAGGTCTCTGACGATGTCTGCGTTTCTCACGTACCATGGTGCGTCGACCGCCGTCCTGAGGGCGATGTTTTCCACTGCCTGGATTTTCTTCATGTAGGACTTTGCCTGGTAACCCCACGCTACCGAGGCGTACGTCAGCTGCGGCCTGATGAGGGTTTTGATAAGCGTGAGCTTATTCCTCAGGTTGAGACGGTTACCGTTTCCCATCATTGGGTAGATGAGGGCTCTTGTGCGCCGCGCCTTGGCTGTAATAGCGTCCGTGTTCTGTCTCCACGTTAGGCTTTTGTCCATGACCACGCCAAGGTATTTGACGGTGTCGTGCCATTGGATGTCCTCGCCGTTCATGGAGACGTGTCCTGTGGGAATTTCTTTCCGCACTCGTCTGAAGAGTATGGCTTGGCTTTTGTCGGCGTTGACGGCGACTTTCCACTTCGTGCACCATTCTTCCAGGAGTGTGGCCATTTCCTGGAGTTTTCTGGTTGCGTTCCTGGCTTTCCAGGATCTGGCAATTATTGCTGTGTCGTCTGCATACAGGGCCAGGGCTGTGTGGTCGGTCCTGGGGAGGTCTGAGGTGTAGATAGCGAACAGGTGCGGTGACAGCACCGAACCTTGCGGGACTCCCGCCTCCACGGTCCTGTAAGTGGAGAGTTGGTCCGAGATTTTGACCCTTAGCTGTCTGCGGTGCAGGTAGGACCTCACTAGTTTGACGAGTTCGATGGGGTAACCCATACTCATCATTTTAGCTAGGAGGCCGTCGTGCCAGACCCTGTCGAACGCTTTGGCAACATCTAGGAACAGCGCCGCGGTGACTTGCCGCTGGTTGAACCCCTTAGTAATCTCCTCGGTGAGGCGAAGTACTTGGAGTTCGGTGGAATGTCCTGTTCGGTACGCGAACTGTTCATCCGGGATGATATTCAGCTCTTCTGTCTTTTCTGTGAGCCTCTTCAAGATGACCCGTTCTGCAACCTTGCTCATGGCTAGGAGGAGGCTGATGGGCCTGTAAGAAGACGGGAAAATTAGTTCTTTCCCTGGTTTAGGGATCATAATGACGTCGGCCTTTTTCCACCTGGCTGGAAAATGCCGTAACCTTAACATCGCGTTTACGATGTTGACTAGCGCCGCTACTCCTTTCCTGGGTAGCTTTTTGAGAGCGATGTTTCCTATCTTGTCACATCCCGGAGCCTTTCTCGGCTTTAGGCTCCTAAGGATTTCCTTGACTTCCTCGGGGGTAGTCGGGCGGATGTGGTCGTCATCAGGCAGGCGGTGGATCCTACGTACTCTGCGCTCGACATCGTCCACCCAGTCCTCGTCCTCGTCATCGAGCTCGTTCTCTCTACACTGCAGTTCTAAGCTGTCGGCAAACGCCTCGGCTTTTTCCTGGTTAGTGTAGACGATCCCTCGCTCTCCGTAAATCGGGGGTATAGGTTTCCTCCGGTTTCGCAGAGCACGTTGGGTATTCCACATACTTCTGTCCTGTGGATCGAGTGACTCAAGGTGGCGTTGCCACCCCTCCTGACGGTGTTCTTGGAGGGCGGCTTTCACTCTTCGGCTGAGGACGTTATACTCCCTTCTGTCGGCGGGGAGTCTCGTCCTCTGAGCCCGTCTCTTGGCGCTTCTTCTATCCCTTATCAGCTGCCTGGTGACCTCTTGTAGGTTCGCCATCGGTGCTGGGTGTCTTCTTACTTCTGTTTCTGTCGTGCTGGCCCTTATTGCTCCCAGGATCTGCTCCTCTAGGGTAATGACGGCCCTCTCAACGTCCCCCACGGTATCTAGCCTGGGAATTTGTGCAATGTACTGCTGCAGGTGCAGCCGGTACGATTCCCAGTCCGTTCGTCAGTTCGTGAAGGTAGCGTTGTCGTCACCCGCCTGTCCTCCTAGAGTTAGGAAGATCGGGTTGTGCTCGGTAGATCCCTCCGTTCTGGTGGAGATCTCCGCTTCGAGGGTCATCTCCTTTAGGATGGCTATGTCCAGTACGTCTGGCCTGTTTCTACCGTTGTCAAAGGTGGGCTGGACTGGTCCTACCACCAGCAGTTCGCCGGCGTGCTGTCCCAGGAACCGCAGCAGTTCTCGTCCTCGAGTGTTGGTTACGCCGCTGTTCCATTGCTGGGATTTGGCGTTAAAATCGCCAATTGCGACGACCTGTGTCCTAGCGGGTAGAATTGCGTCCAGATCCCCCTCGGTTAGCGTGCTGTGGGGTGGCTGGTAACATGAAACCACTTGGACGTCGCCGTTTCGTGCTGTGGACACTACTACGGCGGTGGCATTCATATTTTCTAGCTCAGGTAGTACCGTCGGATGGTGGGCTATGGTCTTTTTAACGAGTAGAGCCACTCCTCTTGCGGGTCGCCGAGGTATGTTTACCCAGTCCATCCTGTACGTGTGGTATCCTGGGAAGTTGATCTCCTTGGCCGGGGTCATCTTGGTTTCCTGCAGTGCCATGACGTCTATATCGTACCTGGTCAGGAGCTCTTCGACTTCAGGAATTCCGGTTTAATCTGTACAGGCATTACAGATTAGTAAAGTTTGGCATTTGAGCAAAAAATGCACTCATCGCTGAGCACATTTGTTGCATCTGTGCTAGCACCGCTGTGAGGTTTTTGGCCTCTGGCGATGCTTGTTGTTTTGAGGCAGGGACGGTGTTCTGTCCTGCCTTGCTCTGGGCTACTTTTGCGTAGCTAGTGCCTGGCGCTACGCCGCCCTTCTTTGTTGAGGTCGTCGTCGGCCTCTGTACCGGCCTTTGAGTGGCGCTGGCTGATTGCTTGGGGTATTTTGAACATCCCTTGTAGCTGGCCGGGTGGGCCCCTTGGCAGTTCGCACACTTGGCCGGTTCGTCTGCCTTCTTCTTGCAGTCAGTCGTCCGGTGTGCCTCGCCGCACTTCACGCATTTCGGCTGCGCGGTACACCTGGATTGTCCGTGGCCGAAACGCTGGCAGCGGTGGCATTGGGATGCCGCTACCTTGGCTCTCTGTCTCTCTGTCCTTACGACTAGAGAGCAGCACCTCGTGACTTGGAGTATCTTGTCCTGGTCCTGTGGGACTAGGACAAGTACGAGTGGCACCTCCTGTTTCGTCCGTCTGGACGTCATCCGTTGCACTGCGGTAGGTGCGAAACCTTGGTCTTGGAGGTCTTCTGCCATCTCTGTACAAGTAACGCCGCTCGGGATCCCCCTGATGACTACACGTAGCAGCCGTTCCTCTGGCAGGGTGTACGTGTGGTACTCCCTTTTCTCATTTGCGAACATCCTAGTCATCTTGCGATAATCTTCGGATGTCGCAGGCTCGATGGAGATTCCCTCCGCGGTAACTTTAGCCTTGCTAAAGTTAATGCCGGTTTCGGTTAGACGACGGCTCACCGTTGTCCATGTCTCCTTGTTTCTCAGCACTACCGGCGGTATGCGCTGGCTTCTTGTTTTTGTTTGAGGGGCCTCAGTCTCCTTTGTCCTGGCGTTTTGTCTGGGGACGTTAGCCTCCTGCTGGGGAGATCTAGATCCCGATCTGCTTCGTCTGGATGGCTCTGGGGGCACTTGAGGGGCTCTTCAGCCACCTTCTTTGCCGCCTTAGGGGCCTCTTCGTCGGAGTCCGTATTAGTGGCGGGTGGGTTTTTCCGCTTCCGCGTTTGCGATTCTCCTCGAATCGCACGCAGAAGTTCTTCGTGATGGGACTTTTGCTCCCTCTGCATTAGCTCCAACCTCTCGGTGAGCTCCTCTATTTTCTTTCTGAGGGTTTTGTTTTCCTCTGTGAGACGTTTTATCGTCTCTTTATCGTCCCTTCTGTCATCCCTTGGGGTTGGGGTATCCCCTCGGGAGCTACCGCTCTGGGGCGTTTCGTCTTCACTGTAATCCATGCTACCGTCCTCCACGGTAACGTCGCTGTGGGTGTCCTGCAAGGGAATACCTATAATATTATTGGGAAAAGTTATGGTTAGTAACAGTAAAAATGGTGTCTCCAAGGGAGGGAGGCTTTATTTATCTTTTTAGTACACCGTCTTGAAAAAGACGTGTGTACTTCCTCTTCTTAGAACTGTCGACGACGACACTAACTGTGGGGCTGCCACTTCACTGTGCACTTTCTTGGCTCGGTACGTCTGCACTCGGTCACCTCTCTATGCACACTGGTATCTCCCTTGGAAGGTGAAAGAGCATAGGTTATATATAATAACTTGACGTCACAGATAAGTGACACGGTGCCCCAATGTACTATAATTTGTACCCAAAGAGGCGATAACCTAATAAGACAATTCTTATTAGATTACAAAGGAATTTACAAGAACTTGGAAGTTTTCTGCACCTCGGCAGAAGCATGGTTCCCGTCATTTAACCCAAGAGAACATTTTAAATATTGAAGAAACAACGAAACAACCACAATTTCTACTTGAGAATTAAGTTAGAGAAGTGTATTGGCAAAAACAACTGTTCACAAACATTTACAAGATAGGTACCACCCTTTCACCAGTGATCATACAAACATTGAGACCTTGAGATGTTGAACACCGCCATGTGTTCTGTAACTGATTCACTACTCAGTCTCATCTAATTGAGAATTTTCTATTAAATGTCTGCTGGACTGATGAAATTATAGTATATTAATTCTACGTCTTTACTATTTCTATTATTTCTGATATAACAGTTATACATGTCAAATCTGTCAAGGTTAGTGTACAGCATCTTGATGCTGATGATTTACAAAGCACAACTAATAGTCTTTTGTTTTGTGATATTTTCAAGAATTGTTCAACTTAATAAAGTTAATTTCTACTGTAAGTTGTACGTCTTGTCGCTGCTAGCCAAGAACTGAAGTTACCTTCACCTATCGTATCAGTGCGCATCAAAGATGCAGTCGTAGTGCAACTCATCACGTTATACATAGCCTACTTAACATGAAAACAAAAATCGTTGTTTGGTGTCCTAACTAAGAACATTAACCATTAGTGTTACACATCAGGAGAACAAGAATTTAATGTAAATATTAAATCTGTAAAAATCCAATATGGCGCCCATAAGAAAATTGAAAATTATGGGTCATATCTCAGAAACTAAACGTTTTACAAAAAAAAAAAATAACAACACTACTAAAAAGTGGCTTTAAAAGGTTATATTTTATCTTCGTGTGATGCTCGATTTTTTTCAAAAACTAAAATAGAAAATATCAGTTTTTTGAAAATAACTCGAAGATGATCGCAGTTAGCTCTGATTTCTCGACGGATTAAAATTGCTAAAACTTTTATAATCTAACCACCTCTCTATCTCTATTTCCGATATCTCAATGGTGGGGATCAAACTTGGGACACACTGTACATGAATGATAATTTTTATTTATAATAAATAGCACCTCACAATTTTTTAAATTATTTTACCACACACATATTATGCTTTGTCATGCTTTTCCCCTCTTTTTTTTAGATTTATATTCCTTGTTTATTATGTATGCAATTGTAAGAAGTATGTTGGAAACATCTACGCCTGTGGAATAGGAACCTTGAAATATGTGTTGAGTAATCAAGTTAAGTTAAATACTTAGAACTATATGTATTTATTGTAATATGATATTGTTTGTAATATTTGAAAAGAGGCAAGAACCGAAGACTGTAAAGGATAGTAAGGAGAGAATTATTGTAAAAGACGGATGTGCAAGTGGCGTAATATATTAATTCACATAATTTTCATTAAATTATTTAATTACCCTTACATAGCAGCAGTGGGATACCTCCCATATATGCCCGCTAAAGTGACAGTATAAACAAAAATTGTAAATAATTGTGAAATAATAAATAAGTGCTACCGTACCTAAAATGGGTAAGAAGCGTTTTAAGAAGACCAGATCCCAAAGGACGTCAACGTTGTCGAGTTCGTCGACGGCCAGTGAACGACAAAGCAAAAAAATTAGAAGGCTGGAGCGAAAGATAAGTAAAACTCACCCAGTAAGTAAGTGATAGACATAATAAACAAATGTCGGTTAGTGCCGGTATTAATGAAACAATCATACCATTATTAGATGCAAGTGCAGAGAAGCAGTTACCCATTAACAGTTGTTGATGGTGAACAGATAAGCAGTTACCCATTAACAGTTGTTGGTGGTGAGCAGAGAAGCAGTTACCCATTAACAGTTGTTGATGGTGAGCAGAGAAGCAGTTACCCATTAACAGTTGTTGATGGTGAGCAGATAAGCAGTTACCCATTAATAGTTGTTGATGGTGAGCAGATAAGGAGTTACCCATAAACAGTTGTTGATGGTGAGCAGAGAAGCAGTTACCCATTAACAGTTGTTGATGGTGAGCAGATAAGCAGTTACCCATTAACAGTTGTTGATGGTGAGCAGATAAGCAGTTACTCATTAACTGTTGTTGGTGGAAAGCAGACAAGCAGTTACCCATTAACAGTTGTTGGTGGTGAGCAGACGAACAGTTACCCATTAACAGTTGTTGGTGGTGAGCAGACGAACAGTTACCCATTAACAGTTGTTAGTGGTGAGCAGATAAACAGCTACTAGTGAAAATGCAGTTAGCATAAAAGAAATTCACAGTTAGCAAAGACAGAATATGCAGTTAGCAGTACAGTCGCAGATAGCAAAAGTACAGTCGCAGAAAGCAGTAGACAATGCAGTTGGCATGAAGGGATCGCCAGTTGATGATACTATGGATATAACCTTGTAGAAAACTTTAAGGTAAAGTGCTTACATATCCTGAGGTCAGGACAAATTTTCAGGATGGCCGAGTGTAAGAAGTATGTTGGAAACATCTACGCCTATGGAATAGGAACCTTGAAATATGTGTTGAGTAATCAAGTTAAGTTAAATACTTAGAACTATAGGTATTTATTGTAATATGATATTGTTTGTAATATTTGAAAAGAGGCAAGAGCCGAAGACTGTAAAGGGTAGTAAGGAGAGAATTATTGTAAAAGACGGATGTGCAAGTGGCGTAATATATTAATTCACATAATTTTCATTAAATTATTTAATTATCCTTACACAGTGATGCTTCTCTAAATTATAACACAATTTTAACTATGTGAAAAAGAAATTTGTTTATGAATAATTTTAACTATTTCCTCTCTGAAATTTTATTAAATTCATCGTTCAGATTACGAAAGTAAATTTCATCAAGAATATTTTAATAAAAAATAATTCATTTTAAAATAAGAAATAAACGGATACATCCGCCTTCCCCCTTCTGAGTAATGCACTTCATCATTTTAAGGATCTGAGAATAGGTTTCTCAAATAAAAAATATAGGCGCAATAAAAAGCATCAAATTCAGTTTTATTATGAAACACTGTATAAAGGCGTTTTTGATGAATAATGTTATCGCGGACGTAGACTTGGGTTTCCAGTCACGTTCGGTGGTCCCGGATAATCGACAGTCTCGCCAACTCTGCTACAGAAAAATATACGATTAAGTTCCAAATAGATCCCGCACCTTCTCTCTTTTTCATACGGATATTTAGGCACAAGAAAGAGATGGAGACCCGAACGTGGTTTAGGTTTCCAACCAGGATAACCTGTACATTGTACGCGAGTTTGTATAGGAGATTCTCGTTCGGGGAATTCAGACTGTTATTGTCAGAATTTCAACTGTCTTGTTCTTTTTACGGACCTTCTTCTGTTTTACTGATAAAAACAGATCAACTTGGCGCTTGCATCTGTCGCTTTTTTATTTTTACTAATTTAAATTCGGCATTGTTTCCTACATACATACATTCTTAAAATTTATATACTGCGGTCACCTTATTGAAAAACACGGGGCAATTTAATTTTTTGTGTCCAAATATTTATTTTATTATTTTTGTTATTTGGCAATAGATTTTTATTCAACTGAATATATTTGTGACTTTAATCGTTTAATGTTACTATATATTTTTCGAACAGAGAGGGTTCTAAAAAAGGTGGACAATTCTATATTTTTGCTACTATATACGTTGTGATTGGATAGAACTAAAACTTGATAAGGGGATCGAACAGGAACAGTCTATTATTTGAAAACAGAAAAATGTTGTTCTACATTAATAGAAAAACAAGAGAGAAAAGTAATTGTAATGTAAGTGTTTGAGTGATAGAGATTTTCCCTCCGCGAGCGATTTGTGCCGGTAGTGCCAAAAATGACGGCATTTTATTTCCTTATAATCTTTATATTAACAGAAGATCTAAAAAGTAAACTATTGCAATTTTAGGTTAAAATATAAATTTGTTTATTTTTAAACAATTAAAATCAAAAAGTTCCAAATATTTGTTCCATCTTAACATTTTCTAAATTATTTTTTTTTAAATTGTAGGTCCTGTTTAAGGCAATAAAAATTCTTAGCAGTATACGAATGGTCGGGAAATGTAGTTAATGGTGTAAATAATTAAGGAAAAATCGTCCAGACTGAGTAAAAGTTCGGGAAGGGGGGGTTGGGGTGGTAATACATACGTTTTTAGGGGTTGGTACTCGTTTTTTGCGATTTGCGGTTAAACTATGCATCCTATCGAAAAATGTTGAATGTAAAAGTTGTAGATAATGAAAAAATCTAACTAACTTCCTAATTGATCATTATTGACCATAACCTCAAAATTATCGAGAAAAATGCAAAAAACAGTTTTTTCGATTTTTAATTTATAACTATCGCAAAAATGTTTATATTTTCATGAAAATTGGTGAAAATGTTCTCTTTGGTGTTTCAAACAAGCCCAAATTTTTTCAAATCGAAATATTTAATTTTCGATGTTTTATGAAGATAATAAAAAAAAGACCTAATTTTCAATCGAAAAATTTGGTTAGCAAATTTTCAATTAATGAACTTTACTAGTGCTCATTTTTTTCGTTGAAATCTCAACTTTAATATAGAATTAAAATATAATATTGTTTATATACAAAAACATCGTTAAAAAAGCGAAAAACTGAAAAACTACTTTTTAAAAATCGAGTTTTCGGTGAAAATCATGAATTTCTTTTTCCTTATTGTAAATAAACGTTTATATTCATAAAAAGCGTTAACTCTCATACAATACTATGTTATACAAGCAATGTACATGTACCTAACTATTCTCGGCTTTCAAAGTCCCGAAAACATTATTTAAACTGCAATTAAATAGGTAAAAATTCAAAAAACACAAAGGCTGTGAACTGAGAAAATTTGTTAATTATTTCTTGTGATTCGTAAGTATTTACAAATTATCACGTCAAAGTCTTTTATTTCATTATAAAATACAAAAATTAAAAGTAAAATAATTTTATTGAAATTTTTTTTTCTTCGTGAGCAATTCTTCATCGCCAGAATCGATCAAACTTTCGATTTCTTCACGTTCATTTTCTATATCTTCAATTTCTTGGAGTTCTTCTGAATTGTCCAGTTCAGTATCATTATTTTTATTATTATTTATTAGACAGTGGGTACTGTCTTCGTCTTCGATGTCCTCGAGATTACAATTTTATTCGTACAACGATTTTTCGGCATTAGAACATTTATCAGAATCGGGATAATTTGAGCACAAATTTGTGCACTTTATGCCATGCTTGCGACACCCACATTTGTTATTATTACCACATCCTGTTTCGCAGCTACAGCAGATAATTTTCAATAAATTTCCAGGGATTAATTCTTGTTCGGTAAATATAGGTACGATGCCATTAACGTGATGTTTCCATCTCCAATCTCTAGCTGTTAATTGATTACCAAGCCAACTTTGTATTTGAAAATACAGCCTGTAACAATGTTGGTTAGCTGCCCCTTCAGTTGGAGGTAACTTTTTCAAATGAAATGAGGATTTAACAGTAGCCGTTCGGTAGAGTTCAAATTTTTTGTAAATAGAAGCTATTATTTTTAATCCATTTTCGGTAATCGTTTGTTTGTCTGCTTTTCTATTGTACAAAATTTCTGCAAGATTAGGTAAATGTTTATCGGCCAATAATGATTTTATAATTGTTTTTTTCCTTTCCCAGCAAAACTGGAAGTTGTATCGCAGTCAGAAAAACAATGCAAAAATGCTACAATATGTTTATATATATTTAATTCATGTGAACTGAATTGATTTAAAAGAACCAAAAAATCTATGTCTCTATGTCTTGACCAACAACTACCACTATTTTATCGGAGTTTTTTGCTACTTCAAGGGATGTATTGATAATTAGGGAATCTGCATCTTCTTCATATAACTATTTTTTGCGTAGTTGTTTTGTACATAATGTAAATATTTTTGTGTTATTTAATTAATTGTATCGTTTTTTTGCCAGATTACTTTGTGTAGGAGAAACCCGCCATCAACAACGTGTACAATATTGCTCGAAGTTGGTAACGAATCGATGCTCGCAAATTCTGTATATAAATGTGACTTAAAATTTTTTCTGAAGCCATTCTCTGTAAACAACGACACAGGAAATGGAGCAATCTCGTACTGTAAATAATTTTTCAAATTATCTGTGCTGCTGATATTTCGCGAAATTCCCTGAAATAATAGTATGGATCAATTGTAACAGTCTCGCCTCAGTTAGGTACATGTACATTACTTGTATAGTATTGTATGAGAATTAATGCTTTTTATGAATGTAAACGTTTATTTACAATAAAGAAAAAGAAATTCATGATTTTCACCTAAAACCCGATTTTTAAAAAGTAGTTTTTTCGGTTTTTCGCTTTTTTAGCGATATTTTTGTATATAAACAATATTATATTTTAACTCTATATTAAAGTTGAGATTTCAACGAAAAAAATGAGCACTAGTAAAGTTCATTGATCGAAAATTTGCTAACCAAATTTTTCGATTGAAAATTAGGTCTTCTTTTTTTATTTTCTTCATAAAACATCGTAAATTAAATATTTCGCTTTGAAAAAATTTGGGCTTGTTTGAAACATAAGAACATTTTCGCCTATTTTCATGAAAATATAAACATTTTTGCGACAGTTATAAATTAAAAACCGAAAAAATGGTTTTTTGCATTTTTCTCGATAATTTTGAGGTTATGGTCAATAATGATCAATCAAATAGTTTTAGATTTTTTCATTATCTACAACTTTACATTCAACATTTTTCGATAGGATGCATAGTTTCGCCGCAAATCGCAAAAAACGAGTACCAACCCCTAAAAACGTATATATATTACCACTCCAACCTCCCTTCCCGAACTTTTACTCAGTCTGGACGATTTTTCCTTAATTATTTACACCATTACTACATTTTCCGGCCATTCGTGTACTGCTAAGAATTTATCGTCTATTACGATATTTTAAACGGTTTGGCCTTGGTCTAAGAGTAATTAAGCCACGTTTCTCTTGTCATTTCGAACTATTCATTTCATTAATAAAACTTACCTTTCTAGACAATTCCATTCAAAATCTAAACTGACTCCACTATATGGAATTATTTTCTTTGCACTTTGTGATTTCTACAATGTAAGTAATATTGGATTACTGATATCTCAAGAATCATCAAGAACACTAGGAACAAAAAATATCTAGACCTGTTATTAGAATGTTAATTTAAGGTTCCATTAAAAGTATCGAAGTAATTTAAGTCTGAAAGTCAATTTTGTTTAGTACTTCCGGTTCAACCGGAAATTAAATTGTTATGATTTTACCATATTTTACTCGCCAAAAGGCTTATATAACCGTAGCAGAGTTTTTCCTTCATTTTTTATTTTATGTGCGAACAACAATAATTTATGATCGATTTTTAATCGCCAAAGTTATTAACACGCTTTTATTAGCTTCACCTGTATGTTCGTTTGTTTGTTTGTAGCGGAATCTTTGAACGTGATTGGCACCCACTTCAAAGCGTCAGATTAAACTGAAAATTTGCACACTTATCAAGAACTGATGACATTACAAAAATTTGACAAGTTTGTCCTAATGTCCTCACCAGGATCATCAGGATAAAATAAAACAAATGACTAATCTATTGTCGAGATTTTGCCTGAGGCGCCGCTGTTATTAATATATATTTTATTACAAACGGTCAACCCTCCCAGAGGTCCGATAGAAGGGTAAGGCTCTTATACAACAGGGTGTGCCCGGTTCCCTGAGGTTGACGCTAGCGACATGACATTTTTAGTCACCCTCTTGCCATTCATCCCTCGGCATGTTTCTCACCAATATATTGGATTAGGTGAATTTTAGAATTAGCATCTTGAATACCGATACATATAGAAACTAGCTGATACCCGCCTGCTTTTCGAAACTGCTGAGTATCCGCTAGTAGTACATAATTAATATCACATCATAATGTATATATTAAAGTTGGAACAAGCGTTTAACAAGGGCTTATAAATAAATGATAAATAAATAAATACACACCACAGAAATTTGACAATCCCCAATTCCAGATACCAGGGGCTTGTGCGGAAGAGGGTTACACATTGAAAAAACGCGGACATACAACCATTTCCTTTGACAGTGCCAGTGCCGGAGCTAGCATTCGAACCTGATGGTGCGATGCTCGTGTGATTAATCGCGATTGCCACCTCGCGCTTTAACCCACGTGGCTACAGACCAGATTATACAAGGGCATATACTATCCAACTGGCACCTCAGGCAAAACGTAGAATACAAGAGGGTTTTTTTTTCTCGCTTAATCAGAGACTTATACGTCCGGTTTTCCGTACAACTGGTGTTATTAGTTCCGGCGATATAATAGAATCCCGTTAGGTTTATACCTTGGAACCCAGCTCCAAGGAATGAATTTATGTAAATTGATTCCATACGTTATAAATAATTAAAGTATGATTAAAAATAGAAAGTAAGAAAATCAATTTTTTTTTAAACTTGTTTTTCTTGAAGTCGCACTAAAAAGTAAAGTTTTCTTGCAAAAAAAGCAAGGCGTGTACATCATGCGTATAATCATTCAAAGTGCGCACGCACCTCTTGTTTTTCTTGCGATATTTTTTACTTTTTAGTACGACTTCAAGAAAACCAAGTTATTAAAATTTTCATTTTATTTTTTCCCAAATACTATAATCCCATAAACAACGAAATACCACTACTACAAAAAGTCACATCTAAACAATTATTACCAATTGTTTACTGATAAGTCTAGTAATTTCGTGGAATGCGCCTTTCTTATTAAAAACAATGGAATGTCCTTTGAATACGAGTTAAATGAAAATTGTTCCATATTTATTTCAACGTGAAAAATGGAGGCAGTTAAGCCGGCATCATCATTTCAATCTATCTTACACCGTATAAAGTAGTTCATTTGAAACAAATTTCGGTGCGTTTTTATCTAGTTATTTCGTCAAATGAATAAAGTGAAAAATAAATGTGAAAGACAAAGATGTTGTAAAGATAAATAATGGAGCATTAATACGATAATATTATCTCTGAAAATTTATCGAGTGAGGATATAATATGGACTTCACAAGACTAGTAATATGTTCTGATATAAAGTGATTTTAAAAGACTGTCCAAGCAGAAGGGACACAAAGAGAATGAAACAAATTTACCAATATCTCAAAACAAATGTCTAGCGAGTCTGGACGAGATCCTACATATTTCACATATGGAACAATATTAAAAATATCCCCCTGTTCAATTTTAGAATTTTACACTTTTTAGTATAGCTGTAATAAAAAGTATAAATTTTGAAGCGTCGCATGCGCCGTCCCTAGCACATGTGTCCGTGACGCCTGACGCTGACGACCGTGCTGGAAGGGTTTTATAATTGCAATAGAATTGACATTCGAATCGCTTTAAACCTACTATTTAGCATACATATTGTCAATTCATGTTCTAGCTTTTTAATATGACGCCTTTGTCTGATGTTCACTTGACAAATTTTAGGGGTGCTTAATGAAACGTTATACTGCTATATCAATACCATTTGCAGTGAAAGAAGAAACCGAAATCGCAGTTTTATTGGATTTTCAAATTCAATTTTAATTTTAAAGGGAGGATCCGGCCGATAATGTGAATAGAATATGTTAAATTTGAAAGTAATGGATTCAATCTTTTTATGGCAGTATTAATTAAAAATTGAAAATAGTTCACTATCATTACAATAGATCCGAAATAGCCGGAAAAAAGGTCTAATTCATTTTCATTTGTTGTTTCATTTAAATAACTTAAGCCAAAATATTTCAATAAGCCACAAATAGTACATAAATAATTTTTACAAAAATATATGTATAGTAAAATATATATGTTGAAAGACTAAAAATTCTACTCTTCCTATGAAAAGAAATAAATCCATTACAACCCATCAAAGTGCACAATGTACGTTTCCAAAGTGGTTGAAAGTAATGTCTTATAACCTGCGACATACTACGTTTTCAATCGGAAAACGCAAAATAAAATTTGATTGCATTAAGCACCCTGCAGGCAGACTAATCCTAAGGAAAGGGCTACAGTGCAAAGCTGCTGTGCATCACCAGCCGTAGTCTAGTTCCTAGCTAGCTCTCATCAGTACGACAAAGGCGAATGCACAACAACCCCTCGCTCTCCTTTAGTTATCAAATTACGGACGAGAGGAGACCGCAACTTGTCGAATAGCTCCATCTACTGACGACTTATTAGAATCAGAATTGCCGAAATATTAAGAACAAAACAAAATATGAAACCAACGCAAAGTGCATTAAAAATAAATGTGCAATAAAATATATATACTACGAAACGCTAAAAATTTCACTATTAAATTAAATGAATTATAAATTCATTGCTACTCATTAACGTGCACAATTCAAGGAAGATCGCATCCTCGCTTCACATCTTCCAGCGGCTTGTATATCAGTATATGCGTGGAAGCTATGCAATCTTAGGCGAGGGTTGTGTAGGTGATACACCATCCTTCGGAGGGGATATAAAGTCGTCGGTCCCTTGCCTATCAAATGTTAGGCAAGTAAAAGCTACTCTTCGAAAGAGAAGAGGTTCGGCAGAATTCCTGGTTTGGGGTAGCACGTCTACAGGCGTCGGCGTTTAGGCCTCAGTAGCGGAAATAGGCCGACGCGACGTTAAAGAAATATTTAAAAAAACATGCACAATGTGCGTTTCCAAAACGTCTTGAATCAAAAAATGCACAATAAAACTTATTGCAATAGGCCCCCAGCAGGCAGCTTAATCCTAATGAAAATACTACGTGGCGGCATCTCTGTGTTAAATTCTATCAAAATTGTTAGAGTCGTTTTAGTTGAAAAATTATTTAATTATCTAAACCATACGCAACATCCCTGTCTGAATTTTCTAGAAGCAAATAGTTACACCATCTTATATTGTTACTAAGGGAGTATGTGCCAAATTTGAACCGCTAGAACCGTTTTAGAAGAAAAATCGTTTAATCCGTATCCCTTGCAGGGTATGTCCCTGCATTTTTTAGTGATAACGGGTCATTTCATCTTGTACTAATACTAAGAGAGTATCTAGACTTTAAATTTGATCAACATCATTAGAGTTATTTTAGGTAAAAAATTACTGTATTTTTTTAACAGTTTTTGGAATTAACTCTGAACCTAATCTAAGTTGAATACATATACAAAATTTGCACAATATATATCTAATACGACACTTTACTGTTTACTCCCAGAATGTAGCTAAATATCTTGGCATCCCTTGTAAATTCATCAATTTGAATCATTTGTTTGATAATTAAGTACCGAAACTGCAGTAATGTTGAAGTTACAATAAATTAATGATAGAAACAAAGTAAAGTGTTTTAAATATCGTTATGATTGACTATCACAAAGTAACGGCTTCCACAACAGAACATTTCTAGTAGTTTGGGCCCATAAACAGCAACCTGATGTTTTTTTAAAAAACACTTTTTTGACTTTGTGGGACCTGAAAACGTGTAAATTCACCAAAAACTTAAAATCGATTTTTTGTACAAAATTTGAGTAAAAGTCATCCATTACTTTGGGCTATGGATGCAACCGCAGACAGCAGACTACAGAATTTAGCAATTTTTTTTTTGGTCTTCGAAACGTGTAAATCCACCAAAAATTCAAAATAAAATTTATACACATTTTCCGTACTCTATGGATAGCAAAATACATAGGAGTGATATTGGTATCGAACCTATTTTTGGCATCCAAAACCGTCAGAGGCAAAAGATCAAGAAAAACATCTAAAGCACTTTTCCGGGCTACCATGAAATTAGATTAATTTGTAAAATTGGAAAATTTTTGTGATTGTAGATTGTTTTCAGAGGCCGCTTGGCTCTGAGTAGCCTTACTTCACTTCGATCGAAGAGACCCAGGGTTCCAAGACTTTTTACAAAGCTTGTGATTTTCCTGCGGAATAGTTTCCCCTATATTCCCCAGTTTCCGTTGCAGCATCGCAATATCTGCATTTATCGTCTACTGTCTTGCCCATGCTCTTGAGGTGGTATCTCAAGGGGCAATGGCCTGTTAGAAGGCCTGTAACCAGCCTAAATTTTTGAGTTAGAGAAGCCTTGTGGCATTCTTTACGGAATAAGTTATAAACTTTTCGCTTGTCTTAAATCGTTTCCTTTTTGGGAATAAGTTTTACATCGAAGTGAACAATATTCAGTTTCCTTTTGAACGCCGATAATTCTTGAGAAATAGGTTTTGCGCCCTAAGCCATCTAATTATGAACTGCAACAATAACCAACTTTTACTGAGGCTTTTGAAAGTAGACATTTTTTCCAAATAATGTATGGCCGAACTATTCAAGGGATCTATTGCGTCGAATTACGTGCTCAGCTGAGTTTGAACGAATAAATCATTCCGGGGATTTTTGGAGAGTATTTACCAATGACGTCCAAATCTAAACATAATGACGTAAAAAAAATTCGTTGGTGTAGTGTCTGCTACGCAGAAAAGTCTAATAAATCAGTAAATAAATGACCTTATACTTTCTGAGAAACGAAAATAGTATTTACTTATTATTTTAATACATACCGCCTGTCTATTTTACGATGGTGTAGAAGAATAAAGTTTTAGAGACAGTTATCCCATTTATTGTGAGCTATATGTCAGTAAAGAAGAATTTGAAATCCATAGCCTACTTTGTGAGTTATATTACAAAAACCTGAAAAATAGAAAAACAACAAACCTTATTTGAGGAGATACGAAAAAAGTTAAAGGGATGAAAGTTGACGGCAAAGACAATAAGAATAATAACGTGTATCAAAAAATTCAAAAAACGGAGTTGGCTTTGACATACGCTTCAAAAATGAAAAGAACACATCTCAAAGTAGGCCATGACACCATTAATTCTGTTTCTTTTTTCTATTTCCAATCATATAACCATGTAAAAATTTTAACTGATAGTGTCAATATTTAAAATTTTACGAAAGCCACAATTCATAATATAATTGAATCGTAAAATCAGCTATGCCATGATTAGTGAAAAACAATGTGTACAGTTATTAACAAATTTGACAGATTGTCACTGTTGTATGTTGCGTTGTCGAGTTCTAAGACAAGTGTTATATCCGTAATTATGGTGTACACCAATAATAACATCAATATGAGTAGCATTTATTATTAGTGCAATTTTGACGCTGAGATTTGAAGTCACGGTTTACGGAGATAGATTTCCAGATGCTCCGCAGACACATTGGAACTATGTTTAGGAAGTCAGTTCAAAATCTATAAACGCACGGTTCATTTTCAAAAAAACTAGTAAGGCGAGGGCATGTTGCGGATAATGTAAGAAAAGTGAATAGAGTATTGAATTATGTTAACCAAAATGAAGAAACCTCTTTGAAACAAATTCAGAAAAATTGTCGCATAAAAAAGACAGTGTAAGGAAAATATTTAAAAAAACGTAATTTGATGCTACAAAATAAAGAAAGTCAACATTTAAACGAGGGAAATAAGCCGAGGAGAGTAAGATTTTGTAGATGGTTGTTAAATAAAAAAAGGAATGACCCGCTGATATGTAGCAAAATTCTTTGGTCGAACGAAACAAATTTTTGTAATAATGACGTTTCAATAGAAATATGCATTATAAGTGGGCACGCGGAAATGTACATTGATGTAGAGAGACTGTCTTCCAAGAAAGATTTTCTACGAATGTTTGGAACATATGGCAAATTAACCGCTCGTAGATAACTTAATTTCCTGCAAAACGAATTTCAAGATTTTCTTTGTGAATTAACTGTAGCAGAAAGATTAATTTATTCATATTTTGAACAATATTATGAAACTCCAACTCACACTTCTGTAATATGTACTAATCATTTAAATCAAGTTATGCTAGATAGCTGGATAGGTAGCTATGGAGCCATTCTATGACCTGCTTGATCACCAGATATTACTCCCTTGGATTTTTTCTTCTGGAGTTACATTAAAGACAAGGTATTTCAAACTTTTCCCGAAACTATTGAGGACATCAAAACCAGAATTAAAAACGCATGTAAGGCAATTACTCCTGAAATGCTCCAAAATGTAATGTGTGAGATGTGTCGTAGAGCACGTTTGTGTACTAGAATGCATGATGCACAATTTGAGCATTTGTAGTTAGAAAAATAAATACACACATTTTCTTTTCAGTATGGTTGTAGGTAGTACTGTTATACATAGTTTCTTGTTTCTTTTGACGTTCATTTCCTACTTGTATTTTTATTGTATTAAATTTTAATAAATAATTACTGAATTATAATTATTATAAAGTGAATTTTTACTATTATGGAATTGCAGATTTTTACTATTCAATGATATGAAAGGTGGTTTTCGCAAAATATTAAATATTGACGCTATCAATAAAAATTTTTGTGACATGTTTTATATCGAATGAAGTAGATTCTTCCGGGTCTTGCCGTGGTCGTCGAACTTGACTTGACGTTCGACGACCACGGCAAGACCCGGAAGAATCGACTTCATTAGACAACGGCCGTGAAAACCTGCATTCTACTATGTTTTATATCGTTGGAAAGAGAAGAAATAAACGGAATAAATGGTGTCATGGCCTACTTTGAGATTTGTTCTTTTCATTTTTGCAAAAGAGCGTATATCAAAGCCAACTGCGTTTTTCGAATTTTTTGATACACATCATTATTTTTATTGTCTTTGCCGTCAACTTTCATCCCTTTAACTTTTTTCGTATCTCATCAAATAAGGAAGCTATAACCGTTTCTGGTTTTCCTATTTTTCAGGTTTTTGTAATATATCTCACAAAGTAGGCTATGAATTTCAAATTTCTTTTTATTGAAATATAGCTCATAAAAAATGGAATAAATGGTAAAATAGATAGACGTATATGCGGTACCTCGGACGGCTAGAGCGGCGTGTTATGTAGCAAAGTCGTTTTGGTTAAACTCCGCCGTGCTCTTGGTTCGATCCCTGACATCGATACTGGCAATCTTTATGGAAAATGGATGTTATCTGCGTCTTTTCAAATCTGTAACCCCTTCCGGACAACCCATGGCTTTGGACTTGAGGGCTGTCTACTATATGTGGGGTATGTTTATGTTTATTTATCATTTTTTTGTTAAATTGGTTATGTCATTTTAATAATAATTTCCATTTACATGGATTAAAATCTGAATTACTCTCCAAAATTTGTTTTTCTGCTTGATTGTCTGTGAAGGAATTGATTAGCACTTGATGTAGATAAATACTTCCACATTAATTTTAATACATCTTCTCCAAAACATTGTGATATTTGATATAAAAACTGCACTAATAATGCCTTTAGTTCAAATCGTTCAATAATGCCAAATTTAAAATCGATCCAAAATGGACAAATTGTTTACTGCTAAGTTAAATTTTTTTTTAAACATAGGGTAGTCTAATCACTTTCCTTAAAATTACTGGTTAAAACTCAGATACAAATGAAAGGTGGAGAACTTCGTGAAACAGTTTTCAACTGCCATTTAATAGTTACTCCGAAAAGAAACCGACTGCCACTGGCACAAAAATAATCAATTAATTTATTTTAGAAATACAAAATGACTTTTTGCTGTACTTCCTATAAAAGGAGTATTAAGTTTCGTTGCACTTCCTTAATGCGGCAACGAAAATTAAATTTTGTTACACTTCCTAAAAAGTTAATTAAACTTGAATTTCATCGTAGATTATAGTACATTTTTAGTGTATTTCCAAATTTTTCAAAGCATCTGTTTAAGTCAGATTTCATTACAATGTTTAAAAGTACCTCTTGAAAAGATTCTCCTGGTACAGATCGGATTTTAGGTTGGGTTCTACAACAATATCGCTTATAATTCTCTTCACCTAATAATAAATTTTTAATCTCTAATTACCAATAAAAATTAATTACATACTCTTTAACAAATTAATATGAAATCAAAATTATTTCAACTAGAAAAATGTCATAAATTTTCTAAACATAAAAGGATGCAGGCACTTTAATATGCACATGCGATGCGTTAAAGAAAATAACTGTAAAACTATTAAATAATATTTGAAACTTCACAATCCGTGTATAAATATTGTAGTACCTATCCCAACACAAGAAGGGGATGTAGACAACAGATTAACAACACACCGGGGCCATATATATTTAGGCCATTGTTTGTCCATTTACCGCCAGCTAAGCTTTTGTTTGCCAACACTCACTCTGTATATTTAGTTGTGCTTAACGACTTTCAAACAATATTGTACAGGTCCGGGTTTTGTGAATATCTGTGAGATAATATGATTGAAACTCCACACTTAAGGTTAATATATTTATGAATTTATAACACGCTTTTGTTTTTGCTAGAAAATTTACAGAAACCAACTATTTATACATATTAAAGACAAGTAATTTGAATAAAACGAAAGATATGCTTTACGGTCAACAAATTTACCAAATTTATTTCAAACCAACTTTACAAAAACAAATACTACCAAAATGCAGCAGTAGTATTATTGTATATGCGTATTTTCTATTTGTAATCCAATATACATCATGACAATATGGCCGGGAAAGTAGTTGCTTAGAGAGATATAAGTTTGTATAATTTACTAGTATTTTCTGTAAAATATTTCATTTTATTAGCATATTTAACCAATGTTAAAAGTTTGTATATGTGCCTGTGTATGTCTCTTTCTATAAAATTTTCTACAAACTATGATTTTGCCAGATTTTAGATTTAGAATATGCAAAAAACACCAAAATGTTTTTCAAATATTTCTATTTACACTACATCCATATCAGAATTTGGCGATTTTAAAGTTTCAATTAAATCCTTCACACACGGTGATTAACTAAAAGGTATTGATGAAGTATAATTCAGACATCCATATTTTAAATTTGGCTGTTCATTGTTTCAGAAATTTTGTTAAAATATTGATTAAATTCTGTGCCGACTTGCATGTAATAATTTTTCTTTCTATGTCTAATTTTTCAGTATTAATGTTGCTATTTTGAAACTTGTGCAATTTATTTATTATATTCCAAACAGTCTTAGTTTTATTTATAAATAAGTACTGGATGTGTTACATGAGACTTATCTATGTATATTTTATGCAACATTGTGAATCCTATTATTTTATTGCTAAATAACATTTTGGTTTGTCTGTATTGAACGAGATATAACCGACTAACCTAATATTAACCGTTTACTAATTTGTACTGTGAAAATAGTAATTTAATGATGACTAGATAAAATCAATACTAAAATAGTGCTACATAAACAAAACATATACTTATAGATAACGTGGGGTTAACCAAGTCCAAGTTAGGTAACGAATTGGACCCCAAATACTGAGGATAGGTATTAAATGAAAATGGTTTGGAGCCAGTTCAAATTCAACTTCCATATGTTCCAGAGAAACTTCTCAATATTATTTTTTGTAATTGCACGAATGGTTGTAATTACAAAAGTGGCTGTAAGAAAATTGGATTATTTTGTTCAACAGTATGGGGTAATTGCCAGGGCCAGTCATGTTCCAATGTTGCATCAAATACAACATAATAATGCTCATAATATCAATGAGGATATATGTGATCCATCTTGTTGCTTATAGCAATATACAGAAATTGAGCAGTAAGAGGAAGAAGAAGAAGATGATGAAGGTGGAGGAGAAGAAGAAAGAGAAGATCATATAACTGTTGTACTAGAATTTGAAGATTATTAATCAAAACACATTTTTTTTTAAAATCTGAATTAGCTCCGGTTTGATAATTAATCACAGTACCATTTTTTTATAAATAGAAATATGTTGATGTTTGGTCGGAACAGACTGTGACAAAGGGAACCATGTGAAAAAAATGCGCGAAGTGCTCTACTTCGAAGGTGGTGTAGAAAAGAGTGCTTATTATGCAAAATATGAATTTTCCAATTTTTTAAATCGCGACATATCACAAAAAACCATTCGTAAGAAAAAAGTATAAGAACCTTTTTTGTGAGAATCTACAAACTTTCTAATGCCTATTTTTACGATAACATTTACCATTTAACAGATATTTGCGAAAAAACGACTGTCTCAAATTTAACCTTGAATAACATTTTTAGTTCAAGTGGGATCAATGGAAATATTTGACAATTCATTTGTAATATTTTTAAAGTCTGTACCAATTTCCAACTCTATGCGACTTTTCCCGAGATTTAATTTTTTTTTGTCTATTTTGACTGGATTAATACTTGATAAATTTGACAGAAATTAATGGGTTCAAAAAAAATGCGAAAAACTTGTTTTTTGGATTTTGATGATGAATATGGGGGTGGTATATCAAAGATATTTGCTACAACTTTTTTTTTATTTATAAGTATTTAAAACACTAACATTTAAAGCAAAAAATCTGAGGTTCCAAAAAGCTGTTCGCAAATGCATTATATTGCTGGGCTAGTGTAGAATTTTCAGTGTTACTGCAAAGGAAGGATCAAACATATCACAATTTTTATCTAGACTTGATGCAAATTGTTTCCAAGAGTCAACTGAACTACGAAAATATATTTAACATTTTTATTTCAGTGACAAAAAAAACATAATGCAATAACAATTAAATTATCACAAATAATTTTCAAACAAGCCACAATTTTCCTCTAAACACTATTCAACTCTTCTCTTGACACTTTCTGTTGTGTTTTCAATAAACTGGAGGTTCATCTCTCGGCAGATTTCACGAACACGTGCTTCCAAAACCGCTCTTGTTTCGCGTTCGAATTCATAAACATTATATTTAAGGTGACCCCATAAAAAATCCAATGGATTGAAATCCGGGGACCTCGCTGACCATCTAATCGGCACCGGAGGTTCCGATCCACCTGTCCTCAAAAATAACTGTCATAAGACCATCCACCACATTTGCATTGTGAAGTGGGGCTCCGGCTTGCATAAAATAAATTTCTCTAAGTTTTGCCAAATGTAAACTATCTAGATAATTTTCTTCCAAGAAAGGTAAAATGTCTTGGGAATAAAACGCTGCTTTGAGAGTTTGATCATAAACAACAGGTTCAATCAGTTGATTGTTAATAAATCCAACTCAAACATTGAACTTCCAAACTATCTGAAAGTTGCTGGGTTTAGTAAGTGTAAGTTAACAGTGGACCAGTAGTGTGCGTTATGTCGATTGAAAATGCCGTTATTGGTAAAACTGGCCTCGTCACTCCAAATTACTTTGCGCATCTTCTTGATATTTTATCATGAACCATTCGCAGAACTCACTTCGTCTGGAAAAATCTTTTCTGGATGGAGAAATATGATATGTGAAATTGCACTTCTAGTTGACGAATTGAAATACCTGGAATTTCCGTAACGACCAATAGATTATTTAATTCATTATCCTCTTGCCTCGTCACATAGCAAGTTCTGTTTCGTTTCAATATAAATTGTCCTGAAGTTTTTAAATTAGTAATTATAATTTTTTTTTAATCGACGATTAATTAAGTCTTTTTTTTCAGGATATTCTGCATTGAAATTGCGACAAGTTGGTAAATATCTTTGATCATTTTGGTTAAAAATCATAATCATAAATCTTCGTTTGCATAATCATTTTCTATTTTCTTCACTATTTTTTTGTGCACTCACGCCAGAACATTTTGAAATGCTAATTTCAAACACGGCAACGCAAACTTCTATTAACTTGAAACGCGCATACTACGCGTTTTGACGGTAATTTAAATCATTCCATGGGTAACTCGATTTTTAGTGCTTCGTATATCTCATTTCAACACCAACATTTTTTTTAACTTAATACTTTTTTTTACACATATTAACTCAGGAAAAAATCTAGTTTTGAAATCTAAAAGAAAAAGTATAGCGTTTCATTTGAAAATCGAAAGTTGACGTCACTTCCGGTTAGACGGGAAACAGCAGAAAAATAAAAGCAAAGTGCCTTAGATGGAAAAATGTCTCTAAGTATGCATGCAAGAGTTCAAAACTCTGTCTTTAATAATAAGCGAGGAAAAGGTGTTGTACCAACTAAAAAATCACCTGGTATATTGTGCATACTTTTTGTGAAAATCTCTATTGCACATAAAGTATTTTATAAATATCTGAATAAAATTAAAATTAAGCCTCTTGAAATTCTCTTGAATACATACCAGGGCATTCTATAGCTCAACCGACCCTGTTAACATTAAATTGCCGCCTGTCAATGAGTGATTTAGGTCCTTCCAGGTGTGTTTATCCAGACTCAGATTCGTAAACATGGCGGTGGCTTTGATGACCTATGGAAACTGATCGGAAGAAGTATATTTTTTATAGTACCGAAGAGCCGACGACAGCTCTCAGGACATACAAGTGCGAAAAATAATATTTACATTTGGCCTTAAATTGGGTTCAGCGTTTTTGCATCTTGCAAGCGTATCGTCGTTATGCTGAGAAATTTATATTCATAACAAAGTTTGTAAAGGACATATATTAAGCATACAGCAGATGTATTTATCAATAGTTTAAAAATAATTTGGATTTATATTGACATACTTTTAACAGTTTACACTTAAGAACATCAATTTAGTGGAATCGATAATTTAAATGTTATTTATCATTAGTAAATGAAAAATAGGATTTCGTACGACATCCACTATAAATCAGCACCAGATATACAAGGTGTCTGTATTTCGGAAACTGCTAAGAGTACTGCAACGATTTTTCTTTTATAGGGGTTTTCCATGATATTCTTTCTAAAATATTTATATTTTTTTGTCACTTCCGACTATATCGGAAATGATAACCGACTTTGTTATTTTAAATGGAACACCTGCATAGTTTTGCATTGCTATATTCTACGACAAGTTCTAATGTTATTTTATATACCATAATTACCATACGCCATATCAAAAACTAATAGTACGACAGTCCGTTACCAAAATTCTCGACTTATCCCCTAATGGAAAATTCTCGCGCCAATGCTCATTTCTTTGAACAAAGATAAAAAAAGTTCAGAGCAACGGAAATACTGAAAACTGGGCACAAGTGGAAATTCCTGTTGTTGCCTAATATCCTTTCTGACAATTCTCGTCTATTTCTAAAGTTCTTCTACGACAAAAAAAATAAAAGCGGACGTTTTAATCGTTGCATATCCTAGTACTTGCATTTCAATTGTGCGTATTTTTTAAGGCTAATTTTGTTACTCCCTAGTATCCGTTCTTTAATGGAAATGATGTTTTATATCAAAAACATGTATGAAAAATATGAACGGACAATTTTCAACTTGATATGTTCAAAAAATTTATTTTTCATTTTTTTTCAACTCGTACTCATGTTAGAAAACTGGAAAACGGGTAATGGTATACTACCTTAAACCTCCTAGGCTGCGATTGTCGTTTGTATATGCAAAAACGGCCGCTTGTATGTACTCCTCTTTGCAATGAGAAATTACAGGTTGAGGATATATATGAGGTATAAACTTTTTCGTATAAAATATAAAAATTATCAGTTTTATTGATTCAATCGAATTCATTTTAATCGTCCTCCTCTGACGAGTTTCCTTCAATATCGACTTCAACATGTGTCTCGTCTCCATAATTTGCTTCTTCTTCATCTTCTTCCCCTTCTTCTTCTTCCCGTTATTCTTCTCCTTCAAGGTCTGAAATTGATGAGAAATAGATTAATAAGTAGGCGTAAATAAATCGAAAATATTTTTCCATAACCCTTACCTGTGGACAAATCTGTTGTAGAACTATCTATTTTAAGATCAGCGCATACAGGAAGTTAGTCACCCTCAATCAATTTGAATGCGTATTTCCCGTTTTCCTCGATCCATCCGGCATCAGTTGGTGATAGGTTGCTGCTCGGTCGGCACAAATGAGCCCCAGTCCATATCTTAGCAATATATCTGGTTCGCAATAAGTATTGTCGAAACTCCGATTTGCAAGGTTACAATAAACAGGCGTCATAACTCGTAATATCTATTTGCAGCTGTTAGTTCATATTCTGAGTGTCGTATGTACGTTGGAAAATGTTCATTCTGGCTTCAGTGACATTAGTCTCATTGTATAAATCGCGTACAAAGCTTCTTCGCTTGACCTGTCTCCTGGTAGTCAAGTGTAGTCTCCAAGACTTCTTAATATTCTTCTGATCTGCCCAAAATTTTTAATGGTCGAGCCTTGGCTTTGCGATATAAAGCGGGATTCTGATCGCAGCCTGTAAATGCATAAAAAGCTCGTAGGGAGCGAGCTGAGAGAGGGGTCATTGTCTTATACAAAGCAATTTTCCAACACCAATATCTAGCCAAGTATTTGAATTTCTATCCTTTAAATGCTGCATGTTGCTTAATAATAACACTAAAACATCTGTGTCACTGCATCTTATGGAAATGTCGGATTTTCTTTTGATTTAGCTAGCATGACAAATCATTTTGGTATCTCCCTCTTCGTGATCTACGCAATCCAAGTTATCTTCAATTGCTCTCGCAATTTCGCCCGCAACGAAAGAAAACTTGTAGCAAATGTCATGATTTACATAAACAGTCTTTTCACCCATTAAAGAAGGATCTTCATTTTTCCATTGATTAACCAAGAGGTTCACGAAAGCATATATTAGATATATAATATCTCTATGAAGTACGCGCGCTACCGCGTCAAGAGGCAAGTGCACTGCATTCCATGCAGCTGTACAGCATAGAAAATGTCCGTTCACCTTTTTTTCGATTATTCAAACCATATTGTATAATTTAAAAATGTTTCAGTCATTAGGGAGAAACTTTTATATCATTCTTTTAATACAATTTTGGTTTTTATTATTGAAATTATGCAACATATAAAATTTTCGTTCTGTATTGATTCTTATTTTATTCGACATCAATAACAAGAATTCATCGAGAATGGACATTATGGGTTAAAAAAAATACGTATTTTTTTTTAACGGATGGAAAATCGGTTTACCGACTACTGTAGCGTTATGGGAGTTTTGTCAGAGGAAACTCGATTTTCGTATTGTAATAAACTATAGTCTGGTGATCGAAATTAGCATTAGGTCACAACACATGACTTTGATCACAGGCTGCTGTACTATAACTTTTTAGGCGGTATTAATTTCTTAATTTTTTTCTTAACAGATGCTGACCTTTCATAAACAGATTATAAACATCAGAGACATGTTAATTAAGTCAAATTGTAATGAGACGCTTTTTGGAAGAGATGGGACAGATTAAAGTGAATATGAACGGAAGCAAAAATAATCATACAAGAATATCACAACTTACGTTTCAAAATTCGAATTTAAAAATATATTCCTAATTTTAAATTTATATCGTATTATTGTAGGAAAACATCAGCTCATGGTGGTGTGTGTGTTTTTGCTAGGGAATTGTTAAAAATGAAAAGTAAGGAAATCAATCAATTTTGTGTAAATATACCTACATGTCGAATTCGCCTTAATCGAGTTGATCAATGAGAAAATCTATTTTTTATCCACATATAGGTCTCTTACGGAGGACACTGTTTTCTTTAATACGCTTAATAAAGTAAACAAATTGTTGTGATTGGCGACTTCAACCTCAATTTTAACATTTTATGACGACATAGATGTAAATGAATGTGTAAATATTTCATTGTAATATAATTTAGAAGAAAAAATTCACGAAAACACGCGAGTAACTAATACTAGTGCAACAAAAATAGATAATCTTTTACCAATATAAACAGCTATAAGATCGTTAGAGTAGTTGATCTTATATATCTGAAAACAAAGATATTTCTAATAAAAGACGATGTCCTTAATAAACATTTGATCAAAATTATAATGTTTTTGGGAGAAACTAATAAAAAAATTCAAGTTAGATAATAACGATTTTGTTTTTGATAATGATAAGAAACAATCAAAAAATACCTTGAATACTGTCCATATAATTGCTTGTTCAACAAAAAGTAAAAAGTGATAATGATCTGTAGATGTATAATACTCTAGAAAAGGTTATAAAAATAAAATAGGAAAAGTAAATTAAAATCAAACACTAAACGAATTCTAACTCCCAATAACAAACAGAAAGCAGCTTGGTATTATCAATAATAATAGAAAAAATAAAAATTCAATTATAACTTCCGACTTAACAGATGATTTCTCAGACTACTTCTTAGATGTTATAAACAATTAAATGATTAATTTTGATAACGTTGATGACATAAAGTTTTCAGAGTTTGTAAAGAATATACCTTGGTTTGTCTTATGCTTAGCAGATTTTCGTCATCTATCGCTTAATTAAAATTAAAATATTGCCCTTGTTTGTATATGACATAAGGGCACATTTCGATATATTAATATGTAGAATATTGTAAATGCTCCATTGAAAAAGTTGATCAACACCTTGCTGCAAAGACTGGCAATCATTTAAGATCATTACTTTTTTGTAAAATTTCATTTCATTACCAAACAACAAACTATTGGAACTTTTTAACACATTAGGTATATCATTGATCAATATAAGGAGCAACAGAGGCCCTAAATTAAAACCTTACGGTACCCCGATACTTGTAAACTAGGGCCAATAATTCGAGTTAGTAAAGGAATGCTAGATGGCCCATGTATAGGCGGAGCGACACATACTTTAAGTATGGTTATATGGCAGTGCGTGCGCGGCCGTCTTGCTTGTCCGCTCCATTCTTGTTGGTCACAATTACTGACTCGAATTATTCGCCCAAGCATAGTGAATTTCCCTGAGATTTTACCATCAAATTTAACCGAAAAAATGCGATTTTGTAGATATGAGGACAGGAAAAACTTACAAAACTTCTCAAAATGCTGCCATGATTCACGTGGCTGAATACTTTCCTAAAATCGGTATAAATTATATCTACTTGATTTTCTTGTTAGAAGAACTCCATAACATCAGATGAGAAAACCAATAAATTTGTTAGTGTTGACTTTTTTCAACAAATCTGTGAATTTATGCATGGAAATTGGTGAACATTTAATTACGATTCTGTTATTTTATTTTGCTTAATCACATAATATAAATAAATCAATTTCCTTCTGCGAAATAAATCTTTTAAGAATTTTTATTATCTTATAACCTTTACAATTGTTACATTATTTGAAAAACAAAGACCAGGGAAGCTCTAAAAAATACTTGAAGACATATTGTATTGTATATTTTTTTATTTCATGGTTTATAAACCTGAGACAGGATACAGCAATGCATTTTGGAAGTTTTATAGGCTTGTAAATATTTCCATGTCACATGTAGACTCTATGTAGTATTTCAAATCGGTAGAATTCTGTTATTGGTACAAATAAACTGATGAGTTGATTGATATTGTTCCACGTGACCAATATAACATAGATGATGTTACGGCAAAGTGTTTTCAAAGATTTTCGCGGGTGTTTAATGAATTGTTATTAAAATTTATGTGTTTTTCGGTGTGGTTGATAGGCCCCTGAAAGAGTCATGATAGCCTAAACGACGTTTCGGAAGAATCACATCTGTCATCTTCAGGTTCTTCAGTTCTCCTTGAACCGAACTGAAGTTCAGTATTGAAACAATCTGTATAATTATATACACACATAGGGGACACTCAAACTATTAAATGTAATAGTTTAGCTTGTTATGAAACTAATTTCTGAAAAAAAAAATATTCGGTTATAATACACAAATTTGATTAAATATGTAATGTCATGCTATATAGTAATATATTAAAGTAATTTTTCCATTAAATGCATTTTAAAATTGGTTACTTTTTTTATACTCGTTAGATTAATTCTTTGTCCCATTTAAATTCATGTGATATGTTTGTCAACCAAAGTATGTCATAAAATTAATGATAAAAACATGTAAATTTAAAATTTTAGCAAACGAGTTAGTCCGTCGCATGTCGATATATTTATTCATGCAAAACAATTTAAATAATGCCATTTATGTAAATATACATTTTAAAGTAAACATGTACAATTCATATACATATCGATGTTTATACAAATTTTTATCATTACGTGCATTTTATTAATAAAGACATAAAACAATTCTAAAATAAATATTCCAATAAATATTTACATAATTTTAAGCCATATAAAGTTTAAGGAAAAACATTTTAATATTTTTTTGTTGAATTCGGACCTTGAAAACTCATCATTTTATAACAGCTGAAAAGGGATGTATTGACTGGAACGTTATATTTTCCTGACAAAGCAAAAACCATAAATAAAATTAACCCAAGAGAAAATGAAGCTCATGCCATAAACCTAATGATCAGAGGAAACGCGTTAAAAGAAACAAAAGAGAGCCAGAAAAAATAATCAAGTGGCTTTATCTCAACTCCATTCGCAATCCAATCTTATCTACAACGCTTGAAAATAATGAAACAGCTTATACGGCAATAAAACAACAGACACAGTGTTTGGCATAATGACCGACAGATGGCAGAGACATATCCTGTGCGAACTAAATAGGCGGGAACTATAGGAGGGGCCATCGCTCCGCCTTGTGCGATCCTCAACCTCCATGTTAGATGATTCCTTAGCAGCCAGGACATGTTAAGTCCTTTGAACGTTGTCGCTACTCTACTAGAGAGATGTAATATGTGTATGTAGTTCGTCCACTTGCTAACGTTTTCTTGCTCTATTTTCTTTTGTTGTGAGGTCCAGTGACATATTATCTTCGATTTTTCGCTCTGTATACTCTCAGGCTTTTAGCTTTGTTGAGGTAACTGTTGATTTGGTGAGTTGTATGGTATGCATTCTTAAAGATTGTACTTGTATATTTTTTGGTCTTAATATTTGTGAATTATTAGTTATGTTTTACGGAGAATGCTACGGCACCATCTGTACCAATGATGGTATTCAAAATTAACTATTATGAAGAATTAATATACCTTTAATACTTCCTTTAAAATTATTTTATTTGAAGGTTAACAAATACGTAATCTTACCATACATACCACGTAATGTAATGAATATATGAAAATATTTTTGTCTACATAGTCTCATGCATTATAAAAATAAGGAACATGAGATAACTAATGCTTCTAATTTTAAAGAGCAGATTTAAGTAATAACAATAAATTATTATTTGCAAACAGGTTTTAATAATTATTTGTTAGAAAAATAAGCTATGCAAAAAAATATGGCAATAAATCGTAAGATATTTTTCCTAATGTAGCGGATACTACCCCATTCGTATACCCTTACAGTTTCTAGCTTCTGGGCCGTCGTCAGTTCGGGATAGGTGAATATGGGCAAAAAAAAATTTCTTCCGTTGCCAATGTTGATTGATTTTAGAGAGACCCATCTGTTGCGATTTATTGCAACCACCAACAATTTTATGGCATTAGGACGATTGGCTTATAACCAGGGTTGGACTGGACGGATTGGCAGGTCGGCAATTACCGACGGGGCCAAACAGTTTTGGTGCCAAACCGTAAATTGAAACAATGTTAGCAATGTTTCTTTGCATTTTTTCAGAGAAATTGGAATTAATCATATAGAGAAAAAAATTATTATTAACACAGGGAACATGTAACTAACGCTCTGTGACGTCTTTTTCATAACATAATTTTCATACATACTATATGTTTTTTTTGCTATTTTTGGCGAAGCCTGAAGTTGCGACTTTATTTTCATAAATGGAAGGGTACATTTTTTCATGATTTTTATGGGAAATTTAATATTCTTTAGAGTCATTATCCTGTTTTAAAATCGGCTGAGGAAAATAGAGAATAGAATTAAAAATAGAGAATTATACCTAATTTTCTGTCAACAGAAAAAAGGCAATGGAAAAAAGAATTAACAAGGTGGCTTGGCATGTTTGTAGAATAATGCATATAAAATTTTGGGCAATAATGTCACTGCGTTTTTAATTTCGTGATAATCTCAAACTTACAAAAATTATTAAAATTATTTGCCGGTTTGGGGCGCACCCTGGTGAGGTAATTTTCTGAACATTTAAGTCAGATGGGAACAGTTCTGCAATTAAATGAACGTGGCATGTCCTCACTGCTGACATCTGTGGCATCGTGTTATAGACTTCGAGTTTATGCGTCTTTCACAGGGTATGCTCGTTTGGTTTATATACCCTATTTTGCTCTCAGATCTTCAGGGTGGCTTGTTACTGGTTATTACCATGTATGTGAGGTTGCGTGCGCCCTTTTCTGTATACAATTCTCTCACTCTTGATTTGTGTTCCTAGACCAATTCTTCTTTTATATTCTTGACGTCTACTTCGTGGTGTAATCCTCTCAGGATTATAGCGTAGTTTTATCCTCTTCTGGTGTGTAGGTGTGAGAATTCACACTTTTGCCGAAAATCGCATTTAGTTTGTAAATTATGTTTTTGTGCCTAATTTCACAAACTGTCTTATTTTAGGTTTTAAACGAATCGAAATTGTTTGTTTAGTTTTGTGATTATGTTTTCTGTGTCTATTTTCACATTAATTGATTAAATGTAACTAATTTAAATAAATTGTCACTGTCAAGGTTTTTTCTAAATTACTGACTCCTATATCAGAGCAGAACTCAGGGCTTGACCCACACTATCACGGTGACTATTACTTTTATTCTAACTTTTCATAATCACAAGGTTCTATATTATTCATTTTTCGAGTTATTTTTCTTCACTTTAAAATTCACACACACGGTGGCTGAAAAATTATGCAACCTAAAAATTACTTAAGTACGAGTGTCATAGAGACAGAGGCTACCGTTGTCCACAGGAACGAGGAACATACGCAATGCTATTTCTGTATATGGAAATTTTTCCTTCAAATCTTTTTGCTTAATAAATAGATTAAGTTGCCTTAAACTCATTTTGTTTACATGGGACGAGAAGAATTGTTTCAAAAGAACACATTCTTCTTGTAGATCATTCGCAAGATCAATCGGGTATAATTTTTGGAGTTTTATGGTGTTAACTCTAACTTCTGGTTGAGCCATTGTATCCAATTTGCATAAAAATGCAAAATTGGCGGTTACTGCGTCATACAAAATTCTGCGCCTCCTTAACTCTTCCAACAATTGGTCACATATTGAGAAGAAGGCATTAACCCTGAAATGGTCATATCCTTGTAACAAAACTTCTCTCTCGCAATACTCATCATTTCTTCCTCTCAATAAATTCTCTTGTGACTTGCTTCCGTATTCTTCTGAGATTTTTTTTACCATCCTCTTCAAAAGCATCAAAAGATTCCCGTTTATTTTCTACGAAAGTGGCGAGTTACTCGTAGAGCCTGGATATTACCTCTACATCTGTGTCAACATCTTGTAGAATTTTGGAAACTATATTAAATTGTTTTAATACAGATCTCCAAAATTTCGATAACATGGCCGTTTCTAGGGAATTTAGTTGAGCTAATAGCACTGTAGCTTCATTTATAACCGAAGCTTTCATACAAGAGAATTATTAAGAGGAAGAAACGAGACGATGGGTGCCGCAAGAGAGAAGTGTTGTTATAAGTTTGGCCATTTCATGGTTAATACTTTCTTCCCAATATATGACCAATTGTTGGGAGAGTTAAGGACGCATAAAACTTCGTATGACGCAGTAACTGCCAATTTTGCATTTTTATGCAAATTGGAATGATTTGAAACAAGCATTTCCATATACAGAAATAACATTGCATATGTTCATGTGCGCTGCAAACAAATTGCAGTGCATCCGTACTCAAAAGAATAAAAAATTATCAACGTTCCCTTGCACCGCCCCTTGAATCCTGCCGCACCGGGCCATGGCCCTAAGGTAAATACACCACTGCATTGAGACAGACCTGCGCTCGTCCAAAACCCCCGTCAACTTAAGAAAATTCGATGGTAGTGAAATTTCTACAGTAAGCCGAAAGAAGTCCCTATTGTTTTTGAAAATTCGGTTAGTAAATTTAATATATTGTAAACCTTTGTAATAAAAATATAAATAAAACAAAAATACCTCTAGTATATTGGTGAGTGTTTTGTTAACTAAAATGACCTTATATCAGTCTGCAATTAAAATTAAAAAATATACCAGTTATAGCCAAAAACATAATCTGAGAAAGCGGCAACGAGAGTCCTATATTAGACTGAAGAGAGTTATAATTAAAATGTGGAGTGGACCTGTTCCTTGGCCTCCCCGATCACCCGATTTAAATCCCCTTGATTTCTTCCTGTTGAAGATTCGCAACATTTAGTAACATTATGAGTTATATTTTCTGTTAAGTAAATCTCTAATATTCAGTAAGTTTCTCGGAACAATAAAATTTTTGATTTTAGTGTATAAAATAAATACGATGCTTTTTATAGGAACTGAGAACGCTAAAATGAGCGCGACATGCGGCATATTTATGTGTCAGACTAAAGCCGGCCCAACAGCGAAGAATAGGAGAAAATGAGATGATAGATTTTACTCGCAAGTGGTTAGCGGTATGTTGATTATTATACTATCTATTATGTATAATTTATTGTTAGCTATGGATTGGAAAATTAAATGGTAAGGCTTTATGAAATCAAGTCAATATTTGGCCATCTGATGATGTCCACTGAGTCAGTTCCACGAAAGTACTTCATGATATCTGATCGAAGTAAAATTTTATGTGGATTAGACTCGGCTGTAATCTTCAGCATTTTGCATCTTCACGGGAGAACTAGCACACTGCGCATCATGTTACTAAGTCAAATAAGATAGACAAAAGTGGCTATAAAATTTGCTAACCAAAATGTATCCAATAATCCTCTATTCTACGTAACTAAGGCACATCAAATAGTACTAGAGTCCCACTATATTCTTTCTTCTTTATACACATGCTCTTTTATCGCGGTTTTCTCTCTTTGATTTTCTTCTTGTTGATTCCGCTTAGAAAGAAGAATATTTATCGTATACACTTCTTGGCTTTTGAGTGGAATGCCCAGTTCGCTACCGTCGGCGTCGTATACACTTTTGCAGATGTAAGATCTTAACTCTACCCATTTGTAGCTAATAATTATAGACTCTAAATTCAAAGTATATATCGCCACCTAACCCCCGTGTGCCCGCTTAAATCGTCATGCTCATCTGCGTAAACACTGTATAACAACAAATTGTTAACATATTCAACAGAACTGTAGGTAAATAAACAAGCAAAATCCACAACAGTAAAACTTACAAGTGGTTACATTTTCTTAGATTATTCACCACTCCAAACATTGATACAATTTATATATACTTGTACTAGTCTTCTTTTTAAATTCGCATTGTCCTTACTACATATCTTTAGCTTGATGTTAACGTATTTAATCTATATACCGGTCATGATGGTTTTGAGACATGGACGAAGTTGATTGTATTATGTTAAATTAATTAAAATAAAATGAAATTTAAAATAAAAAAATGAAATTAAACTTCAAGTCAATACAATTTATTTCAGCGATTAGGCTGTCCCGTTCAATGCATGCCCGCAGTGTGATGCTAACATTCGGCCTTTCTTAAACCAAAAGTGTCCTCACTCTTCAAGTCCAAGTGAACTGAAACTCGAATTGTTTGTATTAGTACTTCGAGATACGTTTCGGTACATATTAACACAAATAATAGAAAAGGAAATAATAGAAAAACTGCAACTTTGCAATTCCGGTTATTTTCCCACAGTCCAAACTGACCTTACATCACCTGAACCCTCATCCAGTGATTCTACCTGGACCCTCAATCAACGTGAATGCCACCTAAAATCTTAATTACACTTATATCCACTTACCACGCTACCTACGCTAATTGACCCTTATCCCATAGTAGCCTAGATACGTACCCCTGATCTACTTGTCCTGTGACGCACCAACGTCACACCCATCCTGTGACTCACCAACGTCACCTTCCTGTTTTGTGACTCTAGATCACCGTCTCTGCTATTCATAACTAATCCATGGTCTCATATTGTCTACTCCGGACACGCCACTGTATCGCCGTTTGGAGCGACTACTCCCAGGTATGTCTCACACCTCATAGCGGTCATTGTCCAGGACTTCCACAACTCGAAACGGTCCTTTCCATTTAGGCAACAGTTTTTGGCTCCGCACTACTTTTCTACTTTCCCATCCACATTAACCAGTATTCCAGCCAGACCCCACCGACATGCATCGGTGTATAACAATATTTCCTTTCCTGGGTTGTATAATGCACATTAATGCAGGATTGTCTTAAAGTTTCAAAGGATTACTCCCACTTGCTATCCTTCATCAACAAACTACTTAGATATCTTGCCTTCATTGCATAGTTAGGAACATACTTGCGGAAGTACTTTGTCAGACCAACTAGTTGATACTCCTCACCTCTAAATTCTGTACTATCTTGCCCATACCTTTAACTATAGCCTCACCTCATTCAGCGAACTCGTCTTTGCTGCGACTGTTTGAATGGCGTGTTCTCCTTTTGTGTCGCGCATCAGAAGCTCTCCTTTCACGCTTATCACAGGCCCTCTGACGCCTACCTCCTCTTCGGTGATAACTACGACGGCGCTCAGCAGCCTACCTCCGAGAAATTTCCCCAATTGGACTTCGAATACGTGTTCTCCTTAGCGGCTCATCTTCGAATTCTCGTGACTTTTCTTGAAGTTTTTTTTAAACTTCACTTAAATCACTTATCACATAAACACAACTAATGGCAAGGCCCTTTTAAGGCCATTAACATTCCCAATGCATCACTGGAATATTAGACTGCATATTACTGAATACCCTTATTTTCTCTTTAAGTAGTGGCCCTACACACTTCAGCAATTCGTATGTTTAAGATCTCTCATTCGAGAGGTTTTATGTTTTAAAATTATTATAACCGTCTAATGTGTTTAATAAATTTATCTGTGTAATACATAAAAGAAGAAGATATATATGCACTACTCCCATATTTCCTTCTTATATTATAATTAATTATATTTTCTATTTTCTTTTTGTAAGCGGCCTTACACAACTTGATTACTGTATCAAGTCATCAGTCATCATTACAGTTAATATGAAACAGCAAAGAAGTGTACAAATCATATTTTAAATATCACATTATGCCTCCTTACTTGATGACTTTAAGAAGAATCGAAGGTTTCTAAAACTTCAAAAAATTTCAAATTAGAAAATCAGCAGCCGTGTCATGCATTTTCAATATGCTTAACATACTTGCGTAAGATGCTAGGTCTGTGAATTTTGCCAATGGAAATGATAATGTGATTTATTGTGTTTCATTGTATATTTATTTTACTTATTTATTACAATTAACACTGTGAGTCATTAAACAACATCAATTTTCAGATTTTTCTCTAGCAGTCGTGAATAACATTTACTCATTATGTTTTGGTACACTGGTCCAATTAAAAAAAAAAAAGTTCGTTGCTATTAGACTAAATTTAACTCTTGTTATCCAGTTATCAAGAGTGACAAAAAATATTTATGAAATTGTCTGTCGATATTTTAAGATTGGCCTGGTTATTGATGTCCTTGCTGACCTGAAATAATAAATAATTGAAATCAAGAATTCTTGGTAGCATTTTGTTTTTGCAATTAGTGGAATTCTATTGATAATTTTAATTACTGGCAATCTACTTGAGATGTACAATGAAATAAATATATGAAATATAATATTTATTTATGGAACATCTGCCACCTAATAACTTAATAGTTTTTTTCGGAAACTTGTTCTTTAACCACGTAATTTTTTAAATTTTCATATTCATCTACGATATATATTGCCCAAAACTCACAGGAACTGGAACTAGAGACCAATGTAACAAAAGGGCTAACAATGAGAAACACTTTCTTCTTGCCCAGGGGTCGTTCTGAGCATTTCAAACATGTACAGGTAGACCACGGTTATTTCGGTTTTCATTAAACATAGGTTAGACAGTAAGAAAACGAAGCTAAGCTATACGTTATACCAATTGCTATACTAATTATATTTTCAAATTAATTTTGTATAAGAAATCTATTATCAATTTCTATACGAGATGGTCCAAAATTGTCTTCCTGTATTTCTGCGGCTGATACTACATCTAAAAATAATGGTAGTCTTATATAAAAAATTATTTCCAAAAATTAATAATAGGGGAAATATTACACCTCAAAACGAAGATGGGAAGATCCACCGACATCGTCCTCCATGCAGTCGCGAGTCGGATTGAGAGATCCTTGGACAATAAGAGTCCGCCCTAGGTATCTTCATAGATATAGAAGGTGCTTTTGACAGGACCATCTTTCCAAAAATTACAGCGGCCCTAGTGGAGAAGAATGTTCCTACGATCATGGGATCAACATGATCTCGAAGAAAGCTGTTCAAACCAGTGTGGAAGATGCTTCTGTACGAGGAATGGTCGCGAGAGGCTGTCCGCAGGGAGATGTAATATCACCACTGTTATGGAACCTCGTTCTTGATAGCCTTTTGTGCCGCCTCAATCCAGAAGGATTCCACACTGTTGCCTACACAGATGATTTAAAATAATGCTTAGTGGAAAATTCGAAGGAGTCCTCTGTGAAAGAATGCAGGGGCCCCTAAAAATAATCGAAAAATGAGTGGCACTTGCCCTCCTGGATACAACACTAAGTTTCGCTCTGAAGTGAAATACCGTGGGGTAACCTTCGATGCCAAGAATAGAAGACTAAAGAAGTCTTACATTTCTTATGAGCAGTGTTGCAGGACAGTGGGGAAAACCTGGGGATTGGAACCCAAATTGATCATGTGGATATACACTGCCGTCATTAGACCAATGATAAACCTATGGAGCTGTGGCTTGGTGGGCTAAGAGCAAACAGACTACACCTAAGGTCAAGCTCAGTCAAGTGCAGAAAGTTGCCTGCCTAAGAATAATCGGAGCTATGCGAATAACGCCAACGAGAGCTATGGAGGTCATTCTGCCACCACTAGATATATATCTAGCAGAAGTGGCTCTGACAACAATAGTACGCCTCAAATCCGTTGGCATACAACCAAATGTAGGCTGTGGAGAAGCCAGAAGTTGCCTAGGGAATGAGGCTGTCAGGAAGACGCCTCTTCTACAGGCATTCACAGATGGCATTTCTCCCGGTTTGTCTTTGACAGACCCTACATAATACATACGAATAGTGAGAATGAGACTGCTGCTCCATCTTCACAGACGGATCAAAAGAAAGGATGGGGTAGAATGTGGAATATACTTCAGAAGTCTGCAAATTCAATATAAATGCCGGGGCATACGTGCTGTGGTTCAATAATTTTCATTGACCACCCTTCCAACCAATTCCAGATTCCAGACCCCATAAAAGGGGTTATATTTCAAAGCATTATTTATGTGTAAAGGAAGAAAACCTTTTTCATTTCTAATAATTTGCAAATTGGTTTATTATAATAATATAATATAAATTTTTTTTAAAAAATATGAGGAAAATACTCCCCAAACTACCCCTTAAGCAGAAGAGAGGGTTTGACTGATACCATGTAAACTAATGTCGGGATGGTATATGACTAAGTTTAAGATATGAATTTGATATTTTAAGGAAGCCGGAAGATATAGCAGAAATACTGAAACATACTATCCCCCTTTTAAGGGGTATACCTCACTTATTAATCATTTTCGGAAATACGTTTATATAAAGAACTACCATTAATTTTGGATGTACTTCAGCTGTAGAAATATTGGGAGATAATTTTGAACCACCTTATATAAAAATATTGTTGTAATCAATATAGATTGTAGCCACATTAGGTCTATTGTTCCTTTTTTTTCTTAGTTACTTAGGAAGTCAATTTGTATTTGGTTGTCTGGACAGTTAAGTAATATGTGAACCCTACTTTTTTTCAATCTAAAGCTTTGTTATAGAATATGATATTTTCATCACAAAATATTTGTGCATTCGTGAGCTACAGAGACACTTCTTTCATGGAGAGCGAATAACATGTTACTAGTTTAATAATAATTAACATAAAGTCAACAAAACAGTAACCTGAATAAATTTGCAAGTGATCTCAGACAGATGATATTGTCCTAATTGCGTAGTTCCCAAGAGAATACCGTAGAAAAGACATAGGCTATCAAAAGATTTATTAATTTTCCTATGAAAATTTGAATTTAATTGCAGCGACAGCTATTTTAAAATGAAATCAAAATCGTGTACATATCAATTAAGATCGCTTTGTACACAGATGAGGGCGCGTTAATTCTTTATAAGCCAATATAGAATTAAGCCTAAGTGATGCATTAACTAACTGGGAGAGAACTGGCCGTATCGACAGTGTTTTTCGCGAATGTATCAGGGGTTCCTAATGCAGAGTCCTGAGGGAGAAGGCCCATTATCGCGCCCCTCTGCGCTCACCGTTCGGCGACGAGGCACAATGATGCCAATTCCCTAGCGCTACAACGTATACGTTTAGTTTAATGCCTCGGTTGTCACTCCCAAAACGAGCCGAGCTGCTTTCCGTACTCTTCGCTGATGTTGATATTGTGACCCCACTCTGCTCTCTTGTCTGCGATATCGTTCTTGTTTTCGTTATTCCACTGGTTACGTTCAGTTTAGTTTAGTATTTATTTCGCTTTTGTTGTTTAGATCGTTTTCAAACTTTGATTTTTCCCTTCTGTGTTCTTTATCCTTTTCTTACTTCAGCGTGTCCTTGTTTGAAAAGGACATAGTCGTATTTGTTTGATTATTCTATCGCTAACCGAATAAAATGTGTAGAAGACATTGATTATTATTAAAGAAACATTTTTATAATTTTGAATTTAAGAGTCATTTATGAAAAATAAATGAAGTTTAGAAACGTCTCACTTTTCGTAACTAATTAGGAATTGAAAAATTGCTCGCAACTGATAATAAAAAGTTAGTATTCCAATCATCACCAGATAAGAAAAAAACACAAGAAAAATCTTACCTTTAGCGAATAGAAAGCCAAATCATATTTTGTCTCCTATTTGGAATTTTGGTTTCTTCGGTATCACGGATAATGATGCATTTTATACGTCTCCTCTTATTGTAACGTGTTTGTGTTAAAAACCTACCTAAATACATCAAATATCCTGCTCTAAGCCAGGGAAAATTTCCTTCGACGGAATTTTGCGGAACATGAGGAATAAACGAGAGCTTTTTCGTATAAAATATAAAAATTATCAGTTTTATTGATACAATCGAATTCATTTTAATCGTCCTCTGACGAATTTTCTTCAATATCGACTTCATTATCTGTCTCGTCTCCATAATTCACTTCTTCTTCATCTTCTTCCCCTTCTTCTTCTTCCCGTTTTTCTTCTTCAAGGTCTGATATTAATGAGAAACAGATTAATAACAAGGCGTAAGTAAATCGACAATATTTTTCCGTAACTCTTACCTTTGGACAAATCTGTTGTAGAACTATCTATTAAGATCAGCGCATATAGGAAGTTGGTCACCCTCAAACAATTTGAATGCGTATTTTCCGTTTTCCTGGATCCATCCGGCATCAGCTGATGATAGGTTGCTCGGTCGGCGTAAATGAGTCCCAGCCCATATCTTAGCAATATATCTGGTTCGCAATAAATGTTGTCGAAGCTCCGATTTGCAAGGTGGCAATAAACAGACGTCATAACTCGTAATATCTATTTGCAGCTGTTCGTTCATATTCTGAGTGTCGTATGTACGTTGGAAAATGCTCATTTTTGTTTCATTGGCATTATTGATTTTTTTCTCGTTGTATAAATCGCATATATACTGTTCCAAGACTTGGAAAGCTCCTTCGCTTGAGTTTTCACCAAGTATAACGATGGTGTCACAACTGGCTAATCGCGTATGACCTTGGGGGAACAAATCGGTGTAGATAAGCTATCCTTAGCAGTTAACGATCCTTGGCATTACATATACAGCATCTTTATGAAGTACGCGCGCCACCGCATCAAGATGCGAAAGTACTGCATTCCGTGCAGCTGTACAGCTTAGAAAACGTCCGTTCACTTTTTTTTTCGATTATTTAAACCATATTTTATAATTTAAAAAAGGTTTCAGCCATCAGAGAGAAGCTTTTTTTATACCATTTTTTTAATACAATTTTGATGTTTATTATTCAAATTTCCGTTCTGTATTGATTATTGTTTTATTCGACATCTATAACAAGAATTCATCGAGAACGGATATTAGAGGATAAAAAAAATAACAACAATCTCCACGTTTACGGGCTTAGTTTAATTGGTTTGTCCTAGTCCAAAAACTCAGCACTTTCTTTACCGGCAGACTTCATGATCGTTAGAGAAATGTAAACAACTCGCATATTCCTTTACAACTGTACGTCCGTTGGCCTACAGAAAACAAACCGAAAACCAAACCCCATCCATATTTATTAAAATTATTCATATTTATTGAAAAATTATATTTTTAATCGTCTAGTCGTCTTCTCATTACCAGTTTATTAATGACATAAACTGAATTACACCCTGTATATAACTGCGTTATGAAATTTAATTTTGTGTAACTTATCAGATTTACACAAATAGCTATTGCTGATAGAAGTATCACGAAACGCACAAAGATCAGACTTGCTAACACCCCAGGGTTCTCTCTCTCTCTCTCTCTCTATTTGCGTCTTTGAGGCAAAGATCGTTGTTATGAGTTTGTTAGACAACCCATACCCCATATTATTTATCCAAAAGTTAGTGTTCCATTCTGCTTCACTTTCCCAAATATCAACGAAAGCCAATCGGATTTTACCACCCCACTATTTCAATTTATTTTTACTTTTTGAATCGATCCCCAAGAGGATAGTGACACCCTGTATATCATTTACACAAATAAACATACATGTATTACTTTATCAGAAACATACTGTCAATAGCAGGTGTGATTATCTTGACAATTCTAGAATTTATGGTATAACAATAATAATTATTCTTATACTTTTTTAATACATTGTATATTATGTACAAAATCGTTTAAAATGACGTGTTTGCAGCTGTTTACGTTCAAGATATTTCTGTTTTGGATATTTGTCAATTTTGCCAGCGTTGTTTAAATTCCTCAAATGTGTAAAATATGACTATATAACTTCAGAATTTAGTCGTATATTAGTAACATTTATATATTGCTTCGACTTGTTATCGCGTGCTAGTAATTACAGGGTTATAACATAAGTTGTAACTTCAGTAAATCTACGTACTTTATTAGAATATTTCCAAATATCCATAAAGTCAGTGATTCAGATGTAACATTACTTACTGTAATTGTTTTGGCAACAACTGTAAATGTTGGTCTATTTGCACGTGTTATAAATTTGCTACCTAGGACGCTAATTGGAACATTTATTATACAACGTACATCTAAATTACCCACAATGTTTACCATAAATATTAATCACGGAAAACAAAATTCAATTGCATCACTTTGGCGATGTTTTCAAGTAAATTAGCTATAAGCACCAATAATTATTGTCAGAAATAAGCATAATAAATTGTTTTAAAACAAGTTATTGGCGGTGCTGTGATGATGAAAATAAAATAGGATTCTTAAAATGACCTCCAATTATTGATATCAGCGAAAAAGATGGGCTCTCTTTTGTTAATTAGTGAAAAGTTTAGGTAATTTACATACAGTGTGTGGATTTAATGTCGCAACAGACTTATTTTCAACAATCTTATTTTCAATGGGCCTGTCTGTAGCCCAATAAAATAGTAGTAGAATTTACCATCTATCTACTATCTTATTTGTTTTTAACCTCTCCACAATAAAATTGTGAGAGGTTACTAAAATTGGTTCAAAAACGAAAATTGAGATAACATCAAATCTTTACGTTTTGAGGTCCTAGGAACCCAAAAAAGTGGTTTTTGAAAAATGTCTGTGTGTGTGTATGTGTGTATGTATGTGTGTATGTGTGTTAGCACGATAGCGCTGAAACTACTGAACGGATTTGAATGAAACTTTGCGTATGCGTTTCTTTAGTGTCCCAGAAGATCTGAAAAGGTTTTGGTTGAGATCGGATTACGTTTAGTGCCATTTTGACGCAACAAGTTGTTTATTTTATATTTACTTTCAATTTGCAATGGAACCATTGAAAAGCAGTTAAAATTATGATTTCAACGATATATCACACTTCCACCCTTTCGATTTGGTTTCCGTGAAAAAAATTAAAAACAAAGCAAATATGGCATAGATCGCATTTCGCATGACATGATCGATGCGCGTAGCTGTTACATCGTGAAACTCGTCATATCACGTGTCAATTCACGTGTGAGGGTTTCTTCACTGCTCTAGAAGTAGAGCGGATTACGTTTAGCGCCGTTTTTAAATATATATACAGACAAATCGAAGAATTAAACTACAAATATTCCTCTAAAATCTAGTAAAATTACTGAAATGCTGATGTTTGATTTAACAAAGACAGCCGCGAGCAATCGGATTGCAATGAGCAAATTTTGATGATTGTGATTGTCATCGTTTGTCATCCGATAACGTTGGTGTCATGTCATGTTAATAAGATTTCGGCACATTTGTAACTTTTAGTGGATTGTCACAAACTTTAAAGGTAGATGTAACAATATCAATATCATATGCTTTCTGTACCTTCGTTGGTGAATTTATTATAGATTATCACTTTACCAATTTTCAGTTTGTTGCTTTACAAATCTGTAGTATTTAGGATAACTAGACTTTCTTAGTCGTTCAAGTGATGTTAAAGTTGTTAATATCCTAATAGTATATTATTCAACGAGCGATAATGTATGTAATAACTCGCATAGATGATTGTAAATTCATTAAGTTGAGGGTTTTTTTAGTGCCCCAGAAGATCTGAAAAGGTTTTGGATGAGATCGGATTACGTTTAGTGCCGTTTTGTTACACAATTTAATGCTCTTTTCGGCTTCAAAGATCCACCGAGTGGGGAGGTTCCAGCCGCTTCCAGTAGGTGCCGATTTTTTATTTTTTTTTGTATTTGGATGTAGTACTCGATGAAATTTGTTGACCACTTTGAAAAATTTATAATTCTCGTATTTTCATGTTCTACTAAGGTCTCCTAAATGGGTAAAAATTTCAAGAACGACTATAAAGCAATTCAATTTGCAAGTAATTGTCGCAAGAATTTTTGTACAAAATTTTAATTCGATACCACATATAGGGCGTTTATTACTCAATAGCTCAATTGAAAAATCTTGTGTCAGCTAATTTAGACAGGGGCCGAATTTGTGACCCCAAAAATCCCCTTATAGGCCAAAAATTAAAATTAGTTCGATAGCACTGAACAATTTTCAGGGGTTTCTAACGCTGTTTAGCACAACCTTGTTGCAAACTGAATCAGTATCTGAATAGCATTAGGCCAATAAAATTAAATGAATTTTGACTCGAACCTAAAAGAAATTTGGGACAGATAGATTTTAGCGGGATTATATTCCTAAATGGGGTGTACGAGGTGATAACAGAAGTGGAGATAATGTCGGATCAAATGTCAACCTCACCTGGTTAAGTGATGATATGTCCATCCGGTGCACCCTGCTAGATAATAGACGAGGCTCCGGCGACCGAGTTACAGCGGCATATCTGTCAAACGGGAATTAAGAAAATGTCTTTCCTAATCAGTGTTGAAGGTAACAGGAAACCACAACACTTATAATATGGCAGAAAAAGTAAAACAATGACCCTCAGATCCAGGCAGACCTTAGATGGTCAGAGGGTGCGTAGAATGCCCGGTTCCAAATAAATGTTATTCAAATAATAACGACATGGAACATCAACAGTTTATACGAACCGGGAAAGATACACAACCTTATTAAAGAAATGAATCGCCTAGAAGTATGTATTATAATATGGGAATTAGTGAAGTTCGATAGACCGGCTTAAGAAAGATTTACAATAGTAAGGCCATGACATACTAATATTGGTTTGTAGATAACAACATTATCAATCGGTGACAGACTTTACACTCGTTTCAGAAAGAGTCATGACCATTACAATAGCCGTGCAAGTACTTAACATCAACATCATGAGAGCGCACTGAAACTGATAAAAAAAGAAAACATTAATATAAAAACGGGAGGTTTTAACGCCAAGGTGGACAGAGGTAAAAGTGAGGACATTGTTGGTGACTTTAGTTTGGGCAATAGAAATTAAAGAGGTGATTTGTTGATTGAATTATATCAAGAGAGAGAAATAATGATAACTAACGCGTGGTACCAACTTCTACTACGCCGCTTGTATAATACATGAAGAGCACCTGAAGATCGCTCAGATCAAATAATAAGATATCAAATTGACTATACTTTAGTCAATAAATGATTCCGAAACTTTATACCTATAGTCGCTGCTTATCTGGGGGCTGATATCTCTTTGGGTAGCGAATGCGAAACTTAACTTTGCAATGATAAAAAAAGCTTCCCCGAACACTTATTTAGATACCAGAGAAGTAATGGGAGATGACACCCTTAAAGATATATATTGTAAATCAGTTAATGAAAGATTTAGGAAGATCAAACAAACAGAAATGATCGAAGAAATTTGTACAGATATAAAAGAAGCTGTTGTTAATTCGAATACGAATATTAAGGGAAGGTCTAGAAAAAGGAAAACAACGAGTGGATGACGGAGCAAATATTGGACCTAATGGAGGTTCGTAGACAATATAAAATCCAAAATAACCAACATAAATGTAAAGAATCTCATAAAGAAATTCGGAAAAGATTAAAGAGGCAAAAGAATACTGCATGGAAATATTTAGCACTCAATGATATGATGATGAGTTCTTTCATCATACTCCGAAGTCAGTTTCCTCTCAAACTAACCTTTTCCATCTCACATAAGGATTTTAATTTTCTTAAATTTTGTAGCAGAGATGTATTCTATTTCTTTCTCTAGCACATTTCTACAGGAATGTTGTTAACTATCAGAATTACCAATGTTGAACTCTACCAGAAAAATTTGCCTGCCCACACTAAAGTTAAAGTTTGGTTCACAATGTCAAGTAGCCCCATATTCTTCAAGATAAGCCAATATCTCGCGTTAATTGTGAAGGATCCTCGGAATGTACCTTATAATCTTTTCAACTCAAATCCTCAACAACTCTCAAACTCGCAGGCAGCAATACTAAAACATGATTTCCAAAGCCTGCAGAACAAGACAGAGTAGATCACCTAGATAGGGAGAGAGAGAACTGTATGTAATACCCTTAATATTATAATGAATTCTGAATTACGTCATAAATGTTATTAACTACTTCTATTGGTAAGGCAGCTGAAATGATCACATTTATTTCTGTCGTGAGCGACTCTAGCGACGCTAAATTGTGCCTCAACTTGGGTGAATCAAACATCTGGTTCTGAGGTCCGAAAAGGAAGAAACCTCACTGACGCCGCGTAATTTTACTGATCAGAGATGTTTCACGTCATGATTTGCGACTCGATCTACCAAAATGTTATATCACTACTTGTCAAAATTCGATTATTGATGCTTTCTGTATTATATTTAAATTAATTGCAGGGAACAGTTAAAGCAGAGTACTCACCTAGCATGCATAGAATGAAAAAAATATGAAAAATCTAAAACGGAATGGGTCGATGATCTGGAAGTACGGAGTGGTACAGGAGTATGGGCAGGAGATCCTGTGCCAGGGGTGAAAAACTCAACGTCGGACTCTGGAAATTCAGCACCACCACCAATTTATGTATGAAGGTTCTGCATTCTGCTCCAATTAATGGGTTGAAGGCTCTGTGTTCTGCTCTAATTTATGGAGCGTCGGGGTCACCAATTTATGGAGTTATATCCATAAAATTATAATGCAATATGTTTCTTGTAAATATTTCAGGACATCAATCAAAATTCAAATTCTTCGATAATTCTATATTCATAACCTTTTTTTTTTTGTTGTTCTTTTATCACCATGGTGATAAAAAATTATATAAGAACAAAGATGGCTGAAGTAGCCTATGTAAGCGAATTCGATACAAACTGTTTCCGGTTAAACTTATTTCTAGGTTTGGTAATATTCCCTTCCTCCACAATCACCGGACTTTGCCCTGTAAGACTTTTCCTAATGAAGATGTCCAAAGACTATAATCAGCGGGTAAGAAAAGTAAAATACGCATTCATATTTTATAACATTTCGGGTGGATTCAATTTGAGACATTTTACAGACAAAATTGTTACGCACACCATATTCTCATTTAATATTTCATCCTCAAAAGTATTATTCTATGTATAAGTAGAAATGTCGTTAATGTAAATAAGTGTTCAATGTTTCCGAAAAGCATATTTAAATGTAATAAATAACAAAGGATCGTAAGCAGCCCCTCGAGGTATATAATGGGGTGTATATTTACTGGGCAGTCAAAAAACGCAATAAAAGTTTACGAGCTCATTATTAACGCCGTTGAACCATGCGGCGTAGTCTCATCAAACAAACCGACGTATATTAAAAACCTGTAAAGATATTGATTCAATTTGCAGGAGAGATAGCACAGACAGTAACGGTACTATAATGTGGTCGTAAAATTTTTGTTGCGTTTTTGACTGCCCAGTAAATATACACCCGACTATGCCATTGCCTGACTTAACATTAGTAATAATATAATAAACATAAACACATCACATATAGTAGACAACCACCAAATTCAAAGCCAAAGGCTGTGCGGAAGGGGGCTACATATTTGAAAAAAATACAGATAACATCCATTACCAACCGACGCTGCCGGTGTCGGTGCCGGGGATCGAACCCAGAGCACAGCAGAGTTACATCAGTGCGAATTTGCCACATAACGCGCTCTAGTCGACTGAGCTACCATGCATTGTTAAATGAGGCGCACATTGTGTCATGAAAAATATTATCAATCCTTTTATACAGATTGATAAATTACATAAATTAATTTGAAAAATGTTAATTGTAATTAGTAAAAATGATATGATGCGTTATGATAAAAATACAGAATTTATTAATTTGCTCGAATTTCATATGTGTGTTTAAAGCCTACATGTGTCTAAATTATTACGCAATTGAAAGATGCACCGATAAATATATATTATATATATATAATTCAATAATGTGGTGTTGAAATCTAAACATTTAACATTCCTGGATATTTGCCAAACACTGGTACAAACATTTAAAACACATTGTAACCTTTGCTATTATAGCAAGAAAATATTTGATGACGTCGATTTACTTTTTAAAAATATTTCTATATAAGTATCACTGAAATGCAGGATATAAAATAGTGAAGTAAACGTGGTAAATGTAAAATATGTTTCAAGTACATTTGTTAAGCTTATTCTTTTACGAGGAATTTTGCAAATGTTTTTTGGTCAATATTGGTCGATTAATTTGATTAATATTACGTTTTATGATTATATACAGGGTGGGGCAATAGTGCGTCGGACCTCGATATCTCGAGTTCTACGATAGCTAGAATTTAAAAAAAAATGCAAGTAAACTAGATAACAAAATCTATAACTGGAAATTATTTTCGAACAAGACGAAATTACAGGACTAAGTGCATTTTTTTAAATAGAATGCATATCAGTACATTTTTTTAAGCCTCTTTCTAGGCTCTCTTCATTCCTATATTAGTATTGAATATCTCCCAACCATTTGCATGTAATGAATTTTGTTGTTGAAATAATGCAATATACAGATGGATATTAATAAAATCACCACAGTCACAATTATGGGTTTTAAGAAAACTTATGTGTATACCAGTTACGAGACATCTAATTAATGTTTTTGAATCATTTTCATTTCCTAAAAATGTACAGGGTGGCTAAAAATAATTTTTTAATTAAGAACATTTTTTTAATACATTTATTTAACGTCGGCTTATTTCCGCTACTGAGGCCTAACACCGACGCCTGTAGACGAGCTAACTCCAACCAGGAATTTTGCCCAACTTCTTCCCTTAAGAAGAGTAGGGATCTTTTACTTGCCTAACATTTAATAAACAAGGGACCGACGGCTTTACATCCCCAACGAAGGATGGTATATCCCCTTACAACCCTCGCCTAAAGTTGTATAGCTTCCGCGCATACACTGATATACAAGCCGCCGGAAGATGTGTGAGGCGAGGATGCGGTCTTCGTTGGAATCCAGCTACTAACCGTAAGAACATTTTAAATTGAATTTTCTCAATTTTTTCAAATGGAACATCCTGTATATTTTTCGACGATGTGATGTAAAAATGAAAAACGAACATTTTTTGTAAGTACTTCCCTATGGCTAATTGTAACCATTTTCGTTTTATAAATAAATAAGTGCCGAATTCAAGAATGAACTTAAAAAAAGGTTCCCTCAAATAATTCATTAGAAAAATTTACAATAGGTATTCGACGTGTTGCTCATTTTGATTGACACACGTCTTTATGCAGTTTTGAAATGAGGCCATTTAGTGGGACCATTTCTTCCAATCCATTGAAATGAGTAAATAGTATTTCTTTACTGTAATGTTTTTTTGTACATTTTTTGCTGTTTTCGTTATTCGACAAGCAATAAAACTTCGGTTTGGTATAAATTGTCGTATACAAGGAGAATTTATCACACTTATCGATCGTTACAATTTGTATTGAATTTAAAATATTTGGAATTTTACAATATGAATTTTAATAAAACGGAACGGACTTTTGTTTTGGGCGAGGCAGACAGAAACTGTTTACTTGCCAATAGAATGTATCACCAATGTTATCCTGAAAGAAGGATCCCTGATGTTAGCAGCTTCCAAAACCTTCTCGATAGATTTCTGGAAACTGGACATGTCGAATATAAAAAAGTGAAAGAATAAAACGTGTAAAAATGAGTTTTCTGTAGTGCTGGTAACGGTTGAGAATCCCCATGTTAGTCAAAGAGAAGTGAGCTCATTAGTAGGAATAAGTAGACGGTCTGTGAGTCGAACCTTAAAAACAAATAAGTTGCAAGAATATCATATTCAAATGCACCAGGAATTATCTGATGACGATTTTCAAAAGCGCCTATAATTTTGTAATTGGGCCAGAGGTGAAATGCAACATGATGTCAATTTCTTCAATACTGTTTTATTCAGTGATGAGGCAATTTTTCATAAAAATGGACTTGTTAATAGGCACAATATCCATTATTATGCTTCGGAAAATCCTCACTTTTTTATGCAAGTTGATAACCAACACAGATGATCTATAAACGTTTGGGGAGGAATTATTGGATAACATGTAATATGGCCACATTTCTTTGATGGTACATTGACTGGAGCTATTTATCTTAATTTTTTTTGGAAAACTATCTGCCACAATTATTGGTAAATCTCCCTGAAAGAATTCGAAATATGATGTGGTTTCAGCAAGATGGTGCTCCACCACATTATTTAAATGCAGTTAGAGACCACTTAAATAATACTTATCCTCATCAATGGATTGGAAGAAATGGACCCACTAAATGGCCTGCTAGATCCCCAGGTCTTACAAAAATGGATTTCTTTTTATGAGGATACGTGAAGGAAATTGTTTATAGAGGCACACCAACAACAGTACAAAATATGAAAGAAAAAATAATAACTGACTTTACATCTATCACACAGGCAGTTTTAGAGACAGTGGGAACCTCATTTCAAAAGCGCATAGAGATGTGTGTCAATCAAAATGGGCAACATGTGTAACATTTATTATAATTTTTTCTACTGAGTTATTTGAAGAACTTTTGAACTTTTTTTAAGTTTATTTTTGAATTTTGTAATTATTGCTCAATAAAACGAAATTGGTTACAATTAGCCCTAAGGAAGTACTTACAAAAACTGTTCGTTTTTCATTTCTACATCACACCCTCGAAAAATATACAGGGTGTTCCATTTGAAAAAAATTGAGAAAATTCAATTTAAAAAGTTCATAATTGAAAAATAAGCACTTATTTATTTATAAAACGAAAATGGTTGCAGTTAGCTGCAGAGAAGTACTTACAAAAAATGTTCGTTTTTCATTTCTACATTACATTGTCGAAAAATACACAAGGTGTTCAATTTGAAAAAATTGAGAAAATTCAATTTAAAATGTTCTTAATTGAAAAATAATTTTTAGCCACCCTGTACATTTTTAGGAAATGAAAATGATTCAAAAACTTTATCTCGTAACTGGTCTATACATAAGTTTTTCTTAAAACCCATATTTGTGACTATGGTGATTTTTTTAATATCCAACTGCAGATTGCATTATTTCAACAAAAAAATTCATTATATCCAATTGCAATTGCCTCCCACCCTCCCTAACTCACGACCAACGCACTTTATTTTGACCAATTTCAAATGTTCTATTGTTGCACCCAAACAATAATATAAAAAAGTTTATGCCGTATGTGTTTTGTTTTCTATACCCATAGGTTGACTAGACTCGTGGTGTAGTAGCCGGCGGGGAAGTGGGGAACGCACTCTCCACTTCCCCCGGGAAATTAATTGAATCGAGTAATCAAGACGGTGCTTTGTTGTATGCAAACAGACAACAGGTTTGTCCCTTTTCTTTTGTAGAGTGTCGGATTTGCAAAAGCCGCAGTAGGAAGAGATTGGAGTTTAATATTTAAGAACCATATTATGTACCTACTTACTTCAAATTAAATTGTTTTTTCTTTCTCTATGCCTATGTGTTTCTATTTCATATCTTTTTAACACATACAAACAGGGTATATTATTAAATTGCAAGTACTACATGGATATCAAACTAAAGTTTTATCAATTTTTTTATTTAGAATGAATTTTCTGGAAGATAGGTAAAATCACATAAAAATTTTCCCCTCCTATATCCTGTATCCGCCCTCCTAACAAGTAGTGTTTCTCAAGGACACACGTACACTATTTTTGTTTGAATTAATAGGAATTGAAATTGAAATTTTCGAATAGTCGAATTTAACATTCTACCAGTCGAATATTCAGAAAGAGGAAGGGAAATTTCCTGTTAATAAAGTAACACTTACAAAGAAAAACACATTCGACATTCTATTTCCTAATGAGCAAAATTTTCAATAATTATTACAGTACAGATTAACGCTTTCTGACGTAAAAATACTCATGTACATCACAATAAAATGAATAGGTACTATCAACGCCATAAATTTTTTGTCACTCTGAGTAACAGCCCACAAAGCAAATGTTAGAATCTTACCTATTAGCTTTCTGGAGATAGTAAAAAATTAATTAACGAATCGTTTAAATAAAGAAATTTTAAACTTATTTTGAAAATGAAATTCCATCTCCAGGCTTGTAGGGTTGCGAAAACATAATGAATAAGTAAACTGGATTGAATCATCTTATGTTGAAATTCATACATGTATTCATTTTTGAGTAACTCGCTATGAGTATATGTTTAAGTAACATGTAATTAAAAGGCCACTACTCATCCACTTTGAAATTAATATAAAGAAAATCATAAAATAATAATATCCACGTCCATTTTTACTCTTATTCGGTATATTTTTAAACCATGAATAATTTTCGATATAACAGAAATATCCGTATTATTAATTTAAACAAAATCAGTGTGACTGGACTTTTATGGATCCTTAACTGAATAGTCCTTTGCTGAATACGAAATGTGTGGTGCGACCCGTGTCCATTGGTGTCCGGCAATATCCAAAGCTATCCATTATTCAGCAGCGATGTGAGACGGCCAAGAAGCCATCCTGGTCGTCGACAGCATGTCATCCTCCCTTTCACCACCCTCTCAGGGACGAACAAATGTATCCCTCGTCCACGCTGACCCTGAGGGCTTAATCCTGAACTTGCCAGCTCCGTGTTGGAAACAATGGTGTTTCGTAAAAAATTACGTTCGAGGGAGAAAATTCACTTCCTCTCTAACAAATGGGATGTTCTACTAAAACACATTTAGAACCATTTTGCTTTTTCATCACATTCAGTTGATATAATGTTTATTTAAGTAAAAATACTATCTTCAGAATGTTATACAGAATGAATTGCATTAAATGTTGATTTTTGAATGAGCCCAGGAATGTAAAAATATGCAATACGTTATTATAAACACTGGGAAATACAATGAATTAAATTATTATCAGCGAGAGGGTGGCTCAGTGGCATTTAGATTTCCCTCTGAGCGTACCTAACGAAGTGTGTTAGAGCTCCACCTAAAACTAAGTAACTATCAATAATTGTAATCTAGCTCCAGGAAGTGGTCCACATACCGGTGTAAACTGTAACCCTCCAGCTCTTTAACTCAATAAATCTAGACCTCCTGGAGGGTCATTCAGATGACCTGGAAGGCAGTTAAAAAACAAACAAACAGGAAGTAATTTGATACTTGTTATTCCTAAAATGAATTTGTGTGAGTGAAAACCACACACTCAAGGTCAATGAACAGACGCACATAATATACGAAAACTTTGGGAATAGAACAAATATGCATGCAAATGTATGGTGAATACTGTGAAAATGTGTATTGCAATAATTTAGGTACATTTTAAGGAAAACAAAAATAATAATAATAAATAGTACGGAAAAACTTCAAGTGAGAGGTTACGCATTGAAACATGGAGACTTGCTTTGCCTTGTTTAAAATGTTTTGACGGTTAATACAGATACTTAGATAAATCCCTAAAGATTTTTATAATTCAGGAAAAAAGGTCTATTACAACTTTTCATAAAATCCAATGGTTGTTAAAATATAGCGACCTGTAAATTGCAAAAATATAGATTCCTCCAAATGCTTGTCGGTGAATAATTAGTAGAATATCACATTTAGCGAAAAAATGGCAAAAAAACGAAATAAATGCTTATAAAATGACAATCAATTTGCTTTCACATTTATTTCTCTATGGTTAGTAATTTCCTGGAAATGGTATCTTCAAGATGACGTCCGAATATTTTGATGGTGAAGAGCAAAGTTAAGATGGCAAAGGAGGTAAACTAATGACACTTATCGTGACATAGCATCGAAAGGCTATTCGCTATTCGCTGTCGGCTTCCTCGTGTATATTGCTAAGAGATTGCTAATATCAGTGACCATGTTTGTGGATTTCGATTTTTAAACCAACAACTCCCAGCTTTAGAATAATGTTTTGTCTGAACTCCTCAGACAAAAAGAAGCTATATCGATATTGATTTCCGTTATTAACAAGGAACTGCGTCAACCGTTTGGCAAAGGTTCTAAAAATGTGCTATAATTCTTTTTGAAGGAGCATGTGACTAGTTTACTAGTAGAACAGTAAGACATGTGAAGAAAAAGAAGAGATATTGATGAAAATGCACCAATTTTACACACAAAGACCCGTAAGGGTAACTTAAATTTACATAAACTAGATCAAACATAGGCTTGCCTATAGAGCAAACAAATGCAATACCAGATCACTGGTATTAACACCCATAGGTGAGCGGGACACCCCTAGAAAGTCGCTTAAAAATAGGCGTGACCACGAAGTCGCTGAATACAAATCTAATACTATTTTTGCAAAAAAATGGGGCATCTATATATGAAATCGTATTTTTGTGAAAAGGGAAAGAAAAATTCATACTTTTTCACATTCATCTCGCGATATCTCCGAAAGTTTTGATTATTTCGTTTTGAAATTTTAAGCATTTACTTCTCAAAGTATAAGATTAAAAATAAGACTTGTCCGAAATTCCTGCGACATTTATTTATTTTGTGAAGAATTTTCAAAGTTGCAAATTTTTACAAACCATCGCAAAACTTGAGTGAGGAAGTTTCGAATTATCCAACATTAAAATATAATACATCATGATGTTTTGTGGAAAGTTTCAGTATTTCATATTTAAATTAAAAAAAAGATATGCGCATTCAAAGTTCAGGGCGCTTGCTTGGACATTGCTCCAACATTTTGAGAATGAACTTCAACTGTGGTTTTTTACAAGCAAAATTACCGTGCGTACTGATTTGAGAAGGTATATTCCTATACAAGTAATGTCAAAAAATTTAGGTAATAGTGTGTGCTTATCTTTGTTAGCTGCGCATGCTTTGACCGGTTGTGACACAACTTCAGCATTATTTTATATTGGCAAAAAGACTGTTTATGCGGCTATAAAAAGCATGTCTAATGAAGACTTATTAGATTTAGCTCGAATAAATGATTTACCGAACGATACTATCCTAGAAATCGTTAGTCTTTTTGTAGCGAATTTATACGATCCTAAAAACAATCAAAATCAAAAGCAATGCGTACTGATGTTAACTCTTTGCGTTATAATTTAGCAATCGAAAAAAATCAAAATATCGTTAAACTTCCCCCATCTAAACCAGCTATGTTGTAACACGTGTTGCGAGCTCTTTGGCAAGTAAATGAATGGGAACAAGCTACCGAATCAATAATTGTTTCCGAAGATGTGACAAAGTTTGTATGGTCGATAGAAGGCGAAAAATTAAATTTTGATTACTATGAAGGACTCACTGCAACAGAAATTTTACAAAAATATTTCTGTACTTGCAATGGGAAAAATGCTTGCTCAAATGTGATTTGTCCTTGCATTGTATCTCATTTTAAATGCTGTGGTGTTTGTAGCTGTAAGGACTGTTGTAGTAATATTGATGAAATAAATAAATAATTTTGGAAATAAATAGCTTTCATTTAGATAAAATTCAATATTTATGCACTCGATACATTTTATAAACATATAAAAAATAATTTATACATATCTATGTGATTTACAATGTAAAATAGTCAAAGCCAATCCCCGCCGAAGCAATCAGTTCATAATTTGTTCATTAGTTGGCAACACATTTTCAGGTAATTCCGACGGTTGTTCGAACACAGGGCAGCTCACGGGACAACTTGTTTTCACTTCTGACGGTCCTGGTGATAAGATTTTAACTGGTTTTTCCATGTTCGACCACGTAAAATGTAAATAACCAAAACTACAAACAGCACGTATTAACAACGCGAATCCACTGATATTTGGCGTAAACTGTAACAAAGCGATGGACGCACGGCGCAAACTCGCACAGACAAGTCTAAATACATAAATAAACAACGCATGCGCAAACACGCTTGTTGCTTGGTCAGTTGGTCACCTAGGTAGATCATTTGAATTTGGTGTAGCATTTAATTATGTGAAATACACATTTTTTGCTAAGTTTAACGACGTTGGGGAGGCTTAAAAATTATCAGAATTCAAAAATTATTTTACCAAGTTAATAAGTAATGTATCAAGTTACTTTTGGGTGATATTAGATCAAATTACTGTAACTTTTGTTCATGAAAAAAAAAATATTATACGCAATTAAAAATGAGTCATTCAAAAAATTAAGAGCGTTGGGGAGGCGGAAAAAAATTTAGAAATGAAAAAGAAAAAAATTAAAATACTAACAAATATCGCAGGCAACTTTTGCGCGCTATTAGATTTACAATTTCAAACTTGCACTCCACCATAATGTCTAGCTAAAATCCATAACTATGTGACAACTCTTGTCAGAAAGTCGTATGTTTATTAAAAGATTGATATGCTAACCGTCATTGCCTTAATCGTTACATTAAAATTCGACTATGTAACACAATGATATTGTCATTTTTTTACTTCCGTGATCTTGTGTATTGCCCGTGTTTAGATATTCATGCCTCCATGCGAATACAGAAAGTACAAAATTCATGTGTACGTCTCGTTTTTGAGCAGCAATGTAATGTAACTCCATTTATTAGTAAAAATCAAAGGAGTTAAAATGTTAAATCATAGAAATATTCATATATCCCGTTTTATCCACAAAGTTCTATTAACTTCTTGTCCAAATCATTTGTCAAGTAAATAACTCCGAAGAACTTTCATAATAAAAACCTGAAACATACCAATCAGCTTACCATACCACAACATTTCAAAGTCTTACTTCAGCGATCTTTCTGTTATAAAACGGTAGCAACTTACAATTCTATATCAGAAGAACTTAAGTCACTATCTTTGCTCTTTTAAAAGTAATGCAAAAAAGTTGTATCTAAGCAAACGATAATCCAGAATAATTGTTATTCTAATTCATATTACCAGTCATTTTATATTTCTTTTTGTTTATCACGGAATAAGGATATTTTTGTTTTGTTTCTGCTCTGTCGTCTGCCATTGGCTAATATTTACTGTACGAATTGTCTTGGTTGTGTGGTAGAGCAGCTGGACTGAACTCTACCATATATAAAATTGCAAAAATATGAAGAGATTATTTTTGTTCAAAAAATGAATTTGCAATCCAAAATTTGCAAAAAAAATTCCAATAATTTCAGGGGAAAGCGTTAACGTCATAATTCAAATCTACGGTACTGATTATACTCATGATTAACTTTCTTCAGATTAAGTACAATTCTACTTATGTATTGTACATACAAAGTTTCATTCCAATATCTACATTAGTACAAAAGATATTTAAGAAAACAATTTAAATTTCTAACACCTTCGTCGTCCAGCTTGTAAACGTATTCTCTAATATAATGACAAATAATTTTATAGCACTTTTTTTAATTTGGACGAGCAATGCGTTCATCCGCTTATGACATTTCATTATGATACACTCTGTATATTACACTAATTTTGTCTATAGGCAGTTTTTAATCAGCTTGTCAGCCATAAATCGTTTCATATTTCAGTTCCCAAAAGTTGACTTAAATATATTGCGTATTTGCGTGAAATAAAAATACACATTTACTTTGTAAGTGCGACATTTAAATAATTAATAACCGTCTGTAAAAGTATAGTCATGTTTTTAAAAGTTTAATTTTATTCGTAAACACAATTTTAAATCGTTTACATTAAAAGAGCAAATTCTGTCGTGAACCTCGAAATACTTTGTAAGCGTTGGTAGTTTTAGATGGAAACAGGAAAGACAGTAAGTTTTTCCAACGATTAGGAACATAAGACGTCTGATAGTTGCAGCAAAGACATCCAAGTTCGCAACCTAGCTGGGTAGTTGGTATCGGCCGGACTCGCCTCGGTCGCTCGGACCGCGGTCAGCTGTCAGCCATCACTCACACTCGCTAGGCCACTACATGCTTTTGTACTTAGCCCCGCGCTAGCCCTAATTGTGTCGGAAAGCCGCCGTTGCACCCCGTTCTCTTCAGAGCGGCACATGCTTGAGGGAATTGTTAGTCCTATTCGTTTTTGAAAGTTTTTTTTCTTTTACTTATAGAGCAAATAATAAAATAGAATTTTTAGAAGCAAAAATACTGTTTATAAAAATAAAATAATTAAATTGTTTGATTACCAAGCAAGTAAAACTGAATAATCAAAAATAATACTACCGTAGAGTACCCAGTGGCGGGCATAAGATGCAAGGAGTAGGGTTTTCTGCTGAAAAGAAAATATATATATATATATATATATATATATTGTTATTATACATGATTTGCAGGAAACAACTACTCAGCGGGCAAACACCCCGACCTGCATTGAATTACACCTTACAAATCATGAAAAATTGGTAGCCAATGTCATTTGTCTACTCCCTGACCAGACATAGACCGGTTTCTAACTTATTAGTTCTCCTCAGTATGCCATAGGTCATGGAGCAGACAAATGACAGTGGCCAACCTGCTAGTCTTATACAGACTAATGTAAATGGTGTAGTGGTGAGAGGTAAGTGAATCCTCTCATGTGGTCTAATGCTACTATACACCAGATATCATAGATGTCTCCATGGTGCATAGCGACTTGCCATTTTGCAAGTACCGAGAGCGGCGACCTTCAGCCCTTGGTGGACTTAACCTATATACTGTTATTATACATGATTTGCAGGAAACAACTACTCAGCGGGCAAATACCCCGACCTGCATTGAATTGCACCTTACAAATCATGAAAAATTGGTAGTCAATGTCATTTGTCTACTCCCTGACCAGACATAGACCGGTTTCGAACTTATTAGTTCTCCTCAGTATGCCATAGGTCATGGAGCAGACAAATGACAGTGGCCAACCTGCTAGTCTTATACAGACTAATGTAAATGGTGCAGTGGTGAGAGGTAAGTGAATCCTCTCATGTGGTCTAATGCTACACCAGACATCATAGATGTCTCCATGGTGCATAGCGACTTGCCATTTTGCAAGTACCGAGAGCGGCGACCTTCAGCCCTTGGTGGACTTAACCTATATACTGTTATTATACATGATTTGCAGGAAACAACTACTCAGCGGGCAAATACCCCGACCTGCATTGAATTACACCTTACAAATCATGAAAAATTGGTAGCCAATATATATATATATATATATATATATATATATATATATATATATTGTATTTTTTTTGGAAATATTAATATTCTTTCTTTTATTGTTCCCGCTTAATTTATAAATCTGAAATTAAAACAAAATGATGTCTTTCAACATACGATAATATCTATACAAGTGCTTCCTTCCTTTAATTGATGATGAAATTTAATTAGAAATAAATTTCCTACCTTGTTAATCCGAAATAATCCTTAATTTTCTTAAATAATAATATTCAGACTAGCTCAGTAGCAGGTTCCGGGGCTTGATCCATGTGTAAAAAATTATATTAAAATAAAATTCTAGCAATATCAGTGTTTCCGTTTATTCCTTTCCGAAATTATCGACAGAAATTTAAATTTTGACTGTTATAGTTTTTAAATATCATTGCTTAATTTATTTTCTCACAACCTTATTGTTCGAATGATTTACGCTAAATTTTTTTTCTTCTCAATTACAAAATTCTTTGCTCCCCAACTAGCAATCTGATGTTTTGTAGAAGCTGAAAGAATGTTTACGGAACATTTTTTATAAAACAAGATTGTTGATATAAACATTTCTAAAACGTTTATACAACGCTTATAGACGCAAAATGTTTATGAAACAATGTAGTTCTTTAATTTATTTTATTATAGGTGTTATAAATAATTGTGTAAACGTTTACATACAATTTTTAAAAATGGTAGACGATAATTATAAAGTAGTTTTATAGCAAACAGTTATAAAATTTAAACCTGTTTTTGTAATATATCAATTAGAAAATTTTATAAGCATTGGGTTATTATCATCACTGCTACTTTTTTGTTATGTGCAGCAACAACAACAGAGGTTATTTATTTTTTAAGTGTTTTTGCAGACAATAATAATTCTCAAAATAGTTTTAAAATATTACAAAGGTAGCTAGATCTTATGTGACTATATATGGCGACGTAACTAACAACATATTTAGTGAAACATGAGATGAAAGTTAACTGATTAAGACTTCGTTTCGCCAACAGCAAAGCGATTTTGGAATGCGAAGAAAATTTTTCTGTGAAATATATGGTATATATACAATGAAATTTTTAAGCGCCTTAAAAATAACGAATATTTATCAAAATTAAAAAAAAATAAAGTGAAAATAAATTTTTCGTATTTTATCTTTTTGTGGTGTTACACCAATTGTGTTTCGCAGACGTATTTCACAATAATAGATTATTGCTAAAATGCTTGTATCACAATAATTTTTATTTTTAAACTATTTTTATTTTCCAAAATGGCCGCTATAAAAATAGTTCAAACGTAATAACATTATGGCGTCCATCTTATAAAGCATATTTATAATTATAAAAACACTTATAGAACAATGATATTTTTCGAAGAACTGTTATTTATCAATAAACTGACAGTCTCCGAGGCAGTGCTTATGGAAGTTTAAAAAAATATAATTGCTCCGAAAGAACATCTTATAAAACATATATGCAGCAACATGTTTTACAAAAACTCTATCTGCAATACTTACAGAGCAATACATTCTGAAGCGCTTCTTAGTCGAGCTAAATAAACGGCAAATTTGTATCTCGGGGATGCGTGCTTCCTTTATATAACAATTGTTTAGCAGTTACAGCAGAATACAATATGTTCCCTGAAATAATATGTGTTATGAAGAATCCTAATAAAATTGTTTTATTATTGCTTAGCTAAACTTTTACAGAATAGTTTTATAGGCATTCGTCAATTGGCCAATAAGTGCTAGGGGTCATTATTATAAATCAATTTTGTTCCGTGAGCAAAAACATCTTATAATAATTGCTGTATAAACGTTTATAAAACAGCGAAAAACAAATTCTACAAAATGCTTTATGATTTAGCTGTAAGAACATTCTTAGCACTTATTTGTATGATAATTTAGTTGTGAAGACTAAATAATCACCTTGACAGTTTTAATAAAACAAAATAGCTTTTGCAGAACTGTAATTCAATAGTAATAAAATAAAATTATCCTATTATTTTAAACCTATCGAGCAACTTTGTTATTTGGGCTTTTTCTTTTTATAGTATCTTCGACTATCCAGTCTAAAATTTCAGTCCATGTTTCTTCAAATGCCTTCCTCTTATTATTGTTATCTCCTTATGTCTTCCTTTTAAGTTCTATATGTCTTCAAGTTTCTTATAATATGATATTATGATATATGACAAATTTTCATTTTATCAATGTCTAAATATCCAATCTCTTTACAAAATTAATTAATTCTCGCTTGTCAAAATTCTCAAAAATAATTTTTTTTCAAAATTAATTACTTCTCTTCTCTTTTTTCCGCCGCTTAACGACCCCCTTCATTTTTTAAATATGTTTATCACTCTGATCTCCAAAATCCATTTATTTCTATCTTTAATTTCAAAAAAGAAACACAAAACAAGAACAAGTAGATTTCCACCTTAATACAACATTAGAGCTACCCGTTTGAAATAACACTTATTAAACAAAATTATAAACTAAATTAACCTATTCAATAAACTTTTTAAAAATCAATTTAAATTATGCTGTCTGAACGAGAAATTTCAAAATTAAAAATATTAAAACTATTAGTAACACTATGTTCGGATATAGATAAAAACTTTCTATAATTTTGAATTTATATGAAGGAAACAAACAAATTTACAAATTCTTGTTCTCGAAGAGATTCAACAAAATAAACGGTCCTTCGAAATAAAATGAAAATACGAGTGCACCCATTTGCGAATACATAGCAATACATATATATCTAAAACATTTCGTATCGTAATTATTGATTCCGGATTAATTTTAAACAAAATTACCCATTTGGGGACGCTGCCTATAAGTGGGATACTCCAACTGTGTCGTTCCGTATTGTGATTTTATTCCGGATTAATTTTGTCGCGAAATTGTTTATTTGGGGATGCTGCATTTAAGTGGGACACTCCAATTGAGACAGAATATTTACTTAATAACACAATATTCAATAACCAAATTTATAACTTTAAGTTCTAAAATCTGCCATTTCCGTAATATTCAAAGTTAATTTACGTTTGATAAAAATTTTAAAATTTGTATAACCGTCTGCTGCAGTTGACCCCTCGGATTTTGATGACTTGAGTGGTCATAAGTTAATGAAGTTAAGATATGAAATTCCGGGATGCTATATCAGTTAGAGAGAAATTGGCTGAAACTTTGAGATTTTTAGCAAGTGGCGATTCCTGCCCAAGTAATTTATTCAAAATATCAAACTCGACCATTTCGTTGTTCAGTCTTTCATTAAAAAAGTATCTGAAACCGCCATTAATTTGTTAAAGGATTACATAAAATTAGGTATTGAATTATTTCAGCATTTATTTAATTTAATTATTATTTAATTTTACACTTATAGATTTAACAAAATTGTGTCATTATCAGTTTTCACATAATTTTCCAAGCCATTATGTGATGAAGTATCTGTCATTAACTGATTATGTAAATGGTCCAAACACTCTTGGCCATATGTTGAATTCTGACTTGATAAAGATGTCGAAGCTGGATAATTGTCATGCAGAGGCATTTGTTGGCTGAGCAGCCCCATTTCAATTTCAAATAGTACGTTATTGATGTAATGTTTAGCAGTCGCTTGAGCAACTTTATTCTGCAAATTTCTAATTTAGAAAGCAATGTGTTCTTCATATGTGTCAAATTCGCCTTTTATCTTTATATTACCATTACATTGCTTTTTCGCCTGCTTCATCGGATTAATGTCATGCATGGCAGATGCCTTTTTAAGCGTTTCATCTGCATTGACCTGTTCTGCGTTCTCTTACCAAGCACAGAAGAGGAATAATTGTATCATGCAGAGGAGTTCAACAAAAAATGGAATTTTTTCCACTATATTGAAAGCATGAATGACAAACATGGCATGTTGTAAGCACTAATTCACGGTGGGAGTGATTACTTCAATTATAAAGGATATTTCAGTATTGTTTTGTTTGCAGTTGTAGATGCGAATTATTGTTTCATGCATGTAACTTTGGATGTCAAGGACGTTTATCTGATGGTGATGTATTTGAACATTCAGCCCTGAAATACTTGTTAAAAACATCCACCCTAAATATACCTAAACCCTGTTATTTGCCTTGAAGACATTATCCTACTCTTTTGGTGTTTGTCGCTGATGACCTTTACTTTTGCAACCTTCGATTATGAAACCGTATCCAGGTCAACATGACAAAGGTATTACACAGAGAATCTTCAACTACTGTCTGAGCAGAGCACGAAGAATAGTGGAGAACGTGTTTGGCATTCTATTTGTTATAATCAGAGTATTGCGGAAACCAATGCTGCTTGTGCTGAAAAAGCAGAGCAAATCATTTTGGCCTGTGTATATCTCCGCAACTTTTTACGAAGAAGTGAAGCATCAACTGCCATGTATACTCCAACAGGAACGTTCGACATTGAGAATAGTACTTATGAACTGATACCTGGACAATGAAGAGTCGATGGACTGTCTATATACAGGTACTTTACTCAAGCTACAGCGAATACCTAAAAACCGTCTAAACTAACTTAAGAAATACGGAACTTGTATGTACTTTTCAAGGAATCGGAGAGCAGTGCCTTTGCAAAATAATATCGAGAATAAATGATAACGGATAAAAATGTGACTCACAATGACAATTTCACAGGTTTTAAGAATGCTCTATATACTTAGGTAAAATTTTGTTTTGTATGGATATGTACCTATGCATTATTTCAATCAATATATAATTTATTACTACCTGTTAAATTTTTATAACATAATTAGCTTAGATTCTTCCAACGACTCATTAGGTACACCTGCTTCATGGGAATAGGGTGGTGTAGTTTTATCTTTCATAAAAAATACAAGTTTGAAAGCGTACCATTTGGACTTAATTTTATCTGATCTGCTTTTCTGATTCATGCATTAAGCACCTCATTTTTTCTCACCTCGATTTTGCTACTACGCATTTCTCTAGCGATGTCCATCCATACTTTTTGTCCCATCTTTATATTCACGGTATATTGGGTCCCAAAGTGTCGGCTTCTCACGGAATAATTCAATTAGCTTACATATAATAATAATAATAATAATAAAAATAAACGTCTTTATTTTGAGGGCGAAGTTTGTCTATACGATATTCTTCCACTTAACCCTCTCTTCGATCGACTCTTATCCATATTTCATGCTTTTTGTATTAGTGGCGGGTCATAAGATGCAAGAAAGTAGACTTTTCTGCTGAAAAAAAAATTATGTAAGTCATTTCGATTTGTAATTTGATTCCGGATTAATGTTAAGCAAAATTACTCATTTGGGGACGCTGCTTTTAAGTGGGATATTCCAACTGAGACGTTCCGTATTATCATTTTGTCGCGAAATTGCTCATTTGGGGACGCTGCGTTTAAGTTGGACACTCGGTTTTCGTTATACTTTCTAAATTTGGTGGTCGGGGCGACATTACGTCCCCGTGCAGCGACATTTACTACACTTTCTAAAATTAGACTCCTTGATGACTTTCCAAGATTTTGGCATAAAATACACTCCGTAGAGCAAAAATGTGAATTTATATATGAAGGCCTCTTCCAACGGCATTTTTACGTGAAGCACGCTTTTCATGCGAAGTCAGATTTTGTTACAGTTTATTTTCATCGAGGGTTCTGGCGTGTTCTTTAACATTGTCTCTCACACAATCTCGTCTAGTCCATTATTACCACTCAGTAACACATGGAAAATGCTACTAAACATCCATGTTTTAGCCAGGATTCGAACCCGGAACTCCATGGTTGCAAGCCTAACACGTAAACATTGAGCCACTCAGCCGGTAATTAAATGAATACTTGGTAAATAAAACAAATTGATAGAAAACAATAAGTGCAAGTTTATTTTAATGAAATAAATATAAATACATAAATAAAAGAAACATAACACTTACAATTTCACCGTCTGGGAGTCATCCCCAGAAGGGAAATGAGGCCACGCACCATACACCAAATAGACTTTCTTCATTAGGTTCCGAAAGTCGTTACCTTACTCTTACACTTACCGATTTTCCCAATCCATCATTTCCAGTGGCCTACTAAATCACTTAGGTGAACGTACTGGCCGAGTTAACAATTTCTTTGTACTTAGTATATTTTAAAACAATACTTTATACTGTAAAAATTAATTTCTGTGCAAGAATAGGGTAACATACTAGATGGTTCAAATAAATAAATTACAATTACTGGATGACAAAATTCAGATAAATCGGGGAAGTACTTCGTACTCTAAAGTTAATAATAATTTCGATTTTTCAATTTTCATCTATGATGTGGAAATAAATGTTTAGGTTATAATTTTCAATATTCAAAATAATGAAATAACAGCCGCAAACTCTGAATTTGACTATTTGACTGAGATAAGCACACTTGCATCTTACTCAAGAGTTCTGGGTTAGATTCCCGGCCATGGCACTGGGACATTTTCAAAAGAAGAAATTAATCTTGATTTACTCTAATATTGAACTATATTGTATGGCAGTGTTACACATTGTTTATAACTTACAATTTCTAAATTATCAGCATAAAAAAATATGTTAGTTTAACAACAATTTGATGTCGTTAACCAATATCAGAAACATAGGAAGGCCTAAATTAGATCCTTGAGTAACACCACTTGTTGCATAATATATATCTGAATTGAAAACTTCATGTTCTACATAGTTTTCCTATCTGTTAATGAAGAATAAAATAGTTGGATCGGGTTGTCACATATCCCAAATGGCTCAAGTTTTTCCAAGAAAATACCTTGATGTACTTGATCGAAACCCCGGTAATATTTTTAAAAACCATGCTAGCTAGAGCTTGTTTGATTGTAAACATGGCTATATTTAAAAAAATGGTAAAATACTTTCATTTGGAATTAACGCTATAGGTCTTAATGAAACATATTACCTAACTTGAGGAATACTGCATATTTTTTTATGTTTTTAGCAGCAGCAGTTTGGAAATACACATTTGCCTACAATTAGAATGAATATCTTACAGAACGGTTCGTCGAAGCAACTAATACAATCTTTAATTAAAAATGCTGAGGTGTGATCTGCATCCATAGTGAAATTAGATTTTATTTTCTTAATTACTTTCCTAGTACCGAAGATACTGATAGTAAAACTGTGCAAAAACTTTATACCAACAGAAGTATGGTCAGTATAAAGGTTGCTAATTACAGAATGGTCATTTAAAACTTTGGGGTATTTTTAATGTTACTCTTGGCAGATGTCTAGAATTATTATACTCACGACGAATGCTGTATTTTTCTGTTTCTTACCTTATCTCTATATTCAAGAATATTATGTATTTTATGCACCAAGGTAGAAAGTTAGAAGTTCCAGATGTTGTTTTTGGTATGTGCATGGACATATATTGTCAACGTTCTCCACATGGTACAGGTCGCTCTAGTCGATCTCAGATATAGCATGGTCTAACTCGTGCAGATTGACCTTTCGAAAATTGAATCGGGGACAGCTTATATTGTTTTCGAAAGAATAATAATTTTGAGATGAGTATGCTAGATTGACAAGCAATCCCGGCTGGTGAACATTTTCATCAACTAAAGTAAAATTATCTCTTATCACAGAATAATCCAAATTTTCTGACGTCATAATTAGATTTAAGACTCTATTATTACCGTTCCTTACGTGAATACGTTGAACTATATTACAAAGTCTAGCCGATAGCCGTGGCAAACGTGATTAATCGAACGGGTATCGCGCTACCGGGTTCGAGCCCCGGCTCCTGCACTGGCACTGTCGGAGGATATGGTTGTATGTCCGCGTTTAACCCCTTCCGCATAAGCCTCTGGCTTCTTGAATTGGGGGTTGTCTAATTTATCTGATGTTTATTTATTTAAAAGACTTAGAAAACTATCAAGTAGTTGTGCATAACATAGAAGACTTCTTAGTTCGATAAAATATTTGAAGTTCAGGTATACTAAAGTCTATGGCAATTATGGCCATTTTTCCTATGGATTGTATTGATCAAGAAAGTCAAAAATGACTTCATAATTTAAAAATGGCTGAGATGAAGGAATTTGAATCTTATTACATTACTATTGCAATATATTTTTAGGGCAATGAAGTCTAATAGGAAGTTCTTTTGATCTATATATACGTTGCATCTGCAGCAGTTGAAACTCCTCCGCCCTTAGTTTTGTTATGTTTCCTATCATATCTTTACAAATTATATCTAACACCGAAATATTCTTTAATATTTATAAACCAGTTTCAGTAAGTAAAATAACACATCACATATGGGGAAGATTTCATAAACCACGAATATCACACGTACAATTTGTTCTTCAAGATGGCATAAAGGCTTTACAAACAAAACCCGACCGATGAATGATAGAAATGTTGACAGATCAGTGATTATGTTCAAAAAAGAACATATTGAAGTTTATTTAAAACATTATTCAAACGAGCCCAACAATTTTACAATTTCAATTAAAATAATCAGATACTTTAATCCAAGTTTCATGAATCATGTTCAGTACGTGTCTAGTCTGGGTTTCAAGCTTCAAGATGGCATATGATTAATAACTCAATAAAATATGAACATTCCTAAAGATGAATTTTTTGTGAAAAAATTCCCTTTTGTTCTTTCTCAAGTGCACTACAATGTAATTAAGGGGCACTATTAATATTGGTGATTTCTTCGTGTAAATTTTAGATCTCATTAATGAAATGTATTAAGGCATTTTGTTCTGCAAGATTTTGGGGTTGATTTTGGAAGAGGAAACATTTACCGAAGTTAATTCGAGCAAATACTTTATATACAGTCTTATCATATTTTGCTGGACGGTGACATTTTCTATAATGTCAAGTTTTTCTAGTTTCTTGGATTTTTTAATTGTTGATGAAATTTTTACGTTTAAAGTAGAATGCAGATTTTCACGGCCGTTATCTAATGAAGTAGTTTCTTCCGGGTCTTGCCGTGGTCGTCGAACTTGACTTGATATTTCGCTGATCATCCTGTTAGCTTCTTCAGAAGGATTTTAAAAACTGAATTTGTTGTGTACACTCCTCATTATATATCTAGGCGCCGCTTCGCTTCGCTGGTCATTCGTCGTGCTTGGTTCGCTTCGTTGCTCATTCGTCGTGTTTGGTTGACCGTGACTTACTACGGTGCTGGTACTTGGCAATACCAATCTCCACGCGTTACTAAGTCGATAGCCATCCTCTCTGTCAAAGTTGTTCACGTTTTTCCAGTGATTCCCTAATGATTCGCGGATAATTGCGTGTATTCCTGTCTAATATATTGACGTCCTCGTAGTCGATTTTATAGTTCTCGTTATGGACATGCTCTGCTATCGCCGACCTATCCGTGTTTCCATATCTGGTATTCCTCTGATGTTCTTTGATTCTGCACTGGATACTCCGTGCAGTTTGTCCGATGTAGCTCTTACCACATGTGCACTTTCACTGGCAAACACCTTTTGATAACAGTTTGAGGACAGAGTCTTTGATTGAGGGAAGCATCTGCTGTATTTTCTTCGCCGTTCGAAACAATACACCTACTTTTTTTTTTGAATAAAATCTTCAACCTATCTGTGACTCCGCGACGTAGGGTAGGCATGCTGTTCTCCTCTGGTTATTTACTATTCGTTGTATATTGCTCTGGCTGTATCTATTCTTCTCTAAAGCTTGTTGGGCATTCTGTAGTTCGGGTTTGTTATCGTCGTCGCATATTGTGTTGGCTCTGTGGAACAAGGTTCTGATTAACGCTCTCTTCTGTTGTGGATGGTGGTTAAATGTCGCATGTAGGTAACGATCGGTGTGTTTTCTTTCTGTAGACGCCTGGGCCAGCTTGCCATTGTGTGACCTATTCACTAATACATCTAAGAAAGGTACAGCTCCATCTTGCTTGGTCTCCATTATAAATTTGATACTTGGATGCTGTCCATTCAAACGGTCGAAGAAAACAGATAAAGATAATTCTCCATGTGGCCATATGATAAACGTATCGTCTACGTAGCGTAGCCAGCACTTTGATTTATCCTCACTGCAGCGTATAGCTTCCTCTTCAAAAGCTTCCACGAATAGATTGGCTATCACAGGTGAAAGTGGTGATCCCATAGCTGCTCCTTACTTCTGTTCATAGAAGTCTCCATTCCTCAGAAAATATGTTGTAGAAAGGCATAATCGGGCCAGATCGGGCAAGCCTTCTCTTAATTCTTTAGGTACAAGTTGTTGGCGTTACTCGTTATTTCCAAGTTTTCCAAAATTTCTACGAAGTGTCCGGAGTTCTTTACGTGGCTACTAGTCTTATCTATATAGGGTTGTAGTGTGTCTGCGACGTATCTGATGCTACGTCAAATTTTAAAACTCAATCTGACGTAACTAGTTGGTCGTTGTCTGTTGACATAACGGTATTTGCCGGCCGACTAACAGTGGAGATGGTCGGGGTTCTAAATTACTATGATGTATCAGGGCGCCAAGTAAATTTTTTTTCACTCCAAATACCAGCTCAAGTACAATGTAACCTTAAATTTACTAAATAAATTACTTAGCGAGACGATAATGAAAAATTCAAATTCAGTTTTATCTTTTAATAACAATAAACGAAGTAACTTTATAACATTCAACAGTACAATAACGTAGAGTATGGTAGACAAATTCACACAAAAAAAAAATATATCTAACCCCCAACAAATATCCTAGATGTTTTAATTAATTAATAGAATATTTTCATAGTATGTTTAGCAAAATTTAAAATATATACCTATATATAGGTATATAATATAATGTGGTGAAATTTTTTTAAGCAAAATATACAATATATTAAAAAAAAAATCAATATATGTATGACATAAGAAGGATACAAACTGCAGGCAGCAGGGCTTCAGTTTCGGCTCAATTTTCAGGAATGGGCAACTTCCAGCCTATCAATTAACCCAAAAAAATGGATGGCTCTCCACAAAAAAGAAATTCCAGTCCAGTAAGGAGAAGTAACATAAGTACGTGTAGACCAGTGGAAAAAAAGTTATTCGTTCGTATCAGGGGAGACAAAAAAAAAATCGTATGAAAAAAACTACGAATTCCTAGACGAAACCGTAGGTGAAAATAAAACCCTAAAAATAAATTTTTACCATTGAACAATTTACTACAAGTGATATTTTGCTAGTTTGAATATAAAAATAAAATAATTACCTCGTTTCGGAGGGTTTTCTTAGAGAAATGTTGTTGACCTTGGATGTCCTTGGCCTCGTGTAAATTTGGCAAAAATGGCTTTTACGTATAGATCCTTCCAATGAAGACAATCGATTTCCAATACCATAAAAATATGCACTCGTCCAAACATAAATGGAAAATCGAAAAGTAACGTTGCGAAAATATCCCAAAATGGTGAAATTACTTGTTTCAAAAATCGCAACGAGCACGTAAAAATACCACTTAATAAATTGCCAAGCGTTCGAGCGAATTACACGTGAAAAAGTGACAGACTACCGGAAGACAAAACCTAAGCCAAAAACTATTGTGAAGAAATAATCTGTGTTACCGATCGTCAGTCGGTTATAGGAATCTACCTATAAACTAATTAAAAGTTATTGGTTTCCTAGCTTAAGAATTACAGAAATAGAGAGCTTAAGTATATGCAACACGCTACACAACAAAATGTATAACGCCATGCCTATACCTGCAACAGATTCCTTACAATTGCGAATTCATATAGACAACTAAATAATAAATATTACGCGTGACGACGGATAACACGAATTCGTTAGGCATTAAACGTAAGAGATAAAGTAATGATTTAGAGATTTTTTTAAATAATGTATAAATGTTAAATTGAACTGTAACACTGACCAACTCATAAGTTGGTGATCCACATGTGCTGACGATTAGTCTTAAAGGATTACCTGGTTTATGAATCTTAGGCAGACTGTAGAGTCGTGGTGGTAAGGTTTCACTTGGCAGCAGGCGGCGTTGTCCTCATCCCAGTAGAAGAACAACGCCAATTGAGCAGCGAGGCGAAACGGCGCCTAGGTATATAACGAGGAGTGTAACACGACAAATTTAGTCTTTAGAATCCTTCTGAAGAAGCTATCAGGATGATCAGCGAAACGTCAAGTCAAGTTCGATGACCACGGCAAGACACGGAAGAAACTACTTCATTAAGTGAGTAAAATTTGCTGTTAGTTTATATTAAAGTATATGGGTATTATTATATTATAATCCTTTATACAAATGAACATACAATATACATATACCTACACCTACATTTCACCACTTTCAGCCATAATTTATTAGTCAATAAATCTGCAAAACAGCGTGATTTTTTAAATATTGTAGGAGATATATTTTCTTGAAAAGTAAGTTACGTGCGCCTATGGTTGGCACGCGTTCGAGGTCGGTTTACAAAGGAATACTGTGCTCTTGTTATTATATCGTTTTAAACCGACATTGGATACAGAATACAATAGATTTAGGTCTTAAAAAAGCCGCCATGTGAGATAAAAATATTTTCATTTTCACTCCACTTGTCTGATATTGTAACGCCTATTGAATTAAACATGTTTTTCAATGAGAGCAGAATTTTGATTCCAAGTAACAGTAGAATTTTATTATTAGATCCTGAATTAATTGAACTGTCTTAAAAGTCCTTTCTTAAAAATCGTATAGAACCGCTTGATAGTAATATCGAAACTACTTCACGTTTTGTTAGCTTACTAAAGAGGGATAACACTCTTGTTTAAAAAATGAAAACGGTGTCCGTACACGGCCGATTTCACTATTGATTTAATTAGACAGACAGCATTCAGATACACTTTAGTTAGTTTCTGCCCTGTTTATGTACGTATCATGCTAAAGACGATGATAAAAAAGGTATACCTACCATTTTTGAAGGATTAACTACCTGATAAACAAAAAGGTATTTCAAATGAATAGCACTGTAATCACTCTTACTTAATAAGTTTATTTTTAACTTTGTAAATTTAAATATGCCTACGTGTACAATGTTATTTTACTTTTATTCTACTGTAAAAATGTCCAGGTTTAAAGCATGTGACATTTATTACTATGACAGGTAACGTTCCTGTTTCACAAAATAACTCAGAAATAACAAAATTAAGATTAAACTGTCGTTGGGATGACACCTATACAAATCTTGTGTACGGGGCCATTTAGTAATAGTTACTTCTTTACTGCTATACTAAAATGTGCGATAAAAAAACTATATATAGGGTATTTCATGTTAAACGGACCAGCTGGCGCAGGGTGATAGAGGACCTCAATACGCATCATTTTGACCCTTACATATGTTAACCCAAAATTGTTACTTCAGGAGTTATTTAGGTTTTCATGTATTTTTAGCTAAACTTCTGGCTTAACTGTTAGTATTAGAGTTTTGTGAACTTAGTCTAATAGTGGACCTGGCATCCTAAGACGAAATATTTTTATTTAAACGAAAAATAAAAAATCGGTTGGGAACAACTCCCACAAACTTTCCCATTTAGGAATAAAATTATTGTAAATCTGCCGAACTAAATTTTTATTTTGTCAAATCTTCGTTATTCCTCAAGTGATCTTGATAAAATATTTGTATATACAAGCTGTCCATTTTATCAGGGCACTCGGGAATATCTCACTTAATATCGGTCGTACAAAAAAAATATTTTTACGAAAATTGTGCCGATTTATATAACCTACAAAATGGTTTAAAGACATTTGAAATCCTTGGTCTACTTTAAGAGTTATGGCGGAAAATATCGAAAATGCGGAAAAGGTCTAGGCCAAATATCTCCGTTATTTGAAGAGATACGAGAGAAATTCTAAGGCGAAATTTTTTTGCAATACAGAGTGTTTTAACGAGGTTTTATCTAATTTTTTTCAAAACCGCTGTATTTTGAGATTTACTCTTCAGGCTGTTAAAAAAATTATTTTGAAACGGGCGGGAAATGACGCCATTAAATAGAGTATTTTCCTCCCTTTTCAACGATATATCACATGCCATATTTGTTTATTGATACTACGTTAGTAATTATAAAAACATTTTTTTAAAACCAATAATTTTTTTTTAACAAGCATTATACTTGCCGTGGAGAAGTATGATTAAATAAAACGATAAAATAATTCAATAAGTTGTTCAAGTCTTTGCTATAATAAAACATTAACACAATTAAGAAGAATAAAGTAAATTCAGGTAACAAATCGCAATATTCATTACAAATGGACTTCTGAAAATACACACTGGCATAGATTGACTGGGTTTCAAAATCGTTTTTCAATAAATGTGTGGATAGGTATTTTAGGCACAAATTTAATAGGTCCTTATTTTTATGATGTATACCTCAGTGGACAAAGGTACCTAAAACTTTTGAGGAATGAATTTAATGAATTCTTAGATGACCTACTTTTAGAGAATCGACACAACTTTCAATATTTTCAACAAGATGGAGCTCCTCCCCACAATTCCTAGATTTGCCTAGATTATTTAGACGAAATTTTGCCTCAACATTGGATAGGTACCAATGGATTTATTCGATGGCCCCCTCATTCTCCAGATATAACCCCAATGGATTTTTTTCTATGGGGGTATATTAAAGATAAGGTGTTTTTGACGACACCGCAAAATGTAGAGGACCTAAAAGCTCGAATTCAACAGGCATGTATTACAGTTACCCCCGAAATGCTGAGTGTAATGTTTTAAATGCCGTGCTCGATTGTGCATAAGAAATCGCGGTGGACACTTTGAACACTTGATATGATTTCTTAAAAATTGTTTTGAGGATTAGATAAATATTAATGTTCTTTGTGCTATATTCTTCTTAATTGTGTTAATGTTTTATTATAGCAAAGATTTGAACAACTTATTGAATTATTTTATCGTTTTATTTAATCATACTTCTCCACGGCAAGTATAATGCTTGTTAAAAAAAATTTTATTGGTTTTAAAAAATGTTTTTATAATTACTAACGTAGTACCAATGAATAAATATGAATATGGCATGTGATATATCGTTGAAAAGGGAGGAAAATACTTTATTTAATGGCGCCATTTCCCGCCCGTTTCAAAATATTTTTTTTAACAGCCTAACAGCCTGAAGAGTAAATCTCAAAATTCAGCGGTTTTGAAAAAAATTAGATAAAACTCGTTGAAACACTCATTTTCGATATTTTCCGCCATATCTCTTAAAGTAGGCCATGGATTTCAAATGTCTTTAAACCATTTTGTAGGTTATATAAATCGTAAAAATGTTTTTTTTATACGACCGATATTAAGTGAGATATTCTCGAGGGCCTTGATGAAATGGACAGCCTGTATATATACACGGATTTCTACGGCTCTCCATACCCAGATTCCAAATTTTCCTTTCATAACAGGTATTCTCCTTTAGTTTTCATAGCTTCATCTACGTCGCCCCCTTAGCTTCTTCTAGGCCTTCTTCTTTACCTTCTCTCGGATGGCACTCACTCTAAGATTTTTCTGGGCCATCTATATTCCAACATCCCTTTTCTATGACCAAGACAATCAGTTGTTTCCGTTTAACTTCGTCTGTAATATCTCCCTCTATATTTATATTCTCTCTAATGACCTCGTTTAGGATTCCGTCAAGTCTCGATGTTCTGCGGCTCCGTCTTTCGTAAGTCGTAATCCATCTTCGTAGCCAGAAGTTTTCTCTTGTTGGATTTACTTGGGTCCTAAACGTTCGTACCATATATATATAGTGATGTTTTGGACAATGATCTTGTAAATGTGAATCGCATCATTACTTGTTCCTTGTTTGTTTAAGATGAGCCCTAAGTTTTTGCATTTATCCACGCCGAAGTTAGGTCACTACATTCATTATTGCCTACTATCAGGTATTCACACTTCTTCAAATTCATTATGAGACCAGCGCGTTAATGTGCCTCATTGAGCTTCCTAATCATGCAGCTCAGGTCTTGTTCATCTGTCGCCATCACAACTTGGTCATCTGCGAAAAATAGGTTCTATAGTGTCTCGTCGTCTTAAATAAAGTTAGAAATAAGCAACAGCCTTGCATTAACCCCTTCATTAGCTTGGATTAGTGATGATCTTATGTTAAGTTTTTGTATTTCTACCCACAGTTGTGATATGGTAACGCAATCATATGCTTTTTTCAGAGCTATGTGTGTTTCTCTATTTCACTGAACCCACTTTTCCATTGTTGTTGTTAAAGAGGACGCCAAAACCCTCGATAAACTTTTCGAAACTGTAACAAAATACGGCGTTTTTTATGCAAAAATATCAGAAACTCACCAAGGAGTGTAATTTTAGAAAGTGTAGTTAATATCGCTGCACAGGGACGTAATATCGGTCGCCCCGACCACAAAATTTTAGAAAGCATAACGAAAACCCTTTTACGAATCCACTTGTGCAGCACTGCAACTCATGCGTTATGTTAAATATGAGGAGAAGTTATCCAGTCTCTAGTCAAAGTATTTCGAGAGTTTTAGCGAAAATAGCCCGAGGGTAACCTTTCACTTTGTAACCATCAATTTTGGCGGAATAACTATGCGTTTTCCGCGTATTTGCCCTAAACCAGTTCCTCAGTGATTCGGTGTCAGAAAAGTATAGTTACCATGTACTCATATGTGCATGGGACCGCCTTGCCTGACCGGATGAATATATAATTGCCACAATATAATTCAAAGTAGTTGCGATTCAAGCATTTTTAAGCTCCGAGGAGCGATCTAAATTGAGATTGAACTGAAAATACGTCAATAGACAGGCACGGAAAAGCCCACCAAAATTATAAACATTGAACTTTCTACTGAACCTTTTTGTGTAATCGTTAGCTATAAACCGCATATTGGATGGTAGTTGGTTACATTATAAACCATTCCGTTCCTCACCATGTGTTGTACACGGGCCTGACTATAGTTGTTACTCATCTTCTGGAACGTTTGGTAAAAACATAATTTTTTAAAAGATTTAATATATATATTTTTGAATTTTATATTGTATTTTTCTTGTGTTTCAAAATTCCTTTTCAGGTTTAAATTTAAGAAAGTGTTAGTATTTACTGTGTTAGATGAAATCAGTCGCTTCGAACATTATAATATTCACTTTAGGAGGTGTATTAAGAGCCCTTCAGACGTGAAAAGATGGATCGTTCACATTATCGAAGTGTGAACAAATTGTCAATGGTTGATCTGCCAGCTCGAATTCCTGATAGTTCTTCCGGTTGTTTGTCTTTAATATCTTCTTCGATCAGGTTTCTTATAATCCTCGAATATGTCCTTCCTATGGTTGCTATTACTAATATGCTGCGATAATTTCTTGGTCATCTTTAGGCCCTTTTTTGTGGATGGCTGACACATATGAAATTCTCCACTCGGTCGGGGTCTCTTCTCCGTTAATGCATCTTTCATATAGAATTCTTAGCGTCTCATAAGTTCTGCGGGTCCATACTTTATGAATTCAGGATAAATTCCTCCGGTTCTTGGAGGCTATCGCTTTCCCTATTTGGTCAGTATCAAGATGAATATGTCACATTATTAATTTTTAACCTCTTCCCTCGCAGATTTTCTAACTGCGTTTTCTAGGAGGAACTAAGAAGAACCTTTTTTTGTATAACTTTAATAAGGGACCATCCATAAACTGCATCAGGCCAATTTTGCTGGTTTTTGATATACACGTCCCCTCTTTGTGACGCTTTTGTCGACTCCTCCTAAAATATTAAGTCACGCTAACCCATACACGCCATTGGTCGAATTTCATTTTGGATAGTACCATGAAATAATAACCCTTATAGATATTAAACACCTCACCAAATCTCCTTGCTGCGTCACAAGAGGTTCCTGAAATATTAAACAAAAAACCACTTTAAAAATACTCTAGTTCCCATAGGCAGCATTTCCGGACACATATCTAGGAACTTTTTTCATATTTTGACAAGTATATCTCGTAGGAAGTGGTTTCGCCCTGGTACCAGGATCCCGCACACGCCTCTGTATTAATAACTATTGTTTTAACTTCTAGTAATACTTTAACAGCTTTGACTTAGAAAAATAAAAATATATGCACTTGTAAACGGCTAGTGCTAATTGCAAGTTATTATAAAAAGTTTATTTGTTTATTAATAAAATGGTAAAACGCAAAAGTTAAAATATTGTATGTGAACGCAAAGTAAAAGGGAGCCTGCCTAATTAGCTACTATATGATAATAGTTCACTAGTTGGTCCAGAGGTGGCGCTCCCACATAGAAATATATTACAAAGGAGTAGATGTCGTCTGGAACAGCCTGGAGTAAAATTGATGAGTCGAGGATAAGCGCCACGGATATGTAAGAAGAGGGACCAAGTTCAGTACAGTTCTGAGATGAGTCAAGTGATCAGATAAGAAAAAGAATAGTAACAAGTTTTGACTTATAGTAGCGAGTCTATAGTAGATAAAAGTTATAATTAGTGTATTATTATTAGGACTAATTGTTGTAATTTAGTGATTAATAAATCAGTGGTTATTAGTGACAATCCACGTTGCAATTATTGAACCTACATTTAGGAGTATTTACAACAGGTTGTAAACACGTAACAATATCTTGGCAAATGTGCATCATAGAAAAAACTTTATTTTCTCAAATTATTTACTTCCTCATATATTTTTAAATCGTGCAAGAATATTTTATTTTATATTTGAAGTTTCTTTGAATGTCAAAGTATAATTTGTTTATAATCAATTTGTTTCAAATACAAAAAAATCGTAAATAAAAATAAATCCTCTCGATTACCTTAAAGTACTCTTAAAATGCTACAGTTTGAGCTTTCACACATGTTTCACAGTTTACACGGCAGGATTTCACAAGCGTGTAAAATTTTAGCAACAGTTACGATTTTCAGCTATTTCTATGTCTATTGTGATTTGGTTGAAGATTGTACTTTGCAAGAACTACATTTTCCCCAACTGCAATTTGCCCACTTTCTTCAGACAAATGATAATTTGTTCAAAAATACCTAATTTTGCAATATTTCCTTTTTAAATAATGTTAATAACCGAATTGATAACATTTAAAATCAGTTACTTAAATTATGTTTAAGGTTGATGAAAAGTAGCCCAATTCACTGTATATTAGCCGAAACACAAGTTAAGTCCTTTCAACTACAGAAGAAAAATATTATGAACGAAATATCCCCTTAAACTGTATACAAAATAAAGCGAAATTATTAATTAAATACATAACTTATATGTCCTAGATTTGTCCCATAAATATTGTGAAAAGAAAAGAAGTATATTGATAGAATGTTATGGGGAAATAATAGCATATAATAATATATATATAAGTGTGGGGTTAGTCCTGTCATATAGACAGAATTATTCTTCAAAAGAGGATACTCAGGTTAATGTTCAACCTTGAGTATAACCAATCTTGTCGTGAAGTATTTAACAAATACAACATTTTGACGGTGACATCTATATATTTGATAAAGCTCCTGTCGTATATGTACGTGAACAGAAACAAATTCATTAAGAATGGAGATTTTCACAATTACTATACAAGAGGCAGAAATTTAATTTCATTAAACAAACATAACGATGATTTTTTTTAAGAAGTCACCTATGAACTCAGACTGCCGCATGCACAATCTTTTAGTGGACAAAATTAAAAACAGCATATCATTATTCAGCTTTAAGAACAGTCTAAAAGAACTTTTAGTCAACAATTCGTTTGATTCCATAATTGAATTCATAAATTTTCTACAACCCAAAGTCACCTGATTGTGTCATATTTATACATTGTAATGTTATACTAACTTTGTTTATGAATAATAATTTTATATTTATTATTATCCTTATATTTATTAAATATGTATACTCCATACTATCCATACATCCATATCTTTTTATAATATTTAGTAGTTATAATTATTTAATTTTTTATCCCATGTGACTTGTACTCTATACATACATTTCATGTACATATTTTTGTGACATGCCATATTAAATATTATTATTATTATTATTATTATTATTATTATTAATGCTTTATAAAAACTGTGTGCAGAGTACGAATTAATCATGGCCTATTTCCATATTACTTACATAAAATGAAATTATCGGAAACACCAAATTGCAACTGTGGAGAAATAGGAACTGCACAACATTTAATTTTCGAATGTATAGAAAGGCGAAATTTGACAGCTTATTAAATAAAATTTACAATTTAAATATTCAAACACCTGTCAATCTGCACAACTTACTAACAGAATATTATTATGATGTTTATTTGGGTATTTATGAATACATTTAATTTAGCAAATTTAACATAAAATTAAAGAAATGGGTTTAAATTATTAAAATAGCAACAATGAAAACAGTAAAGGTGTATCCTTAAATGGTTAAAATTACTATATTGTAATATAGAACTGCTGTGAAAAAAAAATTATACATATATGGACAATAACATTGAATTTCCTCCAGTTTCATCTAGTGTTCTACCAACCCTTAACTTTCCATAGTTCAATGTGAATGTTTGAAACCGCCATGACGAACCCTGTGGCGCAATAGTATCCTCGTATATACGTTCCTTATTAAAAAAAGAGAGAAAAATTAAAATTGAAAAAAAAGAAAAAAGCAAAAAAATATATAAAAAAATAACAAAAATAATAATAAAAAAATAAATAAAATTTTTAAAAAATGAGAGAAAATGAGATGAGAAAAATAAAAAGAGAGAGCTGTCTATATAAAAAGGGATAAGGTACAATGTTAGCATTAAATTGTAAACTATATATAAAGATTCTAGTTTGTAAATTTGTAATTATATCACTGAAATCACTCATTGAAAATCCTGGGCATTCATGCGTATGTGAATATAAGTGCGCACAAAGAAAGAAACGTAGTAATTTTATACGTACATACTCTCGCTGAGGTCTGGCGGATTTTTTATTTTATTTTCAATATTTCTTAGTACTATCTCTACTTCGTTGGCTACAGCATTATTTAAAGAATTCGAGATAAGTTCCTTATATATGATTGTTTATTATTAATAATAATATCGTAAAGCATAATACGAAATTTTAACATGACACTGCGCGAGTGACCAAGCAGTCTTATCCATCCTCCCTAATGTAAATAGATATTTATTGTTCAACTCATAACGGACATTTTCCGTTTCTCCCGTAGGACACAGATCTCGAGATAATTTTAAAAAAACCGAACGAAAACACGCTCTAAAAAAATTATTTGTTTAAATAAACAATACGCCGACCTCGCCGAAACAGCAAAACTTGACTATGAACTCACCTTGACCCCCTAAACACGTTAAAATAAAAAATACCTTCACCAGACAATTTACATTAAAATCCTAATTTAACTCTAGTATAAACATTTTAATAAAAAAACATACTTATATAGAAACATTTTCATCCCCGTAGTTAGTTAAATGTTTGTTCTAACTTTAGTTAAAATCTATGAATTTTAATTGACGCTAATTATATTGTTACACATAGATATCTAGGTGCGCTATGTTAAATTATCGCCTGGAATATTTAAAATCGATTATCATTTCAACTTGTTAATACGCTAGTTTAGACAAATTGAATTTTAATGATAGCAAAACATAATTTCCATTCATCATTTCGTAGCGGTTAGTTTGTACGGCTTTCGGTTAAATTTTAGATCGGTATTAATTAGGCTGATTGTACAAACAAGCAATTCGCAAATGCAAATTTGAGCGAAATTGCGTAGGGCATATCAATTTCCCCATTCAACAAATCTCCGTGGGTATTGGAGAACACTGGATACAAGTGACTACATAGACGTTAATGCCATGGTTAGAATTACACCTAATATTGACTTGCAAAATCGCTGTTGGAAGGAATCCAGCACGTCCCTGGGCGTGCTGGTGCCAAACGATCCCCGACTTACTGTGATTGATTGGTTACTTTGATACCTTTGGCCTTAATTGCATCCCGAATGTGTTTACATATACTTCATATCCCATATCAACTGAGACTCTGGATACAACCGATGTCTAGATGAAAAGGGGATGAAATCCGCCGCCGCGCCGGGGTTGTTTGCTGAGAGGGAGAGAGAGTATGTTAGACACTTTTAATTATAAGATGTAAGTGTACTGTAAACATACTTCTCTCTTATGGTACTAATTAATGTACTTATACTTTGTTCCAAGAAACGTTCATCTGCTCTGCTTTGTGAGCTTTTTAGTTTTTTAGTTAATTAATTTACTGTTTCAACAACGAGATAACATAATTTATTTTCAAGGATGATTAGAATTAAATTGCTACTAATTTAATGACTTGTTCTTAGCGCAATAACAAACAATTTCAATGAGAAATTAATTAAACTGGAAAATTAAACAATAATTGAAATTACACTGAATGGATAGGAAGATCTTAAAATCAGAAAACAGGACATTACCTACCCCTCTATTCATATGCATATACGATGTAACATTAAAATGTCATATAATGACAATCCACACTTAAGCCACAAAAGCAAGAAATAACTGTTCTTGGTACGCCTCTTGAAAACCTTTAACGCACTAACTACTACAAAACACTTTTTCTACGGTCGTGCATAAAGTTAATACTTTGAGCACTATTTACAGTGCTAGAAATTTATCTTTTTTGCAGTAGTGAAAAATATAACATACTTTTTGCATTACTCTGATATTCTATTAATTACGAGTTTGATCTATTTTTTGTTATACATTTATTTAACGTCGGCCTATTTCCGCTACTGCGGCCTAACACCGACGCCTGTAGACGAGCTACCCCCAACCAGGAATTTTGCCGAATCTCTTCCCTTAAGAGGAGTAGGGATCTTTCACTTGCCTAACATTTAATAGACAAGGGACCGACGGCTTTAGATCCCCTCAGAAGGATGGTATATCCCCTATACAACCCTCGCCTAAGGTTGTATAGCTTCCGCGCATACACTGATATACAAGCCGCTGGAAAATGTGTGAGGCGAGGACAAGGTCTTCGTTGGAACGGTCACCCATCCAACTACTAACCACGAGTTTGATCTAAAATGTAACATTTTTTCTTGTAATTTGGGTATACGTATGAACATGGTGAGTAAGTGTACTATTAAGTATTCCTCAAAATTTTATTTTTGATATTACCAAGACATAGAACAAAATAGAATAGAATGGGTAGTTTGTTTACCAAAAATGTTTTTACAATTTTACAATAAGGTTAATAAACATATACATATTATGTAGATGCAAATGTTAGTTAAGCAATTTTTACAAATAGCTAGATAGTAAGTAAACAAACAAAACAGTAAAGACACACTAGAATAACCCACAGAAGGCGAACTTTTTTCGTGGGATTAACTAATCCTTATTAACAAACAGCAATAAAAAAAGTGTATATAAACATTTAATAATAAGGATACGTGTTATACAATTCGACAGAACAAATGTTTTAAGTACAGTTAGACATAAAACTTAATCTTAGAGATTTTAGCAATTAGCAAGTGCAGAATTTAAATTGAATTGAATCATAATACGTAGGATATTATAGCAAGAATATAGATGAAATCTAATACTATTAGTAGGTGTTCAAAGCTTAAGTACAGCTTCAACTAGTGTTTATTGTCTGAAAGTTATTTGTGGCATTCTACGAATATTCTTTCTACCACATGTATTATTGTCCTCTTCAAAAACAAATCACCGAATCTACAAAATAATAGAATTATTGGAAAAAAGCCTCTGCGTCCGTGACGTCTACGCTAAAGGAATAGTCAGAGGTTATGTTTTGCAAATAATATAAATCGGAATAAACACAGAAATAATGTATTTTGCTGACGTTTCGGAAAGTAATCTCTTTCCGTTTTCAAAGCTTTTTTTGTAAGAACTCTTGTTTTGCTGTGTATGTCAAATACACAGCTTTAAGATTCTGTTTATGTGGAAAATACTTTGCCTCCCTAGGGAGGAAAATACTTTGGCTCCCTCTGGAAGCAAACAAGTAGAAACTTCAAATAGCTGTAATGGTAATAGCTTTTTCATATTTTTCTCGAGACTTTAACGGTAATAGATTTAACGAAACCACGTTTGCTTCTTCCAGAATATCTTGAGGAACTTCATCTTCACATTCGGAATACATTATTATAAACTTTTTGGAACTTTGTTTATTTTGTAAACAAGAAGCAACCTTAGCAACGTTCCATGTACTTTGATTTTTAACAATATTTACTTATCTAAATACCTATTATGACATTTTGACATATTTGGCTTTTTGATTGTCATGCATAAGAAAATATAATAAAATATATGTAAAACCAATGTAAAACACTATAAATGATCGTAGAAAAAATCATGGATATTGATGCCCTCCGCTTCGCGTCGGGCATCAAACTATCCGCGGGAGGAAATTATGCACTTTTCTCCCTTGTCATACAAATAGCTATTTAACGCTTGTACGCTTTCATATATACTAATAATTTTTGCATCTACTGATTCCTACTTTGCGTATAAATAGGGAAAACGTAATATTATACTTATTTACATAAGTGCACGGTATATTACATATAAAATTATTTCATATAAACCAATATATTTCGTTTTGGTAAAAAATACGTAATATCGCGATTTTAAAATTTCGAATTTCGGAGGTACGACCTGTTGTATTTTTGAAAAAGATTGATCCCTAAACAGTGCCTTGTGGAACTCCGTACCCAACATTCGTTATATTGCTAATACAATTATTTATACTAATGAACTGTGTCCGATTTGCTAGATAGATTTTTATTAAATTACTGAAACTTCCTCGAAAGCCAATATTTTTCAAAGCAACTAGCAAACTCACACACATAATAAGGGCTCACCAGAGTCCAGAGCGTTGTATATTTTAGAGGCGGCTTTTGCATCATTTGTTGTTTTAGCCTCCATGAATCCGCACTTTTTTCATGAACGAGAATATTCTAACTATTAATATTTTCTCATAAATTTTAGATAAGCTAGATATAAGAGATATAGGTCTATAGTTCGATACCTCTTGTTTATCCCCTTGTTTATGAATTGGTTGAACATAGCTATTTTAAAAATATTGGCAAAAATACCGCATTCTAATGATTTAATTATTAAATCAGTTAGGAGCTGCACAATGTAGTCAGAAATTTCTTTTAAGGTTTCGGCCTTGAGCTTATCGACCACATGAGCTTTTTTTATTTTAGATCAGCAATCTTCTTTTTTACTTCTTGTACGTCAATATTTCTAATAACAGTCGAGATTTCGGAAAGTTATATTTCGTCTGCTTAATTTTAGTTGCTAAATTTTCACCTTACTGAAAAATGTATTAGAATGATCTGCAATTACATTTTTATTTAAAATAATTTCTCTTTGCAAATTTTTTATGTTGTAATATTTACTTTATTTTTTGACCTTGAATATCCTTCACACAATGCCACATTCTTGCGGGACAATTCTTGCGTTTATCGATTAAGTTCTTGTAATAGTTTATTTTTACATTTTTAATTAAATCATTTAGTTTATTTCGATAGATTTTATTATGCTGATTTAAAAGATTATTATTTCCTGGATTGTTTTTTACTTTCTTGTGCATATATTTTTTTTCGTTTATTGATTTTATTAAGCCATTGGTAATCCAATTATTTCGTTTGATCTTATTATGTTTTATTTTAATTGTATTTGTGCATTCATGTATATGTAGTTTTAATTTATTAATAAACATGTCCACATCATTATGTATATTTTCTTCATCATATATATTTATCATGAGAATTCTCAAACTTTAAGATACTTCTCAACTTGTTATAGTTAATATAATTTTTAAATTAGAGTTTTTTATTTAACTTATGTGGTTTTATTTCAAGTGCCAATGGGGAATATTTTAATAATGCTGAATAGGGGTTCCTTCGAGTAAAACGTTCATAAGAAATATTTGTTTTTATGAATACGTGATCAATGTTTTTGTTCCTCCTTGAACTCTAGTAAATTTATTTATTGCTAATGTATATCCAAATTCACTTAATATATTTAAATTTTCTTGACAGTAGTCGTTATTCTTTTCAAGAATATTTATAGTCATGTCCCCGACTAGAAAGTTAACAGCGTATTTTTCTTTTGTATTTGTTAGATACTGCTCAATATATGCTCATATGTAGATACTATCTAATTACATTTTCTTATTCTAATTCTGATCGATCAAAATCTATTGTTACGAAAAGAAGTTTATTCATAGTTATCCACGATAGCGTTTAACAATTACAATTTCTGGAATTAATTTTCAGTTGTCAGTTTGAAATCTGAATGTTTAGTTATAAAATAAAACTCTTGAAAATGTTAAGTTTTATAGTGAAGAAAAAATTGTTTGTACTCCTTCAGATGTTATTGAAACACCGCATGAAGGAGCAACGGATTATTACCAGATAAATTTAAAAAAGTGTGTCAAGTTTGTTACAGACGCTTTAAAGACTGGCGTGACACAATGTTTGTTAGAACATTCTTGAAAACATTTACCTATCGCATTTAAAAGAAAAATCAGAAATACTAAAGCTTTCGACGTTCTGATCACAAATTCAATGTGAAAGGCAATTTGAATCAGTAACAGTGTGGAAATTTGAGATATTACAAAATGAATTCCATTTCTGAAGAAGAAACCAGTAGAAAGGACTTCCTAAAATACCTAATATCTTTACCCGACAAGAATTTGACAAATTTTCAATTAAAGCTTTAGATAATAAATATTTAATGATAAGGTAATATAAATTATTGTTAATTTTCAACATTATTTACTTGTCTTTCATTAAAGATAGTTGCAATGGTTGGCATTGTTGCATCATGCCGCAGGGACGAGTTATAGAGATTGAGATTAAATGATATAGTGACAAATGTGTTCTATTTTAACAGTCAGAATTCCTGATAGCAAGACCAACAAACTTCGCTCATTTGTTATAAGCGGTAAAATCAAAAGTTTTAATTCTATTGAAATATATCGCAAATATTAGAGCTGAGTCGGATACAATTAGAATAGTATTCAAATACCGGATACAAGATACGGATACTTTTTGCTTTAAAAAGTTCCCGAATACCTTGTATTCGAATACATTTTTCGGGTACGGACACCGGATACTTTCTTTTCATTTCTCAAAAAATAATTTGTAAAATTTAATTTAATTTATAGCTCTCTGTTTTTATTTTAATTAATGCTTGCACTCTAGTATAATTAATTGTTCTGCGAAAACGAATATTTTTGAAAGAAATGGTTTTGGGATTTTATTTGTTTTTTTTGTACAGAAAAGAAATAACTAAATATAAACAAATTAAATTAAAAAAGCAAACTTTTAGCAACAAAAGGATATAACATAAACGAATACAAAAAATTTAAAACTGACGTGACGTTTAATATACTCTGTAGTTCTTAATATTGATCAACGAAATTATTTTCGTGGATAATTAGCCGGTTGTTTGCCCTCGGCATTTACCGTTGGTCTTGACATTGTGTGTTCGGAGCTCTGAAGTGAGTTCGTGTGTTTGTCATTGCGTTTCGCCCGCAAACTGCCAACTTATCTAACGTCACATGACAAAAACCTACTATCCGTGGTCTGTCAAAATGTATTCGAATACATTTTTTGATGGTGTTCAGATGCTTTCGGTATTCGGATACTTTTGTTGAATTCGAATACTTTTAATGTATTCCGATACTTTTATCGTTATTCGAATAATCTTCTAGTGTTTCGAATACGGATACTTTATTAATTTTTATTCGGATATGAATATCGGATACAGATTTAAAAAAGTATTAAATACGGCTTTCGGGTACAGAAAAAGTATGCGAATACAGAAGTATTCTACCAGTCTCACTAGATTTTTTATAAGACGTTATAATGGAAAATGTTCAGTTCAACCTGCCGGTGTATATACTTTTGGTAAAATTTCAAAATACTTAAATAGAAACTCAATGCAATATACAGGACACTGTTTTCTCAGATCTTCTGCAACATTGCTTGTGGAATCGCGAGTAGAAGTGTTAACGTTAAAACGTTATGAAGGGTGAAAGTCTTCAACTGTAGGAGAGGCCTATATTGAAGAGTCAGTTTTTAGAAATACTGAAATAGCTACTCAAATCCTGGAAGGAGAACCAAGTACAAATAGTCGAAACTTCACAACAACCCAAAAAGAGTTTTAAATAAAGAGCCTGAGATCTCCACTAGTGAAAACGAAATCAATACTCAAAAAATTGCTGGAAATGAAGTTTGTCCATCAGTAAACATAGTAAATTGCTCTGTGATATTAAATTTGAAATTAACTCAATAGTAATCATTTGGTATTTTTACCTGGAAAGTTTTCCGGGAGTTTTGAAAATTGGTAATTTTATGAATTTCGATATGCTCTTTCCGAATTTCTACTTTGCCACTCGCGCCGCCATGTTGGATAAATGGCGCATAAAAACAGTTTTTTGACAATATCTCCTTTCCGATTCATTTTACGATAAGAGCAGTTAAATAGTAAATTAAAGTAGAAGAAAATTTTATATAATTTATGTAATAACTTTTTTTTTTGTAAAATGAATAGTTTTAGCGTACGAACACCGCAAAGTCTACTCCGACATACGTTTTGTCCAAAAAACTCACACCACCATGAGGTAGAGTAAGTGGCGCGTTTTTTTTATCGTGATATCCCCAATGAGCCTAATCCACATGCAATGCAATTCCAAAATTTAGCGAATTCTCCTTAGATTCACTGTTCTAGATGAACCAGGTGTTGCGAGTTCATCGTCTTCAGTTCCGATCGAAACGTCACAGATAGAAATTTCTTCCACATCACCCGCAATGGGATTATCAGTTTTATTGCAATCCTCTTCGTCCTCGATTTCATCATACGTTTGCCCGAGAACAGTCTCCGTTTCTTCCTTTTCATCGCTATCTTGTGATGGAACTTGCGAATTATCACAGTTATCACTACAATTCGTGCATATAACGGAGCCTTTCTGCATTCACAAGCTCTCTCACATCCTTTCTTGCATTTGCAACAAATAAGTTTTAACAAGGTTTCCGGAGCTGGGGGCTCGAGTGTGGTGACAGGAATAAGCCCGTTCCCACTGCTGAACCTGGTGATAGGTTCGGAACGAATGTCGTCGTGCTGCTGCTTATGTTAGTGGTAGCGATGCAATATTAAATTTATTTTTATATGCTGATTCTGTGAAGCATACATATCTATAGTTGTTTAACGACAATACTTTCATACTTTTATATTTAAAATCCAGATTTAAATGCAGTTATCCAGGTATTCAAAAACCCAAATGCTGATCCAGAGATCATTGCTGGAGAACGCTTTCTTCTTGCACTGTACGGTTACAGTGGTGTGAAGTGGATGCAAAATCGCCTGTCTCTTGCCTATTAAATGTTAGGCAAGTAAAGGATCCCTACTCTTCGAAAGGTAAGAAGTTCGGCAAAATTCTTGGTTGGAGGTAGCTCATCTACATGCGTCGGCGTGAAGTCTGAGAACTATTCTCGGACCATTGCTATTTGTAATTTTTGTTAATGATTTATCCATTGTATTAAGTAAAACTATAATAAGTTACGCCGATGATAATATACTAATTAGAGGAAAATAATATTATCCAAATGACGAACGATTTTTTTGAACTGATGTCAGATATATCCAAATATCTTACTTTAAATAATGATAAACCCTAATGCAGTTTTGGAACTACCTATAATAAGTCTGATGTTCCTGATACCTTCAACAAATACTAAGATAAATACAATCAACTATCCATAATTTAAATATTTATATATTTAAATGAACTTATTATATTTAAAATAATTCTAATAAATCATCATGTAGTTGTTATTTCATTTTCACAGTACTGCACAAAATACTGGTTTACTGCTTTTACTGTTAAAGTTCAACGTACTATTTTTCTAATATCATCTGACATATGTATTTAACACCAAAGATGTAAAAGTATTTCTTAGACATTATTTTTTATATATTTGAATTCATAATTTTTGCAATATTCCGAAAACATTCAACTTGATGAATCATGAAAAAAAAAGAGGAATTACAATTGCCATGCACATAATTCACTTTAACCGAAAAAGGAAGTGTTATTCATGTACATATTTTTATAACCAGCCACCCGAACATAAATAAAATATAAGTAAACAAATACATTTTAACTCGGATCTTGTTACTATACCTGTGATGTTGAGCCGTAAACCAATGGTGAATTTCTTTTATTTCACTAATGTCCATCATTTTTGCCGCTAAAGTAGAATTTTCTTTTGTCCATATTTTAGATAAAAATATTTCTTCCTAAAGAACAATTTCCTATATATCCGGATTTTATAGAAAACCCAGCATAAGCTCACTGTCCAGTTTGCTAATATCCCTATACCAAAATATTCGTATATTTGAGAAATCCCATAATCCCTGGAGTGGACATGTAGAGTTTCTAAAATTCATGGTTTCTCTATACGCATTTCCGCACAGGACAGTAGTTACAAGCTATAACGTGTATTGCTTTGTTTATTAAACTGTTATCGTAGGAGAATACTATATAATCCCACATAGACGACGATTCTTTCCAAATTCCATTAGGGTGCATATCTGAAATTATAAAGACTATGAAATAATTTGAAAATTTTCTATATTGGAGGTATGGAAATAGATTTTTTTCCCATAGTAGGACAATTGGCAGACAAAATGGTGAAGACTAATCATACAAATTCTCGCTGATAGGAATCAATTCATGGGTCAGTGGGTATGTCAAAATCGATCATCTACCATCTCAAACCGTTAACAATATCTTAGAAGGTTTATTATACAGGGGTGCTCTTAGTGTTTTCGGTGGACCACATTCATCAAGAAAATGATTCAGAATGGTCTAACATAATTACCACTTCTACCTAAGCAGACGGTCTTCTGGTAGCTTAACGTACAGCTGATTGTTTTATGTTTTTTGACTAGAAGGGCCGTATGTTTATTTTGTATTTTTGTTGAATTTAATTTTATTTTAGATTGATTTGGTGTAAATCTATTGAAGCAACGCAAATTGCGGCAGCACTCACCTGGTCTTTATTGCGTCGTCTTCCCTGGAGAACTCTCCGTTGTAACCGCTCTTTTATGGTCTCTGGATTCACTCGTGTTGCACTGCACAAATGTCTGATTTCGCATACGATAAGAATAATTATAATCACACAAATATTTCACTTAAATTCGTTGATGGTTTGAACCGATGCGCCGTTAACACCATTCCCTTTTTCTTCTCTTTCTGCGCATGGCAGTCGTGCAAGGCTACTGCCACCACAGGCAATGTGCTTTGTACCGCATAAATAAAAATCTTAAAGTTTAAACACCGTAAATCATACAGCCCCTGCATGATTCAAATAACAGAAAATATAAAGAATAAATTAATTATTAGAAAATAAACAAGTAACAACTTTGACATATTAACCGAGATTCCGCCCACCAAAACCACGTTAGGTTTTCCTAGGTATATAGGAAGTAAAAATAAAAAGTATACATCTATATATCAAAACAGAAAAAAATTGGAAAAGAAAACATTGCCATTGCCCCGGTGATGGGCAGAGTTTTACCACTGGACGTTGTAAAGTCCCATTTTGTGTTCTTAGAGTGACCACGCGTACCACTTCGTCTTTTCCGGGGTGTAAATGCACCACTCGTCCAAGAGCCCATTGAAGAGGGGGCCTTTGTTCATTTTTTATGAGAACTAACAGGTTTAATCTAATATTAGGGGGAGAATTTGTCCATTTACACCGCTGTTGCAACGTGTGTAAATACTCTTGGCTCCATCGCCTCCAAAAATCCGAGTGCATTCTCTGTAGCATCTGCCAACGAGTCAATCGGTTTAGTGAAATACTTGATAGGTCTGGTTCAGAGAAGCTAGTAAGTGGTTCCATGCTCAGAAAGTGTCGAGAAGTTAACGGGGTAAGATCATTAGGATCTTCACTAATAGCGGAAAGAGGGCGTGAGTTCAAAAGGGATTCGATTTGAGTGATAAGGGTATAAAATTCTTCATAGGTCATGATCTGCTCTCCTACTACGCGGTAGAGATGTGTTTTAACCGACTTAATCCCAGCTTCACTTAATCTGTTAAAGTGTGGGGCAGGGTTAGAATGCCACTTTATTAAAAGTTTGGTTGCAGCGGCTTCCGAAAAAGCTAAAAGTTGATTATTGGCACCTATGAAGTTGGTGCCCTGATCCAAATAGATATCAGATACCCTGCCCCTGCGGGCTATAAAGCGTCGAAAACTAGCAAGAAAAGTTTCAGACATCAAGTCCGATGATAACTCCAGATGGAGTGCCTTGGTGGCACAACAAACAAACAGGCATATATATGCTTTTGATGTTTTTACACCTCGGTACCTCCCCATTGTGATCTTAAATGGACCTGCATAATCTAGTAAAACTTGAGAAAATGCTTTGATTTGAGAAATCCTAAATGCCGGGAGATCGGCCATAAATGGAGTATAGGCTTGCGGCTTTGAGCGATAACATTGAATACATTTAGAAAGGCAACGATAAATTGCGCTACGAGGAGAGATTATCCAAAAATTTTGAATTATTAAGTTATGCATAGTTTTCAGACCAGGATGAAAGTTTTCTTGATGAATTTGTTCTATAATGAGATCAGTTAACCTATGAATTTTTGGTAATAAAATCGGATGTTTAGCATCAAAGGAAAGAGAGGATTTTCTTAGCCTGCCACCCACCCGGAGGATTCCTGCCTCGTCTATGAATGGGGCAAGCTTTCTGAATTGTTTGGGAAGAGTAATATTCTTCTGACATGCAAGAATAATATCAGAAAAGGATTCTTCCTGCACTTCTATAATTATGCATTGTAAGGAATAATTATTTCCAGATGGCGTCACTACCTTAGAAACATGAGTGGCAATTTTTTTCAGGACATAAATCAGTCGCATGACATAAGCGAGAATTCGCTGTATTTTCCTAAGAGATGAAAATTTAGAAAGTAAAACCGGAATTATCGATGGAGTCTCTACAGAAACGTGCAAAGCTAATTGTCTTTCTTCCAGCGATGCTTCTGGAAGTTTAGTCAGAAAAATAGTAGGTTGTTCGGGCCAAGCGTCCGAATTTTGCCGTAAAAATTTTGGACCTTCCCATATGTTCTAAAAGATGCAAAGGAGTTAGACCCCTAGAAACACAATCAGCTGGGTTTTCCCCAATAGGAACGTACATCCATGAAGAGCAAGGTATGATTTCCTGGATGTGTCATTAGCTATAAATGTCCTCCAGCGATGTGGAGAAGCGGAAAGCCAAGTAAGAGCCACGAGTCAGACCAAGCGTAGATTTGATCAAACGTAAGACTTTCGAAATATGATTCTTTTACAAAATTAAATGAATCCGGTAAAAGATATGTTACACAGAGCTCTAGCCGAGGTAACAAGACAACCTTGAGAGGGGAAACTCTGGATTTTCCAGAAATAAAAGTGATGTTTGCTTGTCCATCAGAACCTAAAAACTTGAAATAAATTACACACCCGTAACCTACAGAGCTCGCATCGCAGAATCCATGAATTTCTAGTCGAGAGACTGTCCCAGAAATCAGTAACTTCGGCACCTGTAAATTAGATATTTCAGGTAGCTCAGATATAAAGCGATCCAAAGTTTCGACAATAGTTTCATCAGAAGGTTCATCCCAATCCTTTTTTGAAAGCCAGAAGTGCTGCAGAATACGTTTTGCGTGAAAAACAATGGGTGCTAGAAAACCCAGGGAATCAAAGACTCTTACGATTTGTGATAGCACACTACGTTTAGTGCATATGGACTCAAGCGGAGTGAAAGAATAAGAAAAAACGTCCAAATTAGGATTACACTGAAGGCCAAGAACTTTTATGAAGCTAGGACCCTCTGTATCAAAATTGAGGGGCATTTGTATGACTGACGGTCGGGAGGTGAGCGCACTTTACTTTCACCCAAAAGTTCCGGGTTCGATCCCCGGTCGTGGCAGTGGAAAATACTGTGAGAGGGATTTTTCCACTATGTCCCTTGTCTCTAAATGTGTAGTCCCCTCCCACTCAAGGCTCTTCTAGAGCCTTCCGGGATAAAGGGGGTCGTCATTACCTGTGGTGTATTTATTATTATTATTTATATTTGACTGTCTGTATTTGGAACAGCAGACAAAATTTCAGAATGGTTGCTAGCCCATTTTCCCAATTCGAAACCACCTTTTTTAAGGAGGGCAATTAGTTCTATCTGTAAGTGAAGAGCGGCTTCAATTGAATCTGCGCCCCTGACACAATCATCCATATAGACCGAATTCCATAAAACCCGTGAAGCCAATGGATGGCTATCCTGTTCAAGGATGGCTAACTCCTTTAAAGCTTTAAGAGCCAGGTAGGGAGCAGATGATACCTCGAAAGTTACCCTGTCAAGATTGTATTCTTTAATTTCCTCGGCAGCGGAAAAGCGCCAGATAAATCTTTGAAATTTCCTATGTTCTGGTTTCACAAATATTTGGCCGTTTGTTTAATATCACATATAAAAACAAATGGAAAAGTTCGGAATCTTAGCAGAATAGTTGCAAATCCTGATGAAGTTTAGGCCCCGAAAAGAGGGCATCATTTAAGCTTACACCCTTTGTGCCTTTTGCACTAGCGTCAAAAACTATTCGGAGTTTGGTAGATACACTGTCTGATTTTAAGATACAGTGGTGCGGCAAATAGAAGGCTGATGATGACCGATAATCTGAGAAAGGAACTTCAGAAATATATTTTTTTGTATATATTCTTTTATGAAATCGGAATAAGATTAATAAAGTTTAGGGTTTTTATAAAGACGGGACTCGAGGCACAAAAATCGCTTTAACAACTTTGACATATTAACCGACACCGACAACAGCAGATGCCTGTGAATATGACAAAAATCTCACTTCGGTGAAGAATATATAAGAGTAACAACATTCAAAATTATGTTTCTTAACACTAATGTTAAGAAATCAGTAAAAGTGATGATAATAAATTTTCAGAAGTGCAAATTTTATTAGCAGTAATACATAATTATGCATGAACATTAATGTGAATACTTCAGCTAGAAAATTGTTCCAGCTGAAATATTCACATGGCTAATGCCTTGATAGCCTTGTGAAATTAAAGGGATTCGTAACGCATTCGAGAATTAACACTAATTTTTTGCCACTTTCTTTATATGTTCTGTCATTCTCATATTTCTATCAACAATAACCCCTAAATATTTCACCTCTTCCTGTGTTTCCACCTCTATCCCTCGTACTTGGAGTATCATACTTTTTAGTGTCTTTCTTCCCTCTAATATAAATACCTGTTTTGTGAGAGGCCAGTTTCAGCTCTCTGCTTTCAATCCACTCCTGTACCTTCTGTAATGTGTTATTCGCTTTTTCCTCGATCATCTATCCATTTTTTGTTTGTACAACCACCGCCAGATTATCTGCATAACCTACCAGTGTTACTCCCCTCGGACTTGGTATTCTTAGCACTCCGTCATAGTATACATTCCAAAGGAACGGTCCTAAAACCGTACAGGGCTTGTGGGACTCCACGCGTCACTTCCATGTGCTGTCTATCGGGTAATTCTAGACTCCTCTCCTTTAAATACGACTGTATGATCTTTCTTAAATATGGTACTACATTTCTCCTCTCCAATTCCCTTACTATCCCCGCCCATGGAACCGTGTTAAAGACATTTATTATTATTATTATTATTTAGCGTGATCATTATCGCTAGCTCTTTCTTATTCACCGGGACTCTGGCTTTAAACGCTGCCTCTTGTACCGCCTTCATGGCATCGATGGTCGATCTTCCAGTCCTAAAACCATACTGGTGCTCTGCAAGTCCTTCCCTAGCTTATATCTCTTCTTTAAGCTTTTCTGGAATGAGGTATTCTAAGAACTTCCCTAAGGAGTTAAGTAGACACAGTGGCCTATATTTTATGCCTGTTTGCCCATCCTTTTTTGATTTCTCTATAAGTGCCAGTCGTGACATGTTCTACTCTGTTGGAAAGTCCCCTTTCTGAGACTTAATTTTTTTTCCTTCCTGAAGCGACTCAACATCCACACCGAAGAGTTGGACATCATCCCGAATGAACAGTACGCTTACTGGACAGGACACTCCTCCAAGGTACAGGTGCCCCGCTTAACCAAGCACGTGACCGAGGGGTTCAACTGGCTCCAAATCACCGGAGCAGTGTTCCTGGACGTCTTCAAGGCCTTCGACCATCCTCATCGTGAAGGTGCTGAATCTGCGGTACCCAGTGGGAATCGTCTAGCTGATGTGGCCCTACCTATACCGAAGTAAACTTCGAATGAAGGTAGCGTACCACCTCTCCACGTACAGGACCATGGAGGCAGGGGTATCGCAGGGATCCGTACTTTTTCCACACCTGTTCCCCATTTACACCAGCGATCTACCAAGAACAAACAGAACCTTCCTGGCATTCTACGCAGACATGTCGATCGTGACATAACAGAAAAAATTCAGGACAGAGCGAAAAACTTTACACGCGGGAAGCTGTTGATCAGAGATGTGACTGACTACGATTCAACCGACGCGCGGAGGCACCAGAGACCGTAGCTTCAGATCTTGGACAATGGGTGAGTATAAGCTAATCCTTATCAACAAAATACCCCAGGCCGAGGACGGAAATAACCGCCCTCGTTCACGATGATGATGTTCCCGGGAGTAGACGTGTTGGCGAAGAAAGAAGACAAGACAGAAGAGTACCAGAAGAAACCACCCAGCCGACAGGGCCCAGCAGTCAGGACCAGGACCAGGTCTGTCGACATTACTCACACCTCTTACATTTGTGAGCTGGGTTGACGGAAAAGCAAGGCCATCCCGAACGAGGCCAGTTCAAGCTTACAGCGATGATCTGGGATAAAGAACACTAGTCCTGCTCGACTTCAGTCATCTAAGACCATCATCAGTGCCAAGGATATTAGCGCGGCATACGTTTAAAGCACGTAAAAGAAAGAGAAAACTAGCATTGATTTTATACCATGTAGGTATTGATAGATAAAGACCACGATTATTTGGCTAAGATCTAAGGCCCCGTTCACATAAGAACGAAATAAAAATGATATTTTACCTCATTTGTAATTACGTTATTTTACCCTGTCTGCGACAAAATATTAATTAGCAACAATAGGAATCTTATGCAGAGGAATCACTTCCTTATTTATTAAAAACTTGCATGACCCATTTTGCATACCGCCATTTCCCAGAAATAAATAAATACCTTCTAATTTCACTTTGCCATATATAAATGAAGATATCGTATTATATTAAATATGAAAACTATAACATTTATCTATAAAACTCTCCATTTTGGCAGATAGTATAGCATTTGCAAATAAAAAAAATATTAATTTTCATATGATATCAGTAATCCACCGATAGAATATTTTACTTTACAGCATAGATTACTCCACTAAAAATATATTATGACGTGTGGCTTGGTTGGAATAAAAGTTTACATTTTGTATATGAAGCAGTGACTGTGCGTTTTACGACTCGTCATAATATACGAACATCAAAGTAAGCTAATGTAACTCGGGACAAAAAATCAGGGCTAATGTAAAATTACTTCAAAAGTTCCTAATACGGAACAATAAAACGTCATAATAAAAGGTAACAAAAATGTTTTTTTATTAATGTATTCTCTGGATCTAAATATAAAATTTCGTACAATGTTGACATGTTGTTATAAAACACATTTTATTTTTATATATTTCATTAGCCTTCGCAGGAAAATATTCAAAGTACTGAGATTGTCATAAATCTTTTTTATTTACTACATAAAACTCCTCCAGGTAAGTCTTATTTTCATAGCTATTTTACGAAGTGAAATTAATACATTATGGTCTATACAAAAATTGTATGTTTTATATCCTTAAACACATTTCCAGTCAATTTGAAAATCTATTTGTATATGTATCGATTATTTCCTATAAACAATGTTACAAGAAATTTAAGAAATATGTACTATAAAATTCGCCACGTTTATAAATTGCAACGAAAGAATCAAAAGCATTTTAACAGTAGTTATATTGAGGCCTTCAGCGTCGCACAATTACTGAAATTAATGTACATATTGTTATTTATGGGGTAAAAGTTTTTTGTCGACGATGTACACTTGCTTTCAAAATTTTTGCGCACACATTCAAAATTAAGTAACAACGATTTTGCAAAATTTTAGCTTTGTGAACGGATAATTTTGAGATGACATTAATATTTAATTTAAATTTAATTAAAATGGACATAAAAATTAATCCAAATATATTAAAAAAGGTTTTAATATTTTGTCATGGCCCCATTAGCCTCTTGCACTGCATCTAATCTCCTGGGCATAGATTTTATAAGGTTTTGCCAATAATTTTGGTCTTCGCTCAACTCTTCACACGCATTTTGAATAACTTCCCACAATTCTTCAGCATTAGCAGGTCTAAAGTTCTTTTCATACATTTTCTTGACACTTAAACCCCAAATATTTTTCAAGGGGTTCGTATCAGGACTACAGGACGGCCATGTTGATATTTCAATATTGTTATTTTGATACCATTGTGTTATTATTGGAGCGGTGTGGATAGGGCAATTATCCTGTTGAAATGTGAAATCATTGGGATGTAATTGTTCCACAGAAGGAAGCATAACATTTTGCAAGATGTCAAGATAAGTTACTGCATTAAACCGACCATCAATGCGCCAGGCTACTCCTGGACCGAGAATACTTATCCATGCCCAAACATTGACAGAGAATCGTCCAGATTTGTTTCGTGGTGAAGCATATCGTTCAGAAAATCTTGAATTTACTGGTCGATACACCCGTAAACGAATATCATTGCACGATTTAAACACTTTTAATAAATATAATTCAGGCAAAATATTATCCGGGACTGTTTATTTTCTTCTGTTAGTATATTTTTATTTGCACTTGCGAAATTTATAATTTCTGAATTTTTAACACGACGGCACGCTATCAACCACAATCCTGGAAAGTAGGTCTCAAAAACCGCTTGTCTGGCCGTATTGAAAATATTTTCCATTAAAATTTCCAAAAATGCTCCGTCCTACTCCGCGTTTGAAATTTTGGGTCTTCCAGAACATGACCTTCGGTCCCTTCTTGTTCACGTGTACTTGACAAAAAGAGCCGTGATCCAAAAAATCACCACTCATAAGACATGCTATTTTTCTTCAAATTCTTTTAGTGCTGCTCGTGAATGGTCGCAAAAGACTTTTACTGCCGCTCAGAATGATGAGAGAGAAAAGTAAATGACTTCTACTTCCGCTTATTTGGAATGACAGTTTAAGCTCACAAAATTTGCCATTGAAGTCATGTTCTTTTGACGTTCGATGAATAATATATTTATACAAGCTTTTATTATTAAAATTTACTAGCAAGCTTTATTGTTTGCTTGGGAAGTCAAGGAAATTTTTAACTGGAAAGTTAAGAAAATTTTATAAGTTCATTCCCGAATAATCTTTATTTTATTCTCATTAAACTACTCAATCATATTAGAATTACTTTGTTCTATTTCCTCTTGTAATACTCCTATATCGGATACAAATATCAAAATGCTAGTATGATCCGCAAAATTATTTTTCAAACATTTAAAAGCTTATTTAGGTCATTGATGTATTTATAAAAAGTAGAGGTCCTAGGTCAAAGCCTTGTTTTATGGATGTGTCCAAAGTCGGTGACCACCGTCACTCCATATACCATAACATTTCAGTTTAGTTAGAAGATTTTATCAAAAACCAAATGAATTGGGGAGAATATGTTTGGCTTTAACAAAAATGATGTTTTGCTATTCCTTTAAGAATTTTTGAAAATGATTACTTGGAAATACAAAACTTATACTCTCTTCGATTTTGCTCAACAGATATCACCAAATGGTATCAACTGTAATGTCGCTCCACTGTCTTATACCTAGCACTTGTAAACACTTTAATTTCACTTCTTAATCAACTTGAAAGGGAATGTTGTTAGTAATAACTCAGTAAGACACAATGAAAGAGGATAGATAGGTTTCAGGTCTTTTGGAAAATGTTTGTTAGTTAAAAATTTATGCATGTGCATCTTGATTGGTGGCAATGAATCGATTTCCTTTTGTAGGAAATAGTGGAACTGGACTATCGTAGTAGATATATTTTTACTTTACTACATTTTAATTATTTTTGTAATAGTTTATCCACTTTGTGTTGGCTATATATTTTGTTAAATATAACTTAGTCCGAGTTTGCCGCCAACTTGATTGCAATAAGTCATCACCAGGTGGAAATATTATCTACTTCGCATACCTTTGTATTTTAACTTTCTTACCTATGATGAAAATTGCCGTTTTGATGCCAGAAGATAGCAAATATATCTGAATCAGTGTGTCGCCCGGGTGTCTGTATATCTGTCAGTCGGTCAGTCTTCCTATGGAATATACTTTCCTTCAGCACGGTTTAACGAGGAATTCTGGAATGTGCATAAGACCTTGTAGGTTCAAGGTGTAACTCGATTGAGTATTGGTGAAATCGGTGCACTACAGGTGGCTCTAGGGAGAGCCAAAAAATAAATTGTTCGTCGAATCTAAGAATATTGCGAATATAAATTGTTTAGGAAGACAAACTCCAGGCAGGGCCCAAAAACAAGTTTCCGCCTAATCAATTTCTCTTTTTTGAACATATTGAATAATGAATGTTTCACAATGAGCCATCCGCAGAATCCATTCAATATATCAACATTTTTTTAAATCAAAATTATTTAAAATGGAAAATTTTATCGAACAGTTTCTTTGCAAATCTCTCGTTAGAGCACCAGAGACGGCTTAAGGGAGGGCCCAAAAATAAATCTTTGTTGAATCAAAAATTTTTTTAAATAAAATCATTCATATTAGAAAAGTGTACAGAAAAGACGGGAGAGTTCCAAGAAAGACTCAAACCACTTTTTCGTCTAACCAAGAATGTTCAAATAATGAAAATTGTATGAAAATTTTTTTTCAAATTTCTCGTTACAATATCTGGAATGGCTCCAGGCAGAGTCCAAAAAGAAGTTTTTTTAGATATTAAAATAAAAATCATTTAGAGTGGAACATTTATCGAAAAGTGCTTCTCGCAATAGCACCAGAGGCGGTTTCGTCGAAGGCTTAAACCGTTTTAGTCGGATGGAAAATCGTTTCAAGTAAATTTTGCGCTGAATAAAAAATTTTATCAAAAAGGAAATTTGAGAATTTTTCGCAGGAGTATCAGGGGCTACTGAGGGATATTTTTGTCGAAGTGTAACATATTCCTCAATTTACAATTTCAAATGTCTTAAAAAAATGTAATAAAAAAGACAGGTCTGTATTAAAAAAATAAAGTTGATGGTGGGCCTAAAGTGGCGAAATGCCACGATAAAAACTTAAATACGATAAATTATAGCAACATTGATGTATAACAAAATATTTTTAAGTTTTTTAATACTTTTTGTAATACGAGCTCTGGGTGAAAAAAAGAAACGAAATATTTCGAATTTTACCATATATCTCCGGAACACTTTCAATTTCTATAATTTCGTCGGCCTTGAAAATACGAATTTTTTTTCCCATTTAACCGACTTTGTAATTGTTATGATTTGCGAGATAGCAATATCGTTTAATATAAAAAGCAACCACTCTGTATAATAGTTTTCAATGATGTATTATGCCGATCCACGGGCAACTTAGAGTAAGAATTTTCATAACAAAATCTTTTTTTGTACGCTCAGGTAATTTGCCACCTTTACTGAATTTGATGATTTGTAAGTGACATTTACAAATTAGCGATCGGTAAGTGATTACTTATCGATCAGGAGGCGGTAAGTAAATATAGAAATTTAAAAATCAATTATTATTAAATAGTCCAATGAAATGGGACGAAATTTCTCGATTTGGATGAATTAATTCAGATCGGGCAAAAATTTCCATATGTTTTGCTTGTCTGACTCCACTATAAATCGAAACAAAAATAACGAAGCACTTTTAGAAATACATACAAATTACAGAAATAGAACAAATAACTTAATAAAAAAAAGTAAAAGAAAGAGTATTATTGCAGTAAGATAATTGCAGACAAAAATAACATAAAAAAATATGGGACACTATAAAAGATGGATTGAATGTGAGGGAAAATAATAATATCAGTTCTGAATTGAAGTTCGAGCAACGAGGAGCAGCAGTAGGAAGCTTTCAGTGAGAACCTGAAGATGGCAGATGAGATTCTGCCGAGACGTCGCTCAGACAACCGTGACTCCTGGAGGAGTCGACCATCGACGCGGGGGAGCACCCGGAAGTACAATAACACTTCATTTAACACCCGCGAGAACCTAAAAAACAACATATATATATATATATATATATATATATATATATATTATATAACAAATATATCTAAAGTCAAATATGAATATATTTATAATACATTCATATTAAATGTGTATTTGCAAAAACTATAATTGGATATATACACACAGATATACTTCATATCTAGGTGTATTCTAATTGGTATTGTAAATATTATAAAACTATATATGTAATATAAATGTAATAACTAAATTTTGATTTGATTTGATTTTGAAAAGATGATCTATAAAATCTGACGTCCCTGTAGCGCCCCTGCCGACCACTGCATAGCGCTACTCTACAAGACAATTTTGTAGTGGTGGGTTCGAGCTCCATGGAGGAACACTTTCTTCCCCTCCAGTGAAATCAGGCATTTATTGTTGCAATTTCTCTACTGTTTGTTTTATATATTTTTAAAATATTAATTTTTTTAGTTTTATTCAATAGTTGAGCATGCAAACAATGTCATAAGCACTGCGGTCATTAAGTGTCTTACTGGTTTCTCAATTCGTCTCGATCTCCAAACATATCTTCAACCAGTAAAGAACACTTATTGACATTAATACTTATATACTGTTTTGTCAGATTCTGATAAATAAACATTAAATAATGGTGTATAAAGAGACTTTTAGGCCTGTCGCAAAAAATCCTAAATGACGCCGTGCAAAGCCAAGGTCGGTCGATATGAAATACACTCACTCACAGTTAATTGTTTATAGGCGAAGTTATGTAATAATACGACAATTACAAGAATACGAATCATTGTTACTATGAAAGGTCTAAGTTTTGACAGGAACAAATGAACTTGGTAACCACAGATGTAACATGTTTATGAAGTTTGCGAGACGTCCTGTAACTCTATTAGACCATCGCCACTTGGCAAGCCGCAAACCGCGTCGGGACGCCTGCTGGCTCCTTGTTTGCAACACTAATTATTATTCATAAACCCCTGACCGAGCTGACCGGTCCAAGCCTTGTTGAAATTAATATCATCCACTTTACATGGCTGTTCTCGGATTAGACCCGCACTAAACCACCTCACTACATCTGAGCACATCCTCAGCGTGGAGCAGCAGGATGTAGATTAAAATTAACATGTAAAGCCAAATGCAGTATTTTTCAATTTTAACTGTCATGGAAGCAACAACATCTACTTGCTCCCGCGGGGTGCGCAAATTCCACAACGGACATTAAATTTTTAAAAATTAAATATAAATTACCCAGGAACATATTCACAGTTTTGTTGTATTAATTTGAATATAAGTGATTATTCTTAAGGATGAGATAGTTTTATGTTTCCGTTTCTTTTTTAAAACAATAGCTTTAACACCACGTATAGTGCCACGCAATAAGGAAGTCGTGCAATAAAAAAACACTATTTTTTTATGGTTTACGAATTAATAGAAAATAAATTACTTTTCACAATAGACCCTCTATCCTCGTAAGTTAGTTTTCATAATCGGTTTAATGACCGCGTCAATAACTATTCTTTAGCTATATGCATGTTTGTATGACTACTTGATGCAAAATAAATGTACCTACTTCGTTGTTGGCATAGAGACCCCCACAATAAAACTCCTGCTAAGTACAATCGTTTTTTCAAAAAGGCAGGTATTTCATTTCTCAACTTATACACAGGGCGTTAACAAATTTGCTGTAGAGCCCATGAATCATTGTCTGATAATGAACTCTGTCAAGTATAGTGTACTTGTTTGTGGGCCAAAAAAATACAGGGAGGAAGTTAAAAATGAAACTAATATAATCATACAGATAACTCTAATTATTACGCTTGATGAAGCAAAAAGCTTGGGGGTTATATTAGGCAGTGAAATTCGATTTGTCACTTATATTAACAAATCATTACAAAAAGCGTATGCAAACATAAAATTAATATATTATGCAAATAGGCCTTCTATATCTAAAAAAATAATGGTTTGCGAATTTCTTGTTCTATCTTTGTTTAATTATTCTGACATGTTATATGGTCCCTCAGTAAACTACTTATATAAATATAACATCCAAAATGTGCAAAATTTCTGTCTCTGACTAATATATTGCATACGCAGACGCCAAAGAGTATCACATAAATTAAAAGATTTTAGTTGGCTGAACATCTATAATCCGAAGACTGCTTCACGCAGCAAATTTGTATTATAAAATATTGTTATAGTCACATTCGTTTTAAGCTCTTGCTATATTGTTTGTTGCATACGTATAAACACATTTAGATATTGTTTTTTTACAATAAATTTTGTACTATTCAGTAGTTAGATTCTTCTTTCACACCCCCCTTGTTGCAACCCATGCCCATTTGCTATACGACTAGCCAGGCAGTGTCGGCTTCCACGCATCGTGAAGAGGGCACGTTAAAAAATTTGTTTGTAGCCTAAAAAAGAGGTAACAGCAAAACACTCTCTGGGCCCCTATTCATGGGCCTGTATCATTTTTTAAATTATTGTTGCATAGGAAGTAAGTCAACGGTTACAAAATGGTGCCCAACGTGGGGCCTTAATGATAGGAGTAACAATCTTGGGTGTAATTATCTGGGTAGGTGTAATAGCTGTTTTTGCTGCTTGGGTTGCACTTGACACAGCCCTGTTTAACACAGGCTGAACTTGTTTCGGTAAAGTTATTAACGAAGGTACGGCTGCTTGTGTAGGGGTTGGTTTAGTGGCTACAGAAGCTGGTGGTGGCAAGTCATATTTCTGAATTTGCAGAATGTATGTTTGAACCGATGGAGAACCGGTCCAGTTGACCTGCAGAGACTGTGTAGCAGCTTTAACGAGGCATACTCGACTAGGTGCAGGAGGCTTATCCACTTCTAGATACCACAAATCTTAACAGACCTGGTTTTTCCATACTTTACGATATCCGTCTCGACCAGACCAAATATTAGTCTAGCGCTGATGCCAACGGCACAATGTCCTGCACGAGCATCAGGTAGGCCAAGTTCTTGGTCTTCATTTATGTTAAGGTCATCCCATGTCATGGTTTCCAAATTACGACATGCCATTGTGTTAGTACATTGCCATTCCTTTTCGGCAGTAGAAGGTTTGACTTCATCTACTGGGACAGGCACCCACCCACCAGAAACAAACATTCTATGGCCGATAAGAGCGGAAGTGTGGAGAGATCTAGGAAGAGGGGTGATGTTAAAAACTTGAGGCTTGAGCCGACCAGATAAATTGCAGCTCGGGTAATGTTAACGACCAACTCGTGGGAGTTAATACAAACATTCAAGCTATTTTAGATTTCGTATTAGCTAATGTCAGAAACGATGAACAGCCATATCTGAATGTGGTCATTTTAGGTAGAACCATTCTGGGACTTTTAGATTCTGGGGCATCGCGTACTATTCTCGGTCAAGAGGGATTTAAATTCATAACAACTTTGGGGTTAGAATTAAAACCAAGTCGAATAACTTCTTGTAACGTTGCTGACGGAAAACCATGTGATGTAATTGGTTGTTACGAAATTCCTTTTATATTGATGAACCGCGTTGTAACTTTGGAGACTTTAGTAGTTCCGTCCGTACCTCACACCTTAATTCTTGATGCTGATTTTTTCCGTAAGATGGGCATAGTACCTGACTTGCGCAATAATTACTGAACCTTCTCTGATTCACCTGAACAACCACAAGTAGCTACATTGACGGACGATTCTCGGCTTACTGCAGATCAATCTAAACGTTTAATGGTCAGTTTCTGAAACGTAAAATAAAGTTATCTATTATTAAATGTCATAGTAACAATTGTTGTCATAATTGTAACTATGACAGTAAACGAATAATTAACTCTATCTAACGTTTCAGAAACTGGCCATAAATGAATTAGTAACGGGTTATATATATATATGCAAAATGGCAAGTCGCTATGCACCATGGAGACATCCATGATGTCTGGTGTATAGTAGCATTAGACCACATGAGAGAATTCACTTACCTCTCACCACTACACCATTTACATTAGTCTGTATAAGACTAGCAGGTTGGCCACTGTCATTTGTCTGCTCCATGACCTATGGCATACTGATGAGAACTAATAAGTTCGAAACCGGTCTATGTCTGGTCAGGGAGTTGACACATGACATTGGCTACCAATTTTTCATGATTTGTAAGGTATAATTCAATGCAGGTCGGGGTATTTGCCCGCTGAGTAGTTGTTTCCTGCAAATCATGTATAATAACAGTATATGGGTTAAGTCCACCAAGGGCTGAAGGTCACCACTTTCGGTACTTACAAAATGGCAAGTCGCTATGCACCATGGAGACATCCATGATGTCTGGTGTATAGTAGCATTAGACCACATGAGAGAATTCACTTACCTCTCACCACTACACCATTTACATTAGTCTGTATAGGACTAGCAGGTTGGCCACTGTCATTTGTCTGCTCCATGACCTATGGCATACTGATGAGAACTAATAAGTTCGAAACCGGTCTATGTCTGGTCAGGGAGTTGACACATGACATTGGCTACCAATTTTTCATGATTTGTAAGGTATAATTCAATGCAGGTCGGGGTATTTGCCCGCTGAGTAGTTGTTTCCTGCAAATCATGTATAATAACAGTATATGGGTTAAGTCCACCAAGGGCTGAAGGTCACCGCTTTCGGTACTTGCAAAATGGCAAGTCGCTATGCACCATGGAGACATCCATGATGTCTGGTGTATAGTAGCATTAGACCACATGAGAGAATTCACTTACCTCTCACCACTACACCATTTACATTAGTCTGTATAAGACTAGCAGGTTGGCCACTGTCATTTGTCTGCTCCATGACCTATGGCATACTGATGAGAACTAATAAGTTCGAAACCGGTCTATGTCTGGTCAGGGAGTTGACACATGACATTGGCTACCAATTTTTCATGATTTGTAAGGTATAATTCAATGCAGGTCGGGGTATTTGCCCGCTGAGTAGTTGTTTCCTGCAAATCATGTATAATAACAGTATATGGGTTAAGTCCACCAAGGGCTGAAGGTCACCGCTCTCGGTACTTGCAAAATGGCAAGTCGCTATGCACCATGGAGACATCCATGATGTCTGGTGTATAGTTGCATTAGACCACATGAGAGAATTCACTTACCTCTCACCACTACACCATTTACATTAGTCTGTATAAGACTAGCAGGTTGGCCACTGTCATTTGTCTGCTCCATGACCTATGGCATACTGATGAGAACTAATAAGTTCGAAACCGGTCTATGTCTGGTCAGGGAGTTGACACATGACATTGGCTACCAATTTTTCATGATTTGTAAGGTATAATTCAATGCAGGTCGGGGTATTTGCCCGCTGAGTAGTTGTTTCCTGCAAATCATGTATAATAACAATATATATATATATATATATATATATATATATATATATATATATATATATATATATATATTGAGTAGTGGTGAGAGGTAAGCGACCTCTCAAATGGTCAATTGCTATATATATATATATATATATATATATGTTAGATAGCGGATTGTTTGAATAACTTTTTAAAAAGATTTATTTAGTTTAACACTGGAGTCAACGTTGACTCGTTAAGAAAATACAATAATAATTTAGATGAGGTTTAATCGAAAGTGAGTATAAGACTGAAGGTACAAATGTCTGTTGGTTGTATTTATAACATAAGAGAACAAAGAACATTAAATTGGCAATTCAGCATGATAAGGGATTACCAAGAAAGAAACATTAAGCTCAGCCAACGTGAGCGGTTATTAGAGAAGAGCTGTTACGCAATCTGTAACATGATATGTTTGAGAAGGTTAAGCCTGTCTCGGTGATATTATATATCATAGTATATTTCTAATATAACAGCTTCCCCCTTATAAAAAAAAGTTGGTGTTTTATGCAGCAACTTTTGAAATGAATATAAAATGTATATAAAAGGTAATGGTACAATTTGGAAAAATATAAAGAGTACAAAAATGTTAAGTCGTAAAGTTTAAAATACAGAGTATAACCTTAGCGTCTAAAATATGAAATGCAAGCACAATAAGCTTGATTCATAAAATAAAATAACATAAAAATGTTAGAGTTAAGATATAGCTTTAGCAAGAAAGCGTAAGATACAAACATAATAAGTTTGTCTTAAAATGGGATAAAATATTCCCAAGGTTAAAATATAGCTTTAATATAAAAGCATAAAATATGAGTATGATAAGTTTAAATGAAAATAACGTAAAAATGTTAATAAAATTGAAATTAACAAAGGATAGAAAAATAATGAAATATAATGATTAAACAAATGAAATGAAATTCACTGAAGAGTCTAGCACTAAAAGTCAGTAAAAAGGCACAAAACAGTTTGTCTTTAGTTAAGTTCTATGTCTTCGGCTTCGTTGTCTTCTCTTCTTAAGGTAGGTCGTCTTCGTTGATGAAACAGGCTAGTGATTGTCCTGAGGGGTTCACTAGGCCTTGGTGGAGATGGAGGAGTCGTGGAAACGTTGATGGCTAGTCTTCGTCTTCTTGCTTTACACTTACAGAATAGATACAAGAATAAGAGTCCGAAAATTAGCACTATGGTAAGATAGGTAAACCAAGAAATGTGTCTCGTGATGAAAGGTTCCTTGATTAGGTCGTCTAAGTCTTTTGAATATTGGTCTAATTGGTATCTGGCGACATCGAGGTCTTCGGTGTTCAGATCACTTAGTTTTAGTGGTTTCAGGTTGGGCACTCGAACTTTGTCCGGAACCTGGTTGCAACACTCGAACGGGATTTGTATAGGGTGAGCGTCGTTCTTCACGTCTGTCGTTTCGCCTGAGCTGGCTTGGATCTTCGTGATACCTATGAAGGCGTAGCAATTTGGTTGTAATTTAATTATACAATTTTTGAGGATGGTGTCGGTTTTTGGGGTCTCTTTCGGGCAATTGATAGTCATCTTTAGTGGCTCTGTATTGACGATCATCCACACGTTTTCGTCTAGTTTTTGGATGTTGTGTCCTTGGCCGATGATAGTTGACGTTTGACAGTTTTCTGGTAGAGTTTGTAGATCCTTGAAAAGGCGGGCTTCGCATATGGCGTTGTTGTCAATTGGATATGCAAACAAATTTGGACATAATTTAGTATTGGTATGGAGTGGCTTGCATTCTCTGAGGTCAGCAATGGGTATGTACATCAAAGAATCATCATCTCTCGCGATATATTTTTGAGAAGTTGACAAAATATGATACAGACCAGTTCTACTATCTAAGATAGGAATGGGGTATAATTGGAAAACGGAGTACGTTTGAGGGTCTACTAGGGGTATATCTAATACAAATACTAATTCTGAGTTCATTTGGAAAGCTTTTAATTCAATAATATCTAAATACTGTGCAATTTTTGAAAGTTTAATTGGGAGTGGCAAATTGTTCTTTTGTAGGTTTTGTGAAATTTCCTGCAATGAGTTTACCAAATCTTGGGGATTAATGATAGACGTATGAATTACTTTGAGTCTCGCGAAAGTGATCGAATTTAAAATATCGTTGAGGTTGTCCTCTATAATTAGGTAGCTCGCCATGAGTTGTTCACAAATTTCCAAGAATTTTAATTTTGTTTCAACTGCTCGTAGGTTATACGTAATGTCTAAGATTGCGTATTCGATTTCTTTTATGTCTTTGTTGAATGTCTCCTCGTCTATTAGTAGTTTTTGAATTGTCGTGTTAAAATTTTTAGTAACTGAATTCGTAACTGATATTTGATTTTTCATCAAATTTTCTATCTGACGTTCGTCTTGGTTTAATTTATTGATACAGTCAGAGTAGTATTTACCGTCTTCTGCGTCTAAATTTCCGGTAATTGCTTTGAATATTGAACCAATTCCGTTTATGATTCCGCGTTTGTAGCGTTTCGTGTCGAAATGTATTTCGTCAAATTTAGTTTGTATGGATTTTGAGATTTGTCCTAGGAGGCTTAAATGCGTTTTAACCTCACTCGCGAATTCGTTCATGTTTTTGTATGCTGGGTCAAGGGTAGTAAGGATTGTCTGTAAAATTTTGTCGTTTCTGTCAAGAGCTGTCTTAAAGGTCGATATATTTTTATGTACGAGTAATGTCCATTTCTTGTGTGAGATGACAATGTCCGTGTCTTTGTGATAGTAAACACCGATAGTATTGTTTATTGGTGTTATTTCGTATTGAGAAAATGCTGATCCGAACAGCAGTAGAAACCTGAAAATAAATTTTAATCTTCAGTATATGGTTTCATTCTATCAAAATTTACTTTACTTGTTTGATTTGTCTCGGGATTTAACAAAGTGGCAGAATTTTGGAAAATTTCTTTGATCTCGAAAGGGCCGTTGAATTTATTTTGTGACTTGCTTTTGATTTGGGATTCCTTTACATATACTTCGTCTCCAACGTTATACGTGGGGCGATTTTCTGGGATATTTCTGTCGAATCTGACTTTAGCTTTTTGTTTTTGCGCTTCAGTCCGACTGCGTGCAATTTGGTAATAGTGGGATATCCTATTATTTAAGTCCCTAACATATTTAGTTATTAGGTCTTTTTGGTTGTACAGGGTCTCTGGGGGTCCAAAGATCAGTTCGTATGGCGTAAAACCATGCGTTTTATTAACCGAATTATTGTAGCATATTACTGCATACGGCAATATGGTAAAAGGATGTTCATTTGGGTTTTCGGTTTTGTGAATTCTGATCATTTCGGCTAAGGTAGCATGAAAGCGTTCTATAGAACCGTTAGATTGGGGATGTCCTACGCTAGAATATGTCAATTTTATATCGTAGAGGGTACAGAGGTCTTTTAGTAAGTTGTTGTCGAATTCACCGCCGTAATCACAGTGAATCCTCAATGGGGTACCGTAATGTTGAAAATATAACAATAGGGTATTTACCACAGATTTTGCGCTTTTATCCGGTACAGCATAGGCTTGTGTGAATTTTGTAAGTTCGTCGCGGATAGTTAGAGCGTAATTTCGTGTAGGAAATTCGAATAGGTCGATGTTAATTCTTTCGAAAGGCGTCCTCGGAGATTCGGAGTTGCCGGTATGGTTTTGGTCAAGAATTATCGGTCTTTGGTCTTCGTCAGGTATTTGTACTAAGTTTTGACAGATAATGAGCTTTAGGTCCTTTTCTGCGAAGATAAATGACAGAATTTCGAGTATGGGGAGGTCTAAGTTATTTTCGACATGATAAGTATTAGAAAGATCTAATTCATTTTGATTTTTGTATATTGCTAAGAACAAATGTTCTACTACAGATTCAGGGTCAAAGGGTAGAGGAATGATATAGTATTTCCTATGTCTAATCGATCTACTAGAGAGAATATTTATTTTGTCGTCGTAAAATTCAGGGTTTTCCTCGAAAATGTCGTCAATAATTTGGTGATGAAAATCTCTTAGGTTATTTTGTTGAAAGAAAGTTATGATGTGTTTGTTTTCTCGGTCCAGGAGTTGTTTATTAGAAGTTTGAATTTTAGAGTAGTCAATTAAAGATTTGGTCTTGTATAGTCGGGAGAAAGTATTAAATTCTTGAATTATTTGTTCGTTTGTGATTTCATCGTCATTGTCTGGATTTACGTCATCGTCTGTGTCCTCATTCGCGGCTAAGATTTTGGAATGGAATTTAGAACATTTGAAAAAATGGTTTATTTTGATTCTAGAGAGGGCATCGGCATTTTTATTGATTTTTCCGGGCTTGTAAACGATTTCGTAGTCGTATTCCTCCAGTTTAAGTCGCCAGCGGGCAAGTCTACTTCCTGGGTCTTTTATTGAGAATAACCAGGTAAGTGGTCGGTGGTCGGTGACTAGTTTGAACTTTCTACCGAATAAATATGGTCTAAAGTGTTTTACCGACCATACTATGGCCAATAATTCCCTTTCAATGGTGGAATACTTTGTTTCCGCACCGCATAAAGTTCGGGAAGCGTATGCAATTGGTAGATCTTTGCCTATATTTCCCTGAGAGAGTACCGATCCGATGGCGAATGCGCTCGCGTCGGTAGTTAGGATGAAAGGCTCATCAAAATTAGGATATATTAATATCGGAGTCGTCGTCAATGTTTGCTTTAAGTTGTCGAACGAATTCATACAATCATTGTCAAAGTTAAAGGGAGTGTCTTTTTGTAGTAGCTTGGTCAGGGGCTTTGAAATCTTAGAGAAATTTGGAATAAAGCGTCTATAATAGCCCGCTAAACCTAAGAAAGATTTAATGTCCTTTTGATTTTTGGGATGAGGAAAGTTTAAAATGGCTTCTACTTTACTGGGATTTGGCTTGACACCGTCTTTTGTTATAAGATGTCCTAGATAAGCGACTTCTTTGCGTAGAAACTCGCACTTGTCGGGTTGAATTTTGAGGTTAGCTTTCCTTAGGCGTTTGAATACTTCTGTCAGTTGGGAAATATGATCGTGAATAGTAGGGGAGTAAATGATAATGTCGTCCATGTAAACAAGGCAGCGTTCATTCTGGATTCCTAACAAGATATTATCCATCACTCTTTGAAACGTTGATGGAGCATTCTTTAAACCGAATGGCATTCTAACGAATTCGAAATGACCGTTTTCGACTGTGAAAGCAGTCTTTTGAATGTCTTTCGCGTCAATTTCTATTTGGTGGAATCCGGAAGCTAAGTCTAGTGTGGTAAAGTATTGGCATTTGCCTAGTTGGTCTAAAAGGTCAGAAATATTTGGGAGAGGGTATTTATCGTCAATAGTCAATTCGTTTAATTTCCTGTAATCTACTACGACTCGCCATTTTTGTTTGCCAGAGGCATCGAGTTTTTTGGGTACAACCCAAACAGGAGATGACCAGGGAGAAATTGAAGGTCTGATTATGCCTTGGCCCAGCATTTTAGAAACTTGTGTTTTGACTTCTTGTTTATGGCATTGAGGGTAGCGATACGATTTTGTAAATACAGGTTTAGAATTATTAGTGTCGATTGAATGTTTAATCTCGTTAGTGAAAGTCAAGTTGTCTCCTTCCAGGTAAAATATTTCAGAAAAGTCTAGGCAAAGTTGTGTAATTAGTTTACTTTCCTCGTAGTTTAGATGATCTAAACGTAACTGGTTAATAATTTCAGATGATCTGTCGGTCTGTATGTGTGAGTCGGAATTTTGAACATTTAAATTAAAAATCGATTTAAATTTTTGCAATGGTTCTAATTTTAGATTAGAAAAATTTATAATTTTCGGAATGGCGTTTGCATTAATTACGGTTGTCAAAAATTCTCCATTTTCGTTTACCCTAACAAGAGCATTAGGCAAATGAACTTTTTCGTTTTCCTGCGCTGACAGTACAGCGTCAGTGTTTCTAAGATTGCATTTTAGTTTGTAAACCTTTTCCGTGCGACCGTCAATTTGGATAGTATTTTGGCTAGAATTATAATTTTGTCGGATTTTGTTGATTTCGGGTGTTGGAGAATCGTCAGTTACTTTGAAGATGGGCAATGTTTTAAAATTTGTAATTAGTTGCCTGGTTTTGAAATCTATTCTACATTCGTAGTGTTCCATGAAATCGGCACCTAATAATCCGTCAAAGTCTATGTCCAAGTCGTGAATATAGACTCTGTGCGGGTCGCGTGCGTTAAATGGTATAAGAACAGATTCGCTAATTTTAATTTTTTCGTCGGTTATGCCTTGTATAATCGCGTTTTCTGGAGATCTATTTTTAAAATTTTCCGCTGTCTTATGCTTAAAAATCGAAATACCTGCGCCAGTATCAATTAAGAGTTTAAATTTGTTCGAAATGTCATTTATGAAATAAAGATTACTAGAATTCACGGTCAATAGTGTGTGTGTAGGCCAATTTAAGCGAAGTTCTGGTCTGAGAAATTCAGTAGGGGGTTGTAATTGTCGTTCAGGTTTAATGTTTGGATTTGGTTGGACATTTGGTCCACTTCGAAATTTATTTCTTGGGTTGGAGTATTCATTGAATACTCCGGGCCTAATGGAAAATCCTGAGGATTAGCAGTATAATCCTGCGACATCTGAGAATTAGCTGTATAATTCTCATTTTGGTATGGCATGTTATCGTCGTTATTTTGCGGAAAATGGGGGTAATCTTCATAATTTATTTGTGGCATGTTTGCCATATTATCAAGGCTAGAATTAGTTTGATAGTTTCCGAAGTTATGGAATTGCGGGTCACTGAAATTATCAGTTTCAAGTTCTGATTTTGTTGTGAGAATTGTAGTCTTGTACGGCACTCATTAAAATTGTGCCCGTTACGTTTGCAAAAATTACAGAATTGTTGGGAGTTGGGACGCCTCTGTTGGTTCTGGATGGGGTTTTTGTTGATAGTTTGTTTTGGGAATTTTTTGTGACTCGAAGTAGGACAGTTGGAGTTCGCGTTTGATTCTATTGATTGCTTCTAGCATGTCGCTGGGATTTCCGGCACGGATTATTTGTCCAAGTTTGGGTTCTAGTCCGGTAAGTAGTGTTGTTAGAGTCATGGTTTCAATTAGGGATGATTGGGCTGTCTTTTCTTCCAACGTCAAAGTCTGTTTTTGCACAGCAGCGTGCATTTTGGCATTATGTGTTTGTAAACGAGATACGAATGTCAGGGCAGTTTCATTAGGTAGTTGGTGAATCCGTTGTAAGTCTTGTATAAGGGCTGTCAAGTCGCGTGAATCACCGAAGTGGGCCTCAAGTAGGCTTTTAATTTCTGCCCAAGTGGCAGGGTTCCTCGAATTTATTAATTCGGCAGCTTTTCCTCGAAGTTTATTTTTTATGTGTAGAGTAAGTAAAATACTCTGGTCCTCTATAGACATTCCGTTCGCGAAAACACACGCGGAAATAAAGGTTTGTAGGAAAATGGGGTTCCCGTCGAACTCTGGAACTATTGAGAAGATCTCACTTAACCTGTAGGGTTCTATGGTAAGGGTTTCGTCAGCGTTATTGGTATTATTTGCTGTAGTATTTGGTTGGTTCGCCATTTTGTATTATTAAGATTTGTATATAAATTTCAGATAAACAAACAAAAATTAATTTGGTACACACAAAAAATAATAAAAATTAATTGTAAAAGGTGCAAGAGTACGCCACTGGCAATAATAATGAATAAAAGGAAACGAAATTGTATTCTTTTCTGTATAAAGTATGTAACAAATTATTTTTGCGATGGTATTTGCACTTATTCAGATATTATAGTCATATGGTATAAACAATACGTTAACCTTTATTAGTAGTAGTAGTATCAAATTGCAATAAAAACGTTACAAGATAAAGATTAAACTTGATATATGTCAAATTAATATATTGATTGCAATGAAAATATTTATGTGTTAAAATAAAATAAAATATCGGCTAAAGTAATACGATATTTAGATAATATATTCAACTAAATTAGATTGCAGAACTGTCGTGGGTTTAATGCAAATGTGAATGCAATGTACGAATGATAAAATATAAATGTTTAGTGCAGTTTGAAATAGAAAATAAATCGAGATGATTCTTAAATTACTTACATTACTATCTTCATGCCTGGGGTCCAGATGGAAGGTCGAATGCGGTTTCGTAAGCGTTGCTACACTGGGATGTACCGTCAGGGGTATCACTAGGTGTTCCTATCCACGGTGACGTGTTCCAAGTGCCGAAGACACCGACTTTCAGGGGCCAGGAATGTTTCTTACTTGCTAATTATTTCTCGATGTGTATATGATGCTTCTTGTGAGCTTGTTGAGACGTTGCTTGTCTGCTTGAAATTGTATTTTTCTTGTTTCTCGTAGATTCTTTGCTGATTGAAGGATTGAAATCCACCACCTCTGGGTTACAGGGTGTTTTTCAGATCCGTACGACTGCGCCAATGTTAGATAGTGGATTGTTTGAATAACTTTTTAAAAAGATTTATTTAGTTTAACACTGGAGTCAACGTTGACTCGTTAAGAAAATACAATAATAATTTAGATGAGGTTTAATCGAAAGTGAGTATAAGACTGAAGGTACAAATGTCTGTTGGTTGTATTTATAACATAAGAGAACAAAGAACATTAAATTGGCAATTCAGCATGATAAGGGATTACCAAGAAAGAAACATTAAGCTCAGCCAACGTGAGCGGTTATTAGAGAAGAGCTGTTACGCAATCTGTAACATGATATGTTTGAGAAGGTTAAACCTGTCTCGGTGATATTATATATCATAGTATATTTCTAATATAACATATATATATATATAAAATAGCAGTTTGCTCAAAATTTGGCAGCGACAACCCAGTCCACTGGTTCCATAATGTTGGCACAGACACATATACAACACATACTTTTCTGGGTGGATGTTACTTGCCCTAGACAAGAAGATGCAGCAGGTTCTGAAGGCTGAGGCACGAATGGAATCCCAGATCCAAGAAGTCGAGGACACTTTACCCAGCAACAAGAATAGTCTCACCACCCACAGCTCTTCGCAGCCTCAGGATAAGAATTGGCTAATGTTGTGGAATGCCCTTGGAAAAACTAGCGGTGGGCAAAAAAATGTTCTACAAAAACTCTTGCGAGCAACTTCTGTGTTAGAGAAACTTCGGTATAAAAAGTTTCGGAGATAAAAAAAATTCTAAAACAATATATGATCATATGCAACTACTCACTCAAGAAAATAGCCAAATGTAACGTAAGCGAACATAACCTTACCTCTCGCCAGAGGGTTTCTTTCCCAAATTGCAAAAATAGCCTCAGGTCCTTCTAAACTTGCTGCTAAATGACTTTCGATTACTGAGGTGCGGAGAGACTGAATAATAAAGAAAACTAGGTCATAGTTTGAAATGAAAACGTTCGAAAACGTGCTACTTACAGGAAAAAAAAACGGCGGCTCGGCGGCTATATCCCTTTAAGGGTTTAAGTTTCCATAAAAATACATATACCATTAGAGAATCCCAATGTTTCACAATAGGAAAACTTGATTTGTTGATGGAAAACACTTAAATCCACCCGGATGATGAATAAATAAAGTTATTTTCCAATCGAACCCCAGACGACCATCTTCCTTTCCCGTTATCTTCAGACTCTCTCCCCTGGCCTCTGCACTCAACAACTGAAAACTCCCACCTTACCTGCCGACAGGAATTCATCCAGCTACGGTTCGCACCTTCGCTAGATGGTTCGTGCAGCCAGTGGCGGACCAACCTAAATCCCTATACCATTAGTATTCACATAAATTTCAGAATATTTAAAAGCCCGTTACATGGCCTGAAAGTGGCATGTAACATCCCCCCCCTTACTTCACAAAAAAAAAAAGAATTATGCAATAATTTTGAAATTTACGCCTATATTTCCCTATTCACCTAACACAATATATGCCTACTTACCTTACGTAATAAAAACCAACTATACATCTAACACCTTACTCACTTGCTTCCCCAATGCCGATAGCATTTCTATCAGTACATCCATCGACGCTATGATTATGGACTAAGAAAAAATGAGACCAAAATTACTAAAACAGGTAGCAAAATCGCTCCCCCAAATAGTCCTTACATCCAATGTAACATTGATCCGTTCCTCAATGGAGCGTCCCAAAAGGATAGGCCTAACGATTTTATTGGAAACCGAGTTTCCAACAGTATATCCACCACCGGAGTAATTACAGACCGAAGACCGAGGATAAGATTGCCTCCGTACTGCGATCTATAAAACCCGACTCGATGGCTCTTGCCCCTACCTAACATTAGATCGCTCCTCCATGGAACAACCCAACAGGACAGGCCCATAGAACCCAATTCTAATAGGATCAGTAACAATGGAGAACAGTTAGGAAAAAAAAACAGTCACGTTATTGATAAACACACTGATACTAATAACTAAAACTACGAGGAGAGTAAGTTACAAGAAGATTTTATGGTGTTGCAAAAACCAATGGACTAAATTAAAATTAAACAACATTAATTATCTACACAAGGAAAACCAAATTTTATGTTACTGGGGTCGCTCAAGGGTATCGGGTTTGAGATCCCGGACATTCCATAGACCACCTGGGTTCCCGTCGAGGTCTTTTAATTCATAAGCCCAAGGAAACACTTTTTTAGATACGACAAACGGTCCCACAAATTTAGGGGCCAACTTTGCCGTAAAGTACTGAGCAGCATCTGATGTTACATAGTTTTTATGCCAAACACGATCTCCTACTGCATATTGCACATCACGCCTACGTAGATTGTATACTTGACGACTCCCTTGGTAAGCTTTATCGAGGTGAGATCGAACGTCGTTCAAGATCTTATTGGAGTCGGGTGCCTGAGCCTCTGCATCAGAAGCAAGTGCTTCGTCACGGATTTTAAAGTAGTTGCCATGCGGAATCATCTCTCTACCGAAAACAAGTGCGTAAGGAGACTGACCTGTATTTTCATGCCTAGATGTATGTATCGCGCACGCTACTTTTGATAGCAATTTATCCCATTCCCGATGGTTATCGCGAACATAGCCAGCATGGTTTTGACAGTTCTATGTTGCCTTTCGCAAGGATTACTTTCCGGGTGATAATAAGGAGTTAGCACAAACTTCACACCGTACGATTTCAACAACGTTACCAGTAAAATTTTTGCCATTTTCATTAACTAAAACACGGGGAACGCCGAATAAGAGAAAAACGTTTTGCTCGAGTAATTTGGAAATAGTTTCCCCTGATTGACCACGCATAGGAAGAAATTATCAGAATTTACTGAAATAATCTTGGATGCTAAGAATATACTTATAACCTGCTGTACTTCTTGGTGGTGGACCTACAATATCAACGGATAGCATTTCCCACGGTTTCGTAATGTCAGGACGACCTGACAACAGACCAGCGGGAGCCTTCTGCTCAGGTTTCTGTTCTATACACGTTGAACAAGATCGGACACAGTGAGATATATCCGCCTTCGTTTTAGGCCAATAGTATCGAAGAGTTACGCGATGAAACGTATTCCAAACGCCGCCGTGTCCGGCAGTGGACATATCGTGGTTGGTTACGATAACCTCTTTACGGTATGCCTTTGGAACAACTAATTTCCAATCCATATCAGCCAGTTCCGACTTCCTAAGTTTCTTGTACAACTTACCTTTGCTACCCTCCGAAGCGGATAAGTAAGCGGATTTCTAATAACTGATTCGCGCATCTTTAAGTATCATCGATCTGTTATGTTGGGAAATTCTACTACCGGTGCTGTCGTTTCTACCTCATCAATAATCGGAACTGCTCGAGAGAGGGCATGTGGCACGACATGGTCCTTACCGCGTCGATGGATCACCTCAAAGTCGAATTGTTGCAGCCTGACGCTCCACCTCGCTAACCGACCACTAGGATCTGTTATAGAGTTCAACCACTTCAAAACAAAATGGTCAGTGATGACCTTGAAGTGTGTGGCTTCGATATACGGTCGAAATTTCTCTATGGCCCGCAATAAAGCCAAACATTCCTTCTCGGTCGAGCTATAACGACGCTCGTTACGGTTTAAAGAACGACTAATGTAACTAATGACTCGTTCCCCGTCTGGGTATTCTTGAGTCAAAGTAGCTCCAAGACCATAGTCGCTAGCGTCCGTTTGAACACAGAAGGGACGGTGAAAGTCTGGACAATTCATAATAGATGCTGTCACCAGACGTTCCTTGAGTTTATCAAACGCAGCAGCACAAGATTCATCCCAAATAAATTTTTTGAATTTTTACGAAGTAAGTTGTTGATTGGCGCTACTAAAGTGGCATAGTTCGATGTAAATCTGCGGTACCAACTAATCATGCCTAATAGTCGACGGACTTCCTTAACATTTCTAGGTGTGGCGAGATTTAAGATGGCTGGTAGTTTTTCTGGATCGACATGGAGACCCCCTCATCTATAACGTAACTCAAAAATTTCAATTCGGGACGACAGAAATTACACTTGTCTTTACTTAAAGTGAGGTGCGCAGCTTTCAATCTATCCAGCACTTCTTGCAGTACCTCCAAGTGTTTATTAAAATCCCGAGTGACAATGATTATATCGTCTAAATAAACGATACATAGGGTTCCAGTCCGACACCAAGAATGTTATCTACTGTGGTGTTTATTAATCGTTGTCACGTGGCGCTAGAATTGTGGAGGCCCATAGGCATCATACAAAATTGAAATATAGACCTCTCTCAGGTACGGTGAATGGGGTAAGTGGCTTAGATTTCTCTGTTAAAGGCACTTGCCAATACGCGCTTTTAATATCTAACGATGTAAGAAAAGTCGCGCCTCGTAATTTATCCAAAGTATCAGTGACGAAGGGTAAAGGATAAGCGTCCTTCTTAGTGGCATTATTAAGTTTCCGGAAGTTAACGCAAAACCGGTAACTACCATCTTTCTTTTTAACCATAACTATGGGAGATGACCACGGGGATGAAGAAGGTTCCATTATACCTCGTTCTAACATCTCATCGAGTTCATTGTTTACGTATCGTTGGAGAGCGGGCGATATAGGATAAAAACGCTGTTTAATAGGCTCAGAAGTTGCCTTAATGGCATGCTTGACCAAGGCAGTGCACCCTAGATTATTAGTTATTTCGCTAAAATAACCCGTTACTAATTCATTTAAACGTTTAGATTGATCTGCACTAACCCGAGAATCGTTCGTCAATGTAGCTACTTGTGGTTGTTAAGGTGAATCAGAGAAGGTCCAGTAATTATTGCGCAAGTCAGGTACTATGCCCATCTTACAGAAAAATCAGCACCAAGGATTAAGGTGTGAGGTACGGACGGACCTACTAGTCTCCAAAATGACAACGCCGTTCATCAATTTAAAAGGAATTTCGTAACAACCAATTACATCACATGGTTTTCCGTCAGCAACGTTACAAAAAGTTATTCGACTTGGTTATAATTCTAACCCTAAAGTTGTTATGAATTTAAATCCCTCTTGACCGAAAATAGTACGCGATGCCCCAGAATCTAAAAATCCCAGAACGGTTCTACCTAAAATGACCACATTCAGATATGGCCGTTCATCGTTTCTGACATTAACTAATACGAAATCTAAAATAGCTTGAATGTTTGTATTAACTCCCACGAGTTGGTCGTTAACATTAGCCGAACTGCAATTTATCTGGTCGGCTCAAACCTCAAGTTTCTGGCATCACCCCTCTTCCTAGCTCTCTCCACACTTCCACTTTTATCGGCCATAGAATGTTTGTTTTTGGTGGGTGGGTGCCTGTCCCAGTAGACGAAGTCAAACCTCCTACTGCCGAAAAGGAATGGCAATGTACTAACACAATGGCATGTCTCAATTTGGAAACCATGAAATGGGATGACCTTAACATAAATGAAGACCAAGAAATTGGCCTACCCGATGCTCGTGCAGGACATTGTGCCGTTGGCATCAGCACTAGACTATATATTTGGTTTGGTCGAGACGGATATCGTAAAGCATGGAAAAACCAGGTCTGTTGCAAAGATTTGTGGTATCTAGAAGTGGATAAGCCTCCTGCACCTAGTCGAGTATGCCTCGTTAAAGCTGCTACACAGTCTCTGGAGGTCAACTGGACCGGTTCTCCTTCGGTTCAAACATACATTCTGCAAATTCAGAAATATGACTTGCCACCACCAGCTTCTGCGGCCACTAAACCAACCCCTACACAAGCAGCCGTACCTCCGTTAATAACTTCACCGAAACAAGTTCAGCCTGTGATAAACAGCGCTGTGTCAAGTGCAACCCATGCAGCAAAAACAGCTATTACACCTACCCAGATAATTACACCCAAGATTGTTACTCCTATAATTAAGGCCCCACGTTGGGCGCCATTTTGTAACCGTTGATTTACTACCTATGCAACAATAATTAAAAAATGATACAGGCCCCTTATTAGGGGTCCAAAGGGTGTTTTGCTGTTACCCCTGTTTAGGCGACAAAAATTTTTTTAACGTGCCCTCCTGACGATTCGTGGAAGCCGACACTGCCTAGCTAGTCGTATAGCAAATAGACATGGGCTGCAACAAGGGGGTATGAAAGGAGAATCTGACTACTTAATAGTACAAAATTTAATGTAAAAAAACAATATCTAAATATGTATATACGTATGCAACATACAATATAGCAAGACTACTAGTTAATTAAATTTGTTATAGTCACATTCGTTTTAAGTTCTGGTGGCAAGTCACATTTCTGAATTTGCAGAATTTATGTTTGAACCGAAGGAGAACCGGTCCAGTGATCTCCAGAGACTGTGTAGCAGCTTTAACGAGGCATACTCGACTAGGTGCAGGAGGCTTATCCACTTCTAGATACCACAAATCTTTGCAAAAGACCTGGTTTTTCCATGCCTTGCGATATCCGTCTCGACCAGACCAAATATATAGTCTAGTGCTGATGCCAACGGCATAATGTCCTGCACGAGCATCGGGTAGGCCAATTTCTTGGTCTTCATTTATGTTAAAGTCATCCCATTTCATGGTTTCCAAATTGAGACATGCCATTGTGTTAGTACATTGCCATTCCTTTTCGGCAGTAGGAGGTTTGACTTCGTCTACTGGGACAGGCACCCACCCACCAAAAACAAACATTCTATGGCCGATAAAAGTGGAAGTGTGGAGAGAGCTAGGAAGAGGGGTGATGCCAGAAACTTGAGGTTTGAGCCGACCAGATAAATTGCAGTTCGGCTAATGTTAACGACCAACTCGTGGGAGTTAATACAAACATTCAAGCTATTTTAGATTTCGTATTAGCTAATGTCAGAAACGATGAACGACCATATTTGAATGTGGTCATTTTAGGTAGAATCGTTCTGGGACTTTTAGATTCTGGGGCATCGCGTATTATTCTCGGTCAAGAGGGATTTAAATTCATAACAACTTTAGGGTTGGAATTAAAACCAAGTCGAATAACTTCTTGTAACGTTGCTGACGGAAAACCATGTGATGTAATTGGTTGTTACGAAATTCCTTTTAAATTTATGAACGGCGTTGTAATTTTGGAGACTTTAGTAGTTCCGTCCGTACCTCACACCTTAATTCTTGGTGCTGATTTTTTCCGTAAGATGGGCATAGTACCTGGCTTGCGTAATAATTACTGGATCTTCTCTGATTCACCTGAACAACCACAAGTAGCTACATTGACCAACGAGTCTCGGTTTACTGCAGATCAATCTAAACGTTTAAATGAATTAGTAACGGGTTATTTTAGCGAAATATCTAATAATCTAGTGTGCACTACCTTGGTCAAGCATGCCATTAAGGCAACTTCTGAGCCTATTAAACAGCGTTTTTATCCTATATCGCCCGCTCTCCAACGATACGTAAACAATGAACTCGATGAGATGTTAGAACGAGGTATAATGGAACCTTTTTCATCCCCGTGGTCATCTCCCATAGTTGTGATTAAAAATAAAAATCGGTTTTGCGTTGACTTCCGGAAACTTAATAATGTCATTGAGAGGGACGCTTATCCTTTACCCTTCATCACTCATACTTTGGATAAATTACGAGGCGCGACTTTTCTTACATCGTTAGATATTAAAAGCGCGTATTGGCAAGTGCCTTTAATAGAGGAATCTAAGCCACTTATCGCATTTACCGTATCTGGGAGAGGTCTATTTCAATTTTGTATGATGCCTGTGGGTCTCCACAATTCTAGCGCCACGTGGCAACGATTAGTAGATAACATTCTTGGTGTCGGACTGGAACCCTATGTATTCGTTTATTTAGACGATATAATCATTGTCACTCGGAATTTTGATAAACACTTGGAGGTACTGCAAGAAGTGCTGGATAGATTGAAAGCTGCGCACCTCACTTTAAGTAAAGACAAGTGTAATTTCTGTCGTCGCGAATTGAAATTTTTGAGTTACGTTATAGATGAGGGGGTCTCCATGTCGATCCAGAAAAAGTATCAGCCATCTTAAATCTCGCCGCACCTAGAAATGTTAAGGAAGTCCGTCGGCTATTTGGCATGACTAGTTGGTACCGCAGATTTATATCGAACTATGCCAGTTTAGTAGCGTCAATCAACAACTTACTCCGTAAAAATTCAAAATTTATTTGGGATGAATCTTGTGCTGCTGCGTTTGATAAACTCAAGGAACATCTGGCGACCGCACCTATTATGAATTGTCCAGACTTTGGCCGTCCTTTCTGTGTTCAAACGGACGCTAGCGACTATGGTCTTGGAGCTACTTTGACTCAAGTATACCCAGACGGGGAACGAGTCATTAGTTACATTAGTCGTTCTGTAAACCGTAATGAGCGTCGTTATAGCTGCACCGAGAAGGAATATTTGGCTTTATTGTAGGCCATAGAGAAATTTCGACCGTACATCGAAGCCACACACTTCAAGGTCATCACTGACCATTTTGCTTTGAAGTGGTTGAACTCTATAACAGATCCTAGTGGTCGGTTAGCGAGGTGGAGCGTCAGGCTGCAACAATTCGACTTTGAGGTGATCCATCGACGCGGTAAGGACCATGTCGTGCCACATGCCCTCTCCCAAGCAGTTTCGATTATCGATGAGGTAGAACCGACAGCACCGGTAGTAGAATTTCCCAACATAAGAGGTCGATGGTACTTAAACATGCGCGAATCGGTTATTAGAAATCCGCTTAATTATCCGCCTTGGAGGGTAGACAACGGTAAATTGTACAAGAAACTTAGGAAGTCGGAATTGGCTGATATGAATTGGAAATTAGTTGTTCCAAAGGCATACCGTAAAGAGGTTATCGTAACCAACTACGATATCCCCACTGCCGGACACGGCGGCGTTTGGAAGACGACGTTTCATCGCGTAGCTCTTCAATATTATTGGGCTAAATCGAAGGCAGATATATCTCACTATGTCCGATCTTGTTCAACGTGTATAGAACAGAAACCTGAGCAGAGGGATCCCGCTGGTCTGTTGTCAGGTCGTCCTGACATTACGAAACCGTGGGAAATGCTATCCGTTGATATTGTAGGTCCACTACCCAGAAGTACAGCAGGTTATAAGTATATTCTTAGCATCCGAGATTATTTCAGTAAATTCTGTTTATTTCTTCCTATACGTGTTCAATCAGGGGAAACTATTTCCAAATTACTCGAGCAAAACGTTTTTCTCTTATTCGGCGTTCCCCGTGTTTTAGTTAGTGATAATGGCAAAAATTTTACTGGTAACGTTTTTAAGAAGTTGTTGAAGTCGTACGGTGTGAAGTTCTAACTAACTCCTTATTATCACCCGGAAAGGAATCCTTGCGAAAGGCAACATAGAACTGTCAAAACCATGCTGGCTTCGTATGTTCGCGATAACCATCGGGAATGGGATAAATTGCTACCAAAAGTAGCGTGCGCGATACGTACCTCTAGGCATGAAAGTACAGGTCAGTCTCCTTACGCAGTTGTTTTCGGTAGAGAGATGATTCTGCATGGTAACTACTTTAAAATCCGTGACGATGCAGCTGCTTCTGATGGAGAGGCTCAGGCACCCGACTCCAATAAAATCTTCAAAGACGTTCGATCTCGCCTCGATAAAGCTTACCAACGGAGGAGATCGCGTTTGGCATAAAAACTATGTAACATCAGATGTTGCTCAGTACTTTACGGCAAAGTTGGCTCCTAAATTTGTGGGACCGTTTGTCGTATCTAAAAAAGTGTTTCCTTGGGCTTATGAATTGAAAGACCTCGACGGGAACCCAGGTGGTCTATGGAATATCCGGGATCTCAAACCCGATACCCTTGAACGACCGTAGTAACATAAAATTTGGTTTTCCTTGTGTAGATAATTAATGTTGTTTAATTTTAATTAATTTAGTCCATTGGTTTTTGCAACACCATAAAATCTTTCTGTATCTTACTGTCCTCGTAGTTTTAGTTATTAGTATCAGTGTGTTTATCAATAGCGTGACTGTTTTTTTTTCTGGCTGTTCTCCATTGTTAGGATCCTATTAGAATTGGGTTCTATGGGCCTGTCCTGTTGGGTTGTTCCATGCAGGAGCGATCTAATGTTAGGTAGGGGCAAGGGCCATCGAGTCGGGTTTTATAGATCGCAGTACGGAGGCAATCTTGTTCTCGGTCTGTAATTACTCCGGAGGTGGCTATACTGTTGGAGACTCGGTTTCTAATAAAATTTTTAACCCTATCCTTTTGAGACGCTCCATTGAGGAACGGATGGATGTTACATTGGATGTAGGGACTCTCGATTTAAGTTTTGTGGACTATTTGGGGGAGCGATTTTGCTACCTGTTTTAGTAATTTTGGTCTAATTTTTTCTTAGTTCATAATCATACCGTAGATGGATGTACTGATAGAAATGCTATCGGCATTGGGGAAGCAAGTCAGTTAGGTGTTAGATATATAGTTGGTTTTTATAACGTAGGGTAAGTAGGCATATATTGTGTTAGGTTAATAGGGAAATATAGGCGTAAATTTCAAAACCATTGCATAATTCTTTTTTTGTGAAGTAAGGGGGGGATGTTACAAGCCACTTTCAGGCCATGTAACGGGCTTTTAAATATTCTGAAATTTATGTGAATACTAATGGTATAGGGGTTTAGGTTGGTCCGCCACTGGCTGCATGAACCATCTAGCGAAGGTGCAAACCGTAGCTGGATCAATTACTGTCGGTAGGTAAAGTGGGAGTTTCCGGTATTTGAGTGCAGAGGCCAGGGGAGAGAATCTGAAGGTAACGGGAAAGGAAGATGGTCGTCTAGGGTTCGATTGGAAAATAATTTTATTTATTCATCATCCGGGTGGATTTAAGTGTTTTCCATCAACAAATCAAGTTTTCCTATTGTGAAACGTTGGGATTTTCGAATGGTATGTATTTTTATGGACACTTGAACCCTTGAGGGGATATAGTTGGGACGGCGAGCCGCCGTTTTTTTTCCTGTAAGTAGCACGTTTTCGAACCGGATGATGAAAAATAAAATTATTTTCCTATCGAACCCTAGATGACCTTCTTCATTTCGACGAGAGCTAAAAAAAGTTATGGTATCCATCAACAGATGATCTATACGAGGTTTGTAATACTTCGACCAATTATTATTTACAACTGATCACGAAAATATTAGAAGGGTGTCTCCTTACGATGGAAAAGAAAAATTCATTCTGAAAGCGGCTTTGAGAAGGAACTCGGTGATGAAGGAGCAAATTACTCAAATGTAAGTATTTTAATATAAATTTTATTTTTATTATTATTGATATACTAACAGCATTAAGCCCGTTTTACAGCTTGCATTTCCAAAAAAATACAAGCAAATAAGTTTTATTGTACCTTTATTGCACCTTAACCTACATATTTTAATGATGGTTAATCATTTGTTCTTGAAAGGGCACATCACCCGCATTATTATAATAATCTCTGTAAAAACCTCAAATCTTTTTGGCGGGTGCATTATTTCCTATCGATTTTGCCGTGTTCCTTGAAGCCGTACTAATTCTGATACTTCTTGACTCCACTCTCCTTCAGTGAGCTGACCTGTGGAAAGTCTTTCCAATCAACAGCGCTGGGTGTGAAGTGAGCTCGACTTTTTTACGTAAAAAGTTATGTATAACACAACAAGCCAGTACAATTTTGTCCACTGTCTTCAAGTCCACGCGTATTATTGTTTGTAAAACCTGAAATCGGCTGGCCAAAATTTCAAACACATTTTCTACTATTCGCCTGGCACGACAGAGGCGATAGTTGAACATTTTTTCATCATGAGAAAATCCCTTTTGCAGGATAAAGCTTCATTAGATTTTCCTTTAGAGGGAAGGCTTCATCTCCTATAAATACGAAAGGTAAACCTATATTTCTGCTATTTGTAAAGCTGGTTGAAGATGGAATGTTTAATTTCTTTTCCTCCAACAATTCACCGAAATCTGTATTTTGTAGAACACCTCCATCTGAAACTCTACCATTACTTCCAAAGTGAACGTAAATTAATTCATAATTGGCATTTACAATTGCGAACAGTACAACAGTGTAAAAGCTCTTATAATTAAAGTGATAGGAACCACTTTTTTTAGGTTTGATAATAGCAATATGTTTTCCATCCATAGCACCTAAACCTAAACAATTTTCAAACTGCCAAATTTTCTTAAAGTCCTCCGCTATACTCAACTGGAAACTGCAAAAAAAGAAAATTAAGCTAAAACTTAAAATGTATACATAAACTTCGATATAATCTTAATAATTTGTTAATCAATACTTTTTATTTCAGTTTAGAGCAACCTTCTGAATCTTCATCATCACGGCAGTATTCTGATACTTTACGCGAAAGCACACCACCTCCTTCCCTGACAGAAACGCAATTAACCCCATGTTCATCCCATCATATTAGTTAAAAATACCATAGAAAAAAAAAAGAAACATTTTTAGAAACAGCTGCAAGTGTAATGTCCCAGCAAACCAGTAGTAAGGCGTTTGGAAATAATATTGCCTTTCAACTGGAGGACTTGGAACGTCAACAAAGAATAATTGCTGAACTCATAAGTGATGTTCTCTTTCACGCCAAATTGAGAACTTGACTGAAACATCTTCAATCTTAACTGCAGTCAACTCACACCAGGCCTTTACTACTTCCAACTTTACGCAGCCACAACATTTCCAGTTTCTTCAAAATCACCATCCATTACAGCACGTTTCAATATTAATTTCATTTGCCCCCTGATAACCGCCAAATAATTTATCAAAACCCTACACAACATCTAAACTATTTGTCTTCGCCAAGAACTGAACTTCATGTCACAAGGCCATTCTCCACCTGGTCATACAAATATAACAGTATCAACTCCTCTCAACTCGTATGAGGACGCATTCAGTAATTCGCAAACTCATGTCGACCCATCTATACAGGGAGAAGCGACAAATGACGCAATATGAGAATTTCTAGTATTTTGAAACAATAATACTGCCAATATTCAGAAAATTCTACATAATTTTTAAATAATATAATGTAATAAAATGTATGTTATTTTTGTGTAAACATTTTCTTTAAAAAATTATTAGAATATAAAGTTTCTTTAAACTAGTTAAGCCCGTTTAAGTTGCAATAAAATTTTCCTTCAACTTCTTGCACAAAAAAAGTTAAAGTGCGCAGCTTGACTGTTTGATACAGCTTCTTTAATTTGGACAGTTTTGAAACTATATCGGCTTTGTTCCATTTTTCTTGTAAGTTTGTGGTTGAAGACAATTCATCAAGTCTAGGAGAATTTTAATCTAAGTATTTTTAGTAATTCAACTTTTTTATTTTTAATCTAAAAAAAGTGTTTAAACTTGTCAAAGAAATAATAAAACACCATACAAGGAACTTAATCTGCAACTTCTTTCATTAGGAAGTTGATAGCAAGATTTTATTGCAAGCTGGTAAAACAGGCTTTACTGCCACTTACCTTTAGATATTGTTCACATAGAGCATAATGGCTGTACATTAGTGTACATATTTCTGGTACAATTTTTCCTATTAGTTGTGATATTGCACAACTGAATTTAAGATACGTCCTCCCGGTAGCGAAGAAATGCAATGTAACCACTAAGCGATCCTCAGCACTGGGACCGATTCTCTCATAATGGTATTTTATTTATCTATTCTGGCAGAAATAAGTTGCAGCAGGGCACGGACAGTCGATTTGCTAATAGTTTTTAAAATCTTGGGGCTCGTTTAAAGCAATTTCTTTTAAAAGGGGCAAATGACTTTTATTGCGTTTTAGAAGCCACTTTTTTGGCCACAGACGCCTTCGCTTTTTCACCTTTGGGCCGTCTAACAAACAAAAGTCACCCACAATCCCAACCATAATAAATTCATCGTCATAGCAATGAGTGAGTTTTAGATATTGAATTGAAGTTGGTAAATTCGGTGCGTACATGTGTGGAAACCGTCGAGCATGCTCGGTTCGAAGTTGGGTTCGAGCTGATTTCTTCGAGTGTGTATGGGGGTTTTAGATTGACGTATGATTATTACTAATTATTCGTCAAAACTGACAGTACGTGATGTTTCTTTTATTTTGAAAGATTATTACTTTAATAAGTAATAAGTAATAATTTATGACTATCCTGATCGTCTTTCGTAATCTAGTATTAGAATATGAGAATGGCATGACTGGTGGTCGAGAGGTGAGCGCACTTGCCTCTCACCTAAAAGTTCCGGGTTCGATCCCCGGTCGTGGCAGTGGAAAATACTGTGAGAGGGATTTTTCCACTATATACGGATATTGGGTGTATGTCCCTTGTCTCTAAATGTGTAGCCCCCTCCCACACAAGGCTCTTCTAGAGCCTTTCGGGATAAAGGGGGTCGTAATTACCTGTGGTGTTATTTATTTAATATAAAGTTTTTGAAGCTGGATATTATGTACGAGATATTCCCGAACCAGGTATAGATTCGAAAATTAATGAGTAAAAACTATAAGATAGATAAATAAACATCGACTAGAATCCACGTATATCGACTAAACAAATTTCTACCAAAAAACGAAGTAAATAAAACATTGATTTTGACACATAAAAATGCATAGGGTGCAGCTTACAAGAAGTGTGCCTTAGGTCATTAATATATTTAAAATGTATTAAAAACTAAAAGCATGAAAAGTAAGCTAGAGCAAATGAAAACAAATGAAACACTTGCAACGCCATTTGTGGAGAAACGTTTGTCTATATTTGCAACCTACCACATGTTTAAGATTACGCGTTGATTACTAGCTTGCTTCCATAATAAAAACTAATGTTCTTATAGTACACCATTAAAGTTTAAAACGCTGTCAGTATAAGGTACCTCCGAACCTGTTTACCTGATAAATTAACAATTACACCAAGACACTTAGATTACATCAAACAATGTGCGAGATAAAATGAATTCGAATCTTGAAGTTGCAAAGGCAAAATCATTTTTCTTTTCTGTAAAAGGATATTTATCTCACGTTTCTATATTTTTTAGAAATATTGACAGCCCGTAATTAGGATGTTGATTAATGTAATCCAAAATGATAAAGAACTGTATATGGATTAATTGCCTATTTCTAGAATCAGTTTCTTTGTTGCGTACTGACTATTCAACATCTGATTGCCGTGATTAGTGAAATCATGTAGTAAACTTGACAAAAGTGTGTTCGCACATACTAATAAAAAGCCAAAAAGGATGTTTTAACGGGATATACTGTATCTTGATCAATTATAAACAACTAAATATACAGTATAGTTGAATTTTTTGGAATAAATTCGTTATTTCATAAGCATATGGTTTTAAGAAAAAATCCAAACGTAGGTCGATTGTTATATTCAAATGCGTATCTCTTGATAGTATGTCCACAGTTAGAGTGGGTAAAAGAAACTTTTTATTTCTCGTTTTACGCGGAAAATTTATTCTTCATAAAAATTTTGCTTTTGTTAAAAGTATGATTGCCCTCTGGAGTAAGTTAACATATCATGTACAGGGTGTTCAGAAAATTAAAAAATATCAAAATTATGTAAGAGTAGACTACGTTCAGTTTTAATGAGTTGGCCTGTGTTTGATAGTGACATTTATTTGTCATTTTACCGTACAATTTCTATTTCATTATTAATAACTATGGCAAAAATGCTAATTTTACAGCACAAAATGTATCTAATACAGTGCTATGGAATTGGTGACTCTTGCTATCTGAAAGTAATCGAAGATTTTAATTTAAAATATCCAGGCGTGCGTGTTGCGCAGTCGACTTACCATAAATTGGTACAGAAATTTTTAAGAACTGGAACGGGGGGCGAGCGTAGGTGCGTCTTTACTATGTACATACTTCGGTATGCGATGTAAAGCAACGACAGGCGCAGTTAGTACTTGGATGGTGACCATTCCAACGGAAACGGCGTTCTCGCCTCACACATCTTCCAGCGGCTTGTATATCAGTGTATGCGCGGAAGCTATACAACCTTAGGCGAGGGTTGTATAGGAGATATACCATCCTTCGGAGGGGATGTAAAGCCGTCGGTCCCTTGTCTATTAAATGTTAGGCAAGTAAAAGATCCCTACTCTTCTTAGGGAAAGAGTTTCGGCAAAATTCCTGATTGGGGTAGCTCGTCTACAGGCGTTGGTGTTAGGCCTCAGTAGCGGAAATAGGCCGACGTTAAATAAATGCATAAAAAAAAAGAACTGGAACGTTGCTGAAAATACCTAGATCTAAACAAAATATGATGAAGATGATGTCAGGCACTCTGTTAGTATTACAGTCAGTAGAGAAACATCCCAGACTGTTAATAAGAAGACGAGCCGATTATTTTTTTACCATTAAAACATATAATATATTCAATATTTTCAACTGGGACTGTTCCCAAAAATTTTAAAGAATCTGTAATTATAACAAATGTAATATTAGTAATTATAGACCTATAACGTTAATTAACAACATAGCTAAAATATTTGAGAAAGCAATGAAAAGTAGAATAGTATCATACCGACACAAATTAGAAAAGTAGAATAGTAGCATACCGACACAAATTCAGTATATTATCAGAAAATCAATTTGGTTTCAGAAATAACAAAAATACAGAGACAGCTATGTATGAAGTTATAAACTTCGTAAATAATAAATTAAATGAAAATAAGAAATGTATAGCCGTGTTTTTAGACCTTGCCAATGTCTTCGATACAGTATCGCACAAGATATTAATAGATAATCCGAACAAAATCGGAATAAGGGGTATTGCTTTAACTATAATTAAAAATTATTTAAAAAATAGGTAACAATATGTGAAAATAAATGGTAAATTGAGTGATCCACTAATTAAAAAAACTGGAGTTCCACAAGGAACTGTAGTTGGACCAATTTTATTCTTAATTTATATTAATAGTTTACTCAAAACTAATATCGAATTTAAAATAATATCATATACTGATGATAAAGTACTGCATTTTATAGAAATAAATGGGATAATGCAATACAAAAAGCATCAATTGGTCTTAGTATGGTGAGAATGTGGCTAGATAAAAATTTATAATCACTCAATTATCATAAAACAAAATTTATTGGATATTAATTTTACTGGCAGTAACTATATAAAACATCTTATTTTACACCACAATAACTGTATATAAAATAAGTATCAAAACTGCAAGTGTGAAATAAAAATTACATCAGTTAATGAGTCATAGTTGACCAACACTTGAAGTGGAAGAGCCACATAGAGTTGAATTCAAAAAAATTAAGAACCTTTATTCCCATATTTTACCAACTTAGAAATATATTACATAGAAAGCAGCTAATAACTATTTATAGAGCCTTGGCCGGGCCTATAATAAGGTATGCTATTATAAATTGGGGCGGATTAAGTAACAATGCTGTCGGTATGTTACAGGTAACACAAAATTATATAATTAAAGTGATGTTAAAGGAAACTAAAAAATATGCAACTCAACTGTTATATGATGAAACAAATCTGCTGAATACTAGATTGTTATTTCGTATATTGTGTAATCGATAATCTTTGTACATACAAAATTTGAAACGCAACAGTTATAACACGGGAACAGTACACGAGCAATTGCAAATAAAAATATAGAACTTTTCAGAAATTCACATCTCATTCAGGAATAAAATTTTATAACACTATACCTAATAAGATGAGATCAATTAATTCAGAATATAAAATCTTTTAATTATAAACTAAAAATATACTTTTTGGAAAACAACAACAAATTTTTGCACTTCTTTTAAGTAAATCTACCATTCTATTATAGAATAAGTGATTGTCTAGTCTTTTTCGCTTCTTCTAGTAATAATAATAATAATAATATATATTATTTAAAAAATATGTCTAGAGTCCTGAACGCGGGATCAGCTGAAATAATTAAAATCCCGAAGAGGTGTGGCTTAATGACAGCGTTCGGGACTTTCGCAAAATAGTTGTAATCCCGACCACGGGACCATTGATATACTAAGAACAATGTGCACTTTTTAACAGCCATCAGTCGTGTAGTGGCTAGATTACGTGTGAGGTTGAGGGTTGGAATAATCTCGTTGCAGTTTTTTTTAACTAATGTACGAGATATATTTCGACTCGATTATCAAGTAAAATACGTAGGTTAAGTAGGTTAATATTATTTGATTGAATATAATTGCATAATTTCCTTTGCCCTTGTAGATGTGGCGCGAGAAGTTCGGCAGAAAATATAAGCTCGGGATTTTAATTTTATAACAACGGTATTACAACTATTTTGCAAAGTCCCGAACGCTGTCATTAAGCCACACCTCTTCGGGATTTTAATTATTTCAACTGATCCCGCGTTGGGGACTCTAGCCTTATCCTTATTAAAAACATACATCTATAGTCTAAAAATTATTTTCATTAATCTCACTTATGCTAGATAATTACTAACAACAATACAAATTATTTAATTTAGGTGCTTCAATTAATAATTATTGTCATAAGAAAATTTTGTATTATTATAATTATAAATTAATAAATCAAATAATAAATAAATTTGGAAATGGTTAAGAACTCTCAGATTAAAAAAATTTTTAAAACACAAGATATATCCTTACGAACCGATTTTCAACTACATCTTAAAGGCAGGTGACGAAGCAAAACGTCTTTATTTTTGTTTGTGGAAAAAATTATCTTTACAGATGAATCCACCTTCTCGACTAATGGGATTGTGGACATTAGAGTGATGTTGATCCTAATTTTGGAATATAATGTAGGCGACAGTACTCTCAAACAGTAAATGTTTGGTGCGCAGTGTCTTACCATGGAATTATAGAGCCGTATTTTTTTGAAAATACTTGTAACAGAAACAGTTATTTGAACATGCTGTAAACTTTTTTTCTTTGACGCCTTATTTTAGATTAACGTCCTGGCGGAGTTTAGCATTAGATATTCCACCACTCAACCAGGACACATACACATAGACAATTATACAACGACCATTCCCTACGACAATGGCATCTGCCGCAGCTGAGACTCGAACTCAGGAACGGTACAGCAACTAGCCGTGTTGTCCACTGCTACCAATTGAGTAACACATGAAAAACACCACTAAACATCCTTACCCTAGCCAGGATTCGAACCCGAGACTCTTTAGTTGCAAGCCTAACACGTAAGCGTTGAGCTACTGAGCCAGTGATGAATTAGAAAATTTACCGTTGGATAACCTCAATTCACATTATTTTCAACAAGATGGTTGACCGGCCCATTCTGTGGAAAATATTTGAACTTGGTTAGAGAATAAGTTTGTTGATCGATCGATTGATCGGTATGGTCCAAATCCATGGCTCTGAGGTCCCCCGAGTTAAGAAATATGATTTTTTATTTGTGGGGTCGCTTGATACAAATTGTGTATAGTAGGCCTTTAGATAATAACACTGATCTGTTGAAAGACCGCGCTAGGGGCGCTATTCAGTCGATATCCTTACAAGAACTTAGAAATAGTTAGAAAGTTCTTTATACTCGTCTTCAAAAATGCGTGGAGCTCGGTGGATACATGTTTGAATAATTTTGTTTTTAATTTGCTTTGGTTTTCCTAGTAAATTTTTTCAATGCTGTTAAGAATAAAAATAGTTTAATTTAATTAACTGTCTTCTTTAATAACTTTGGTAAGATGAAAATGATTTTCATTGTATCGTAATTTTTTTTTTATACATTTATTTAACGTCGGCCTATTTCCGCTACTGAGGCCTAACACCGACGCCCGTAGACGAGCTACCCCCAACCAGGAATTTTAGCCGAACCTCTTCCCTTAAGAAGAGTAGGGGTCTTTTACTTGCCTAACATTTAATAGACAAGGGACCGACGGCTTTACATTCCCTCCGAAGGATGGTATATCTCCTATACAACCCTCGCCTAAGGTTGTATAGCTTCCGCGCATACACTGATATACAAGCCGCTGGAAGAAGTGTGAGGCGAGGACGCGGTTTCAGTTGGAATGGTCTCCCATCCAACTACTAACTGCGCCTGACGTTGCTTTACATCGCATACCGAAGTATGTACATAGTAAATATGCACCTATGCTCGCTCCTTATCGTAAGTTTTACCGTATGATACAACTTGACACTTATGAAAAAAAAAAAAAAATAGTCGAATTAGGCAGATTTATCAACAAATTGGAAATTCGACATAAATTTTAATTCTAAATACATTGGGCACATTAGGTTCAAGTAAAGTGTTCCTCAACGTATAAAAGCACCTCAACCTCAGCCTGATGATCACCTCCTCAAAGTTCAATTCTATGAATGGCTCTTACAGTAACACGCTAATGATCTAAACTTTACTAGAAAAATTTTAGTTGTAAATTAGGCATTATTCTCCAACAGTGGAATTAAGAATTTCCACAATGTTTGATTCAATTGAAAATTTCCATGCTATTCAAGGAACTCATTTTCAACACTGATTTTCCCTAAAAATGTGGGCAGCAACTGTGAATGGGATACTTATTGTACTATACACCTCATCAGGCCGTTTGATGGACAAAAACACCCAAACTTGTTGCCAAATAATCTTCCTGGTTTCTTAAAAGATGTGTCTTCGAATATTAGGAAAACCATGCAGCTTCTAAATGTTGGGGCATCTGTCCATTTTAGACGGAAGGTGCGGGAGTTTTTAGGCAACACTTATCCGAATGCTAAAAAAAAATTATGGATAAATTGGATTGGATCAGTTGCGTGACCACTGAGATAACCAGACTTCACTTAGTGTGACTTTTTTGCAGGTTACATTATAATAAAGAGTTTTTGAAATAGAGGTAAATTCGGGGGAGTAATTAAATGCTCATATAGAGCAAGCTGCAACAAAAATAAGAAATAAGCCTGTTTCGTTATTATGCTCCATTATTGAATTATGCTTAGGTAGCGCGCAGATTTGTGTAGACCAAAATGGTGATAAATCGGATTTCTCCTTTTTTTTAAGCACGAAGTTGTATTCGCTCCTGCCCAAAGAGGTTTGAAAAGTTTATATTTTTCTTTTCAGCGTATGAGAACTCCATGAATAAGTTTTCACATGGCCCGAATTATATTTTTTTAAACTTTTTAAATTTAAATCTCCTTTATTTTTGAGTTATTTAATTTATCGAGTTTTACACACAGTTTTAAAGAAATCAATTTAGAAATTGCCCTGTATATGTAGAGACTAATAATAAAAGTATATAATAATCGAGAACGACAATAAGCAGTAAAGCACTAAATATTCAACACGTCGAGCAATAAACAAGCAGCGCTTAGCACTTGCATCTGAGAATAATACGTACAATATATATGCATGTATGCAAGTAATTCTCATCCAGCTAACTAGTTCAGTCGCTAATAACTAATACTAGGTAATGTTCAACTCCACCCCTGAGTTTAATCCCTCTATTCGTATATCATGTGTTCGTAGTAGGTTGCACTCTCCACTTTCTTGTTGGTTTCCTACCCCATACCAAGTTACAATGTGCTAGCTGTTGTACGTAATGTTATATATTTGCCACGTTTTGTCGGGACTCAACCTACACGTATACCTGTTTCATATTTTCATTTGTTTAACAGCCAAAGAGGGAGCATAATGAAAAAATACTATAACAAGATTTCCATTATCCAGCTTGTTTTTCAGATTAAAAACGCTCGTTGTCGTGTATGTACGCTATATTTAAAAATCCTTTTAATGCTTGTAGTTAATTATGAAAAAAAATAAGACATACATTTTTACATTTTTTTTCCTTTTTAGGTTCCACGATTCCAGTAATAACTAATTGCGTTGAGGGGTAAGGAAAAGTAACGTGGAGTGCACATATAACGCATTTATATTTTGTGCTAAAATGAGTATTTTATCTATACTTTGGCATAGATATTTCGTGGTTTGCAAATATAATATTTCAGATGGAGACATTGTTCTCGTATCGCTCCTGATCCTAATACACTTATGAGGATTCAGTCATTAATTTTACAAATATACAAGTATTGCATATGCTTTTGAGTATAGGTTAATGTAAAATATAACAAAATAAAAGTCTTAATAGCTTGAACTGATTCTACGGTTGGCTCTTTGTAAACCATTATTCAGTATTTGAAATATACAGAGTGTTCCATTGAAGACGCCTCAATATGTATGACATTAACTCCAATTTTGCCCACAAAACGTCATTCTGGTTTAACTGTTAGTTTTAGCGTCATGATTATTATAATGAATGTAATTTATTAGTGGGCCTATCATGAGAAATATTTTTTTTATTGGAACTGAAACCTTTGGGATAAATAAATAATCTTTTTAAAACTTTCTTAAAACAAAAATTATCCCATAAGTTTGCGACATTCCAGTGAAAAATAAAAAAAAAAAATTCGTACCTGTCTCAAAAACTTATCTATCTCACTGGCAAACAAGCTAAATTTCATTAAGTTTGCCCCATAATTTTAAATTTTTAGGGTAAAGATAGTATAAGAGGTGAAAATTCCACTTTTTAATTTTAATCAACTTTCACCTAACATAATCTAACCTAACGTAAGTCGTGGGTGTCATCAACACTCGCAGTATACATAGTATGATTAGTGAGTTGAAAAGCGGCGATTATCATCCACACCCTCAACATTAGCGTTCTACGTCGCAGTCGCAGGGCCTCCCAGATATTACATTTAAAATGTCAGCATTCTACGTTGAACCGTTTTCGAAAAATCTTATCGCCTACAGACAAACAGCATGCCGATTCGTACCATCATCATTGTTGTGTTTCTACAGCCCTTGGTGGACCTGCTATAGGACCTCCTTCTGTTTGTCCCTATCCAAAACCTCCATCCTCTTATACCGACGCATCTTAGATTTCATTCCACGGCATCCAGGAAACGTAGTCTAGTTCTTCCCCTGTGTCGTTGCTGCGTTGGTCTTTGGAGCGTGGTTATTCGTGCAGGGACTCCCGCATCCATTCCACGTGTCTTTCTCATCTTAGGTGGCTGAGTTTTGTAGCTTTGATAATATTATGGTCTTTATACAGTCTGCATAGCTCGTAGTTGTAATGTATTTTCCACAGATCATTATCATTAATGGCTCCGTATATTTTTCGTAAAATTTTACGTTGAACGCATCCAAGTAGGTCTTTATTACTTTCAGAACTGGTCCGATCAGGGTTTTATATAATTTGTATTTTGTTGTTGCGACCAACTCGACGTAACACCTATTTGCTAGCAGAACCCTTCATTTAATTTCCGCTGTTGTGCCGTTATAGCTGTCGGGTAAACAAATTCGTTGACAGATTTTATTTGACTTTGGTCAACTTCTAAGGAGCGGTTTTGTGATGGACATATCGTGCTCACATGTTTGGTTTTATTTGTATTCACTACCAAACACATTGCTTTTGCTGCTGTTTCCAGGTTCTTAAACACTTCTTTGACTGCCGCTTCTGATCTACCGCTTCTTATATATTTGCTATTTTTGGGCTTCAAAATATTTATTGTCATCATATCTGGAAAGACGACTCCTCTATCTATAAGTAGATAACGTATTGGCGTGGTGAAAGGAATCTATAGATGAGAAAGTAGAATTGATAAGCCTTTGGAATTTCTTCTATATGGATCATGATTAGTCTGCATTATGTAGGATTTGAATTTATTATTTTTAAACAACACAATTCTGATGTTTGCTAGACTTAGTAATATATTGTACCTTTTAGAAATATTCTGTGTATTTTTGATCGGGATTTTAGATATGATTTTGTATACACATTGGTTGCATCTTTTTCATATATTTATGAATATAGTTTATATTGTACTTTCGCCATCAAATTTTATTTCCTATAACTTAACTATTAAATTTTTAAAAAGCTGAATCTGGCCATTGAAAAACATTTAATCTAAGCGTATTTATCATCATTTCTAAATTGAACCATGTTGAATAACGCTCTCACTCATAATCACGGCATTTGTGATTATTTCAATTTTTTATTTTTTCCATGGCTTTTATCGACAATCATAGACAATTCGAACAATTATTCTTGTTAGTTTTCATTTATTTTATAAAATGTGCTAATTGTTTGTTAATAGTTTTCCTAGACCCCCTAAAAAATATATTTAATTCTTCTAAAACTAACCACTTTTTTAGACACAAATATAACGGATACTTATTGGAATTATCTACTAAACTTCTAAATTCTTAAATTCGGAACATCTGTTAATTAGTGTGAATTAGCGTTCTTTGTGAAGGAGACAGCATTGCATTTCGATATGTTTAGCTTAGCTTATTGATAACACGCCAGTTATTACTTTTTCCGAGATCTTTCTGCAATCTATTACAATCGCTTATTGAGCTAATCGAGGTAAACAGCTTGAGGTCGTCTGCATACAAAGAGCATTGCATGTCTGAATTTCCTGATAAATATAATTAGTTAGTAGTATAAAAAGTAGGGGTCCAAGAACTGAACCCTGCGGTACTGAAGTTGTCGAGACTTGAACACACATTTAATAGCCTATTAGCCAGACATGAATAAAAAGTCGACGACGGCATTGTCGGTGTTTGATTTTTGTACAAAACCATATTGTCTGTTTGTTATGACATTGTGACCATGAAAGAATTATTTTTGTTGTTTTGTTTTTGTTTAATGTGTTCTGAAAGATAATAATAATAATAAGAATAATAATAAAGGTCTTTATTATGAAAGGTTCATGAAGGGCGAAGTTTAGTCACAGGACTATTCTTCCACTTAACCCAAAATGTCAGAGATACATTTACGATATTTACATAAAGAATAATAAAAATGACAATAAGATTCTTATTCTAAAGTATTATATTTACAATTGAGACATATAAAGTGAAGTATCTCTGGCACACACATAACATAAAATATACATAAAGAGGATATTACTAATTTGCAGACACTATAAACTGAATAAAAAAAGAGAAAGAGAAAATGTAAATAACAACCAGTTAACCTAAAAGATGAATAATTATTTTTGCCTATCAAATAAATATGCCTTAAGCTCTTTTTTAAACTTAACTAGAGAGTAGCATTTTGTCATATTATTCAACATATTGTAGTGATTGTACGGCAGTATATGAGAAGGACCGTTGAAATATAGCAGACGAGTGTTGCGGCATTGTCAACATGTTATTATTTCTGACAGTTCGACCACGTACTTCATTTCTAGGCACGAGTTTACTTTTGAGATAATCAGGGGTGGAAGTTATAAGAAGACGTTGAACGAAAACTAAAAGATGATACAACCAGGTGCTATGTATATTCAGTCAATTAAGCTGTTTAAATTTGTCACTGATGTGGTCAAATTTTCTCAAGTCGTAAATGAGCCGGGAACATGCATTTTTTGAATACGATTCCTAGTACTTTTATCCAAACACGGATAATAAACAATATCACAATAATAAAATATAGGCATGACCATTGTCTCACATTATTTCTTTCTTGATTTGTAATTGAGTGTGGATTTGTTTGCATACAAGAGTTTTAAACGTATATAAGATTTTTTAAGTAAATCATTTACATGCTCAATATACCTAAAATTTTTATCAAATATTATGCCAAGATTTTTAGCTCAACTTTCAAATGATAGTTGTTGATCATCAATTTCCAAACGTAGGTTTATTTTTAAATATTCATAATGCGATCGAGAACAAAATAGCATAGTGGCTGTTTTATTTGAGTTTAATTTTAGCTTATGCTCTTTACAATATTGACTAATATTTCCAAGGTCTTCATTTATTTTATCAGCTGCAATGTCATATTTCGTCGGATCAAATCTTAAATAAACTTGTGTGTCATCAGCATATGACTGTATATTACAGTTTTCCACCTTGGTATATAAATCAAATGTGTATACCAGGAACTTAAATAACTCTGAAAAAACATCAGTGCCTTATTTTCGATGCCATAATACTGTAATTTGGCACATAGTAAGTCATGATCAACAGTATCGAAAGCTTTGGAAAAGTCAAGCAAGACCAATGCAGTTGCCAGACTCTGATCCAAACCACCGATAATGTTATCTGAAATATTTAGTAGTGCTGTAGTGGTACTATGTTGTCGCCTAAAACCTGACTGATTTGTTGGGAACATTTTGTATTGGTTCAAGAAATCGTTAAGCTGCAAATAAACCACCTTTTCGAGAATTTTGCTCAGAACTGATAGCAAGCTAATGGGTCTTAAATCGTTATATTCTAATGGAGAGGAAACTTTAGGGATTGAACAGACTACAGCACTTTTCTAATAATCGGGAAATTTGCAATATTATTAATTACAGACATGGGTTTGTAGTTGATTAGTCTGGTGGGGTCATCGGATTTAGAAATGAGGGTGACAACTGATTCCTTCCACCGCTGCGGGATTCTTCCATATTGGAAGTATGTATTAATAATATGAATTAATGGGGAAATAATATATTCGTGAATGCTTTTTAGTGTTTTAGTAGTTAATTTATTTCGACCAGGTGCACAGTCATTGTTTAAATTTGATATAAGAACAGTTACTTCACTTATTGTTATGGGCTTCAGGAATATATTCGAGTTACTTTATCATGTATAAAGAAGTTATCTGATTTTTAGTTATTTTGTTCGCCACGTTGGTACCTATATTTGTGAAATAATTGTTAATCATATATCTGCGTTGTCTTAATTAATATGTATGTGTTCATTATTGTCATTATAGTGTTATCTTTATTAAGAGTATGATGTCCAGCTAGAACATTTTTGACTATTAAATTATGGGTTACTGGACAATTAAACGGAAAACACTTTACAAAGATTGATCGATTTCTTCTATAGTCTTAATCAGAATCTATGATAGCAATAAATCATTTTATTTGACAATCTCAAAGAAAATGTATTTTAACTAAGTTCAATAGATTTCGTAATGAGCACCATGTGAAACATTATTAATAAATGTGTATAAATTGAATGTTATGCTTTTTAATGTTCCAGAAATGTTTGTTAAAAGTCGACACGTGTTTCGGCTTCTTTAGGCCTTTTCAAGAGTGTATTGTTTTCATTTCTGAAAAGGGCCTAAAGAAGCCGAAACACGTGGTCAGTTTTAATAAAACTTTTTGAAACATAAAGTGCTAAAATTAGTCACCCACCGCCCCTTTTTGTAGATAGGGCGGGGGGTAACTTTGAAATCTTGAATCCCTAGTTTTTTATTACGGATTCGGATTCTACGGCTAAACATACGTAGGATTTGTGTGAAACGTTCTTTTCGATTCATTATAGATTGTTATTGGCCCTGTTGTATATGCGACCCGCAATACACATGTTTCGCGGGCCGTATAACATTAACAGCCGCTAGTGGGTGGTCACGCGTCTCTCAGCTGGGAAAAGCGGTCACGTGACTTCTGTCTGTTGTCAAAAGAGAGAAAGACGTTTGGTGGTGTGTATATGGTTGGCAATTCCTCAAAAACTTGATTTATTCAAGGCATCTTTGTGGATTTTGGAATTATCAACACTAAAAAAATTTCCTCCGTTTTTTGTTGTTCTGTTGGGCACAATATTTTATTGTTGGGAACGAATTTTAGCTGCTGGTGCAGGATTTAAGTGTACAGGTGAGTTAACCTCACTATCGCCAACTTACCAGGTCTCTATCCACGTGTTCCACAAATTTACAGGCTTTCCTTTGGAAGTATCTCGTTGGTTTGAAAGACGAACTCGACCCCATTCATTAAGCTGTAGCCTTCTATAGGAGTTTTGGTGGATTTTTTCCCTCAACAGTAAGAGGTAAATCATATTTCTTTTGTGAGTTATGTCTGATTTAAACTGCTCTCATGAGGCACGTTTCACGTACATTTCCGACCATGTAAATTAAATCAGTGTAACTTTAGGGTCCACGGACGGGGCTAGAACGCCCACATACACACACACACACACACACACAAAGGTAGAAAGTTCCACGGAAGGGGTATCCACGCACAAGAGTAGAAAGTTCCACGGCTTGAGAGGCTGTAAATCAACCCCATCGTTGGTCAATTCCTTTTTCGGGGTATCTTCATCGAAAGTAAGTAGAATATTGGTAATATCTTCTTGTGTAATAGCTCCTGCGCTTTTTTTCGTTTCTCTGCATACATTTGTAATTCTTTTCGCTTTGCATCTCTAGGTTCTCTGGCAGATTTAAAAGCTACATCGCTGAACGGATTGATCGCAATATTTCACTTATTGAGGTATAATTTCTGGACTAATTGGCGGCAATGATCCAATGATGTTTTACCACTCCTTCCTTGTAATCTATGCCATTCATTTTCTTCATATTACACGCCCAGCATTTCAATGTAGTGTTAATTTCAGGAGAAGATGTGAATTCCTCCAATTTGTAGTTTTATTCTGTCAGGAAATCTGTAAATTGCCTCCACACACAATCTCGTGCTTTCTTCGCATTTAATGGAACATTTTTCTCAATATCTTCATCAATTTCAGATTCTGATTTGTCACCAAATCTTTTTGGGGAGGACAGTAAAACCAAGTAGATTTATTTTTGCAGAAACTCCATCATATATTCTTAAACCGTAAACAAATCGACAACAACTATTTTGTATTTTTTGAAGTTACTTTTCGTAATTGAACGAACGTGAGTTCCTTACGTAAATTAAATTTCATACATTTTTAATTTCTATATAAAAGTTTTAAGGCAAGATATGCCTTTTTAAGAAGAAGTCATATATATTCCTTAAATCGTATCGGCAGTCAAAAATAACTCCTAAATTCTTCATGCTATTAACAACTCGTAAGGGCTTATTATCAATCATTAACTTGAGGTGTGCCTTAATTAAATTTTCTGAGCATTTTGGAGAAACATACATTTATCTGTATTGAGTTTTAAATTGTGCGATTTAGAATAATCGTTAAGATCATGATTTATGTGTGAGCATGCGATATTGACAAGATGTGGCTCGGACGAGTATGATACTTATGTGTCATCTTCAAATGCATGCATTTGAAAATATTTTACTACATTAAAAATATCGGCGGTATATATAAGGAATAATATGGGTCCCAGAACGGATCCTTGAGGCACGCCAGATGTTATGAAGATAATTTCAGAATGATTGTTATCAAATACAACTTGCTGACGGCAATTACATTTAAAGAAATTGATTGAGTTAAGGTAAAAACCGTAGTATTCAAGTTTAGAAAGAAGCAATGCGTTATCCAAGGTATCGAAGGCCTTAGAAAAATCGAGGAGTATAAGATATGTGGCTGAGTCATTATCAAGGGATCTAATTATATTATCAGTAACATTTAGAAGTAGCGTTAAGGTGCTAAACTTTTTTCTGAAACCAGATTGAGAACCAGATAAGATGTTTTGTTTAGTTACATAATCATACATTTGTATATTTACAATTCTTTCAACAATTTTCGACATAGCGGGAAGAATTCTGATAGGCCGTAGTTCATTATATGCTTTAGGACTGGTTGTCTTTGGCAAGGGTTTAACTAGTGATATCTTCCACATTTCTGGATAATAGCCAGTTTCCAAACAACACTTAACAATATGAGTAATACATGGACACATAGTAGGTAGGCAGAGTTTTAGCATATTAGAACAAATGTTATCCTTTCCATAGGCATTAGATTTTAAATTACATATTTCACATTTAGCCTCTTCAATCGTCGCTAATCTAAATGTAAATTTTTAAATTATAATCATGTATTGTTAGAATTATAAAAAGTTGTTTTGTCAAGAGTTTTCTGTCCATTTGGGGAACTGGAAATGGATAAAAAGTGGTCATTTATATCATTGGGATTTTTTAGATCTTTAGGGATATCAGTAAGCATTCTTTTTATATTTAAATATTTTATAGATCTCCACAGTTCTTTCTTATTTGCATTATTTTATTGAAAACTCAGGTAAGCTGCTTTTTCTTTTATTACGGCACTTGCAACAAGATTACGCATTTGTTTATAATGATTATGACAATCTAGAGAATTCGTTTGTTTGCATTTGTTCAACGCTCTAGCCCTTTGTTTCATCATTTGCTTTAGGTTATGCGTAAGCTATGGAGCATAGGGCTTGGATATTCGTAACGTAATGTACAGCGCGTGTTTGTCAAATAACTCCAAAATATAAGGTTCAGCAATTCAATTTTGTTGTCTATATTATTTAGATGTAAAACGTTTTCCCAGGGTATATTTCACAAATCTTGGTCACAGTCTTGTTTGTTTAAATTTTTAAAGTTTTGATATGTGACAATTAAAGGTTGAAGACGCGGTATGAACATATTTAGTTCACAAAAAAACGGCACTATAGTATAAATACTATTGACATTTACAGTTCCGGAATCTACTACTAAGTTATAATTATTATTTACAAAAATTACATCAATAATTTGTTGTGACCTGTCTATAATTCTAGTAGATTCTTTTATCAATTGTTGAATGTCGTAAGGTGACATAAATTGATATATTCTATTTTTTTATAACTAATCAACATTAAGATCACCTAAAATTAATATTTCGAAATTGTTGAGCAATATCGGATAATCACCCTATATATAACTTCTATAAGCAATCGATTTGCACCTGATTTAAGTTCTACCCAAATATGATCTACACCTTCGATAGGCTCAGAATCATTTGAAACTTGAACAATATTTAGGTCATTTCGTACATAAATGCCTACTCAACCACCTCGACTTAACCGGTTTCTGCGAAAAAAACTATAATTAGAAATAGTTACGACATCTGAAGGTACAAGTACTTCATTCAAATATACATATTATATCGAAATTTTTATTTAATACGAGATCTGAAAATTCCTCAAAATCCGTAAACAATGATCGTTAAATAATCAGTTCTAACTTTCTTACTTAGTGAACTTTTAACCATAATTTATTGCAGATTTTAACTGCTCTATTTTATTTAAAACTGTAAGACCTCTAATATGGACATATTGTGTAAAGAATGTACATTCTATACTACCTACTTACCTAAGATGTCCTGCTCTGGAAATCATGAGATATACATAAAGACTTCCCGACAAAATAAGAACTAAAATAGACGTTCCTGGGATGTGCTATGAAAGCTGCTCTGTCTCAGCTTAACTTTTGCATAGAAGAATAAATGAGAATTTCAAAGATAAGTTTTATGGTTAACACATGATAATATAAATATCTCGATAAAAATAAAAGGGTTTATTATTCATATGTACATTTTTTGTAATAATGTGAAACTAAAAAAATTAAAATGCTATTTAATAAATCCTGATTTTGATAGGTCCAATGTATTCAGTGATATCGATTTCCCGATACCCCACCGACTGTGCAGCGATTTTCTTGACCGTGAAAATCAACTTGATTGATGTGTATTACCAGGAATTTCGGTAAAAAAATTATTGATTATTATATTATCTTACATTTCATGGGGTCTGCTGTGCTATCTGTGAAAGCTGCTGTGTCTCAATTTAACTTTTGCATAGAAGAATAAATGAGAATTTTAAGGATAGGTTTTGTGGCTAACACATATGATAATAGAAAAATCTCGATAAAAATAAAAGGGTTACATACATATTTTTGTAATAATGTGATACTAAAAAATAAAAATGTTATTTAATAAATCCTAATTTTGATAGGTCCAAAGTTTTCAGTGATATCGATTTCCCGGTACCCCACCGAATGTGCAGCGGTTTTCTTGACCGTGAAAATCAAATTGATTGATGTGTATTACCAGGAATTTCGGTAAAAAAATTAGTGATTATTATATTTTCTTACATATCCTGGGGTGTGCTGTGCTATATGCGAGAGCTGCTCTGTCTCAATTTAACTTTTGCATGGAAGAATAAATGAGAATTTCAAAGATAAATTTTATGGTTAACACATGATAATATAAAAATCTCGATAAAAATAAAAGGGTTTATTATTCATATATACATTTATTACAATAATGTGAAACTAAAAAAAATAAAAATGTTATTTAATAAATCCTGATTTTGATAGGTCCAAAGTGTTCAGTGATATCGATTTCCCGGTACCCCACCGAAGGTACACCGGTTTTCTTGACCGTGAAAATCAAATTGATTGGTATGTATCTCTAGGAATTTCGGTCAAACAATTAATGATTATTATATTTTCTTACATTTCCTGGGGTGTGCTGTGCTATCTGCGAGAGCTGCCCTCTCTCAACTTAACTTTTGCATAGAAGAATAAATGAGAATTTCAAAGATAAATTTTATGGTTAACACATGATAATATAAAAATCTCGATAAAAATAAAAGGGTTTATTATTCATATATACATTGTTTGTAATAATGTGAAACTGAAAGAGTAAAAATGTTATTTAATAAATCCTAATTTTGATAGGTCAGGAAGTGTTCAGGGATATCGATTTCTCGGTACCCCAATGTGCAGCGGTTTTCTTGACCGTGAAAATCAAATTGATTGATGTGTATTACCAAGAATTTCGGTAAAAAAAGTTGTTATTATTACGTTTTCTTACATTTCTTGGGGTATCCTGTGCTACCTGCGAGAGCTGCTCAATTTAGTCTTTGCATAGAAGAATAAATGAGAATTTCAAAGATAAGTTTTATGGTTAACACATATGATAATATAAAAATCTCTATAAAAATAAATCATCTATAAATTTTTTGTAATAATGTGAAGCTAAAAAAATAAAAATGTTATTTAACAAATCCTGGTTTGATAGATCCAAAGCGTTTGTGTTCAGTGATATCGATTTCCCGGTACCCCACCGAATAGGAAGCGATTTTCTCGAACGTGAAAATCAAATTGTACATGTGTATTTCTAGGAATTTCAGTCAAGAAATTAATGATTATTATATTTTCTGGGGTAAACTGTGCTATCTATGAGAGCTGCTCTGTCTCAATTTAGCCTTTACATAGAAGAATAAATGAAAATTTCAAAGATAAGTTTTATGGTTAACACATGATAATATAAAAGTCTCGATAAAAATAAATCATATATACATTTTTTGTAATAATGTGAAGCTAAAAAAATAAAAATGTTATTTAACAAATCCTGATTTGATAGATCCAAAGCGTTTGTGTTCAGTGATATCGATTTTCCGGTACCCCACCGAATGTAAAGCGATTTTATCGACCGTGAAAATCAAATGATGTGTATTTCTAGGAATTTCGGTAAAAAAATTAATGATTATTTTATTTTCTTACATTTCCTGGAATGTGCTGTGCTATCCGCGAGAGCTGCTCTGTCTCAATTTAACTCTTGCATAGAAGAATAAATGAGAATTTCAAAGATAAGTTTTATGGTTAACACATATGATAATATAAAAATCTCGATGAAAATAAAACGGTTTATTATTCATTTTTTGTAATAATGTGAAACTAAAAAAATAAAAAAGTTATTTAATTAATCCTGATTCGATAGATTCAAAGTATTTGTGTTCAGTGATATCGATATTCCGGTACCCCACCGAATGTGCTGCGGTTTTTTTGACCGTGAAAATCAAATTAGTTGATGTGCATTTCTAGGAATTTCGGTCAAACAATTAATGATTTATTCATGTATTTACTGCTACTGCTACCTTCTTTTAAATCTAATATGCTCTGTAATATTGCTGCCTAGTCTAATATTTTGCAATTTATCACTCGGTTAAGTAGTAGTTATTATCATTATTATTTTAATCAATTTTTAAACCGTGCGTTATGTACGAGGAAAAATACCTACAAATATTATACAGAACTAGGTAATCTGGATAATGTCTTGGTTACATTTCAAAAACAGGGACGGTACGTAAATTAGACGAATCATTATTATGCCTAAAATATGAGTTTTGCTTAATAAAATTTTAAGTGATGCTCAGTTTTATTATTATGAGTAGTTGTAGGTCTTTTTTTACAAAATAAACAGTTAATGTTATGGCGAATAATTTACGGCATCCTTAAGAAGCATAAAACACGTGTAATTCAGAGGAGCAACGGGTTAAAAGTGGAAACCAAATTTCTGTGATGTTTTTAATCATAAATTATGTGCAATATACAAAGCGCGTACTAATTATTATAAGCATAATTCATATTTTAATTGAGAGGTTCAAAGTAATCATAAATGTTTCACGAAGAAATATTGTCTCTTATAATATCCATTTCAACTTAAAATAGTTTGTTTATGGGAACTGCATTACCTAATTAATTTCGTAGGAATTTTGCAGTCAAAACTATTTCTATTAATATTATGATATCTTAATTTTAAATTATTTTATGAAGGGTAATTAATTAACTAATTTATTTGCTAGGTAAAATATAAAATATTTGTACCATTTGTTCGAATACACCTATAAAAACGTTCTGTTTAAGAATTTTTATTTAGGCCCCTTGGATAATAGACACTATTAATTAATCTCTTCAGCTTTTCGGTCTGAAACATTTCCTCAAATTTGGTGTAGGTCGAAAATCTGTCATATATTCAAAAAAGACGACAAGAATGCTGTTGAGAATTATAGATCTATATATAGTTATCCTCTTAGTCCGGGAGGTAGAAGTCCATTCACGGTTAAATTACAATATGCTTACCTTAAATGTTAAAAAAAACAGAATTAATTCCTACTACCTACTGATTTTTCCATATAATTGCATTTTTCAAACTGTCAAAAAAATATCTGTAAATATTCTACAATAGAAAATTATCGTCAATAAAGTATTTAGCAGTTATTCTAGATCAATATATACGCTGGTCAGAACATATTGTTCACGTTAGTAAACGGTAAGAGAAATTCTTCTAGAAAAGATTTAATTATCCTTTACAACTCATTAACCGAATCAATCATAACGTACTGTATTGCAGCAAGGGATGATGCTTTCAACACAATTGACATATTTATTATTATTATTAGCTGTCTATTCCTATCCGAGCATACAATCAGTTAAGTATACTTAGTTTAATATTTACATTAAATAAGACATAATATAATGGGGTTGCTAGATGTGGACATGGAAATAGCGGAATTATCTCTGATGTATTCGTCTGTAACTGTGCATTCCAATATGTGGTGTAATGCGCCGACCGCAATTGGGACACTCATATACCGTGTTGTTTCTGACATTTGGTCTTCTCATTAGTACTCTTCCTTCATATGTGTGAATTACACGCCGCCATTCTGTTCGGCTTGCGACTAGTTGTTCCCACTGTTCGTCAGACACACGATTTGGTTGAAGGTTCTCATGGAGGACATCCCTATAACGTTTGCGCTGTCCACCGTGCTTCCTTCTGTCGTCTAACACGTCTCCGTAGAGTACGCTCTTGGGTAGATGCTTATCTTCCATACGCAGAACGTGTGCAGCCCAACGAAGTCTGGCTCTTGATATAAGTATTTCGATGGATACGCCTTTTGCTCTCGTAAGAATCCCTTGGTTTGAGATATATTGGAACCATCCTAATTCTCATAATACATCTAAGGAATCTCTGTTGAGTACGTTCTAAGACTTTAACATGACGGCTATACGTGACCTAGCTTTAGCATCCATACAGCAGGGTTGGGATGACAACTGCTCTGTAAACATACAGTTTCGTTGTAAGAGAGAGGTCGTAGTTATCGAATACTCGCTCTCGCAGTTTCCAGAAACCTCTTGATGATTCATTTATTGTACTATGTACCTCATAGTCTAGATTAGCCTTCTTATTGATAATTCTCCCCAGTTAATTGAACCGTTGCACCACTGCAAGAGGTTCGGCGTTGAGTTTGATGCTTGTTTCATTAACTGCTCTTGGGGTTGACATTACCTTAGTTTTTTTTAAGGCCCAGCGCTTCATATGCCCATGCATACACATCAAGAATTTCTTGCAGTTGTTCAGGGGTGTGTGCTAAGAGTGCGCAATAATCAGCATACTGTAAGTCGCAGATATGCCGTGTTCTTGTAAAGACTCTGAGCTTCCCCAAATTGAACAGTCCTCCGTCGATTCGATATCTCAGGCCGATCCCCCTCACAATCAGTTTTCTCTCCACTATCATTGTAAGAGCAGTTGTAAACAGGTTGAATAGCAGATGTGCTAGAACACACCCCTGACGGACTCCAGTGCGCATCGCAAAAGGCTCGGTAAGTTCTCCATTATAGAGTACTCTGGTATTATTGTTTGTGTGAAGGCTACAACACACCTTTACAAATATCCGAGGTATACCCAGGCGAAGCATGATTTTCCATATCAATGATCTGCCTACTGAATCGAAGGCCTTAGTTAGGTCTATAAACGTCATGTAAATGTTTCCTTGTTGTTCTAAGACTTTTTCTCAGGGTAAAAATGGCGTCAGATTACAAAAAGTCCAAAATGCTATTCAGAAAAGAAAGATTTTGGAAAGATTGGATTGGATTTTTTTCATTATTTTCAATTTCTTAGCATATTTATGTTAATAATTCATAATATTTTAATGAAAAAACTTACTTTGGTATAAAATAACTAAAGTTGAATGAATTTAGTTATTGGAAACCACGCTAAAATTGAATACAAACAAAAAAAAATACTGTTACGTATTCAAACAAAAAAAAAAAATTACAAAATTTGAAATTTCTTATCATACAGGTATTTGAAATGCTCGCCCAAAATGACTGAAGGTTGGGGGTAGAGAGGGGTAGGACAAAGTGAGCCTGCACAAGAGCAGCAGAGCTCGTTCTGTTGTAGTAGTAAATCTCTATTCGTCTAGTTGTGTAAAAGTATTTTTTCAATTTGTGATGCGTCCTTTGTAAACGCACGTGGTGATAGAGTTTACGATTAAAATTAAACGAATGCCCTTTTCACAAGAAAAAATTTATCAAATCAAAATAATAAAAATAATTTAATTATCACAATATCAAATAAATTACAGTCCGAGGGCTTTTTGTGTAAGCGAGTTCCTGAAGACGCCGACGCACTGATTGTTAATACTGCGATCCAATTAGCTAAACAAGATGATAAAACTGTAATAATCGTGGGTCAAGACATCGATTTACTAGTTCTTTTACACCAATTAAATTCGAATGGGCTGGATATTTATATTCACAAACCAGGCTCAAGCAACGTCAAAGATTCATTTTATACATCCCATTGTTTTAAACACGAACCATACACAAGTGTAATAGCGTTTCTTCATGCTTCCTCTGGGTGTGATACAATTTTAAGTTTTGCTGGAAAAGGGAAAAAAACAATAGTAAGATCTTTATTGGACAACATTAAAAATTTATTAAACCTAGTCAGTGTTTATTATCAAAAAGATGCAGACCACATAACCATAGCAAAAAATGGATCTCAACTTACAGCTAGTATTTACAAAAGTAAGAAAATTTATAACTCATTAAAGCAATTACGATTTGAGCTGTATCAGCAAACTACAAACAAGTCCACTTTTAAATTGGAAAAACTCCCTCCAACTGAAGAAGTAGCTGCACAACACTCCTACAGAGTCTATTACTAATTGCAAAGCTGGTTGGGTAATTTTGACAACGATCAGGACAACAAAAAAGCAAAGGACTGGGCCTGGAACGAAAATGTAGGAAGACTCGTGCCGAAATACATCTCTGACAGTTCCGACATGATTCTCGGAAAGTTGTTAAAAAGCGATAGCTGTACTTGTGGAAGTGGATGCAATAATCAAAGGTGTGGCTGCCGAAAACACGGCTTAAAATGTACCAATCTATGCAATACATGCACTGAGAATTGTTCAAATAGAGACAGAGAAGTATTTGTAGATTTAAGTGATTCTGAAGATATTGATGAAAAGCCAGCAAAGAATAATGACATCGAAATTGAAGAGCCTGAAAATGCCAATGATTTTGAAAATAATATAGAATTTGAGAGTTTGATCGATGAAGAAAACGAACCACAACAAAAAAGGCCTCAAATTGATTAGATTTTAACAATCATTTTATTGATTTTTCTTTTTATATGCTATACACAACCAATATTAATAAAGTAAATATTTGTAAATAAAGTAAAGAATTCGTAGCCAATATAAATAAATTGTATGTTGTATTTTATCATATGTATTTAGAATAATTTAATATACATATAAAGTTTTCGAAACTTAATTGTAGCTTATGAAAATGAATGAAGTACTATTGATTTCCATATAAATGTTAAGTTTCATGAAGTTTTCCCTACCTTTCCGTGATGAAATTCATTCAACTTTATTTACTTTATACCAAAGTAAGTTTTTTCATTAAAATATTATGAATTATTAACATAAATATGCTAAAAAATTTAAAATAATGAAAAAAATCGACAAATTCGAGATTCGAAAAATTTTTTTTCGGTCTTTCTTCATTTTAAGCTACTAAATGACAATAAATCACTAACATCGACGTAACATTTGAAAGTAAACATCTCGACGAAAAAAATGAGCACTAGTAGAACATCAAAATCAAAAAAAAAATCAATAAAGTTGTTCGCCGAAGATAGGGGTGTTTTTTTCGGAAAAATGGTAAAATCTCGAAAAATGTTTATTTCCCATAATTGAAAAAATTCATGCTTATTATACACAAACAATTACGTACTTTCACAAAGGTTCATTTAAATTAAACAATTTTCACGCAAGAGAAAAAATAAAAACAGAAAAATCGGTTTTTCGTCATTTTCTCGCAGACTTTGAGGTTATGTCGAAAAATATATAGAATAAAAGTTTTAGATTTTTTTATTATTTACAGCTTTTGTATAAAACACTTTTCTCTAGCAGGTCACGTTTCGCCACAAACCACGAAAAACGGTTTTCATCCCTTAAATAGCACCCCATTTCACTGCTTCCCTTCATCTCAAGTTCCAAAGTTTCATTTTTTATAACCTCAACTATATATTCCAGCCGGCCATTGCCTGCTATTAATTTTTTTCATCTCAAAAAGGTAACGGCCCCAGCCTATAATATATGTTTCTACTGTACAAAAACACTCGTGTAACTTGCTCCACGGTCAACATGGACCTTTCTGTTCAACTTTTCAAAAAACAGTTACTCAAAGGTCTCTATTTTTCTTTGGCCCCAAGTTTTTTAATTTAATCGTAATACACCAAGCTAAAGAAATTTAAAAAGGAAATTAGAGATTATATAATAGACCAGTAAAATAAATTTTACGACGTAATGACCTAACTGCTATCACTGCCATCGTAAAAAAAAACAGTCAGTGTATCACCGGTTCCTGTACGCATAGTTCGCACCATACATGTTTTTATACATCCTCTGTCTATTCTTTCTTAATTATAATGTTAATAATCTATGAATCTGTCAAAACGGCATTCCTTATGCACTTTACAAAATGCTCAGAGCGAGTACATAGCAAAACAGATAACTCCGCCTGGACAAGATATTCGCTCTGTGGGTTTTGCTTTATTTTTTACTACTACTATGTATGCACTTATTTCATATATGTACTTATATATCAATATTAATCAAGTGCCTTTGAAATAGTGCATTATCTTTTTCTTTTAGAACAAAATATGTTGTGCCTGTCTACAACAAACACTTACTGCATGACATTAAATTGAATCGGTAATAATCAATATTTAAACATATTTAAACATATATTTATAATAATAGTCAGTAATATAAGTCGGGGTTAGATTTAGTAAAATGTTCCTGTGGAAAAAGATACAGGGTATCAAGTTCAAATTATTTTTTCGTTTTTTCGCATTCTCAACAGCCTTTTGACTGATCTTCTCAAAATTTACTAGAGGAACTTTTTTTATTCTAAGAAACAATAATTTCTATGTTACATGACGTTAGATCATAGAGGACGCCGCAGGACCTGTATCTGATGATGAATTTTTTTCATATTTTTTTTTGACGAAACGTTGTTTTACTTCTGACCAGAAAATCTGATGTGGACGTTATTTCCATGTTTAAAAGGTAACTTGGTAAAACTTGATAACTCCAACCGTTTTCGAGGAAAGTGCCGTTAAACATTTTAATAATTTTTTGAAAGACGAATTCAAATTTAATGAAAGAAAGTGTATTTATTGAAAAAAGTAAAAAACGTAAGGGAAAACAAAATCGTAATAACAGCGTAAACTCTTTCTCATTTTCTTATGAACTAATGAGTTATTTTCATGGTATTGAGATAAATACATAAATCAAAAGATTGTCTAAAATAAGGATCTAAAACTCTTAGAAGAGCAAAAATAACGTAAAAGTTAGCTCAATGACATTATCCCCCCATGCAAAATCCCATTGCTGCAACTTAGAGTAAATGTTCGATATGGTCTCCACCTACTTCTATGCCTTTTCTAATTCTATTCATAAAAGATTTTCTTACGTTGGAAAATACATATTCCTGTCCTCTAATAAAATTCGCTGCGTTTTGTATTTTGTCCCACAGTTCTTCTCTTGAGTTAATAGTATTTGCATAAACTAAGGACTACATATGACCCAACACACAATAATCCAAAGGAATATAATCAGGACTCCTTGGTGGCCAAGCAAACTCACTTCCTTGACTAATCCATCTGTGTGGGAAAGTCTCATCAAAATAATTCCTGACTTCAATAGAGAAATGAGGGGATCTCCATTTTGCATGAACCACATTCTGTTCCGTATGTCTAGCATGAAAGCATGTAATATATCAGCAAGAGTACTTTGAAGAAAACACAGATAAGACTCCATTTAAATTTGGGGGAAGGACAAATGGTCCCAATAATTGATCGCCGATGATACCACACCAAACGTTAATTTTAAATTCTTGCTAAAAATGCTTTTCTTTAACGGCATGAGGAGTTTCTACTTCCCAGTAATGGGTATTTTTCCAGTTAAAAACGCCTCGGCGAGTAAAAGTTGCTTCGTCGGTAAATAAACAAAATTTCTATCCCTGTTGTGTTTATTTAGAACAAATTGACAAAATTGTAGCCTTTGTGCAAGATCCCTTCTAAGTAAGTTTTGTACAGGAGTGAGATGATATGGGTAAAAGCGTTCTTTACGTAAGACTCTTAGGACAGATTGTTTACTCACCCCTGTTGCCGCTGCTAAAGGACTTGAGCTGACTTGAGGATCTGTATCCACACTACTAAACTAAAATTTCTAGTTCTTGATCTGGAGTAATTCGTTTCGGACGTCCTACATCGTTTTTATGGCGAAATGAACCCGTTTCTCCCCAACGACGAAACAGATCTTTGAAAATCTTATGGCCTGGCTGTATTCTATTTGGATAATTCAATGAGTAACTCCTCGCTGCAGCACGTCCGCTAAAATTATTTTCTGCGTAAACTCATATATGCCTCATTTCCCTATTTGAAAAATTACTATGTCTAGGCATTGTAAATAAAGAAATTAAAGAAATTAGCTCGAGGAGCACAAGAACAAAATAAAATGATTAAATGATGTAACTTTCAGAATTAAAACGTAACCAAAGCACACTTTTTAATAAATACACTTTTATTAAATTTGAATGTCTCAAAAAATTATTGAAATATTTAGCGGCACTTTCCTCGAAAACGGTTAGAGTTATCAAGTTCTACCAAGTATACCTTTTATACGTGGAAACGATACCCTCATCAGATTTTCTGGTCAGAAGTACCACAACGTTTCGTCAAAAAAAAATTATGAAAAAAATTCATCATCAGATACAGATCCTGCGGCGCCCTCTATACATAAATTATTGTTTCTTAGAATAAAAAAAGTTCCTCTAGCACAATTATTGTTTAAAAAATTCGGTTTTTCCCAATAAGTGGAAAGAAGGACGAATATACCAAAGATAATCCCTCCCAATGAACTAAAAGACCTACGCCCTATAATCTACCATGTTTATCAAAGGTTCTGGTAAGGATCATGGAAGCAATTAAGAGATTTTTTAGCAGAATATGGCATCTTGCCCGAAACACAATCAGGTTTCCGACCAAGGTATAGTTGTTCTACGGCTAGCATTACTGATGATATTTTGGGGGAACTTGATAACAAAAATGTGGTGTTTTGATACTGCTAGACTACACTAAGGCTTTTGATACAATCAATCATCAAATTTTACTATCGCTATTGCATTATATTGGCCTAGATATAACAGCAGTTACTTTATTTAAAAAATTACCTAACAGGTAGATCCCAAAAAGTAATTTTAGTAGGAATATCATCTCGGTACTGCAATACGACGAAAGGAATTGCACAGAGATCAATTTTAGGTCCGCTTCTATATACGGAGTATGCGTCAAATTTTCCCTCTATACTCAAAACGTGTAAGATGCACATGTATGCCGACGATACACAATTATATAGATTTTTTAATAAGGTTGACATCGAGGTTGAAATTAGGAAAATAAATGTTGATTTAGGTAATCTAATTAGTCTATCGGAGCAGCATGATCTAAAAACTAATTCCTCCAAGTCATCAGTGATGCTATTTGGCAATTTTAAATTTAATGAAATAGAAATAAAATTGGAAGATGAAAATCTAAAAATCGTAGATAAACCTAAAAACTTGGGTATCATTATTGATTCAAATTTAAGATTCACAGATCATGTGACCTACTTATTACAAAAATCATATGCCAAACTAAAGATATTGTATATACATACACATAGCAAAACAATCAAAACAACCCTATGTGAATCACTTGTCCTCTCCCAGTTTAATTACTGAAATTGGCCATGTCTAACCACTAGGCAGCAAAAAGTTCAGAACTCATGTCTGAGATATATCCACGGCATTCGTAAGTTTGACAGAATATCTCATACTCTATCACTTACTCACTAGCTAAATATGTCAAATAGAAGAAAATTGCACGCCAACATATTTTCCTTTAATTTTTTGCATAATAATACACCTTCTTATTTAATAGAAAAAAGTCAAGTACAGGAGAGATGTGCACAACATAAACATAAGAAGAAAAGACATGCTTACCATACCCCAGCACATAACTGCTCTTTTTGAGAGGTCACTTTCTTACAACATTGCAAAAACAATTAATGAGTGACCCGTTGAATGTATGTCACTAATCCTTTATCAGTTTAAAAAAATGATTTCCAATAAACTATTTGATGAACATTAAGTGCTACCGTGCTTAATAGTTACCTTTTCTTTGTTTTCTTTTTTTTTTGATAGCTGTATATGTTTGTGTGAGTATACATACCTAGTTGTTGTTTTTTTTTTGTAGAATGGTAGAGTTGTTCATTTCTAATCTAGATAATTCTATAATTTATTCTATTAGTTAATTAATATTCTATAACACTATTTCCCGCGTATTTTATATTTTATATCTTACATCGAGGTTCGATGATAAAGCAGTTGTTTTACAATTGAATCGCGCCTATTAATAAATATATAGCAATTTATTTAATATTTCTTGAATAGAAAACTGTAATTGTTAAAATACTATGTATAAAGATTAATAAAGACATTTATTAATATTATTAGTTTTGTTTGTTTATTACACTAATGCACGAAAAATTGTTGAATGTAAATTGAAGTAAATGTGAATGGCCCAATTGTTTAAAATATTATCTACTACACAGATTATTGGTGTCCATCAATCTAATACCAGTATTGGTGACACACGAACGTCTGTACCTTAATGAGGGTCGATGGCGCCACTGGCGGTACAAAAACAAAGATATCGGTGATAGTCCGAGATTCAGATCTCTCGCGAGATAACATAGGAACACAGAAAGCACATTGGACGTCCAAAAGTATAAGGTGTCCTGTTTGGGACAAAAAATAACCCGCTGCAAAAAAAGGATTATAGTGTGGTATGAGACAAAGAGGGAGATTTACGACAGGCCGCTTCTTCTAATGGGTGGCGCGCCTTTCTTAATTACATCACCACCTCGTCGGTACACTCAAAGTCTAGTATAAATAAAAGAAACACCACGGATTTTTTTGTATACTCAAACACGTTGCTTCGAGAACGATATAACGATGGTCCTTTTCTTTACCATTCATGTATCGCTTGGTTTTATCCCAAATAAACTAAACAACTTTTAAATTATTTGTCTGCAGCGCCGGGCCTGATTTAAATGCCAAACTACACTGCATTGTTTCGGCTTGGCCCCCACAATTTAAGACATTAAATTCCAATCCACTTGTTATTGGATACTTTTTGCCCACGCAGAACCTCGGTTTATAAGATATAAAGCTTTGAATTAGTTCCAATATATATTTTCCAACTGTTTAAGCAAATAGTTGTGCAGTTTTGCGATCTTGGATATGACTATTGACAGAATGTCCTCAATCTTGATTTAGACCTTATGATATAATAACAGATAGAAATTGAATTGTAAGAAGATAAATGAACTATTTTTTTACATTACCAGGAGGAAAGCAGTTGTTCTTTACAGTTATTATGTATTAAGAAAAAACAAGGTTTATCAATTTTTTCTCTTAACTAAATGATAGTTAATGTGTTGATGAGTTAATAATTATTTCAGTAAATAGTTTGGCTTTGGCAACTGCTATATTACGTTTAATAATAATAGTGTTTGTTCATATTCAGTAAATTACATAGTTGTAATAAAATATTTTATGCAGTTGATAATGTACAACGTTATTACTTGATAAAGAGGATATGGATATGATTAAATTTTAATATTATTTTTCAGGGTTGATAAAAATGCAAACGAAAAGATGTATTTTTTAACGAATGTCCTGGATATTTTAAATTTTATGAAAACAACAGTTATGTCACAAAAAAAAAGAAAGAAAACAAGTTTTAATAAACAAGAAATATTTTCCTTGAAATTCTATTTTATAAGGTGCTCAAAGTGTTCACTATTTATCTTCTGACAGTAGTGAATTCGCTGAACAAAATTTTGTAGTGAATCTAAAAGGGCATTGGGAGGATAATGAAAATATCATGCCTTACCTTTTCTTGCAACTCTTCCATATTTTGCGGCTTATTTTTGCGTCCCCACAGGAAAAAGTCAAGTGGGGTCATATTGGGAGATACAGCTGGTCATTCAATTGCCCCCTGTGTTCAATCCATTGATCAGGAAAAGTTTCATCTAGATATGCCCATACCACACGTCCAAAATGTGGAGGAGCCCCATCTTGTTGAAACCATATTCATTCTTCCGGTAAATTGAGATTGTTATTGTTCTAAGCTATAGAATAATATGCTCTTGCAAAAGTTATAAATATTGTTCAGAAGTAAAATTTACGTTTATTAAATATGGCCCTATGTCGTGTCCACCAATAATGTCACACCAAACATTAGCTTTTTGTGGTTGTTGTGTGTGAACTTCCTCCATCCAATGTGTATTTTGGTCTGACCAATACCTACAATTGTGTCGGTTTACGTGCCCGTTTAAACAAAATGTAGATTCGTCCGAAAACAACAATATGTGGTTGACAAAGTTGACATTTTCGTTTGATTTATCCATAATAACTTCGCAGAGCACGATTCTACGATCAAAATCGTCTTCACTGACTTGTAACAAATTAATTTTATTTAGATGTAATTTTTCCCGTTTACAAATTTTTAAAATGGAATATAGTTATGTAATATATATATATATATATATATATATATATATATATATATATATATATATATATATATATATATATATATATATAAAGTGTTGTTGTACTTCCGGGTGCTCGCCCCGCGTTTGGCTACGTGTTACCGGTCCCCCACCACCTGTGGTAGGCGTGGCGGGCGCCTGAGCCAACTCGACAAGTGGCCTCGCTGAAACGTCACGCTCCACGTGACTTCTCGCCGGTGGTCGGGCATCCTCGTGTTCGATCGGTGCTGCAGAATGCCGTGGTTCTCCTTGATTGGTCCGCGCTCGGCTTTGACTCCTCGTGATAGGTCCATTTCGGGCAGGTTGCTGTGCTTCTTCACTATTTGTCAATACTTGAACATGCCTCCTCGTGATTGGTTCATCCACGGTGGATCATCGTGTGCTTTCGGTTACGTATTTTCCCACAAGAGCGGGCTTCCAGGAACTGAGCAATCTCTGCGTATCATCTCGTTTATTAAGATTTTGTGGTCTTTTTTCGATCTCTATGGCCTCTCTGGTAATTCTTGGCCTATAATGCTCGATATTAGCTACTGTTCTGGTGTTATCGAAGTCTATTTTGTGTCCTGTGGATTTTACATGCTGTGATAGGGACGATGTTTTGTTGTTTAAAAAAATACAGCCTTTTGTAATTTTATTTATTATGCAATATATACAAAATGAAATCTTAAACAAATTTCATAATAGTCGCATGTGAAAAACTATAATTTTTCGATAGGCACTGTGTTTAATTAAAATATTCCAATTTAAACAAGAGTTATGATGTTATAACGAAGCGCGCGCGTGCCTCTGCTGGCTAGCCTTGCTGTTTTTGCTCCCATAAAAATGTTTCTGTAATAAAATTTGTGTAGAATTTCCTCAGTTTCATAATTGAATTCTTGTAAAATTATGGCTATGAGCAAAATTAGAGAGATATGAGCAAGAAAACTGAATTTTTTTTTTGTTTATAACTATTTTTCTCAGGCACCACTGGCAGGTGATTCGACAAAAAACGTTTACATACATTGTAAAAAACACCAACTTCTCAAAAGACGAGATCACTTAGATTTAGTTCTTTCAATTCAGGCTGCTTTCGACAGTTTTCCTGTACTAGTATCTGATATTTTGAAATTAACTTGAATACATACTCAAATACTTAATTCTTTGCACTGAGCGAATTTCTATTCTTTCGTTTTTAGTTTTAATTATTAATTTATTAAAAATCGGTATGTTAAACTTACAGGACGTTAGCGGTAAGTAAAAGGTTTTATTGTATTAATTGTCAATTTCTTGCGTCAAACTGTTTCTTGGCCTCGTTGGATTATCATTTATACATATTTAATGCTTTTTGCTCGCTTAATATTTGTCTTAAACTCACGAGGCTTCTTCCATTTTGTTTTATAAGGCTTACTCCCTACTCCATTATTTAAACCATTTTTTAAAAATTATTTGTTTATTTTATTTTAATATATACATTAAAATAATTGAATGTAATATAATTAATTTCACGTCCAGTGGAAGTATAGTAACGCAAAAAAAATATATTTTTTTTGTCGAAATAGACTTTAAATGTCATGAAACGTAGAGACTGTAAATTTGAGCGAAAAAAATTTTTCTGCCTGTCGGTTTGTCTGTAACTTTTTTCTAAGCGGAACCGTTTATGATATTGACTTGAAATTTGGTATACTTACGTATTATAACTAGAATATATTTTGATCTAATTCCGTTGAAGGGTTCGGGAGTAAATGGGGTAAATAAGGGTAAATAGATAAAACAAACAAGTTAAGAGTCCATAAAATTGCAATTTAGGGCATGTACGAAAAGTTAAGGTCTCAAAATTTTATGAGAGTAAAAAAAAATAAAATGTGATTTAGTGTGTATACAAATTTTTTGGCGTTAGCTATCACCTCTGCCATCCTCATTGCCACCCCCACCCTATTGTTTAAGGTGTGTTATAGTGTGTATACGAAAACCTTTCGCTTTTGCATATGAAATTCTAATACTGGGCACGTAAATATTATAGCGGAGGGAGTTTGATTTTAGAGGTAATTGTTCTATTTTTGAGTATTGTTATGTAACTATTTTATAGAATTTTGCTAGAAATCCTTCAATTTTTTCAATACAATCTTCCTCAATAATAGGAATCTTTCCCAGCACAAAAAGAAGTACACTATCTTTTAAATAAAGTGTCACAATGCGCTTGCCGTTAAATAAAAAGTAATTTTGCAATCAGTTTTTGCAAAAAAACGCTAATATTTTCTGAATTACTATTTGCAATTTCGTGTATACAAGAAAGAAGTGTAGATTTTGCAGTTCCAAGCATCGGCATAACGAGCTGATTTTAATTTTTTAAAGTGTGGATAGCATCAGTACTATTCGTATATCAACCTCGTCGTGGGAAGATTTTACCATGAAATATCAAAAGAATTATTTATTGACACAAAGGCAGAACTAGTAATGCTACCAGATATAGAGACTGTAAAAATATCATTTATACGTAGGTAATATAAATAAAATCGGACCCAAAACAGTATCTAGTGGAACACCCTACGGTGCATCCGCTGTTTCGCTCGTACAGTTATTAATATATACCTACCGAGATTATAAGCTGTTGCTGCTTCTCAAAATATAACATGTACATAAGCAGTATCTCGGAAACCGATATAAAATATGCAGAAAAATGCACTCGTAGTGTCCCCTCCCAACAAATCTCCCTTCTTCTTTACCTGTCATCTCCTCCACCTTTCATCCTACCTTCCACCATCCTATTATCCCCCCGGCCAATTTCTTACGTCGTTATTCTTCATGTTATAATATAATCTGATTTTAACATTTAAAAATTTTTTCCTTCTATAAATTTTACTTATAAATAGCATTATCATTAGCTGAAGAAATCATTTAACAATGTAAAATCAGATTTCGTCGGAAAAAGTTTTCTGAAAATTGTCGTCATCAATACTTTGCAAAATCCACTGCAACATTCTCCTTGTACATGAATAATTCTTGAACGCAAGTGTAATTAGATGCATATTAGTCACTGCTTTGAGTTTTTAAATGCAAGTCGTAGTTCGGGTTCTGTGGTTCGCTGTTTTTTTTTCATTTAAAAAAAAATAACGTGGCACGTATTCAAATGATCTTTAAACATTGTAGATTGACCAGTTCTATAAATACCAATGGAGAAGCACGAGAATTCGTTGAGAAAGTCATAAATATTTGAAACTGTTATAAGACAATGATGATAATGAATATTAAATACCAAAGAAAGAAGGTCTTTCGACAGTTCAAGTTCAAGATTACTACGAGTATTTTTGCGGTCCACATCTTCAACCTTGACAAGTTTCCTTTAGAAGAAATAGTTAAGAAATTATTATGTCATAAAACTTAAATACTATAAACTTTCATTAACATATTGTATTTTATGATTTAAATGTTTGGAGTTGTCACTTTAACTGCTAATATTTTAAAATAAGAGAGAAAAATATGAAAAAAATACGTATTCATGGAAAGTCTATTGTAACTTAAATTTTAACTACTTACCTTGGACAGATTTAAAGATATGCTTGGTTATACTTAAACAATGTCCTACACTCCAAGGAGGATTTGACTATACCAGCAACGAATCGGCTATATTTTAAGTGTTGATAATGGACGTTTTTTTCTTCATATAATGAAGTTGTTTCAAAATTTTTTCTTTTCGAGTCATCAAAAATTTATTTCCCACATTTATTCAATAATTTTTTAAAGGTATTTAAAATATCTTTAATAGAACAAAATGCAATAATTTTCAGAAAAAGAATGCGAAAATATCAACTATGCAATAGACAGCATAAATACGAAAACGAGACCTCGTTAATGATTTGAAAGACACATGGAATATCGATTTCGCTGAGAATGCTATTGGAATTTTCATTATGTCAGTAAAATGATTGAATGTATACCTGGATATTGAAATCAAGTAGATTTGTTAGGACAAACATACACACAATCATTTGCTACCGACAGTGTCAGTGTCGTAGATGGGGATCGAACCCAGTAGTTGTTAAATTTAGTACTGAAAGCATTGAGATTACTGAAAGTTGTGGATCTCTTATGATGCAACGGAACATGATAACCGTCGTGGAAAAGCATTCCGGTTACTCGGTTACTCGCCACCGACTGCTCTTCTGTTCGGAAGCGGGTCGTGAGTTCTTTAGGATGATTTTATTATCAAAGTTTATCAAAAGGAAAAGTTGTTATTTCGTAAGCTGTCAGGCACCAGTCAATGTCTTAACAAAATGGAAAATAGGGACCAGAATAAAAAAAAGTTGTTAATGGATACTTAATTTAATAAAGAAATGTTAAAAAAATATAAGATTGAATTATAAATTTAAAATAAAATACAGCATACAATTAAGTGATATAGATGTAAACACTAAAACAAATTTTAAAAGAAATGGAGGTGTGAGACGTAAACAATCTCAAAAAGTGAGTGCGATCAGCAACTGTGTGAAACTGGTTCCAACCTAACTTTAGCATACATAGCGAGCGTAGAGCTTTTGTGGCTATGTGGATATAAATAATAATATTGCTGAGATAGAAAATATGATTGGCTCTTGCCTCTGCTTACAAAAACTTACCTGGATGAAAAATGTTTCAAGAATACTAAATGATCCAAACAGCTGTTCAGTTAACAAAACATGGAATTTAATAAAAATAATACTTTCGAATAGTTGGGGACCTTATAATTTTCTTGCCAGATTCTTCTCGATGCTGCTATACATATTCGTACTTCAAAATATTGTTGAGAAATAAGTATAAATATCTATTCTTTGATATGTCTGAAGCATTTATACGATTAATCATGAATTGTTACTTGATAAAACGTGGGCTTATCATGTAAGAGGAATACCTAATTCTTTGATTGGGTCTTACCTCACACTCAAATAGTCATACAAAAAATCAACAGCAAATCATGTCTATCAGCTGACCAGTTGGTGCCTACTGGAGTTCCACAAGATTGTACTTTAGTTTAGGACCTCTCCTGTTCCTCATTTTTATTAATGATCTACAAAATCATTTAAGAATAACAGTAATAATGGTGTGGCGGTCATGCCCATTAAGATATACAATCACCTCCTTAATCACTTGAAAGAAATATCTGGCTTAAAGCTGTTTAAACTTGAATAAAGGAATACTGTTCAAAAGATCGATTTATACCATCGAAGAACTTTTAGATATTACATTTTAAAACTAGTGTCAAATATTATTGTTTCATTGTATCGATGATGCTTTCTTGTAATAATAATAATATTTTTTGACCAAAAGATACTCGAGCTATATATGGCAGGTTAATGCAAAAGTAGAAGAAATAAAATACAGATACATACACATAAACATATTATTTACATGATGTAAAAATAAAGATGGTATAACACAATGGACAAGTATATATACATTATTAACAAACAATTATATAATTATTATTTTCTTCCATGTAAGACAGTTACTTAACGGTCTAAAAACTCGCGTATGCTATAAAAACCTCCATTTATTAACAACATTTATTACTTCATTTTTAAACGAAATTGGATTTTTCATATTCCTAATTTCAGCTGGCAAATTGTTATACTAAATAGTGCAGTTATAGGTGAGTTTCATAAAATGACATTTTAGGAATTCTTAATTGGTGACCCTGCTTAGTATTGTGGTTATGCGTCCATGAGTTGGACAAGAAAAGATGTTCGTTCTTTTTAACAAATATCAAACATTTAAAAATAACAATACAGTGCATGGTCAGATTTTTTTTTCTATAAACCCTTGTCTGCAGCTTTCGCTGTATTCCATATTCAAAATTAGTTTAGTTATTGATTTTTTCAAAATAAACACTTTGTATTTCTCGAGCAAAGTTCCAACTGATTATGCTTAAGGAGATATGAGAATATTCCAGGGCATAATAAATATTTAGCAATCCTAGAGTATTAAGGCAATCTTTCATTTATATGCTTTACTTAATTTTGCACAAACACTTTCGATTTGCGCATCCCAGGAAAGTATATTATCGATGTGAGTGCCTAGAAATTTTACCTTCTCATTGAAATTGGTGTATTGCAACAGACATGTATCATTATGCAACTCTTATTTCTTAATGTAATAATTAATGGCTGTACTTTTGGACTCGTTGAGGATGAGCTTATTTCGTTTACACCAGGTGCTAAATTCATTCATTATGTTAGCAACTATAGATTCCAATTCTTGCGCAGTATGGGCTGCTACAGTAATGATAGTATCATCTGCAAACATTGTAATCAGCCCATTGGTAATATAGTCATATAAATTATTTACATATACCAAAAATAAGAAGGGACCCAGGACAGAACCTTGAGGAACACCAAGTTTTACGTCATGTGCCTCGTGTATGTTATAACTTTGTTCCTCTTTTAAAATGTTTGTTTTGTTATTTTACAATCATTAATTTATATAGATATTGTAAACAGTATTATCATTTTTTTTGTAGTTTTTTTAACTCTGCTACGTTTATCTTGCTGACAAGGTTTAATTTTGAAAATCATTCTCTAGTTGTATTTTATTATGACGTCTTTTACATGTTTTATCGTGCATGTTTACTTAAATAAAGAATATATTTATTTAACGTTTAGTTTAACTAAGTCATATATCGCAAGTCATTTTTTTAAAAACTTCCAAAATATTTGATCGTTCAAAATTATTTTATTTTATTTTCTCACGAAAATATTAAAACACTCTGAACCTCAAACTGCTACTTTTGGTCAATAAGATTTCAAGTCGTAATATATTCTTACTCTTCGTTTTTACTTATAATAATATGATATAATCTGAAGGAGATTTTGCGTGAGTAAGTAAAAAAGTCGGGGCCAATCAACTTGCATGCTGATTCCTATTTCACTTAAACATCGGTTTCACGTTAGATTACATAACTTTAATACCGCTAATGAACAATATTTTACCAAATATCTAATCGTCGTAGTCGCCACCATTCCATTAAAACATGCATGTTAAATGGTACTTAAACTGTTATAATTAATATTTAAAATAAATATAGACATTAGCAGGCTAGAAATGCTTGGCATGTTTTGTTGTAATAGAAAAAAGTGAATAGGTTAATAATGTAATTTGCATTCCCAATAGTTTGATTAAATCGTTTATAGCTCGCTGGAAAATCTTGATGGTACAAAGACACGATTACTCCATAAAGCAATAAATTTAGCAAGTCTTAGTAAACTAAATCGTGTCTCTGGTTACAGACTAGATACGTGATTCAGCGAAATTATCTAACATGTTGATGTTCTCTTGACAGATCAAGTTTTCTTGCCATATTGGAAAAATCTCCCTAAGATTTAAATCCCGATTCATGCCATGATAACCGTGAAAAATTATTATTTTTTCTCTTCTTAAGTGAACGGTAAATCACATAAACAGAACTATTAAATAACAAACGTGTTTGATGAAATCTGTATACCTCTTTTTAAGAAAGGTGACCCAAACTTAGTTATCAACTATAAAGCAATCAGCCTATCACCCAATGTAACAACAATCTTTTAATCTGCAATTAATAGGCAGCTTATAGATTTTCCTACAATTAATAATAATATGCTCTCCCAAAATTAACATTGATTCACGAGACAGAAGAGTATAAACTCAGCATTAAGCGAGTTTGTAAATGAGGTAGTAAGTGCACTGGACAAATCAGGAATGGCTATGGGACTATTTGTAAATTTTTCTAAAGCGTTTGACTGTGTCAATCCCTCTCTTCTATTAACAAAGTTGGAAAAATATGGGGTTAGGGGTATTGCTCATGAATGGTTCAACTCCTATTTGTCAAATCGTCTTCAACAGGTAAAAAATAAGGATTCTCTTTCCAGCTTGGCAGATGTTCACACTGGTGTTCCGCAAGGATCCATATTGGGCCCAATGCTTTTTGTTATTTTTATTAACGATATGCTAAATTATCTAGAACATCCATTGTACTCAATCGTACCATATGCAGATGACACTAATATTTTGATTAAGTGTAAGAATTTGTCTGATGCGGAGAAATATGTTATTTTAATGTATAAAAAAATTTGACTATTGGGTTAAAAAAAACAAATTATGTATAAACCACGAAAAGACGGCGGTCGTAGTTTTTAAAACATTACAGTTTAGTTTTAATGTAAATAATAGTCTAGTTTTGGATGGCTAGTTTGGATGGCTAGACAAATATTAAGTACTCTGAGAACTCAAAAATGCCAGGGTTAAGGGTTGATTGTCATCTTAAATGGTCTATACAGGATGTCAGTTCTAAATCATGCTACGATTTAACATTCAAACAGTGCAGCTTATCAATTATAAGGCAATTGTATTTTGCTTCATTTCATTCTGGCATTAAATATGCCATTATTCATGGGTCAATCAGCTGATGCGCATTGCGTTTTTCTCCTACAAAAACGAGCAGTGCATATCATAGCTAATTTAAAATACAATGAGGGGGGCTTTCAAATCATTAAATATTTTAACTATGACATCTGTATATATTTATGAACTTACTTGTTTTGTGTATAAAAATAAATTTATTTGAAAATAGAGCTCAACATCTGTATAATACCAGAAACAAAGATCTCCTTATACCACATAAATACGAAAGAGCGTTATATCAAAAAAGTGATTTTTTTACTTGATGTACATTTTTTAATGCTCTACCTGAAAATGTTAAATGTTTACCAATAGTCTACAAGTTCAAAGCTGCAGTAAAATCATTATTATAAAATAAAAATTGCTACGCTACTGCTGATTTTTTATCGACTGCTTAAAACATATATAGATCTTTATACATTGCAAGTTATATCTATTAAAGATATTGTAAATTTTACTACTAGCCCAGTTGTCAGAGACTAATTTTGATGAAAAGTTAGAATTAATTGTTACCTCGCTAATTTTTTCATGAAAGGCTAGTTTTTTGCTAGTAGAAAGTGGCTCAAAAAAATCTACCCCCGCGAACCCTTATAAACAACCCTCTGAAACGGAGAAATTCAGTTTTTTACTAGTATCTCGAAAAATAATAATAATAAAAAATGGAAGCACCACGTGAAAGAGCGGGAGTCCTTGTAAATATAGCTTGTTTATACCTTAAACTTCAATCTAAGATTAATTTTTATACTCTAAAGTATCCAGGGTAAAAAAAAACAACTTTTAAATCATTAGTATTTTTCCATTTTTTAAGGTTAGGAAATTTCCACTTGAAAAAACGGTCAAAAAAGGCTTGTAGGTAAAAAAAAATTACCTTTTTTACCTTCCACCCCTTTTTTGACACAACTCTACTGGATTCAAATAATTATTTCAGACTAGAGTTGACAGCACAACAAATGAATTAATTTTCCTTCTGTAAATAATTATTGTATTACATATTATCAAGAATGTAGTTAAATTTATTAAATATGTTACAAGAATTTAACTGTAAAACTTATTTCACGTAACCAATGCAGTTTTATGAGTAACGATGCCGAAATGATCAATACGAATACGTAAAATAAATTAAATATTAAAATCAGAATTTTGTGCAGCTTTATCTTTAACTTCAATTATCTCTAAAATAATTACTTTATCGTTATGAAGTAAGAGTACATTATTTTCATAAAAAACGTTTTAAAATTAAAAAATTATACTGAAAAGACGATTCCACCAGTGGCGGAGAATTTGGAAAGAGAAAACTACTCCTCTGTCCCTGACGTACGCCTCTGGTAATCAAATTCAAATCAAATCAAATCAAATTCATTTATTGATCTTAAAAATTTACATTGCATTACTTAAGTACATTTGCTTTTAAAGCTATGAAGTTTATTATTTATGTATCTCGTGCCTTTAAATTTTCTTGTTTCCCCAACTCTTCCCCTCTCTCATCCTTCCCCGCGATCTGTCTAAACTGTAAAAGCTTGTGTACAGTATCACAAGAAAAGAAGAAAGAGAAAAAAAGGAAGGGAGAAAAAGAAAAATAATTGAATAAATTAAGAACGTATAAGTAGGTTGAGGATACAAAAGGAGGTTTAATCTGGTATGTATTGTATTGTTATACATATTAATAATATAGTTATAATTATTATACAAAAAGAGAAAAGAAAATGAAGAGAGAAGAGAATAGAACGAAACACTAGACGTGGACTTGAGGTAAGCAATGTTAATATATACTAATTATAAATTTCTTTAATAATGTGATAGTTATCAATAATAAATAATTTAAGATTTTTCTGCAATTTCTTTTTATTTTTAATTTCTTTTATGTTTTTAGGTAACATGTTGTACAATTTTGGACCATAGAAAAAGATAAATCTTTGGGTATGATTCTTGATGCATAATGGCAATGTGACTGATATGTTTTCTTTTGTTCGAGTTGGGTATTCATGGGATGGTGTTGACATTCTTGTAGTATGTTTTAAGGACCACAATAAAGCATGATAAGTATAAAGTTCTCTTACAGTAAATAAGCCTAATTCCTTATATAACATATCTATAATCTTTTTTAAACAGTATTTTTAAGATAGTATTTTGCATTATTTCCAGGCAATATATAGAATTTTTAAAAAGACCGCCCCATATTAGTATGCAATATGTTATTATGGATTCAGCTAAGGCATTATATATTGTTAATAATATTTTTTTATTCAATATCTCCCTGATTTGGTAGAATTTAGGTAACAGCCTTCTAAGTCGCCCTGTTATATATTCAACATGATCTTTCCATTTTAGGTGTTGATCAACCAGCACTCCTAAATATTTAATGTAATTGGTTTTTTGAATAAGACCGCAATTACAGTTTACTTGTTTATTACAAGACGTAGAATGGATTTTTATAATTTTTTTTCCTGGTTGGTCAGCCACTGTTGATGAGAACGCTACAAATTTAGTTTTTTCAACATTTAGACTCAGAAGACTGTTATCTAGCCAAGTTTTAAGTTTTCCCATTCCCTGCTCTGATTTTTTATAGGCATTTTCCCAAGAGTCGCTTACAAAAATAACAGCAGTGTCGTCAGCATATGATATTATTTCTCCTCCTAGATCTTCTATTTGTGCTATATTGTTAATATATATTAGGAATAAAATGGGACCCAGCACAGTGCCTTGTGGGACACCCATTGTAATGGGGAGCGGATCACTATATATATTATTTATTTTCACACACTGACTACGCTCTGAAAGGTAATCCAGGAAAAGTTGTAACGGTACCCCTCTGACGCCTAAAGACTCCAATCTACTCAGCAACAGTTCATGGTTAACTGTATCAAATGCCTTAGCTAAATCCAAGAATACTGCCAAGCACTTTTTATTCATATTGAGGCTATTAACAATTTCATTTAACAACTCTATAGTTGCATCTTGAGTACTTAAGTTTTTCCTGAATTCAAATTGCCTATTATTTAAAATATTTTTACTTTCTAAAAAGTCTATTAAACGTTTTTCTAAACATTGTTCTAGCAATTTTGCAAAGTGATTAATTACAGATATAGGCCTATAGTTAGTCACCAATTTTTTATTTCCGCTTTTGTATACTGGTGTTATAATTGCTTCTTTCATAGATTTCGGTATTTGCCCTTTAGAGATGATTAAATTAAATATAAAAGTAAGAGGTGTAAGTATGTATATGTGTATTGTTTTTATAGTGTTCACAGATATTTCATCAAGCCCGCATGCAGAATTATTTTTTAAGTGTGAGATGTACAAAATTAGTTCACTTTCAGTAACCGGATGAATAAAAATATTTTGATTATTATTATTATTATTAACGTTATTATTATTGAAAATATCTGGTTGTACTGACGCTGAGTTTTTATTAAACTTTGTTACCATATTTAATAGTGAGAAACTATCTTTTACCATGATCTGATGTTACCTAAACTTTCTGCCAAATATGAAATAGAAATATTAAACAGTAACAAAATAATTGGCAAAAATAATTTTTAAAATTTGAAATAAAACTCTCGGTAAGGAGGAACGTTTTATATAAGTGTTTTGGGTTACATCTTCAGTTAGCTTATGGACAATTATTAATGAAACATCCTGTATATTAATATGATTTTAACTCGTACTTAAGCTAAAGAACACATTCAAGTCAATTTGACTTGTGTATTGTGAAGACACATTTTATTCTGAGTAGAGAGTTGAATGCATGTTTTCTGTTTCCTTTTAATTTGTTCTCTATGATAAAATATCAAGATATTTTACAGAAGATAGCTGATATTTTCAATAAATACATGCAATTTTTGTATTTCAGCTACTAAAGACAGATATGTTTATAACATACAGAATTAAGAGATTTGAAAATAGTTATAGCATAATTTAATGATAAATAGGAATCAGTTACTTTAAATAAATGCACTCAATTATTGTTATACTAATTATTAAAACGTTTAAAAAATCTCGAACGTAATGAGAAGAGAAGAAACTAATTCGTTTTGTTAAGTTTATGTCACGCAAGTTTCAAGCTGGTAATTGCGATTTTATTTGGGGAAAATGTAAAGGAAATTGTAAAAAAAATTAAAAATTGAAGGTTGGTAGGGGAGATAAAGAATAACAAGAAAATTGTGAAAATTGATGTTGAAGAAAATTTTGGAAGATAGAATATTGGAGTAAAATAGAGAGAATAGACTGTTGTTAGTTTAATCGAAGAAAATATAACGAATGCAGCAGCTAAAGAATTTGGAAGAAAGAAATAGAAAATCATGTTTTTTAAGACTTCGACAAGTAGGGGAAAGAAGAATAATTATCATTTATTTTAAGGTCGAGAAAACGATTCCTATCCAAATTATTTTAATTTTAGAATCATAATTATTTTATTTAGCTAGATAGGGAATTTTATATTTTATTTGTATTAAATATCCGTTCTCGCAATACATTGTTCAGTTGAGTTGAATTTGTTTTATTGTTTATGTGTTTCTATACCTGTGTTTTTAATTGATTCAGAACTTTCGGCCTTGAGAATTAAATTTAGAAATCATATTGTGTGGTATTTTAGCGTCCTTCAGGCGAGATATCATAGCAATATATTTAGTACTCAAACCTTTCTAAAAAAAATCAATGTATCACTTATAAAACTACTTTTTAAGAAAGACAATTTTATTGTGTGTACATTCATTTTTTCTTTGGACAAAATTTCTTAAACTTACATTATTGTGATTTTCTGAAAATAATAAAATTACTATTATTATTGACATGCATCTCCGGATCACAAATTTTACAAAAATAACAAAATTAATCAGTATATTGGAAAAAAAACTTCTACGCCTGTGACGTTTATGTCAGATGCTGTTTCTCGCCAACTAATACAAATTATAACAAAAGTAAACATAAAGTACGACGCGACGTTTCGAAAACCAAATCTGTCTCCTTTTTAAAGTTATGAAGACAATAATTCTTGCACGCCATGTATCTTAAATACACAACATTAAGATCTTATAGGTTTAATGGTTAAATAAATAATAGGAGAATAATCTTTACCAAACACACTATACAAACAAACGTAACTTGAGCTATTGTTATATTAATATTATAATTAATACAACAGGCTGCTAGGTAGTAAAAATTTCAGTAAAATTCAAATAAGATTGAGACTATAAAGAAATTTAAAAGTAATTTTCTCCCTAAGAGGTACTTTAGAAAATTCAAATAAATAAAATATTTTGCTTCTAGATGTTTTGATAGAAACAACAACCATTAATCAAAACGTTTGCGGTTTTCACTCTGAAAGTGTACGAAGAATCTTAGATAGTCCTTTATGAACAGGAGATAAATCTTGTATTGTATAGCGGGTATGTATGTGACAGGCGTCTAAGATGATGCGATGTAAAAACAACCGACGTACGGCTTTTCCCGCCCCCAACTCGGCTTGAAATTACGTGCCTTGTAAAACCACGCGGCGGCCTCGTTTGCATAAGTTTTACTTTCCAAGATTAACAGCGCGCGGAAAGTATAATGGAATCGGCTTGGAAACGTGGGGTGAGGCATTTTTTTATGGTTATGCGGCGCAGTAATGAACGCCCCTGATGCTGTGTGAAGCTTAATTTTTATAGTGACCGCGCACTCTATCGAATCTCAAGACTTTATAAAGTTAGAACCACTTTTTAAAGGATTTTAAGATTCGTTAACAGTTTTAACAAACTCGCTACACTTTCCAACCCTCGTAGCTGTTTCCCGAAGCGTCCGCTACCACTGATATAGCATTATGATTACTTTCGCAAGTTTTTTAATATCTCTAACAGCGCCTTTCGACATGACACGTAATTTCGGAAATTTTATTTTAATGGGGTATTACTTAGGCCTTTTGCTTCGTTTGTATTTTTTGCAGATTCCATTAAAGATTGTGGGAGTTTGCAAATCCTAAATATATTTCAGAATATATTCGTATAAATGGTATAATACTTTGGTTAAATTCTCAGATCGGTGTTTATTAATTAAACAAGAAATGTTGCTATAATATTAACGTAGTCCATTTTGGGTATAGTTGAACTATTATTTAAACATTGAGGTTAATATGTAGGTTAATTGAGATGTAAAATTAATATTTGTTGCATTATTTATTTATTTATTTATTTAATTAATTACTAAATTCAACAGGCAAAGCCCAGTTACAAAATTAGGTACAAAACAATATAATATATACACAAATATATTAATATATTATGATTATTTGAGAAGATTATATAGTAAAATAAAAGTTGAAAATTGAAATATTAAGTAAAATCAAATTGGTATTGAAGTTATTAAATTTTGAAAGTTTGAAATAATGAAAGTTGAAAGTGAAATTATTTGTTCTCTGCAAATATTAAGTAAGTATTAAACGAAAGAAAGAAATTGAATTTTAGTTTGAAAATAGCGAAATTTATTTGTAAATCCAAATGCCTGGGCGCCACCTATGTTACGTCATAGGAACTTAACAAACTCAGTCGTAGACATGAAAATCTGTCTCAGTAGCGAGTTCTAACAAGTTGGTATGGGCGATGACTGAACTCAAAGACGCAAACAGCAATTAATCTTTTATTCGTGGCATTAGGTGTGAAAACATTTTTTACAAATAAACAAAGAGATAATAACAAAACTATAATACATAAAAACAGTGATATGCCGATTAAACAGTCGATTTAAATTAAAGAAAATGATATACCTTACTGGCATATACAGCTCTTTATTGTTTTACGAAAATTAGCTAACCTGTGCAGCGCAGCGCTGTTGAAAATAATGTCCAGTCTGCTGATGTCTCCAAGATGGTTGCTAGTTATTTTTCGATTGCGATAATGCAGTGAAGTTCTTGTAGCGATGTGATAAGACGAAGCACTTTATTTTAAATTCGAAGAACACAAACTTTATATTTATTAATTTTGGATTAACAAAATACAATCGGTAAATATAAAATTACTTTTCGGGCACTTTAATCCATTGAAAATAATTGTTACAAACAATTACTGAAAAAGTTTCAAAATTTTCATCAAATTGCGTATTACATTTAAATTTAAAAATATTTTATTTTTCTGTCAGTGACTCTGACGACTTACAAAATGGAAATATTAATTTCAAAAAGTAAAGTTAACTCAGGAGGAAATTAAAAACGTGTTTACTACAAAATTCAAATTCTACTCCTCCTTGACGTTGTTACCATGGAAATGCTCAAAATTTGCGATTTTGGAATCCTAGATTTATGAAATTTTAAACATCAAAATATAAATGTGGATTTTTCATCCCTGTTTAATAAATGGTCGAAAATGTTCTTCTTAAGGTTAACTGCTATTGGTAAGTTAATCATTGTTAATGATTAGGCATACATGTCTGAGCTGTGAAAACCCTAGGTAACGCTCAGAAATAAAATAAAAATTTTGTAACGCTATGTAATTTAAGTAATATTTTTATTTAAATACACGACATAAATATGAGTAAAAAAAGTTCAAAAGAGAGAGTGAGTGGATATTCACCGTTAAGTGTGTACACTTCCGATTTTAAGAACCTAGGCTGAATTTTCTCTAGTCTAGATATTTTTAAAACTATTACAGTTACGTATCACGAAACCAAGGTTTTTGAAAGCAAAAGCAGTTGTAATTTCTACATGTTTAATGAAAGGTATTATGGATCGAAATAAACTCCAAGGTCTTTAATGAAATGAGTTCGTTGTAAACTTTCGTTATCAACGTTATAATTAAACATGTACATGTAGGTTTTTCTGCCAAATGACAGTACATTAAGTTTGCTGGAATTAAGAGGTAAATAGTTGCCATTGCACCAAGTATTAATGGTATTTAAGCAGTCTTGAAGATTAACAGAATCATCAATTGAATAAATCCATCGATATATTTTCAGATTATCTGCGTCTAGGAGGAAATGGGTGTTATTATCGAAGCTCTCCAAAATATCGTTAATAAACATAACAAAGAAATGGGGACCAAGTATCGACCACTGTGGCACACCGGATTTTTGTAAGAAACTGACAGATTTATAACCTCGGTACTGAACAAATTGATATCGACCCTGCAGATATGATTCAATTAATTGCAATAACGAATAAGAAAGGCCGAAGGTATTCACTTTACTAATCAAAGTACTATGATCTAGTTTATCAAAATACAAGAATGGGAAATGTATAAACCTAAGTATTGACATGAACATCTTTGGAGATATGCTGAAGCAGATAATATATTTTTTAAATTCACTCAATGCGGTTAGTTATACAGGTCACTGATTCCGACGATCTTCAGCTACGTTACTTGCTGGTGCGGATATCACCACCTCAAAACCACTGAGGGATTGGCAATCAACAACAGTAGTCTATATAGGTTATATAAATGATTCAATAGAAAATTGCTCACAATTTTGTCACTTTTTCAAGCATCTCAAGCTCCCTAAACACCACTTGAAGGTGCTGCAGACTCATAGTTATGGAGCACCTAAGTTTTCGACATATCGTATCCCACATCCTTTCTATAGGCGATACCTATCCTATCATTGTTGCTCTTAATAGTGATAAAAAAGATTAGTAGTTGAACTATATTCAAGAACAACATAATATTTAAAAAACGTTGGATTTCAAAAAGGCAAAAATCAAATTGATAATTTGTCCGTAAGTAACAAAATTAACTAAAATTTCATTAAATCAATCTCTAACATGACACTTCTCCTCTCATATATGTGTTGATTTTTATGGATCAAACAAACATAACCTTGACATTGCTATTCAACTTGCATACGTATACCAGTAAGATATTGAAAATTCTATTAATAAAATTAAATCTAATATAGCCGGTAATGATACAACAAATATAAAAATGTTAAAAGTATGTGTTCCTTATCTCACATATATAATTACATATATTTTTAATACAAACTATAGCTACCGTAAAAAATCCATAGGCTTAACATTTTTCCAATTAACAAAATTAATAATACTGACTTCTCAGATCAAAAACCAATAAATATTCTTCCAATTTTATCGAAAGTTCTGGAAAGGAAGATTTATAATCAACTAACAATACATACAAGTAAGTTCAATTATGTATACCAGCCAACTAGGCTTTTCTGAAAACAATAGCACTACTATCGTTCTTCTAAAAGTAGCTGATTATTGGAGGTTTGGACATAGAGATGGTCGCTATACTTCTTTCACTTGGTATCTTTGTAACTTAGACACAAACATTACTTCTGAACAAGACGATGACAATTTTTTTAAGGTAGAAATAATATATGAAAAAGTTAAGAAACAGTGCAGCAAAATACGAACATACACGTCAGTTTTTACACCGCAAAAAACAAGATAAAATTTTATTTAAAATGTGCAGAAAATGAAGCCGAAAACAATGAAGATGATGAAGACGATAAAGAGAGTATCATACAAAAAATGCAAAGGGAAAAGATCCAATGTCATCTATAAGTGGAGGCCAGACATTTATGCAATGTCATTATTTTACCCAGGAAAGCATAGGAGTTGGAGTCAAAGTTAGTGTATGTTAACTCTCAACTGACTTTTGTCAAATTAAGATTTAAATTATATAAGAATATTTTATTTTCCTGTTCATCGAAAAAAATATATAATAAATGTTTATCCTCTACATGTTTTACTCGGTGCCTAATTTAAAGTCTGCAATAAATTGTGTTACCAACACAGAGCTATATTAGTAGAATGCAGGTTTTCACGGCCGTTGTCTAATGAAGTAGATTCTTCCGGGTCTTGCCGTGGTCGTCGAACTTGACTTGACGTTTCGCTGATCATCCTGTCAGCTTCTTCAGAAGGATTCTAAAGACTGAATCTGTTGTGTTACACTCCTCGTTATATACCTAGGCGCCGTTTCGCTTCGCTGGTCATCGGTCACGCTTGGTTCGCTTCGCTGCTCATTCGTCGTGTTTGGTTGACCGTGACTTACTACGGTGCTGGTACTTGGCAATACCAGTCTCCACGTGTTACTAAGTCGATACCCATCCTCTCTGTTAAAGTTGTTCACGTTTTTCATAATTTCCAGTGATTCCCTAATGATTCGCGGATAATAGCGCGTATTCCTGTCTAATATAATGATGTCCTCGTAGTCGATTTTATGGTTCTCGTTATTATGGACATGTTCTGCTATCGCCGACCTATCCGTGTATCCAAATCTGGTATTTCTCTGGTGTTCTTTGATTCTGCACTGGATACTCCGTCCTGTTTGCCCGATGTAGCTCTTACCACATGTGCACTTCAACTGGTAAACACCTTTTGATAACAGTTTGGGGACAGGGTCTTTGACTGAGGGAAGCATCTGCTGTATTTTCTTCACTGTTCGAAACCGTACACCTACTTTCTTTTTGAATAAAATCTTCTTCAGCCTATCTGTGACTCCCGCGACGTAGGGTAGGCATGCATACGTTGTTGGTTGTTGCTGTTCTTCTTCTGTAGTTCTCCTCTGGTTATTTACTACTCGTTGTATATTGCTTTGACTGTATCCGTTCATCTCTAAAGCTTGTTGGACATTGTGTAGTTCCTCGGGTTTGTTCTCGTCGTCGCATATTGTGTTGGCTCTGTGGACCAAGGTTCTAATTAACGCTCTCTTTTGTTGTGGATGGTGGTGAGATGTCGCATGTAGATAACGATCGGTGTGCGTTTTCTTTCTGTAGACACCATGGGCCAGCTTGCCATTGTGTGACCTTTTCACTAATACATCTAAGAAAGGTAAAGCTCCATCTTGCTCGGTCTCCATTGTAAATTTGATACTTGGATGCTGTTTATTCAAGTGGTCGAAGAAAACAGATAAAGATGATTCTCCATGTGGCCATATGATGAACGTATCGTCTACGTAGCGTAGCCAGCACTTTGGTTTATTCTCACTGCAGCGTATGGCTTCATCTTCGAAAGCTTCCATGAATAGGTTGGCTATCACAGGTGAAAGTGGTGATCCCATGGCTGCTCCTTGTTTCTGCTCGTAGAAGACTCCATTCCATAGAAAGTATGTTGTAGACAGGCACAATCGGGCCAGATCAGGTATGTCTTCTCTTAATCCTTTAGGTACAAGTTGTTGACGAATCAGGTTAACTGTTTCCTCAATTGGTACATTGGTGAACAAAGATTCGACGTCAAAACTAACCATGATATCATTACTCGTTATTTCCAAGTTTTCCAAAATTTCTACGAAGTGTCCGGAGTTCTTTACGTGGCTACTAGTCTTACCTATATAGGGTTGCAGTGTGTCTGCGACGTATCTGGCCAACTCATAAGTTGGTGATCCACATGTGCTGACGATTGGTCTTAAAGGATTACCTGGTTTATGAATTTTAGGGAGGCCGTAGAGTCGTGGTGGTAAGGTTTCACTTGGCAGCAGGCGGCGTTGTTCTTCTACTGGAATTAATGAATTCTTGATAGCTGTCCTCGTTTGTCTTTCAACTCTTGATGTCGGATCCTTTTTTAATTTTGTGTACTGCTCTGGAGCTAATAATGATTGTAATTTTTCCTCATATTCTTCTTTCTTCATTACGACTGTGGCATTGCCTTTATCTGCTCTTAAAACGATGATGTCTTTATTATTGCGAATATCTCTGAGAGCTTCACTTTCCTCTCTAGTAATGTTCCTTCTAGGTGGTTTTGATTTGCGCAGTATTCGGCATGTTTCGTGTCTCACTTCCTCAGCTTCTTCAACTGGCAACCCTCTAATGGCGTTCTCAACTTCAGTGATAATGTCTTCCTTAGGTACTTTATTCGGCGCAACAGCGAAGTTCATTCCTTTGGCTAATACAGTTGTCCATTCTTCTGGTAGTGGTTGATCCGTTAAAATCATTATTAGCTCCAGAGCAGTACACAAAATTAAAAAAGGATCCGACATCAAGAGTTGAAAGACAAACGAGGACAGCTATCAAGAATTCATTAATTCCAGTAGAAGAACAACGCCGCCTGCTGCCAAGTGAAACCTTACCACCACGACTCTACGGCCTCCCTAAAATTCATAAACCAGGTAATCCTTTAAGACCAATCGTCAGCACATGTGGATCACCAACTTATGAGTTGGCCAGATACGTCGCAGACACACTGCAACCCTATATAGGTAAGACTAGTAGCCACGTAAAGAACTCCGGACACTTCGTAGAAATTTTGGAAAACTTGGAAATAACGAGTAATGATATCATGGTTAGTTTTGACGTCGAATCTTTGTTCACCAATGTACCAATTGAGGAAACAGTTAACCTGATTCGTCAACAACTTGTACCTAAAGGATTAAGAGAAGACATACCTGATCTGGCCCGATTGTGCCTGTCTACAACATACTTTCTATGGAATGGAGTCTTCTACGAGCAGAAACAAGGAGCAGCCATGGGATCACCACTTTCACCTGTGATAGCCAACCTATTCATGGAAGCTTTCGAAGAGGAAGCCATACGCTGCAGTGAGAATAAACCAAAGTGCTGGCTACGCTACGTAGACGATACGTTCATCATATGGCCACATGGAGAATCATCTTTATCTGTTTTCTTCGACCACTTGAATAAACAGCATCCAAGTATCAAATTTACAATGGAGACCGAGCAAGATGGAGCTTTACCTTTCTTAGATGTATTAGTGAAAAGGTCACACAATGGCAAGCTGGCCCATGGTGTCTACAGAAAGAAAACGCACACCGATCGTTATCTACATGCGACATCTCACCACCATCCACAACAAAAGAGAGCGTTAATTAGAACCTTGGTCCACAGAGCCAACACAATATGCGACGACGAGAACAAACCCGAGGAACTACACAATGTCCAACAAGCTTTAGAGATGAACGGATACAGTCAAAGCAATATACAACGAGTAGTAAATAACCAGAGGAGAACTACAGAAGAAGAACAGCAACAACCAACAACGTATGCATGCCTACCCTACGTCGCGGGAGTCACAGATAGGCTGAAGAAGATTTTATTCAAAAAGAAAGTAGGTGTACGGTTTCGAACAGTGAAGAAAATACAGCAGATGCTTCCCTCAGTCAAAGACCCTGTCCCCAAACTGTTATCAAAAGGTGTTTACCAGTTGAAGTGCACATGTGGTAAGAGCTACATCGGGCAAACAGGACGGAGTATCCAGTGCAGAATCAAAGAACACCAGAGAAATACCAGATTTGGATACACGGATAGGTCGGCGATAGCAGAACATGTCCATAATAACGAGAACCATAAAATCGACTACGAGGACATCATTATATTAGACAGGAATACGCGCTATTATCCGCGAATCATTAGGGAATCACTGGAAATTATGAAAAACGTGAACAACTTTAACAGAGAGGATGGGTATCGACTTAGTAACACGTGGAGACTGGTATTGCCAAGTACCAGCACCGTAGTAAGTCACGGTCAACCAAACACGACGAATGAGCAGCGAAGCGAACCAAGCGTGACCGATGACCAGCGAAGCGAAACGGCGCCTAGGTATATAACGAGGAGTGTAACACAACAGATTCAGTCTTTAGAATCCTTCTGAAGAAGCTGACAGGATGATCAGCGAAACGTCAAGTCAAGTTCGACGACCACGGCAAGACCCGGAAGAATCTACTTCACAGAGCTATATTGGTCGTCCAACCAAGAGGTTTACTGGTGATTTCCATATTTATTTTATTTGTATTAAAATGATTTTGACCTTTTCATTTTGCAGTGTTCGATAAATATATTACATTTTTGAACGAGTAAAAACTAAAATAAAATATTAATCAATCAATATTATATTAAAAAGAAAATTTATCTTGAAGTTACAAGGACTGACCACATAATTAAAAAATAAAATAAAATACAAATGTATTTCAGAATATTATGTGTAAATCTTGCACTTAAATCTCATTAAAATGGAATGGAATGGAGTAATCTTCTTAGGGGAATCCTGCTTTTGTTTGTGGATGTGGAATATGTAGAATACCGTAGTTTCAAATTGTTCGATATCTTAGCTAGTTTAGGTGTTCCCCGGGGATCCGTACTGCGACCGTTACTCTTTAACATTTTTATTAACGATATTGTCTCAAATCTGGACGAACTAAGCTTATTATATGTGGATGATTTGAAAATATATTGTGTAATTGAAGCTGAGGAAGACTGTGAGAAGCTTCACGATAAGTTTAAATAAGATAAATGATTGGTGTATACTAAATCGTTTACCTCTCAATGTATCCAAGTGTAGCGCATTTTGCATTTTATAGAGCCCGCGCTCATGTCAGTTATAATTAATTATCATTTAGATAATAAACAGTTAAAAAGACCAGATACAATTAGGGGTCTTGGTGTTACCTTCGACGGAAGCTTAAGTTTTAATGAACATGTACATTTAGTTGTGTCCTCAGCATTAAAAAGCTTAGGATTCGTAATTAGAAATGTTAAGGGTTTTAATAAAACAGACATAATGAAATTGTTATATTTTTCCTTTGTCCCGTCAAAATTAGAATATTGCTCTCTGGTATGGTCCCCGGGATATGCTACATACATAAACAATATTGAGAACATTCAGCACCGTATTGTTAAGTATTTGTGCTTTATCGAAAATGGCAATTATCCTACAATTGGTTACTCACAAAACACTATGTTAGAAAGGTTTGACGTGTTGAGTCTACAAAACAAAAGAATAGCCCGCTCTATAATATTCCTATATAAAATTATTCACAATATCTTTGATTGCCTGCTTATTTTGGAGCAGACTAATTTATTAAAAGTTTCACCTATACATTTTATGTGTAGAAATTATAACTCGTTGCAAAATGAGCTTGATATATTTAATTGTAGTCTTTTTATCTGTATATGGTCAGCTTAGTATTAGAAGTATTTGTATAATAATTGTATTTTTTCTATTTTTCCTCTTCTTATATATTTTATACATTTATATTCCAATGATGTACTGTACACTTGATATAAATATTTGTACTTTTAGTGTATTTCTAAAGTAATTTTACCACCCTGTAACTGGTTACCTGTTGGGTAGTTGTATCTAAAAATAAAATAATAAGTCAAATAAGAGAACGGCCATTTTTAGTTTGGTGTTGAACACAATACTATTCTTATTAGGACGTTATAGTGTGGGCTGGTTCCTAGGAGGACCTAGGAGGAATTTCTTGGGGGACATTTAAACATCTATGAATATTTCTGACAAGTTTTAGAGTTTAGGTTATTTTTATGCTTCATTTTAACAAGATAATGGTCAATTTCATGCAGCAGCCATTACGAATATATGCAATAAATCAGTATTAATAACCTTCCGTGGCCTTATAGATCTGTCGCCTATGGAAAGAATGCGGGATATGATATGTTGAAAACTAGGTATGCTTTCTAGCCGTTCGGTGAGCCTGCATCACCTCCAAGATGCTCAGAGAGATAATAAGTAATGAATAAACTATCTGTGTTAGTGAGACTCCGTCTGAACAATGAATTTATGTATTAGGGGTAATTGTGTTTAGTTCTTTTTTTTAAGTCGAAATACCTTTTTTACAGATTGGTTTTTAGTTTTTCTAAACATTTATTTTAGTTGCTTCATTCTTCTTCTTACGACACTTATATTACTGATATTCCAAAATTTACTACAGCTTCATCCTTCAAATACAAAAACTAAAAAAGAGCACCGGGAGCAGCTGACAATATATCGATCCCAATATTTGTGTACTGTTTACCAAATTAATAAAATTTGTTAACGTCATTCGATGATTATAGTAAATATAAACCGTACCTTTAATTTTTCTTGTACATTGTAAAAATTTAATAGCAATATACAGGGTCTCCCAAATCTAAACGGGCATAACACACTTAAGTACAATGCATATAAGGCTGTTCTGAAAATATGATGGTATAAATAATTGGCCAAAGATCATGAAACTTCCCGTGTTTTGGAAGCTGTTTACTTTCAAGTGTTTTGAATTCAGCAAATTGTGTTCTGTCTCTCATTTCATTATGCCCTTTAGGTTTGAAACATCCTGTATACGGAAATTTTATTAAATTAGGCTAACTATAACTTAGAAAACCGCTGCCCAAGGAATCACTACTTCCACATCCAGATTTTGTAGCCAAGTCTTATACACACTAAATCCCAATGTAATATTTGATTTCCAATGGGGGTGGTAGAAGAGGTGGTTGATTCCAAAAAATTTTTAGATTACCTTGGTTTTCGTATACACACAATCCCAATTTAATTTTTTACTCCCTTTAATAATAGGGTGGGGGTGGCAATGGGGATAGTAGAGGGGGTAGCTAACGCCAAAAAAATTTTTTGAGACGTTTCATTCTTGTATACACACTAAATCACATTTTAATTCTTTTTACTACTTTTCATAATAGTGTGGAGGTGGCTGATGTAAAAAAAAATTTTGAGACCTTGACTTTTCGCACATACCCTAAATTGCATTTCTATGGATTGTTACCTGCTTACTTTGCCTATTTACTCTTATTTACTCCCTTTACCCCGATCCCTTCAACGGAATTAGATCAAAATACAATCTAGCTCCAGATCTCATTACTAAATTTCAAGTCATTATCATAAACGGTTCCAGAGTAAACGTGCGTACAAAAAAAGTTACAGACTGACAGACAGGAAATTTTTTTTCGCTCAAATTTAAATTCTCGTTTCATGACATTTTAAGCTTTTTGCGTTACTATACTTCCACTGTACTGGACGTAAAATATGTAAGTGCAGAGGAATAATTAATTCAAACTATAAATAACATTTCACTGAAACTTTTACTTGTTTGACTTACACCATTTCGTGTACGGTTAAAAACTTTGTAAACATAAACACGACGCTTATTTTGCAATGCAGGTCTTATATCTACGATCAAAGACCCACATTACCAACAAGCTCGTCAATCACACAGGCTATAGATTTCCATTAAACCGCTACCAAGCAAACTCCGATAAAGGCAACCTTATCTTGCAACCTGGGAAGGAAGCCACTGTCGATAACTATGCAGAATACTTGAATGTCGGTTTAAATACTGACAGAAATAGACTCTGTCATCAATCGATCTTCTTGGGCTATTAACCTTTGATTCGCATTGTATCGAGTCGACAGGCATTAAACACCTATTTTTATTGGAATTTCACTAATCCAAGAAACAGTACTTATGACATTGTTTAAACGTTTGGATTGCGTAAGATTCATTTTATTTTACATATCAACACAGTTTGACCAGGACCGGAGGAAGAAGATTAGAATAGCAAAAATAAAATATATTTTAAAAGTTATAGTCGAGGTGAAATTAATTTTAATTCAATTTAATTAATTGAAGTAATAATAATAATATTTTTCATTTTATAAATTAAAATATGTGTAGAACAAGTCAATTAGTAGTAGAGTATAATACAACATATTTATAACAAAATACCAAATAGGAACAAACATACATATAAATAATAAAGTCAACATGAATTAAAATTTGTAATTTAAAAACTCCGAGAAAGAATAAAATGCCTTAGCAGTTAAAAAATCGTAAAGTGTTTTTAAAAAAACTTTGAGAGGTAACTCTGTAAATTGTTTCAAATTATTGTAAATTTTCATTCATTGAGATTCAACATTTCTTTGAATATCAGAAGAGGTCGTCTTTGGCAAGTATAACATATTTCATATCCGCTTTATACTTATTTAAAAAATCACTATAATTGCTCTTGACAAGATAGCCACAGTCGTATATATATAATGGAAGAGTAAGTATGTTTTTCCTTGAAAACCGCACTGCAGGTTCTTTTCTTTAAATGGAAAATGCTTCTTAAACAGGCCTTTTGGAGTCTGAAGGTTCTGGCAGCTTCAACAGAATTGCCCCATAACATAATCCCATATCTTATTCTGAGATCATGGCTGCTTCTTGTGTCACAGATCTTGATATAGTTCGTAATGCATATGTAAAGGAACTGATTTTTATGGCAAGATAACTCTATATGATGTTTCCACTTTAACTGTGGATCAATCAAAATTCCCAAAAATGTTGTGCAGTCACTTAATATCAATAATTCATCATTGTAGTTCACGACTAGTCAAGGCTAAGACTGAACTTTAACAGGTAAGGTTTGTTTATATTCAGTTGTGGATTATTCATTGTATATCAGTCGTTCAGAATGTCAATTGATATTGAAATCTAAATTTTTAACTCATTAGTTTCAGCTCGGATGACTAGCGAATTGTCATTAGTAAATAAACAATATGTTTGACAATTTTTGGTAAATCATTTATATAGAGGAGAAATAAAATTGGGCCTAAGATGGATCCTTGAGGAACAACTTTTCTGACTTATTTCCAGTCTGAGCAAATATACTTTTCATCATCCACCACAACAATACATTGTTTTCAGTTCTCTAAATATGATTTCAAAATAATATATATATATATATATATATATATATATATATATATATTTGCTTGGAAACCCCTAATTTCTAGTTTTCGCAGGAGACCATGATGATCTACGCTATCGAACTCTTTAGATAGATCCCAGTAACTTTATCTTTACTACTAATTTCGTATAGAATTTCACAAATTCCTTTACATATTGCTCTAACCGTTGACCTCTCTTTTATGTAAGCACTCTATTTATGTGTGCTCTGATATTTTATTATTAACTTTAATGGTGATTAGATTCCAGTTAAGTTCTTTTATCTTTTCCTTAACTTCGGGTAATTTTCCGGTCTGGATTATCCTACACTCTAATTTATTACTAATATTTTTCTGTTTCCAGTCAATAGGTATCTGTATTCTTATACTAAAATAATCTGAAAGACCATTTTTTATTATACTACTTTCGTAGTCATTAGTGTTTATAAAAATATTATCTATTGACGAAGTTGCACGTATTATAGTTGGTTCATGTACAGATGGTCTCAGGTCAAATGTTGCCAGCATGTCCAAGAACAATTTTACTTTACTATCATTTGTATTCTGTGTATCTAGGTTGATCTCTACATAAAACAATAATATATTTATTTGATTTGGTCGCAGATATTAAGATGTCGTCCAGGATGAATGAGTCGAAATTGCCACTAAGTGGATCTAATTCGAGAATTTCTTGTTTCAGGTCTGATAGTTATTTAAACAGGATATTATTTTGTACTAGTATGCAGCTGCCGCTACATTCTGAGTATTGTCTAACGACACTTGAAACCATACGATAACTTTTATACAAATTGTTCTTTATTATTTTCAGTAAATGCTAATAGTTCAATATAATGCGGGATTTCATCCAGGCATAAAGTTATTCCATCCGTTTTATTACAAATACTTTGTATGTTTTGGTAAAAAAATGTTCATTTTATGTTTGTCCTGTGGATTTACTCTAAAAAAGAGACTAACCTCGAATTTTTGGATTTATCCTCTATAATTGTTTCATAATATCGCTTAAAATTAAACCTTTTCTATCCAACGCCTTTTAACTGAAATTTAGGGTCATAAAATGTATGCTTGTTTTTAAACTCAGCTGTTATAATAAAACGATTAAACTGCGTACTTTCTGAAGTTATCTAACTATTATTTCACTGTCTGGTAATTTTGTCTTCTTTTTTATAAATTGTCATATATCCTCTTCAGTTACATCTTTTAATACTCTGCACAGATATATTCAGACTTTTGGTCCAGCACCTGTGAAGTTTTCTTTATTTTCTTGCTAGTTTAATTATCTCTTTTCTCTGAACAGTTTCCCTTTCGCCATTTTCATTACTTTTGCATATTTCTGTTCTTGGCTCGGGTGATGTATCGGTATGGATCAAATAATCCATTTTCTCCTTTTGTACATTATCCAAGAATTTCGTAAAATGTTTTGGTGTCACTGTTCCTTCAGTGGAACCTGTGTTTGTTTTGGAGTCTCTGATTTAGATTAGGTTTTTTGTTGGACGTTTTTAGTAGTCTTAGTGATATCTGCATTAAGTTTCCTTATATTGTTTTTTATATCACTGATTTCATTTGAAAGATGTAGAAAATTGTTTTCCATAAAAATTCTTCATTCACTTTTCAATCCCTCCACAGTATTTTTATCTTGTGCATCTCTTGTATGATTGTCATTTGCTTGTTTTTCTTTGACGCTATTTTTCAAGTTGATGTTTTCAACTTCTAGAAGTTCAATTATCTCCTTGAGCAGTTTTATATGTTTTCGTAAGTCCTTATTTATTTCTAATAACATATTTTCATTTTCCAAATTTGCGGATTCTTCTATTGTAGTATTGCTGCATAAATCGTCATCTTCTTCAGGTACAATTTTTTGCATTCTTTCTTCAAAATTTTGTTTTTCACAGCATTTTTTAAATTATTTTCGTAGAGAAAATTGTATGAAAGTTTGTTTCACAATGTATGCATTTAACTCTTTTTAAAATTACCAGTATTTTACAAAACCACGCTGCTTCTCAGGATCACCCTTAACATCAGCCATCTTGACTTACCTAGTAAGTAATTTGTTGGTGCATTATACAAGTATTAACATAAGTCAGATATATACGTATAAGTTGCGGTAGCGTTGCTACATAAAATAGCATATAATGTATAACTAATAAATAAAATAAAACAGAAAAATATAAAACATTAAATATCATAGTGGACCAGCCAGCAACAAAAATTCATTAAAACTGGAAAAGGGATTCTTGATTAAAATAATTTTATCGCAACTTTGAAGCGGTTGAAACCTAGTTTTTTGATGTTACCAGGTAACATGTTAAAACGCGTTATTGTAACAAGTTATTGCTGATATTAAATGTATTTGGCAGAAAGCTTCCCTTCCAACCATTCCTGATCAAAGAATAATTCAGAAGTTTATAATGCGAAATACAAGGTTATGAAGAAAAACAAATAAAAGGGAAGAAGAAGAAGAAAGCAAAAGAGAAGAAGGCAACTGTGGAGAAATTGGCAGCAACGATGCTACCGATTATATCGAGGTTAATACTTTTATCTCGCAACCTTCAACATCAAAGTCTTCAAGAATGCTCCACAAGAGAGGACTGGATTTATACAATGTGGCTGAAGCCTGTGACAGAAGTGGACTTTCAGACAAAAATGCTTCTGTTTTCATGAATGCTGTGCTCGAAGATTTTGGTATAGTGTATGAGGATCCGTCGCTAATTATTGACAAGTAAAATTACAAAAAAGAAAGATAAGGAAACAGTTTAAAAATCTAATTGATATTGATATGAGGTAAGAAGAGGATGTTATTTCTGGAATTTACTTTGATGAATGAAAAGACAGAATACTCGCTGTTGAAAAAATAGAATCCAGTTATCACACTAAACAAATTACTGAAGAACATATAGTTCTATGTCCGAAAGCACCAATGACATTAAGGCCAGTCTTTTTAGCTTCCTTCAACATTCTTTGGGTGAAAATTTCAACAAACTTGCTGCTGCGGGCTGTGACAATACTGTAGTAAACACAGGTGTCAAAAATGGTGTTATAAAGCGGACAGAAATGTCTTTAGGAAAAACAGTTCACCAGTTCATATGCCTATTGCATATCAATGAAGTACCTCTTCGTCATTTAATACAACAGGTAGATGGAAAAACTAATGATGCAAAGGGCTGTACCGGAAAGCAACTTAATAAATGTGAGAAGATGCCTGTTGTGCCATTTCAAAAAATAAGAGCTAATGTTCAATTGCCTCCAATAAATGTCAGAGATTTGAGTACTGATCAAAAGTACTTGTTGTTGAAATTTGCCTGGCGATAGAAGAAGGTAAAGCTTTCCCACAACTGGCATCTAAACAACCTCATATGCAAGATGGTTAACAACAGCCAACAGAATACTAAAATCGTATGTCGCTGCAGAACAACCATCGTGTGAATTAAAATTATTAACGGAGCACGTAATTAAAGTGTATGCTACCACCTGGTTTCTAATTAAGCACAATTCAACTTGTAGGTATGGAGCCCAACGTTTGTTCCATTCAATTCAATGTTCTCGTTATTTATCGACCCAGAACAGAACATTATAGATAAAGCTTTTCAAAGAAATGCTTATTTCGCTCATGCCGAAAATGTTTTGATCGGAATACTTGGTGGTAACAGAAAACATATTCTAAAGTTGGCCTTGAGTCGAACTGTATAATGTGAAGTTCACGATTTTAAACTGCCACAATTTAATTTTGATGCTAGCAATCACACAGAGCTAACTATTTGGCAGTTTGTAGAAGTAACAGAATCACTACTGACCAGAAGTATCCATGCCACAATCAAGCTACTTATATAACGCCACATAATAGTAACCGAAGCATCTTGGTCAGTATGTGGTAACCAATACCAAAATAGGAGAAGGAAAATATTTCATTAAGTAAGTTTTTAGGCATATGGAGGTGGGGTTGGGGGTGGGGTGGAATCCGATTTGCTGTCATTTCCTAGTGGTGGGTTCTGGGTTGTTCTTTTTAATTAAAAAAAAAGCGAAGAGCTAATCGAAAAATTGAAGTTCTTAATCTGATTTTTTATATTATTAACAGAAAAAAAGGAATCTGAAGACATTCATATTTTTCCAATTTTCTTGCACGTTGTTTTTAGTCAATCAAGAGGCAACTATCCCGCATTCAGGCCAGACTTAAATAGTCAAATTTAAATATTCGCCTATATGTTATTGCTCCACCTTAATGTATGTATAATGTATTACCATAGAATTTTACTAAAAAAAAATTAATTCGTTTTTATTCGTCATAGAAATTATAGACAGAATTTCAGCATTCAAACAATAGGTACAATAAAGCATTCAATAATTTTACATAGTTTTGGGAAGACAAACCCAAAATTCAAGTGATTCTCCTTTATTGGCATTTTAATCTCCTGTGGAAAAACGTTAAAGTACTGGGAACGCAGTAAAAGACATCTCCCGCTCCCGTTTTCGAGGGTGAGGAATATGATGGTAACAATGGTTTACACCTCAATTTAGTGCAAACCACCCCTTTGTGCAAAAAACCACCCCCTTTTCCGGCTCTTCGGGTCTGGGCGTGCAAGGGTTAGTCAGATTGGGTTTTTTTACTCAATTTCAATTAATTGAGCAAATATCGACCCCAAAGTTTGAAACCACACCCCCAAAAACCGAAATACCTTCAAAAATCTTCAAATCGAACCTCCGTTTTCGAGGGCGAGAAATACGATGGTAGCAATATTTTCTCATCCTTACCGCCCCAACCATCCCCAAACACAAAAACCACTCCCTCGCTTTTCTTATCTGGGTCAAGGCGCGCGAGGACTTGTCGGATCATTTTTTTCTGGTTAATTCCAGAAAATTAAGCAACTTTCAACCAAAAGCCGCCTCGCCCGATCCCAGGAGTTGAAACCACATTCGCCCCCATAAACGCAATAGTATCATGAAGCTCAAATTTGAACATAAATGGATATACATAATCGTTTTTGTGAGTGAGAAAAACGATAGTGACAATTTTTTACAAGTAACAAGTGCCAAGTTTTTGCGTTTGGGGGTGGTTGGGGAAGGGTGGGGAGAAAATATTGCCACCATCGTGTTTCTCGAAAACGGGGGTATACCAATTTCTGTTCGATTTGAGGCTTTTTGAATTTATTTCGGTTTTTGGGGACGTGGTTTAAACACTTGAAATTGGGGTCGGGCGGAGTGCTTGTGGTCGATAGTTGTTCAATTTATTGATGTTGAGAAAAATCCTGATCCGAGAAGCCCTGAGGTTCCCAGACCCGAAAAAATTTTTCGCTCTGATTTTAGAAGCATATTGATATTTTGACAAGATTAGAAAAATACCAAGTCACTTTACATCATCAACACATAACACAAACACGCTTTTTAGAACCAGGAGATTTCGGATCATCAGTGATATTGGTAAGTGTTTTCAATATCTTTCATTAATATAGAATTTACAGTTCACTGTATTTATAAATCTTCAGTCGGTCATACGATTCACATACATATACAGGACCGTACTTGTACCAGCATAGACGGTGTAAAGAACACAAAACTAAAAATTTCATTTATTATTCTGTCATCGATCCGTGAGCAATATTCAAATCAATTGCAAATTTTCTAGCCAGATAAGAATTTTTGTGTAAATTAAAATATTTTTAGAATCATTTACTCACGGTTTAATATTTTATTTTAATTGTTTACAACCAATTTTCAAAAGCAATATCTCACTTCGCTAACTTTTAACCCTCGTCTTAACTTCCTAATATTATAATTCCATATGCATTGGGAGTCGCTAACGAGTTAATGCAGTGGAAAATAAGAAGAGACAATTAATATCAATTATCACTAAAGCTAATTAATTCACTTGGCTGCTTAAATCTTTATAAAGATTTCCTTGCTCAAACAAAGGCCTTTCTTGTGTAGGGCCAGTAAAACAACTCCACGATTCCTTGTTTATTTTACTATTGTTTTTTATATATAATGAAACGTTAAATAGAAAGATATGGTTTTGTATATGAAAAATTTTAATTAATAAATCTGAAATTTGTTAAAATATAGACTTAACGCAAGACTATTTATTTTAATAACATACAGGAGTTTTATTGTTTATATCTTGTTAGTTTACTGCTAAAAGTGGAAGGAGCTTCAGACTTCAGCCGTGGTGTTTGGTATGCTGCATTATAAGTTCCGGGGAGGCCCCGCATTATTGTTAGATAGTTGTTTTGCTTGGTTAACTCTGATCCAAATGTCTATCGCTTGTTTCTGAACGTATAGCCCACTCCCGCATGAGGTTCTTTAAAAGTTTTCAGGGAAAAAGGAAGTCGTACTACTTGTGGTGTTATTGTTATTATTTATCGATTTGGCGAAGGCATTTGACTCTGAAGATCTTTGCTAAAAATAGAAGCGATCGTTCTTTGTGATACATATTTCAAAATGTTTACAACTTTTTGATTGATTGATTGATTTACTAGCGTACCACTGTACGCATTGTCTCAGCATTGAACACTTTCAATGCTGAGACTCTCTAAAAACAGACCATTGTGTCGACTACTTCTTCGCCATTCTGGTCATACTTGTTGCAACGACAAGGGCCACATAACGCATAGTACAGTTTTATAAGATGGGGAGTGTAAACATTTGTGAAATATGTTGCCATATTGTCGAGATTTTGTCTTTTTCTTCTAGGTTGTTCTTTTGAGCTTTCTATTTCCTCCGTTTCTGATTCCGTATTTATCATTGTGGCTTAATCATGACGTTCTTTTTTCTTGCTGTTCATTCCCATCATGCTTAGCCATTTCCTGGTTTGTTCATGATTCTCTCAAATTGTTGGTAACCGCGTCTCATTAGTTCTAGTTTACTGCTAGATAGATAAAACTGCTTAAAAGGGTAAAACATCTAATGACATAAAATATAAAAGACCCAAAAAGTTTCCTGAAACCATTCATTGTGACGTGACTATGCATCACGGTATCTAATAAATAACATGCTCCAATATCAGTTTCAGTTAATGAACTAATTATGTAGCTGTTCAATTGAGAGTAACTGTTTCATTTCTGCAATTTATTGTACTGATGGTGAATATGTAAATTACAGTCCCAAATTTACTCATTTTGTACGAGAAATCATAATAGTTTCCTCAGAATTTTTTTTCTAAAATATTAATATTCTATCACTAAGCGATATATGGTAAACTAATAGACATAATAACCTTGTAAGTAAGGAATCAACAATAATCTGATGCAAAAGTATTATTTCTGTATAAATCTTAAGTAGTATTATATTATTATAATTTTTAAAATGCTATTAGTCCTATCAACAAATTATTGTAGACTACATGGAGGGCGGTAGAATTTTTGACTTCAAGGATGGGTTTGGGGTAGTTTGGAGGAAAAAACTCCCTGACCCTAGGAGGTCACCGTTGGGGGAGGGGGGGCTTCCGAAAGGCTCTAAATTTTGACTTTACTTGGTTTTTCGCTTATAACTCGAAAATTATTGGTCATAGAGAAAAAATATTCTTACCTTTTTGAAAGCTAACTACTACTGCTCTTAACACCTCAGATCTTCTTTATAAAATAAAATGACTGAAATGACGGATTTTAAGATTCTTTGCTGTAATGTGGTAGGGTTATTGCTTGAGATCAGTATTTACATTTTATTGTATTAATTTGGCATTTTTAAAAAATCTATTTATTGTTGTAAGTTGCCGTATTTGGTATAGAGTAACTACACTCCGAACTGTGGGGAAAGGTAGGTAGCTTTCAAAAAGGTAAGAATAATTTTTCCTCTAGGACCAATAGTTTTCGAGTAAAAACAGGAAAACCAAAAAAGTCATAATTTAGAGCCTTCCGGAAGCCCCCCCCCCCCCAAGGCCTGACCTAGGGTCGGAGAATTTTAGGATTTTTACCTCCTAACTACTCCAAGCCTATCCCTGAAGTCAAAAATTCTGCCGCCCTCCATGTAGTCTACACCCCCATATTGAAAATTCGTTGGTTGGACTATATACTATAATCATTTCGAACTTTTTATGAATTCCCATGCCGTTCTTTCTAACAAATGACAATAGCGTGAACTTTAAATAACGTATAGTAAATTATTCAACTCAGCAATTTTCAAAGTTAATATTCACTCGCATACGCATAGTTCTAATAAAGAAACTGTGACTTAACATGATGATATATTCGAACTGATGTAATTTTAATTAAAACATTATATCGAGGGTGTTTTAATACATTGTAAGTTGTATGCAAAATAATAAAATTTAACAGTCGGGTGTAACTGCCATATAAAATCAGCGATCACTTCTGCAGAATGTGAACTAAATCCCGTACACATGCTCGAAATCGACTGTATACGCTCTTTAATGCTGTTTACATTTTATATGAAGGATATTAAATCTACCCATTTTAAATTATATGACTTTGAAAGTTAAGGCAGTCATGAAAACTAAATATTTTACATGACACACTTGGTAATAAAAGCAGGTACATTAAACGTTATGATACGAAATCTTTTATATTAAAATATTATGTAGGTATATGCACAGTTTACCCTAAATGATCTGTTGTACATTTTTCTTTGATACCTTTGATAAATAGAATTTATGCTTTCTTTCACTTTTATTGATACTAACTAAAGAATAATTTGTACGAATCGATGTTTTTTCATAATTATGAAATATTCAAATTTTTGTATTAAAAAAGTGGCTTTACAGCTACTGAACGAAGGCCATTGGACCTTAGAGAATGGCCAAACTCGCGCTTGTTCTGGCCAATCCATCTGCATTTTCATTTCTCGCGTGTCTTTTGTACACCGATATCCACACCAGGAGCACTCTATTCTGTCTTCCCAGCTTTTTAAGAACCAACAAACAGTTCCATACTCGTTTCCAATAGACCTAAATGAAACTAATTGCCTTTGGCGCTATTTGGTCATCGGAAAATGGCGATCGGCTGATGAACACGGAAATGCTACCTCGTATTTCGGCAGAGCTTTTGAGCCTTGGAGCTTGATAGAGACCATGGAAGCTTTTCGTGCACTTAATTTTTGAATTTGAGAAAAGTGGGGGGGGGGGTCACACGTAACACGTTAGATAGGGCCAAATGCTACACCCTGTATAAACCCTGGAGTAGATTGCTTCATTTGAAATAGTTTATTCTTCACTTTAAATAACTTTATTGTATATGGCAGGATCCAAGACTACACCCTGTATATGCTTCTTGAGTAAAACACTTGGTTTAAAACGAACAAGAATAAATTTATTTATTATAACTGAACAAAGTTTAAATCTGTTTAACTTAAATATTTAATTCACATAGGTTAAAATAAATACTTTCAAGACTGAAATTCCGTTGTACAAATTATTAAGGTTTAAAATAAACATGTATTAACATGATTGTTTTATAAAGATTGAAAAAATTCACTTTTGGTTTGACGCGCGTGGGCAGATTGATTTAAAAACTCTTTTTACTTAGTTTTGGCCAAGGAAGAAGCTGTAGTGGCTCGTATCGCGGCGCACGTATCGAACTTGACTTACCCGAGCTCGTTGCGCTCGGTTTTTTTATACATTTCGTCAGGGACCCTACGAGCAGAGATTTGGAAATATCTGGAAATGTCTCCGCCCATTCCGTGCGCAATATTGCATCAGAAAAATTCAAATTGAAAAAGTTGGACACGAAAATTATATCGCCGTATCGGTATTAAAAATGGAAATTTTTTGATAAATGAATGAAGTTCGAATCAATTCGAATTTAGGAATTATTAATGAAAATTGGCGAATGAATGACGTGTATTGAATTTAATTTGATACGTAGCTTATGTTTCGGAAGTAAGTTTTGTTATTGATGGAAACTAAAGTATCGGTACTTTATTTGGACAATTTCATTGTGTTGATATTTTGGATGCGAAAATGAATGTACGGTAAAATTGAACGGAAGAACAATTTATAAAAAGTTTGTTTGATTGAAATAAAATATTTTTTACGGGGGGTATGAAAAGTACTTTAGAAATTTATGAGCCAGCTAGCGGAACATACGAAATGGGAATAAGTTTGACGTCAATGGGAACTCATGAAATGAAAAGAAAGTGAGATGATTGATTAGCTGGCACATCAGGAAACTGATGTGTTTTGAATTACGAATGGAAACTTGAATGGGAAGTTGAAATTGAGAGAAAAATGTTTTATAAAATTTGCGGCTGGGGGTGTGGAAAGTGGCTATGATGATATTCGAGATATCGAGAAAGCTGTCTTTTTTAGGGCTGTAGTTTATAACTTTTTTGCTGTAAAATGATTAATATGAATAGTTGAACGGTGTTGTTGATAAATTCGGACTATTTGTGAATTATTGGTGTTATGTAAATTTTTACAGATTTTTTCGTAAGAAACTTTAGGCTTTTATGAATTCAAGCGTCTTAAGGACCTTTTATTTTAGTTTGACAAGGTGAGGTGAAAGAGTTGATTTTTTGACAAATTTTGAGACGCTTGCAATTTTTTTGGCTCCCGTTTATGGAATATACCAGAACACTGACTGGTATTACCTTGCCTTGTTAACTCACCACCTCGGTCTGGAATACTGTTGCATATTTTTTTGGATTAATCGGGATTTTGGTTTTTGGCCTTGTTAATATATCGGGGCTCCGATCACCTATTCTGTCTTGGTAATTTAGTGTGTGTACAAGAACGAAATATCTATAAAAAAATTTTTAGCGTTAACTACCCCCCCTACCACATCATTGCCATCCCCATCCTGTTATTAAAGGGAGTAAAAAAATTAAAATGTGATTTAGTGTGAATACAAGAACGAAATGTCTAAAAAAAAATTTTTGGTGTTAGCTACTCCCTCTGCCACCCTCACCCTATTACCAAAGGGGGTAAAAAAAATTAAAACATGATTTAGTGTGTATACAAGAACGAAACGTCTCGAAAAATTATTTTGGCGTTAGATACTCTCTCTACCACCCCAATTGCCACCCTCACCCTATTATAAAAGGGGATAAAAAAATTAAAACGTGATTTAGTGTACACACTATACATACAAGAACGAAACGTCTCAAAAATTTATTTTGGCTTTAGCTACCCTCTCTACCACCCCCATTACCACCCTCACCCTATTATTAAAAGGGATAAAAAAATTAAAATATGATTTAGTGTGTATACAAGAACGAAACGTCTAAAAAAAATTTTGGCGTTAGCTACCCCTTCTATCACCCCCATTGCCACCCCCACCCTATTATTAAAGGGGGTAAAAAATTAAATTGGGATTTATTGTGTGTACGAGAACCAACGGCCTCTAAAATTTTTTTTTACATTAGCCACCCACTCCACCATCCCTACTCTATTATTAAAGGGAATAAAATATTACACTGAGATTTAGTGTGCATAAGACTTGGATACAAATCTGGATGTGGAAATAGTAATTCCTTGGGTAGCGGTTTTTTTTTGTGAAATGATTTTTCTCAATCACTACTTTTGACAACTGGCATCATCTACAGGAAATTAAAACTTAACCATAAATTTGAAGTTAATCACAGATAATGTCAACCCGGTTGACGAGATACACGTCAGGTATGTAATGTTCAAATGTTTATTAAGCGTTTCTGTATATGTGGAAGCTACTTCAATGCCAGTAGAATACCAAATATTTTACTCAAATTTTTTTGTACCTAATTTGAGTTTTTGGAATCTAGTATAATAAGCATCATATATCATATCCGAAAAGTAAAAGGACCCGGCATATATAGCTTGTTAAGATTAAGCCAACATAAGTTAGTGAAAACAGGTTTTTGTTACATTTCAGAAATCAAATGACAGATCATATTGCAAGTTGTATACATGTACAGTAAATAAGTCTTAACAAATTTTTATGAACCGTTTTGGAGAGGGTGCACTGTCAGCATGTTTCAAAGTTTCTTTGCTATTATTTTGATCCAAATAACTAAAATCAACTTTTTCCAAAAGAAGGTTATTCTGGTCAAGTTTGACACCAAGGGTGAGCTTAGCATCAATAACGAGCACCTATTCGAGATCAAGAAGGACCGGAAAATGGTGCAGTAGGTCGTTAGGATAATTAACAATGATAAATGATACAACCTTGGAAAGAGCACCACCATGGTTCTTTCTTGATATTCAGAAAGCCTTGATACCATCCAGATATCAGGCCTGATCTACATGATGTACCGCTACAACTTCCCGACTAGTATCACAAAACTCATTCATTCATTTCTGTAGTAGTCTTCACACGCCGCTTTACGGAGAATAAAATTCTAAAACCAGTTTTGATCAGGGTAAACCAAATTCCAAGTAAAATGTGCGGAAAGTACTTGGAAGCTCGATTGAACGAACGACTGATGTTTAACACAGACATCAACGAGACGAATCGGATGGTTTGCTCCATGTCCAGCAGTTTGTAGCTCCTGCTTAAGGGTAATAGAAAATTGCACCATTAAGGTTAGTCCGGTCATTACATACGCGGCACCGGTCTTGTGCGGCATAACGGTGGCCACAATGGGAGAACTCAAAGTTTTAGACCATTTTATTAGCCTCGTTTCAAATTCTGGCAGATACACCTCCCTCAAAGCTCTCCATGTAAGTTGTTACGACATTAGCCCAATAGCGGATTACATGCAGGAAATTTCTCAGAAATTTTATACCAGGATATAGCCCGCTAACTCAGAACATTACACAAATTAAACAGCATACTGTTTCTACTTTACCATAGTATTCCTATTTTCAGTATTACAATTCACAGCCCAAATTCACGGTGTTACAATCATTATGGTACTCACAAAACAAAAGTATATGAGAACGTAGTATGCATTGAATCCTTAATAAGCTTAGCTTTATCAGAAATACAGAAAATATGGCATATTTGCAGGTGAACGTATTTTTGACCCAACTAATATATGAAATTTAACGTAATGTATACGTCTGGGATAAATTCATGTTTCGAATGAATTTTATTCCATTTAGAATGTAACATTTGTTCAAATTGTCTAGCGTAGTGCAATTTTATTTTCAGGCAAAACTGTGAGACTGTAGAGCTAGTTAGACATGTGTTACCGCTTTAAAATAAACGTAGATGATTTCAAGCAGGAAAATGCATGGATCCTACGAAATGGCTTTACTCTTATGTGATACTATAATTTAATGCTATAAGTTATTGGTACGATACAAAGTATATGCTTTAGATCTTAGTCCTTTTGTTAAATTATTCTGATATACCTATATTTGATTTAATAACAACTACTGAATAATTTTATAATCAGCAGTAAATTGAGAACTTTTTAAACTGACTTCTACAAAATAACGAAGTACTTAATTTTACTTCCACGTCCAGTGCAAAAACGCAAAACAAAATATTTTTTGTTGAAATAGGCTTAAAATGTCATGAAGCGTCGAAATTTTAAATTTGAGCGAAAAAAATTAAAATGTGATTTAGTGTATATACAAAAATAAGACGTCTAAAAATTTTTTTTAGCGTTAGCTACCCCCTCTACCACCCCCATTGCCACCCCCGACCATATTATTAAAGGGGGTAAAAGAAATTAAAATGTCATTTAGTGTGTATACAAGAACGAAACGTCTAAAAAAAATTTTTTGGCGTTAGCTACCCACTCTACCACCCCCAACCTATTATTAAAGGGATTAAAAAAATAAATTTGGATTTGAACCAAGGGCCTCTAAAATTTATTTTGACATTAGTCACCCCCTCTACCACCCCCACCCTATTGTTTAAGGGAATAAAAAATTAAATTGGGATTTAGTGTGTATACGAGAACCAGGGACTTCTATTTTTTTTACATTAGCCACCCCCTCTACCACCCCCACTCTATTATTAAAGGGAATAAAATATTACATCGGGATTTAGTGTGCATAAGACTTGGATTTTATTATATATTTTTGGTTTATCTGTTCATCTCCGCACAACTTAATTGGGTGGTTTCTTTGTTTAACATTCTAATTTTTTTTTCATTTAAGCTGCACGTTTTCATTCTTCCTATTGTCGGTTTTTCTGCCATATATCATTTCTGATCACAAATTCTACAAAAATAACAAAGTTAATCAGCATATTGGAAAAAATCCTCTACGCCTGTGACATTTATGATGTCAAAGAATTATACAGAGGTTATTTTTGCCCACTAATACAAATTATAACAAAAATAAGCATCACCGTCCCTTAAAAATTCATCACTACAATTTGTAGAATAAACTAATATAATAAAGGTAATCTGGAACATATTTTTTTTAGTTGGGAGAGTCACCGAATAGCTTCTATTATATTAAGAAAACTTTGTTGGCATTAATGTTCTTCTTCCCACTAATGTGATTAATCTACAATATCTTACAAAAATATTTACATCTGAAGCATATTTGTTAATTATCTAAACACAATATTAAACTATCTCTTTAACTAATACCGCACTGACCTGTTCATAATTTGGTTAGCTTCGTATTCGGTGTACGTTTCTTATTGTGATGTAAACCCCCTATCAGTAGTCTTGCTGTATATTGTTTTGAAAAAAGTTCTGACAGACCCCTGGTCAACAGGCAGATTGAGACACTGACACAGTTATTGTTGATACAACAATTGAGGACGAAAGGAGAAGCAGTAGTTATTTGTGAAGACCTTATCGTATTGTTAATAGCTGTATCTCCTTCGAGGCATAGTTAACCGTTATTCACAAATTTGTGGATAAAATTGTTTTAGGGAAATAATTGTTGCTTTCATCCATCCTTTCTTTTGGTGGCTGAGTACACTGTGCCTTCCTCAGCCATCCATTGGTCCCATATTCAACCTTGTATACGATTAAGGGAGTAGCCTTTCCTCCAGTAGCGTTGCACATTGAGAGAATGGTGCTATTTCCTTTATCTGTAGTACTTATAGTTTGGAAGGAAGGTTTATTAACGACACCCATCGCTTTAGTTTTTCTTGTATCAATTCTTAAGCTACTCTCATCGATATTTCATATTCTTTTGGGATTATGTAAATTTGGACGATTCAAGGTTTCCTTTAAAATATCGAAATAGTCATACACAATAAAAGGATTCAAAGCTTTCTTCCTGGCATATTCCATGTTCTGAGGTATCGTCAGACTTGGTCGATGTCTTTTCTTGAAACCTAAGAATCTATCCTCAGCCGGAATGCTATCTTTGAAACTCATCTTAATATTGTTGGTTTTTCACTTCTTTCCGCGTTAAGCCAATCCGCATTTTTCAAAAATTTTCGATTCATTTGCTAATTTATCCTCTTCCGTAAAAGGCGAGTATGTGGGACGCCCATTGCTTTTTTATATTTTTCCCCTGCTTCCTTTAACATATGTGTAAACAGTAGGATAAGTCATATTATACTCCCTATTGGTACGATAAATTACCAATCCACCAGCCTTGAACTCATTAACAGCAGTTTAAAATCTTATTCACTGTAATTATTTCGTTGTATCTTCAGCATATCATACAGCAAAGGGAAACTAACTAGTGTAGTAGTGCGTAGGTTATAAAAAGTCTATCAAGATGTTGCAATTATTTTGTCTAACACTAATTCGACTCGATCAAATTGACTTTAAAGAAATGACTAAGCCACTATCCTGTTGGTAAGTTGAATGAATTTTATTTTATAAATTAATGTGCAATTGGCACTGACAACAAGTTTTCCGACAAAAAATCTGAACCACTCTTGCTATCATGTGATAAATATTAAAGTCGTAAGTGCATTAGTATAAAAAGATTTTTATCTAAATTAATAAGATGCAGAATTGATGTAATTTAATTAATTACCCCCAATATTGGGCTGAAGGCACAGCATGGGATAATATTATGCAGCTGCAACGACAAAAGAGGTCCCTACAAGTCACAAACAACTTAATATATCGATATAAGTTCCAATATTTACATTCTGCAGTGTACATTCACAAAAAACATTTAGAATACAATTAATTAAATGATTGCATAAAAAAATTGCTCCATACTAAAAGAAAATTTATATACACGGTGGATCTCTTTTGTCAATAAATCTTTATTTCTGTAAAGTTACATTAGACTCAAAGACTGATTGTAAATATAACACCTAGATTTGAAAATACTTGTTTTGAACTGAACGAATCTAAAGGAGCTATTTCGATATATCAATTAGTGGCTTGGTTTGTCTGTCGGAATAAGAAATTGAAAACTATTCGCTTAATTTCAATTCAATTGTAAATAAGAAATCGCACCAATGAGTTTGTGAACGATCCATCTTTTCGAGTCTGAAGGACCTTTATTATACTTTTCAAAAATGAATACTAAACGTTCACAAAGAAGGGTTCAAAACGACTGTTTTAGATGGAGAATAATACAAAATCTATACTTACTGCGCATTTATGCTTAACTGATGGTACCAATTGGACGTCGTAACACTATAAATCTAACACTGTAAATACTAACTTTCTTAAATTTAAACCTGAAAATGAATTTTTAAAACACAAGAAAAAGTTCAAAAATATATATTAAATTCTTTAAAAAATCATGTTTTAAAAAAACCTTCAAGAAAAATGTATTGACAAACTATAGTCTGGCCCGTGTACAACACATAGTGAGGAACGGAACGACTCATAATGTACCAACTACCATCCAATGTGCAGTTTATAGCTAACAATCACACACAAATATTCAAGGAAAGTTCAATATTTATAAAATTAAATTTTGGTGGGCTTTTGCTTGCCTGTCTGTTTACGTATTATCAGTTCAATAGTAATTTGGTTCGCTCCTCGGAGCTTAAAAATGCTTGAATCGCAATGATTTTGAATTATATTGTGGCAATTATATATTCATAGGTTCAGGCAAGGCGGTCCCATGCACATCTGAGTACATGGTGAAGATACTTTTCTGACACCGCATCCCTGAGGAAACCGGTTTAGGGCAAATCCCGTTAAAATCCATCATTTTCCTATCAAAATCGACTGCTAGAAAATGAACGGTCACTGTTGTCGCTATAGGCTATGTTTGCTAAAACTCTCGAAATACTTTGACTAGAGACTGGATTAACTTGTCCTCATATTTAACACAACGCATGAGTTGCAGTGCTGCACAACGTGGATTCGTAAAAGGGTTTTTAATTTTGAAATTTCCGAAAGTCGATTTTCGCTTTCTAAATTTTGATGGTCGGGGCATTATGTCCCCGTGCAGCGACATTTACTACACTTTCTAAAATTACACTCCTTGATGAGTTTCTGATATTTTTGCATAAAAAAGTCTCCTTAGAGCGAAAATATGATTTAAGTATAAAAACCTCTTCCAACGGCATTTTTACGTGAAGCACGCGGATTTTGTTACAGTTTCCAAAAGTTTATCGAAGGTTTTGGCGTGTTCTTTAACAAGTTCTCTGAACACTTAGAAACAACTTAAAAAACTAATAAAAAATCCAAAAATGCAACTATTAAGGATAAAGAACGAAAAAATAATAATAAAATTCTATGGAATACCGTTAATGAAATACAAAATAAATCTAATAAAAATAACAGCAACATAAATAAAATTTTAAATTCCGATAAGATCATTATCGAAAACACAAAAGAAATTTGCGAAATAAATATTATAAATATGAAACCTATTCTGAAATGAGTAAAAATGGCTAATTTTATAGAAAGCGATAATGATTATAAAGAGAATGTATCGATGTTTCTTTACCCAACTGATGAAAACGAATTAGGGAAAATATTATGAACCCGAAAAATAAAAAAAATCGGCAGGCATTGACGAAATAAAAGCTGAAATACTACAAGGCATCATAGATCTTATAACTGAACTATTAACATTCGCTTCGAAACTGAAGTATCGAACAATGCTTAGAAACTGATGTATGTCCTTCAACGTTCATAATATCGATAACAAAACCTACATTTAAAACACGTGATAGACTAGAGCTCTCAAAGGATCGACCAATTTCAATAATCACTAACTTTAGTATATTTTAGAAAATAAAAAAATTCAGATTAAAGGAATTTATGCACAAATACAATATTATATCCTGCAATCAATAAGGTAGAGTGTCTTACTATAAAAATATATGTCACTCGACATAGGAAAGCTCTTACTTGGTATTTTTAGAAGCCAAAATTTAAAAATGACTCGATTATACAGGGTGGGCCCTCGACATCTCGAGTTCTGCGATAACTAGAAATTTTTTAAAAAATTGCAAGTAAACTAAATAAAAAAGTCTATAATTGGAAATTATTTTCGAACAGGCAGGGCGAGCCAAGACGAAATTACAGGACCAAGTGCCTTTTTTTAATGGAATGCTATGTATATCAGTACATTTTTTTAAGCCTCTTTCTAGGCTCTATTCATTCCAATATTAGCATTGAATATCTCCCAACCACTTGGGTGTAATTATTATTTTTGTTAAAATAATGAAATCTGCAGATGGATTTTTAAAAAATCACCACAGTCACAATTATGGATTTTAAGAAAAACTTATGTGAATACCAGTTACGAGACATATAATTACTGTTTTTGAATCATTTTCATTTCCTAAAAATGTACAGGGTGGCCAAAAATTATTTTTCAATTAGAACATTTTAAATTGATTTGATGGTGATAAGTGTTTTTGTCTCCGTGCGTGCCTGTACTGATAGTCCTTCAAAAAGTAAACTTTTTCTAATGTAACTGAGTACTAAAAGAGATAGCACTGTACAGTATTTAGCTTGCAAACGAGAATTTCCAGTGAAGCGGGTTCGAGTTCTGCTGACTGCAAAATAATTTTAATTATAAAATTATCCCCAAAAGTGGTTCAAGCTCCACTATAAGCTGTAGGGACTCGTTTCTCTTTACCTAGCGTAAAATTCAAAATCAGGGATATTCAAGGAATGGTCTCAGTCACTTGAGAGGCGATTGAGAAGACATAAATGACATATTACATCAGTTATTTATAAAAATTAAGAAAATATATTTGATGCAAAGATAAACGAAACAATAAGCTATGTTTCTATGAACTTACTTTTCGTTTTTGTTTATATTTTTATGTAATTTACAATTACTGAAACGCAAGGAGTAAAACAACGTAGGTATATACTAATGAGTTTTATTAACATACACTGCGGATTTCCTGAACGGTGAGGTGACTAGATGTCCACTGCCGAGGCACCTTCATTCCCTGTTCCTTTCCTTTCTACTTAAACCTTATAAATACTTTCATTTTATATCTCAAACTATGTGCAACAATCTAGTTATAAGATTCATTCATATATTAACACTTTTTTTATTGAAATATATTAGAAATACTCTTGTCAGTGACAAATTATTGTAGCTTTTTTATAAAATATAGAGGACAGTTTTATTCATAAATATATTCATTGCTAGTAAGGTTAATTGTTTGTATAAATAATTTTAGCTAGGTTGTTTATTGCAAGCAATTGTATATCTGACAAAATCTGAGAGGCGGAAACCACCTGAGTTGACGAAAATGCCTTTCGTGAGCCCAATGAGCGCTCTAGGCCTTTCAAAGTTTATCCATGTTAGTGAAGTCCTTGTTTCTCTTTACCTAGCGCAAAATTCAAAATCATGGATTTTTGAAGGAATTATCTGGGTGACTTGAAAGGCGGTTGAGAAAACATAAACGATATATTCCACTTAGAACTATCAAACTGTTTTGTTTATTTCCAATACGTCTCCCAATTATATGTTTTATTGATCGTTCTAGAACAGTAAATACGCAATTTATTGTTCTGGAGAGGTAAATAATATATTATTCATTTCATTTAGTTCATAATCGTTAAGAACATTTCCCAGTCATAGACAACATTGGAGACTTCTATACGATCAGTGTTCAAACATTTCTTCGACCGGTAAATTATCTTAACCGAGCTTAATACTATATATTCTATATATTATCGAGACAGAGTTATTTTTAATGAATTAATTGAAAATTAAATACTAATTTTACTGAGGAATAGTAGGTATCTGCATGAGTAAAATATCAACTAAATTCTTTAAGAGCCTAAACTCGTCCAAATCTTAGTATACCCGCTGTCAATCAGTTGTTTATGAAAATTAAGTAAATATATTTGGTGCAAAGATAAACGAAACAATAAGCTATGTTTCTATGAATTTACTTTTTGTTTTTGTTTATTTTTTTATGTAATTAACACACACTGCGGATTTCCTAAATGGTGAGGTGACTGAATGTCTCCAAAGCCTACTACCGAGGCACCTTTATCCCCTTTCCCTTCCTTTTTACTTAAACCTCATAAATACTTTCATTTTATACCTCAAACTATGTGCAACAGTCTAGTTATAAGATTCATTCATATATTAACACTTTTTTTTATTGAAATATATTTGAAATACTCTTGTCAGTGACAAATTATTGTAGCTTTTTTATAAAATATAGAGGACAGTTTTATTCATAAATATATTCATTGCTAGTAAGGTTAATTGTTTGTATAAATAATTTTACCTAGGTTGTTTATTGCAAGCAATTGTATATCTGACAAACTCTGAGAGGCGGAAACCACCTGAGTTGACGAAAATGCCTTTCACGAGCCCAATGAGCGCTCTAGGCCTTTCAAAGTTTATCCATGTTAGTGAAGTCCTTGTTTCTCTTTACCTAGCGCAAAATTCAAAATCATGGATTTTTGAAGGAATTATCTGGGTGACTTGAAAGGCGGTTGAGAAAACATAAACGATATATTCCACTTAGAACTATCAAACTGTTTTGTTTATTTCCAATACGTCTCCCAATTATATGTTTTATTGATCGTTCTAGGACAGTAAATACACCATTTATTGTTCTGGAGAGGTAAATAATATATTATTCATTTCATTTAGTTCATAATCGTTAAGAACATTTCCCAGTCATAGACAACATTGGAGACTTCTATACGATCAGTCTTCAAACATTTCTTCGACCGGTAAAGTATCTTAACCGAGCTTAATACTATATATTCTATATATTATCGAGACAGAGTTATTTTTAATGAATTAATTGAAAATTAAATACTAATTTTACTGAGGAATAGTAGGTATCTGCATGAGTAAAATATCAACTAAATTCTTTAAGAGCCTAAACTCGTCCAATTCTTAGTATACCCGCTGTCAATCAGTTGTTTATGAAAATTAAGTAAATATATTTGGTGCAAAGATAAACGAAACAATAAGCTATGTTTCTATGAATTTACTTTTTGTTGTTTATTTTTTTATGTAATTATCATACACTGCGGATTTCCTAAATGGTGAGGTGACTGAATGTCTCCAAAGCCTACTACCGAGGCACCTTTATCCCCTTTCCCTTCCTTTTTACTTAAACCTCATAAATACTTTCATTTTATACCTCAAACTATGTGCAACAGTCTAGTTATAAGATTCATTCATATATTAACACTTTTTTTTATTGAAATATATTTGAAATACTCTTGTCAGTGACAAATTATTGTAGCTTTTTTTTGTAAAATATAGAGGACAGTTTTATTCATAAATATATTCATTGCTAGTAAGGTTAATTGTTTGTATAAATAATTTTACCTAGGTTATTTATTGCAAGCAATTGTATATCTGACAAACTCTGAGAGGCGGAAACCACCTGAGTTGACGAAAATGCCTTTCATGAACCCAATGAGCGCTCTAGGCCTTTCAAAGTTTATCCATGTTAGTGAAGTCCTTGTTTCTCTTTACCTAGCGCAAAATTCAAAATCATGGATTTTTGAAGGAATTATCTGGGTGACTTGAAAGGCGGTTGAGAAAACATAAACGATATATTACATTTAGAACTATCAAACTGTTTTGTTTATTTCCAATACGTCTCCCAATTATATGTTTTATTGATCATTCTAGAACAGTAAATACGCCATTTATTGTTCTGGAGAGGTAAATAATATATTATTCATTTCATTTAGTTCATAATCGTTAAGAACATTTCCCAGTCATAGACAACATTGGAGATTTCTGTACGATCAGTCTTCAAACATTCCTTCGACCGGTAATAGTAGTTTGTGCAACAAGAGTGGATATGATAGCCATATTGCACGAGAAAGAAGTTTGAGGACGACGCCGTAGGCGGAGTGCCTCAATCTTTCGAGTGCGATATGGATAATCCACTCGAGTTCTATAGTACACTTTTTCTACGACCGGATTAAGAAAAAACTACAAATAATAGTTTTAATCAAATTTTAATATACAAACTTAGCCTCTACTAAATCTTATGCTCTAGGTGCAAACATTTTATAAAAGATTCAGTAGCCTAGCGGTTATATGCACGCTTAATGCAAGAGATCATAAGTTCAATCCCCACATATAGCTACTTTTTTTTGTCATAATATATCTCTAAAATTTTGTCTGTATATAATAATTTCAATAAAATTTTAGGTGGTACACCGTTTATCGATTCTTCACTGGAATCACTCATTTTAAAATTATTTTCTAGCTCAAACTACGCGAATACACACTGACAATTACTTTGACAGCTTACGCACTAACTTGAATTTTCTAAAACGAATAGTTGCCTATGTACTTAATACACGAACTGTGATTGGTCGATTTCATATCCATTGTAGAACGTATATGAAATATATCCGTTCAGTTAACTGGAATGGCCCACTTATCCATTCTACAGACTGTACGGAAAACTGCAAATTTACGTAAGGGACTAGAAAAAGTATATTAACCGAGCTTAATGCTTTATATTCTATGTATTATCGAGGCAGAGTTATTTTTAATGAATTAATTGAAAATTAAATACTAATTGTACTGAGTATATATATGAGTAAAATATCAACTAAATTCTTTAAGAGTCTAAACGTCGTCCAAATCTTAGTATACCCGCTGTCAATCGTTGTTTATGAAAATTAAGAAAATATATTTGTTGCAAAGATAAACGAAACAATAAGCTATATTTCTATGAATTTACTGTTTGTTTTTGTTTATTTTTTTAATGTAATTTACAAGCACTGAAGCGCAAGGAGTAAAACAAAGTAGACAGATACTAATGAATTTTATTAACATACACTGCGGATTTCCTAAACAGTGAGAGGATTTGATGTCTCCAAAGCCTACTACCGAGGCACCTTTATCCCCATTTCCCTTATTTTTTGCTTAAAACTTATAAACGCTTTCATTTTATATCTCAAACCATGTGCAACGATCTAGATATAAGATTCATTCATCTACTAACACTTTTTTTTATTGAAATCTATTTGAAATACACTTGTCAGTGACAAATTATTGTAGCTTTTTTATAAAATATAGAGGACAGTTTTATTCATAAATATATTCATTGTTAATTAAGGTTAATTGTTTGTATAAATAATTTTTTATGTAAATAGTTTAGAATTTTGCCAGTGGATTATTGATCACAGACCGACTACATGTTGAACTTTATTCACAGACGAGGCCCAATTTACACGGTATCGCGTATTTAATTCAAGACATTCACATAACTGGGCCGAAAACAATCCTCATGTTATAAGAGAAGCCCATTCTCAACATAAGTTCTCGGTAAATGTTTGGACAATACTTTCAGCATGACGGAGCTCCTTCTCACTTTGGTATTGAGGTTAGAAGGCATTTGGATAATGAGTGTCTAAACAGATGGATTCAATGTGGGGGACCTCACCCTTTGGTGGCTAGATCACTAGATTTCAACCCCGTCGTTTATTTTCTATAGGAATTTCTCAAAACTGAAGTCTACAGTGTCCCAATAAATAGTAGAGAACAGTTACTTCAGTGAATTATCCGTGACCAAATTAGAACAATCCTGCGCAAATTAAATAATCTATTGGCAATTTAAATAAACGCCAACAAAAATGTATGGAAGCTGGAACTTCTCATTTTAAAAATTTGCTCTAAGTATTTGTAATATTTTTAAATATACTTCTGTAAATATTTATTTGACCATTTCTATTTATTTAGATAATTAATGTCAGCAAATGAAGCTGTTTTTCTTCATATTTCTTATTTTACCAAATTCAATTGCTTGTAAAGAAATCAATAAATGTGCGACAAAAAATCTAATTACATGGTTTTGTTTAGTGATGCTTAGTTGTAGTAGTAGTTGTAGTGTAGTTTAGTTTTGTTTAGGGCTTTTACAATTGACAACTGAATGTTAAAAATATATACAGGGTGATCTTTTACAAGAATCGGTAAAAACAAATTAAATGATCCGGCCCTGGAATTTAAAAAATTATAATAGCAATCGATCATAAGTGTATAAAGTGTCTAAAATTTAAACAAAATCCGATCAATAGAAAGGATGTTCTCGCCAAAATAAATTTAGATCAAAGTCAGTTTATCATCCTGTATTTCAAAAATTAAGAGCGGCAGGAAAATTTCAATGGCCGTTCCTAAATACCCAAGTGGTCCTCTACCGCCCCTGGAAGTATGTACAGTTCCTCATGAAACACCCTGTATATGATAAAAGTATTACTTATCCTAACGAATTACTGTATAAAGAATATCAGTTATTTGATGCAAAACTATTATTCTACATACAAATTTCTCTAAAAACATTCAAACTAATAAACTAATATCAAACCACAAAGTATAAAAACTGCTGGATAAAATTCATATACCTATCTGGAGTCGCAGATATATAACATCTTACCACTTAACATCAGAAATATAGATAAATATACAACATTTAAAATACTTTAAAAATGTGGATATCAAATACCCCCAAATCAGATATACATAATATTGTAAACTAAAACATATTTACTTAGAAAAACATACAATGTTACAATGTAATTAAATGCATTTTTTTTATTTCAAATTTTATTTTTTTTCCTCACTAACAAGTGAAGTAATTTACTTTTGTGACCTCTTTGTTTATCGTCAAGTGCAGGTGTTGCAATAATGTAAGGTAATTTGTTACATGGCCTATATCCATTTAACAACTTTATATAAATAATTGGTATTTGATTATGTTTACCACGATCTGGTAGCACTTTGATTTAGTGTTTGTAAGTGAGACTACTTCAACCTAGCAGAATTTCTTTTGTATAACAGCTAAATTACTTCACATTTTATATATAGTGATTTTTGTGTCTTAGGAACTCAGTCATATTTTTTTAATATGTATTTCTGTTACAGCACTTCAGGAACCTATTGTCCACTAAATCCTGCAAAACACTTTTTTTATATACATTTATTTAACGTCGGCCTATTTCCGCTACTGAGGCCTAACACCGACGCCTATAGACGAGCTACTCCCAACCAGGAATTTTGCCGAACCTCTTCCCTTAAGAAGAGTAGGGACCTTTTACTTGCCTAACATTTAATAGACAAGGGACCGACGGCTTTACATCCCCTTCGAAGGATGGTATATCCCCTATACAACCCTCGCCTAAGGTTGTATAGCTTCCGCGCATACACTGATATACAAGCCGCTGGAAGATGTTTGAGGCGAGGACGCGTTCTTCGTTAGAACGGTCACCCATCCAACTACTAACCGCGCCTGGCGTTGCTTTACATCGCATATCGAAGTATATACATAGTAAAGACGCACCCACGCTTGTCCCCTGCAAAACATTTACATTCATTTAAATTTCATTTGTTTGCCTTGTCTGCTCTGTACCATATATAGTTGTTTTTATTACATCTAAAATTTCTTACCGGCAAACCTGTTATAATGTAATGTATTTACTGGATTACACCATAGAGTTTGAAAATGATTTATTTATTTATTTGGACTGTTCGTACTTATTTCCTATTAGGTTACGTATGCAATTTAATTACTGTCAAACTTTTATGTAAATATTATAGATTTCTTTATCGATTCTAAATAGATTCTGTAATTTGGTTGAAAGGAAACCTAACTAGAAGCGGACTCCGATTGTGCGTTTAACTCGCTCATCAACAGATGGCGATTCTAGTAAAATATTCGTTTTCATTTTATTTAGTTAAAACATATTTTTCAAGTTTGTACATTGGTATTGTAGTTCAATTGCACTATAAGAAAGTTTATCTTATTAACTAATCATCCGAAGAAGCCATGTGCCTTCCAAATCTATACTGATTAAGACGTACGAACTTTTCGATTGTGAGACCCTCAGTAATTAATTTTACATTTATAGTCCACAGTTCTTTGTATTTGAAAATCAAACAGGTAATTTTTTTTATTAATTATTTCAGTTTCATTCATTATCAGTTGTTTTATTATTGTAATTAAATTCAATTTCTTTAATTTTAGGCAATAACTAAAATACTACATGTCATTACTTGGTAATAAAATATTTTTTTCTATTTTATTTTTTTGGCAATTTAGTTCGAATCAGCATCTAAATATTGAAGCATCTGCATATTGAATGATATACATATATATCATATAGGTATATATCATACCTAATGAATATATTTCATATATTAAAAGCATTATCAAAAATTTTTCTAGAAAGCATTTTTTTGAGGGCATTTATAGTTATCAGGTATATTGCCACTTAGAATTTCTCATGCAAGAATATTGCAATTATTCAAATATTGTAAGCTATAGTATTTGTAAGCTTTTTGCCTTCTTTATTAATTAATACTTCATGGTTACATAAATTACCAGACACCTAGATTTGCTGCCGTTTATTTACCAAAATAAACAAAAAGGGGGTAAACAGGTAACAAAATGTAAGTTATTTACATTAAACAATAGTCTGTAAAAAGTAAGAGCGACACAATTATTGTATAATCTTACTGTTTAAATATTGTCATTAACTGGAACTCTCAACAAGCAAACAATGTAAATTTTTAAGGCTTTAAATGAATTTAATAAACTCTCAACTTTTATAAAAATAGTAGAGATATATACGTATGTGATTTGGCACCTTGGTTAAAAGTTGCAATTGATATGAGTTGAAATAAATATACTCATGCAAGAATATATTTATTTAAGTCTGCGTATATTTGTTTTTGTTGTATTTCAAATGCGATTTATGTTTAATAAACCACTTACTTACTATTTAAATGTAACTCCCTGTACTGGTTATATCACCAGAAAGACTTTTCAAATAAAACTAATAAAACGAATGCAATACAATCTTCTTGTAACATACTGAAAATAAATTTACATAGATTAACATAGCTGTATGTCGTTCAGTTATATTACTGGTGCAAGGGAACAGCCTTGTACACTTCCATATTTAATAATTGACGACCTAAGGAGGTGTTAGGGCACAACAGTTACGACCCTCGCAGCTGGTCCATATTGCTACATAAACATATAATATATGCAAATTAAATATGTCAGTAATCGTGAACGGTACATACAAAACTTTTGATATAAAATTTCGATTTTATGTATGCTGCTTTATTACTTACAACTCAATCGAATTATTCTTACAAGTGCTTTTGTGTTAAAGAGCGTACAGGGCTTGATTAGTACAGCGGTAATATTCCAAACATCTAATAATATCAACGGTAATGTAGAATTCATTCTCAAAGTTAATTCATGACATAATATTAGCAGAGGAAATAATGCATTCAGGTCTTAATCGTTACTATTTCAATGTATAGACTTGAAACCTTTTGCGTTATGTAAAGTTTCGGCAACATATAAAATGTTTACCTTTGAAAATTAGTACATATAAAAAACGTGCCTTCTTTACAGTTAGCAATAAAAGTATAAATACCAGAAAAGATCTAAAATGACATGTAACTAATCAATGTCTAGGTTGAAAATCGACGAACGCCTGGTCACTTACCCTAGGTGTTATGAGGTCCTTTGCTAACAAAATCAGGAGAGAAAATGCCAGCAGAAATCCAGGACCGAATGTGGCCACTCACTTTTTAATTCTCCCCTAATTTTTTGTTAACAAAAACTGCGACCTGCTCATTTATTTATTCAGATCGTTGTCAATTGCCAGACACCAATCAAAACACTGACCAGCTAAACCTTTAATTATTTTATCTTAGCCTTGTTGAGTAGAACAAGGGTAATTGTTTTAAGCATTTTTTCCTATAGTGAATTATTACCATAACCTAACTTATTTACTTCTGTTTCAGGTCCTGGCCAAAACAAACAACAAAAGAAATATAAAACGAAGAGTTAATAAGACGCACACTACATATCCCCAAAACACATGTAACACCACTAAGCGCAGGAAAAGCTCAAAGAGAAGCAGACAGTAGACGGTTTACGCTAGGCTAAAACAAAAATATCAAGGTGGTTCGTACTGTCAGCAGAAAAAAATAGGACAACTTTTTTTTTTCTAATGTAAATCTGTCTCTATTTGAATATGAAATGAGTAGCCGAAATAAAACAGATATCACTTTTAATTTATTTTTTATTTTAATGCTGTAGTTATTGTTATAGTAAATGATGGATGGTTAATGAGTCAAATTGCACTGCGTTATAACATTAACAAAAATTTGGTGTGTAACATTTTAAGAAAGTGGAGAATAAACGGTACGATTAGTAGAAATCCTGGATCAAAGGACAAAGGATATCCTACTTAACAACAAACTAACTATTAATATTTCGTTAATGCAACTTTCTATTTATAACTTCTATAAATCTGTTTGGCATAGAATTAAATAACCTTATACAATAATCATTAGTAATTATATTTTCTCATGCATTATTTACTATTTCCAGTAATTCTTAGGCACTCCGTGGTCTTACATTTAGTTTTTGGATACTTCTTACGAGTAGTCCCAATATTTCTTCCACAGGGTTAAGATCTGGACTATGATTGGGCCAGTTAAGAACATTGATGTTGTTATTTTGAAACCAGTTAGTTACGGTATGAGCAGTATGAAATATGTTGTCTTGTTGAAATATGAACTCATTATTAGGAAATAATTGTGACAGAAGGGAGTATAATATTGTCTAAAATCCTAATATACGTTTCTAAATCGTTCCTCAATATGTCACAAAACACCAGGACCAATCTGCCACTTTTATCATTGTTATATATATATTTCTCATCGGATCGAGTATTCGGAGGGCGGTAAACACGAATACCACCGCTGTGTGTTGATTGGAAAGTTTTTTCGCCTGCAAAGATTACATTGTTCCAAAAATTTACATCATGCGCTAAAAATTCAAACTCAAATCCTACTCGAGCTTCTTTATGTTCAGCTTTAAGTAAGTATTTCTGTGCTGCTGCATGACAGCGTAGCTCCGATTCTCTTACTCGCCGGCGACCAGTACTACTCGATCCAGGAAAATTCGCTTCTTCAGCAGCCTGAATAACTGAGTAAATGGATTTTCTACTAAAGCGTTAACCAATTGCAAATCTTGTTGTTGGGTTGATATCCTTCGTAGCCCTGATCCATGATTTCTACTAATCGTACCGTTTATTCTCCACTTTCTTAAAATGTTACACACCGAATTTTTGTCAATATTATAACGTAGTGCAATTTGTCTCATTGACCATCCATCTTCTGCTTTAGCAATAACTCCAGATTTAACTAAATCGCTTATATGAGGCATAATTTTTTTTTGCACACTTGCAATAAATTATGACAACTAACTGACAATGTCACAAAAATGAAAGTTAGATGTACACAACTAGTTTTTAGCAAAATAACGTTATAAGACTTGTCCTATTTTTTTTGCTCACGACCATACCAGGTGGCTAGAGAATCGTATCAGAGTGCGCATTAAAGCTATGTTACGCAGTACAGATGTTTTACCGTATAAATAAACATACATATATTTCCAAACTTGGGTCTATTCCATTCAGGGATTTACATATACAGATTTGTTTACAGCGCAGCCTACATGTATCAACCCACTTGTGATCAAGCGATTTTTTTAGAACGTAATATATCGAATAGTTGAAATGATGATCTATATTAAAAGATGGAGGGCTTATGAGGTCAAATAATTAAAGAAAGGAGGTTAGTGCCTTATTCCTCAAAGAAACAACAATGCAGCTACGGACACGTGTGTTGGAGTTATTGTTCCTCATCAGCGTATCGTAACTTAGCGAATATATCTCAGGGGTGCAAAACTATTAAAGGCATTGCTCGCGAATCACTCTGTACATATAATATAATTTACTGAATATAAGGAAACAATACATACTTAATAAAATAAAAAAAATATAAAGGAAGGAGAGAAAAAATAAAACTAGATAACACTATGTCAACATCAAGAAATAGTAAATATTTATATAATATTAAGAGTTTCAAAAGAAGACGAATACACCATTGGGGGGTGTCAGAGTTAATATACTGCACAGAGAGACGCAAGTAACACTAGGTAAGTCAAGTTGGTCGATTAGGTAAGTACGTCATTGACAGTAGTATAAATTCAGATAATATGTTTTATGCGCATAGTTATTTTTACGATCTAAAACCAAACGTATTTCGATTCGTTTCTTATCAAGTATCCAATGTTTAATTCTTTTTTGATACATTACAATGAGTTTATTGTCTTTATATCATTAGAAAGAGAGTTCTATATTACACTACCTAAGTACCTGTGAAGTCTTTGATCAACTGATTTATCAATTTTTTGAATATTCACGACTCTATTTCGTACCTTGTTATGAAGATGATCAATTCATTCTCTTGTTTTTAGAAGAATGTAACAGCAAATATTGATAAAACAGTTGTCATATATAAAAAAAAGACACGCTTCGTACAGTTCCTCAGAAGAATACATCAGAGGTTTTTATAAATAATTTTAAGTATCAATTTTTGCACCGTTTCTAAATTTATATGTAATAATTTGTAGCATTACCTCATGCTATAATGTCATAATTTAAATGTGACTGAACCAACACATAGTAGAGCATTTTTAGTTTACTTTTGTCTAGAATTAATTTAAGAAATTTAAATTTTGAGAAAGCGAATTTTTCATTTTATTTCTGATTTATACGCCTTCATAACCAGGGTATCAAATTTTGGGAGTCCTCGACTAGTGCTGGCAAAGGGCAAGACAAATGTTTTTTTGGTAATTTACTGTTAATAGCTTATCATTAAAATATTTCATAATTTCCAATATCTCACGCCCAACTTTATTTTTTAGAGTCTCCCACCCTTAAAAATATAATTGTGTCATCGGCAAAGCTGATTATTTTACCACTGATGGAGGTATCAAATATTTCAGTAACGCATGCATCTATATTACTGGTTTAATATTTTTTCGGTTTTTATCTTCAGATGGCTTGTTTTTTTAATATATTATATTTTCATAATGACTTGATCCACCTTTTCCATAAGTCATTTATTGTTAACATAAATTACAATCTTTGAGGCCTATTTCGTAGGTAAACTGAAATTGTGTCGGTTCGACACGGGCAGGCCCCTCATTATATTTAATTATTGTTTTAAAAATGCAAATAAAGTAGTTTATTAGTTGGTTTTCCGTTTTATCCCTAACTGATACGAATGTAAACTACGACTGTTAAATAAACATTAACTTTTATTGCCCGGACCTTTTTTTTTGTAAGACCATTGTCGTCGATGCCCATCGAAGTCATTTAGTTGTTAAAGGTGTTATAATTGGTCTAAACATGGACCCTGGCGTCAGCGTGACCAGACAGTCGGCCAAACAGTTGATCAGATCTTTTACATCAGTTGGTCCTGCTTGTCCAGGTCCTCGGCAAGGACTTGTAGTTACTCGAACTTAGCACCCAGATAACACACAAATTCACCTACGCGATACATCCTTTACATGTAAGAAGGAAATATAAATGAGGTAAAACAGAATCCTATGTTTCCTTATCTTGATTAAACGTCAACTAGAATAATAAAGATGGGGTAAGAGATTTTATAATTTATTGATTCGAATAATCAGGGTGCTTATAATTACAATCCATAAAACGTTATCAAAATTCATTAATGTAACGGCATTTTATGTAATAGTAAAACGAAAGCCTTAAGACTTGAGCATAACCTTGTGCCAAAATTGCAATATCGTAATATACAGGATGTCCCTTGATCGGGTTTCCTATACTACAAATTGACTTAAATTTTTATTTTTTGATAAAAAGTTAGCCTATAAAAATTCTGTTTGTTAAAAATAATACTGTTTCTGTTAAGAAAATTATAATTTTTATACAGGGCGCTCAAAAATTTCGAATTTTAATTCTTAAGGAAAATATTATTTGAAAAAGCTGCTTATACTTACTTTAGTTATAATAAAAAAATTTAGGAAAAACCAAAATTCAAATGTTTTAATTAACAACTAAACTTCCAAATAACCAAGTTTATATCCAACATGAAATCCACCAGTTATCATATACTTTTGTAATCGTCTTCCAAATTCATTGTAAACAGAATAAATCTTGTGTTGTTTTACTTTACATCAATTATTTTTTCTTTGACGCTTCAACATCATGGGCTACACGTTATTTAAACTTTTCTTTTAAAAAATCTCCAACGGAAGTAATCGCATGCCGTTAGATCAGAGGACCGTGTCTGTATATGTCAGTTTCTCAGTTTCTATCTATCTATGAGTGAGAGATATTTTTCTCCAACGTGGCTCAACGTAAAAAGCAAAAATTTTAGATATAAGACCTGGACGGTCTAAGGGAGAACCCTATTGAATATTGGTGAAATCCCAAGGGCAACTTAAGGCAGAGCCAAAAGCCATTTTTCGTTACTTCATATTAGAATTGTTTAGGTTGGAAAATTATGTCGAAGTGGCCCTTTACAAAATTCTTGTCAGGAGAACAGGGACGGCCCTAGGGAGGACCTAATATCAAGTTTACATCGAGTCAAACAATTTTTCGAATAACAATTATTCATATTTGTTATCAGAGTACCAGATGCGGCTCCAGGAAAGACCCGAAACCAAGTTTTCGTTTAAACAAAATAAGTTTAAGGGTGATTCCAGCGGAGTGGTGAAATTTGCAGTTACTCCAAAATATCTCAGAAATCTATTGTAAACATACTGCAAAAAAAGTTATAAATTCAATATTGGCGCACTCTGACTATGGTTCCAGATGAAGTTTTATATAAAAACGTAGTATTCTAAATAAAAATTAAATATTTGTTAGCATTTTCTCAACTCCGTGGACTGTTACCACCACTGAGTATGCTGCTTTAATATTAATTCTGAAATAACCAAAAGGCTGAAACTGTTAAAAATATATGTAAAATTTCAAAACATAATCTTCATGTTACTATTGAAGACAATACTTTAATAATTTAAAAAATACCTCAAATTAATCAATTTCTTCATTTGGTTGCGCAGTATATGGTCAAAACTGTGGTCAATTTGTTTTAATGAAACAAAATATATATAGATGGCGCCCACAGGATTTCAAACCTGTGAATTTTTTGTTACTGGCATCAGTTTCAGACAGCTGTGCAAGAGTGTATAAGTACAGTTGTTTGTTGGTGATAGTGTGAGACTATGGGCTAATCTGGCAAGTTTTTTAAACATCAACTCCATGGCCGTTAACATATGGTAATTTTTTGCTAAATATGTTTAAAGGAATTAAACTGAAGTCGCTCTACGTTCACGATAATTATCAAAATAAAAAAATACATAACATACATTTCTGTAAGTAACAATTTATTGAAATATTAAATTTTGTTAACTCCATGGACTACTACTGTCCATGGAGTTAAGTAGCTTCCTTGGAGTTGACGACATATATAATATTGATGTTTGCCATGCTCATTTTTTTTTTGTCACAATGGCAAAAAAAGCAACAAACTTATTGCAGAGGAAAACGTGGTGCTGAAAGAAAACGACGAGAGAAAATCAAATCAAATCCTGAACATTATAAAGAGGAAACAGAAAAAGACCCGCAATGGTATCACAAACGTAAAGAAGAGGGAAAAAGAGGCTGCTTCAAAATAGAGAAGCAATCTTAAAAAGAAGACAGATTTGTTGACATTGGTGGAAAATGAAACTCCCCCCCCCCCCTCCCCTTTAAGTCTGGTTGGCGTAATGAAGCATGAAGTGGATCACTATGAAGTTCCGTCTATTTCCAATGCGGCAGATGAAATATTTTAAGAAATAGGTCAAAAACATATAAAGAATTGGTTACATCAAAACAAAACTAGAAATAAGAAATTGAAAAAATATAAAATGCGGGTACCACAGATTGAAGAGAAGCAGTCAAAGGACAATCCTGTGTTTAAGGTGCAGATAGAACTAAATGGAGAAAATATGTTCCAAATGGTAAAAAGAAAATTAATCTTTGCCGAGGCTCTTAAAATTCAATTAGGAATTAAATTCCAAAACCAAAAAAACTCGAAAAGAGAAACAATGCTTTGTTAAATGTATCTCGAGTAATGTGCTAAAGAAGCATTATCAAAAAATTGATTTTGAGACAATAGAAGATGGAGTTGTTGACGATTTGGAAGATACTATATTGCCTTTAGGGTAATATGAACTTAAGGCAAGTCTTAGGGGCACCTATCGGCAATCAAAACGTAGTTCAGCTAAGAAAATTAAGTTGTTTAATTTGTAAACCACCAAGTAACTGTAGTCACTGTCATTTGGGATAATTAACTTTTTCTTGCACACCTAGTCATCGTGTAAGATATTCAGATGAAAATAATGAATCGAGAGCATGATAGTTCAAAATTAGACAATTGTAGGAATCATTAATCGAGGAATGTTAGGAGTCATTTCATGTTTGTAATGATTTTCGATTTTCATAATTTCCTTTGAAATATTTTCTCCTTATGGGAAGAACATGTTGGATATTTCCCTCAGTTAAAATTATTACGCCATCCTGTAAATCGATGATTGTTTTAAATTTTGTTGAAAATTCCGTGCCTAATATCAGTGGGCGTGGTGAGTCTTCTATTATTTCGGCTTCGCATGACGTAGTTAAGTGTTCAATTTGCAGGTGAAATTTAATATGGCCTATGGCCGATATTCGATGACCTCCTGCGGTGATTAAATTTTTAAATGTTGTTTTTGGTGAAAAGTTTGGTAGTACGTTTGATTGTAAGGTATTTTATGTTGGGCAAATTGAAAACTCCAAAAAAGCCATTGAAGTTAATTTTTTGAAAATAATATCGTCAATGTTGTTTTTATATGGCCAGAAGAAAAATATGTAGATTTTAGTAGTTAACTCCGTGGTGTTGATTATCTTACAGTTAAGTAAACCAGAAAATAAGATAATGCGTATCGAGTCGATACGATACTAATGATTCTAGGTATACTATCTTGTCGTAATTTTAACGCCTACTTGACAAAATTCACTCGATACTAAAGTAGTTTTGGTTTATTAGTAATACGATATTATAACTCGATAGCATCTTAAAATTTCAAACAATAGTGTTTTTAATTTTATTGTTATCGTATTGACTCCATACGATAGCCGCTTAGCAGTTTTTTCTTGAATCCGAAACAGTTTCAAGCAATCAGTGTTCATGATAAAAAAATACATTAATGAGGCATCTGCTTCATCGAAGTGTGACAGGCTACGAGGAGATAATGTTAAAGAACCTACCTATATGCAGCAAATATTGTCCTGTGCGGGGCCAGTGAGCATCTCCTTCGACAGCATTTTGCGGACCTGCTATGAAATCAGAAAATATCTTTCAAGAACCGCGTGTGATATATAAAGATGCCTTAGGGAAGATATTCTGGAAGTACAATGAAAATCCGTTTGGAATTCTTTTACTTCAAATTAAAAAACTAGATGTATGTCTTTTCATCATTACTTTTTCCAATGATAGTTATACCTATTCGCAACTGTATCGAAATTTCACGAAACGTGATTTTCGGTACTGCATCGAAATTTCACAAGACTTGACGTGATTCACAAGCTGTGTTTTACAAGGCGTCATTTTAGGAATTGCATCGAACAATAGCTTGTACTTCCAAAATTAATCTTCTATCCGATATTTTCTAACACTTCAACTCACGCAAGATATCGTTTATGAGGATGGATTGGTAGTCCCTCAAGGAAGTCCCAGAAGGGAGATTTCTCAAGAACGTCGAAATTTTTACCCTCAATTTTCAAAGTTAATAGTCGATTTTGACGGGAAACTAACATGTCAAATCCATTCAGACGCCAATAGCCATGGATCGTTCACAATAACTCATGGTGCAAGCAGTCGCGAAGTTCGTCATAAGATCTTTTCAAAATGCTGATTATTTGCAAAAATAATAATGGCCAATATCTACTGTCGAGGAATTTAAACTGCTATTGACTACAAGATAGAAAAGTACTTTACCGACTCGTGGAACTTTCATGTTTTTGGATTTTCGTCAATTTCCATTGCAGGAGAATCAATGTTCTGTAACAGATTATTTTCTCTTCGTCAGTGACCCTTGCTTGAATATCTGGAAAAGGATTAATATAGTCATATGATTTGAATAGCTTCAAATACTCAGATGTGCCATTTTCACTGTCAAGTTTACTATTTTTATTTTGTAGTTCAAATATATGTAACATATTTTTGTAGTTGAAATACGTGCGAAAAAACTAATAACAGTTTTTTCCATGGCTCAAACCTGACTGAAACCTTCTATTTGGCCCAATATTAATTCAATAGGATTGAATTCACAATTGTATAGAGGCCAATCGTTTGCCATTTTATCTACTATATATTTTGGTACAATGATAGACTGCTTGACAGGATACAGGAGTTCGGCTCTCATCATATCTGTTGTAAATAACAGACCTACTTGTCAACCAGACTTGTATATCTGCATTTTTCGTACCATAATTCGGAATCTTCTCCGTTGTTCTACTGTGATAGGAAGCGTTGTCCATCACAACCACAGAATGTTCGGCTAAGCATCCCAGAATTTGAGCAAACCATCCTTAACCAAACCATCCTCAAATCCTACATGAAGTAATATAAGGGGACCTCCTTGGCCTGATGGATCTTTTAATCCTGTCGTTAATCCCTGGAAGAAAGCTATATTGGATTCAAAATTATTGTGTCCTTCCATACTTTATTTATTTATTTAATTACAAAATCCAACAGGCAAACCCCAATTACACGATTAGGGACAGAAAATGTATCTAATCAGATATATAATAAATTTAAGTAAAAAAGGTAAAAGTAGGGAGTAAAAAGGCAAATATACAATAAAATACTAAGGAAGTAACATAGATATAAATGCACATGATAATATAAATAAAAAATATATAAAATATTGATAGATATGACAATTTAAGCTACTTAAAAATGTAATGAAATATAATATCCCATAACGATATAATAAATAAATCACCGTCTTAGGAAATATCCATGCTAAAAACAGCTTTTCTAATTGCACTCTCGCTACAGAAAAATATGTCAATAATATGTTCAATTTTAGAGTAATTGGCATACATTCGATAGACTGGTGATGATATCAGAATATTTGTTCGTTGTGTACGCCCTGTAGGTACGTGATTATGTCGAGGACTAATTCTAGGAACTATATAATTGATTTGATTTGATAGGTTGATACAGTCCAGACTATTATTTAAAATTTTAAAGAGGAAAATTATGGAGTTAGCAACTCTACGATTGCTGAGACTTTTTAAGTTAAACATTTCCAGCAATTCAGTTTGTGGAAATCCTCTGGGTGGATATTCACTGTAAAGTGTGTACATAGCAGATTCTAAGAACCTGTGCTGAATTTTCTCTACTTGTAAAGTATTGGAATTGTAAATTGGACTCCACACATACAATAATAATAAAATAATAATAATAAATAAGCATATTCAAGTCGAGATCTAACAAAAGTTATATAAAGTAGCCGATGGGTGGAAATATTTTTAAAACCTTTACAGTTACGTATAACGAAACCGAGGCTATTAAAAGCGGAAGCAGTTGTCATTTCTACACGTTTGTTAAAAGATAATTTTAAATCAAAATAAACTCCAAGGTCTTTGATAAATTTAGGCCTTTGTAAACTTTCGTTCTCAATGTTATAATTAAACATGTACATGTTGGTTTTTCTGCCAAATGGCATTACATTACATTTGCTGGCATTAAGAGGTAAATAGTTGTCATTGCACCATGTATTAATGGTATTTAAGTAGTTTTGAAGATTAACACAGTCATATATTGAGTCAATCAATCGATATATTTTTAGTTAATCTGTGTACAGGAGGAAATGGGTGTTGCTATCGAAGCCCTCCAAAATAACATTAATGAACATAACAAAAAAATCGGGCCAAGTATAGACCACTGTGGCACACCGGATTGTTGTAAGAAACTGCCAGATTTATAACCTCGGTACTGAACAAATTGATATCGATCCTGCAGATATGATTCAATTAATTGTAATAACGAATAAGAAAGACCGAAGGTGTCCAGTTTACTAATCAAGGTACTATGACCTAGCTTGTCAAAAGCCTTGGAGGAGTCCGTGTAGATAGTATCAATTTGACCACCTCTATCCAGACTTTCAAAAAGGAATTGTGTTTTGCACACAAGGTTTGTGACAGTTGACACACCTTTCATAAAACCATGTTGATCGATAGATATTGTGCCAGAAACATGAGGAGTGAAGAATTACTTCAAAAAATTTTCCAAAGTTACAAATGATTGTAATTGGTCTATAGTTTATAATCACGTTCAAATCACCTTTTTTGAATACAGGGCACATACGTGAAGATTTCCATTTCTGAGGAAGACTTGCACTTCTTAATATTAGATTATATATAAGTAATAGCCCTTTGACAAATACAGTCGCACAATCTTTAATAAGAAATGCAGGAATTAGATCGGGACCCATGATCATAATGGTTTTAGTTTTTTTTTAATGGCCTCAATGATCTCTTCCTCAGTAATAACAGACAGATTTAAGACATTGGAGTTATTCTTAGGTGTGTCATTAAAATTGTCGACACCGGAATTGGGAGGTGTGAAGGATTTCGAGAAGAAGTCAGCAAAACTATCAACAATTAATTGCGGGTCTTCGATAATTTGATTTTCATATTTTAAAGATGAAGGGATGAATGTGGAATTATTTTTTGTTTTAACAAAACTCCAGAAGTTGTTTGGGTTGACCTGAGTTACAGTCTGGCCAGCGTTCACACAAATCTCATCTAAGAAGCACAATTTCTTGCCTTAGCGATAATTTTGGATCTCTCGCAGGAAACGTCGCCTCCAGGTGATGATCTCGTTCTTTTCTCCAACACACTATTGTGCGAAATTTTTGAGAAACTATAATACCAAAACACAATTACATTAAAAGAAATAAAATTTGTTTTTACTCACTGAAAGCCAATTTCTTTGATTAATTTGTTCAAAGTACTTCGTTTGAATTGAGGTAGATATTCATTTTCGTCCACTACCGCTAACATTTTATCTAAAGTTGGTGGTTCATTTCTTTCGAAAAAACATCGAACATCACTTTTAGTTTTATAATCGATGTTGTCCAAAATTGCTCGTTGTCGGTGATACACTTTTGGAGTCTGAAATATGTGTAGTTCTTGATATTCAAGATTCTAGACACTCACACCTGAATTAAAATATGTAATTAATACAGTTAATAATAATAAACTAAAACATAAACTATAACAAATATACACAGTTAAACTAAAAACGCCTCAGAGAAGAAGTACTTTGACGTACTAATTACCATGTCTGTACGATACAAATATTAAAATTACCTGCTGCATTTGCAGTAAATTCGACATTTTGTGTCTTAGGATTATCTCCAATACACGTCTTATTTATAGCTATTTAAAATGGATTGCTTATCTTCAACTGAAAAACGACTGGCTCTCCATTTTTTTCAGTGGGGAAAGAGCCGCTTGGTCTATAATTAATATGAACCGAAAGAATTTCTAACCTCAAAAAGAAAAAGTGTTTTGACATTTAATCGATATTAATTATTTTCATTACGTACCTTAATATACATAAATGTACACCAAAGTATTTCAAAATACTGTTTTATTATATGAATGGGAATAACAGCAAATAAAGATAACAAATAACTTAACAGCAATTTTTAACAAACGTTAAAAACTAAACAACACAAATCATAAAAAGAAAAAGAATTAACCAATAGAACAATTCTATTTAAATATGGCGCACTTTTTGAGGGGTTTGTTAACTATTTCTATTCAGCAAATAGAGTATAGAGGTGTTTTTCTGACAGTATTACACCAGAACAAAGATTTTAACTTTATCCTAGGATTAAAATAAACCAAACTGAATTTCCAACCATTTTTCATCCATTTATATTTAGTGTAGTTAATTAAATAAAATTTGTTTCGCTACTATTTACTTGAAAATGGTAGGAAATCGTTTGAGTTAGGATTAGGTGACACAGTGGTTGTTTACATAACCGTTTTTTTTTTATAGTTAAGCTTGTGCATTATAGGTCTACACTCTACAAGTCTGTGAATTATTTGTTCCAAGTAATGTTATTGAAAATCTAATAAAATTGTAAACATTGTAACACAAACACGTGAAGATAGTTTTCCAGTTCTCCTTGTAAAGGACATTTGTATCTCAGCACCATCAAGTAATAATGATATATCACAACCACTTAGAGACAACTAAAATATCTGGGTGCTGTTAAAACTGTTTATATTGTGTTGTCTGGAAGATAGGGTGTAAATTAAAACGGTCATGCTTTATTGACGTGATAAGACGCAAACAAGAGATTCATAACGCTGTAATGGGCTGTAAATGTCAGTCTTTAACTTTTTGTAATATAAAGTGCTAAAATAATTATTCATTGAAATCTATGACAGAAAAAAAATATGTCCGAACTTTTATCGTCTAAAGCTATTGTCTGGTTTATATTACATGATGTTAGTTATTGTAATCAAGTCAAGTTTTTCCTGTTCTTTGAGTTTCGCGTTGGCTCACGGAGGTACAAAAATTTTTGTTGGCAATAACTAGAGTTTATTTCATCATAAGATAAGGCTCTAATTATGTTTTTTTAAAGGGGTTGCGCCTTCAGAATAGCAGACTTATGAAGTTGTGCTTTATTTAAATATTAATAGGCGAAATTGTGCCAGAGAGGTTTACAGAAGGTGCCAGTGTGTTAATTTCAAAAATAAAAAATGTTAAACTACTAAATCAATTCAGTACCATAGATCTATTAAACCATAGACCTAAAATAAATGGTCGCCATGATACCATATACGTTTTCTTAAAATCCTGTCTCTGAAGTATATGCATAGGGGGCGAGCGTAGGTGCGTCTTTACTATGTACGTACTTCGGTATGCGATGTAAAGCAACGACAGGCGCAGTTAGTACTTGGAAGGGTGACCATTCCAACGGAAACCGCGTCCTCGCCTCACACATCTTCCAGCGGCTTGTATATCAGTGTATGCGCGGAAGCTATACAACCTTAGGCGAGGGTTGTATAGGAGATATACCATCCTTCGGAGGGGATGTAAAGCCGTCGGTCCCTTGTCTATTAAATGTTAGGTAAGTAAAAGATCCCTACTCTTCTTAAGGGAAGAGGTTCGGCAAAATTCCTGGTTGGGGGTAGCTCGTCTACAGGCGTCGGTGCTAGGCCTCAGTAGCGGAAATAGGCCGACGTTAAATAAATGTATAAAAAAAAAGTATACGCATATCTTTCTAACTCTGTCGCCTTCCTATAGAACGCAAGCCATATCCTGTTGTCTCTGTTTGGGATTATGCTCAGCTGAAACGGTCTCAGACGTACGATCTAATTGAATATCGCTTGTCTGTGGCCGGTTACTATTACTGTCAAAAATTACGGGTAACAATTTGCCTTTCGTTTGAATACTTTGATAAAAACTGATATTTTAGGATGATTAAGTCTTCTGTTTGCGCCTAAAAGACGTTATAACGTATCATTCCATAAGCAAGAAACCCAAGCTTTGACAGATACAATTTGAACCATGTGCAATGCCTTATGCCACTACTAAATAAGCAAAGAGAGTTTAATTAGAAATGGTAACGAAATGGAAAAAGATAGATGCTATATAATCCCAAAGAGAGAAAGTTTTATAAGCAGCTAACATTGCAAAAGCGGGAGTGAGAACAGAATGTCGTAACTATCTTGGTGCCAGGAATATGATTCCTCTTGTAGTCTATTACTTTTAAGATTATAAAATATTTACGAAAATTTTGGCCAATAGAATTAAACCTTTGCTCGGTAATTTGCTAGCCGGAACATATATGTGGTATATAGTATAAAAAGATCCATATTCAATAATCTACCTGTAAACAGTGATATAATTATGTATTTCGAAAAAAAAAAAACAAACAAAACAGTGGTATTATTTTAAGGATTTGCATTTGGATTTTAACTTAACAGATACAATGACAGGTTGTTCTGTACAACAAGGATGTGCTTTATCGATGATATTATTTAGCTTGGGGAGTGAATCGTTTATAATGCTCCAGATTCCACAATGAAACGAATACAATTGGACAACAGTAAACACAGTTGCTCTGCATATGCATATGATGTGATAATCCATTTAAAGGACTGCCAGAATTTAAAACATAATAACTATATTCGATATTTACGAAAAATATTCCAGTGCAAATAAGCCGTATAATGTACACTAGCTCTCGGTAATTGCCACGTCCAAAATAAATTCTTTTTTAAACATCCTGAAACTTTAAATAACGTATCCGGCAGTTGTTGTTCAACGTTGCACAATACCTTTGATAACGTTGTGATGTAACAGTAACCGTCAAGTTATTTTCCTCAAAGTGGAACGGCCCGAAAGTTCCAAAGGCGGATACTGCGCACCACACAGTAACCTTTTTGCTATGAAGCGGTACTTCGTGCAATTGCAGAGGATTTTCCGTCGTTCAGCAGTGAATGTTCCGTTTGTTAACATCCGGAAAGATGAAAATGAGCTTCATCTGATATCAGCAAGCAATCAACGTAATTGGGATTTTCAGTAAATAGCCGTTTGAAATGTTCGTAAAAGTCAACTCGTGTTTCAAAATCTTGAGGTAGAAGTTTTTGTACAACTTGAGTCAAGTCTTTCAGAAGGCGGCGATAACTACGGTTTTAAATATTGAGTGCTAATGCTTGTCGTTTTGCAGATCGTTTAGGACTTCGTAGCACAGCTGTTCTTACCCTTGCAGAATTTCCAAGTGTACGTACAGAACGAGTTCTTCCTTTTGGTGTTTCTCAGGCACGTCAAGCAGTACTGCGAAACTTGTTTACCCACTTCTTAATTGTTATGCAACTAGGAAATGAATCCTGTAGATTTAAATGAAGGTGACGATGAAATAAACGCTGGGTAATTACAATAGAATAGTTATTTTTTAAGTAAGCTTCAACTGGAAAAGGATGTTGAATACTCACAGCTAAACTGACATTTTTCACAAACGCTTTGACAACTGTCTTAACTTTCCATTTATCGCGAAAGCATGGCGACTTGATTTGAATTTTTATCTCATATTATGACATGAATTAGCTTTGAAAATGGATACTTCATTCTTCGAGCCCTTTCTATTAAAAAAATTTGTTAACTAAATAATTTTAATTAAAAATATACAAATCTCGTTTTATACAGATTTAACTAATCATCATATGCAGTTTTGGTTTAGAAATGACTTGGACCCGAAGAAATTGAGATGGCGTCGAACATAACACGAGCCTCAACCAATTCTGACCGATCAGAAATTTGTTGATGTGCTTCAACATATTTCATGCACATGAAAGACTAAAAGTGAAAAAATGTTCGGTTGCAGAAAAGTAGGAATGAGGTGATCGAGTGTTTGGGAATATTGTATTGGAAAAAATTCATCCCGGACTTCAATAGTTTCCTTGAAGATGGCGAACTGAACAACGACGAACGGACAACCAAACACACAATCAACTTATTTTTGTTTGTTCTTGTTTGTTTGTTTGTTTTGTGGGGTTTTCAGACCTAATTTTGAAACAGAATGTAAGTATTAGCATACCTGCTGTTACTTTGTAAACCATTGCCTATAGCACCGATGCTATTACTAATTATTCCGGAGATAATTATATGATTCATATGAATATCAATGATCTGCGGACTGTTGATGATAAGCAATAATTACTGGAGAAATATATTATTTAGGAATTACTCAAGCAAAACTTCACCACTGATAGATTGTAGATTGTTATACGGGGTCGTTTGACTTCGAACAGCCTTACTTCACTTCGACCTAAAAGATGTTTTGTGATTTACCCTACATCTAGTGGTTATCCAGGATTCCCAGACTTTTTACAAAGCTTGTGATTTTCCTGGGAGCTAATTTCCCTATGTCTCCAGGCGTTAATTCCGCCTGTTCTAGGAATTTTAGCCTAGTGCGGACTAACACCTTGCATTCACAAAGTATGTGTTCCGCAGTTTCAATTGCAGTATTGCAATATCTGCATTTATTATCCACCGCCTTGCCTATATTCTTGAGATGGTATCTCAAGGGGCAGTGGCCAGTTAGAAGGCCTGTGATTAGCCTTAATTCGGACTTTTCAAGTTCGAGAAGCCTTGTGGCATTCTTTGTCGAATAAGTTATAAACTTTTTTGCTTGTCTTTGGCCTGGAGTATTCCTCCAGTAGGACTTTTTCTGATCCTTTTCCCATTCTTGGATCTCCTCCACTATATATCCCTTGGTTAGGACACAAAATGGCTCGGGCCCAATGGACGGAGCTTCAGCTCCTTTTTTTTGCAAGGCTATCAGCAAGTTCATTTCTTTGTACTCCCTCATGCCCTGGTGCCCACATCAAGGTAACCTTGTTGTTATTAGCCAGTTGCTTCAGAGATTGTCTACATTCCCAGGCGATTTTAGATTCAAAGTTATAGGACCTTAGTTCACCACTGATAAGAAACTACCTAGTTTTTATCTTTATATCGACGTTCTGTCATCCAAACATATGATACAAGAGGCTAAGTTTAGAAAATTCATTATTAACGAATAGAAAGTAATAAAATTACCCAGCGTTTTTGCATTTATATGAACATTCTTATTTCTAAATGTAACAAAACAATTCAAGCCTTAGGCAAAAATTATTAGACACTTTAAAAAACAAACAATTGTAGGGTATATCATAACCACTACCTTATCTTAGTTAATGTTTTCTATCAATTTTATTAAGTATAAACTCTGGTAAACTAGCTGCAGTAAATTCCACCAGTGTACCTGTGTCAATTGATCTTCTCATATCCATTAACAGTTTCTCTTTTCTTATTGTATATTCCGACAATATATTTGTATAATGGTGGATAGATGACTGGGTTCCATCCCTTATTTGCAAATGATTCACAAAATTTGCTTTTCCACAATGACCATTTTGAGTTCATTGTAAGTTTTTTAGTCATTGAACTACACCAATCTACACAGGATTTATCCATAAACAATCTAAGTATTTCAATTTTTTTTCTCACCTGTTGTCACATGAAAACGTGTGCATTCTTTTTCAAAATATCAATCCATTGGCCTGCATTAGAATTTTTGCTGTTGAATTTTTCAACTACAAATTTTTCTGCTGTTTTTTAAATTTTGCTGTCCATTAGTCTGTGTATCTTCCATCAGCTTTTCCAGATTTTTTTTCTCAAATACTTGTTTCTTTTGGACCAGCAGCAGCAAGTTGTTCTTCTTGGTTCAATTATTCTAAAAATTGGTCTCCAAATTGTAAATTACCATCTTCATCTATGTAAATCTTCGCAAGTTTATCTGTTATTTTTATCCAAACTTCTAATTTGGTACCTTTGGAATTTAGAATTGGTTGGGAGGGTGGTCAATAAGAACTATTGAGCCACAGCACTTAGGCTCCATTGGGCCCCTTGTACATCCTCCCTGTAGGCATACCCTCGCCTAGGCCTCCACAATCTAATCTTCCGAAATAGGTGTTGCTGCCTAGGGGCATCTATCTCCCTTACATCGGCCCATTGGTACCTTTTTTAAGATATTTTTTATTTTATTAATAGCAGGTGTTTTCATTATTTCTTTGTGATGAGCAGCTAATTGTAGTTCATCTGGTATTGCATAGATTTTATTACCATTTGTGGCAATTGAGGTTAGGGAATATACATTTATTTTTCCGTCACTTGCCGGCAATAAAGTGAATTCAAAACTAAGTTTCTCCATTTTAATTGAACTTTATGACTAAAAGTGTCGTTTTATAAGATCATAAATCTTTTTATTTGTTAAGATTGAGAAATCAAACTAAATTACGTTGCTGTGTAAACAAAGATTTATTTTAATTAATTATAAATTCTATTTTCACTATTTACAAAAATTTCTACCTGTAAAAAAGAAACGACATTTGAAGTTTGTTCCTTAATATGTCAATTTCTTTTAACGGATTTTGTGAATTAATTCTTAATTAATTTTCACAGCACACCTGACATCATTAATATGACACGTAATTTTTCTTAACATTCGTTTTTCTCTGCCGTGTAAGACGGTCACTACTTTACCTACCCGGAGCGCGGCAAAATTCAAAGTTAAAGAAATACATTTTCTTTACATGTATAGTAGAATTCAGAGCATTTTGAAGCAAAGAAAAATAAAAATGAGAATTTAAAGAACTTGCTGGAAGACTTTGACACTGAAGATAAGAGTTAAATCATCAACAACGGAATTAAAACTAACCCTAAGGTCCCGGCCGGAAGCTTCCACTATTTTTGGAGATCCTCAGAGGGCTGTACCATTTGCTGTTAAAACATATTAAAAATAAATGTTATATTTTAATAAAACTTCATTCATTTGTGTAATGTGATAAAATAATAAACTAAAGTGATCCATTGAACAACACCATACTAGAAAAAATCATTCTAACTTTTTCTTTTCAGTTGAATTGACAATTTGAACTTGACAACTTTGGAGGTTCATTATAAAACGATTTTATAGACATTTATGAAAACATAGTAGTTCTATTTGGCTGCAGAGAAAGCAGAACTTGTCTCATATCTAATATTCGGTTTTTTTTTTCATTTATTTGTCCAACATTAACACTAACCGACCAGTTAATGAACTGTCGTTTCATGAAATCGAATGCAATTTAAGCCCATAATGTTCGATCAAAATTTATTTACATTAAATTATAGCGCATGCATATGACAACTCGATTCAAAACAAACATGTTTTATTTTAAAATAAAATAGTTTTTATGGTCTCTCTGCTATGATGTCGCTTTTAATAAATGTTTTACATACTGCTATAGTAATATAGCATTGACAACTGCCAATAAAATATAGTTGTGAATTTTTATAGGCATTTAATTTTAATGAATTTATAGTGTAAAAGGTTTGCTGTTTTTTAGTTTCAATGTAAATTTTAATGTATGACAGTTATCGTTAAACTCGATGATTATTTATGTGTTAGATAATAATAAATGTTAATGGAGTATTTTTTAACTATTAAACAAGATGCAATATCAAAGGGACTATATAAGTATGACTCCATGTGAATGGAAATATGAAGATACATCAGAGGAAACTGCATAAAATTTACTTTATGCATTACAATAATTATTACATCACTGGTATTACCTGCGTTCCATACATATGTTGACGATTAATCATGTAAATTGATGAATATTCTGGAAGAATAGGTTGGTCTATCGTTTTGCCGACCTTCGTATACTTCTCCTGCAGAAGGTAAGAGTAAGAGCAAACGCGGTAACAACATATTAGCCATGTTAAAGACGAAATATGTTCTGTGAACAACAGGTAGAGCATACATCAACTCTGCGTTACTGTGATTGTTCTTGGTTCATAAAGATCTGTAGATAACAGACGACAAAATATTAAGTTGTACTCATAGAAATCAAGTCCAGGTTTGGAAACACTAATCCTCCATTATACTATATTGGGGAGATTGCCTGAATCCGGGCTGTAGAGTTAAAAATAACTACTTAGCTATTTACTGACAGTTAGATTCTACATCTTTACTTTTTTAGGTTTCAATAGGATGCAAGCACAAGCTGAGAGATCCGGTGACCGTGCTGGCCAGTTGATGTCGAAATGACATGACCAGGAAACATTCTTCGTAAAATTGTCATAGATTCCCTAGCAGTGAGAGAAGTGACTGCGTCCTGCTAAAACCATATTGTTCGAATTTCCACACTAACATTACGAAGTTATGCAATACCCACCTGCTGAAAACATTGTAATGCATCGGTAACCATCAAGTCAACTTCCTCGAAGAAGAATGGCCCAAAGATTGCAAATTCAGATATTTTACACCACACAGTAAACTTTTTTGCTATGAAGCGGTACTTCGTGCAATTGCAGAGAGTTTTTGCCCAGTAGCGAAAGTTCTATTTGTTAACATATCCGGAAAGATGAAAGTGAGATTAATCTGACATCAACAAGTAATCAACGATATTCCGGTTTTCAGCAAATAGCTCTTCGAAACGATCGCAAAAATAAACGCGTGTTCCAAAATCTTGAGGCACAAGTTTTTATACCACTTGAACTTTGTAGGGATGGGAGTGTAAGTCTTTCAGAATGCGGTGATAGGTATGGTTCGAAATACTGTGCTAATTGCTTGTCGTTTTGCAGATTGGCCTTCGTAGCACATTACTCTTACCCTTTCAGCATTTTCAGGTGTGCGTACAGAACGAGTTCTTCCTTCTGGTTTTTCTCTGGCACATGAAGTAGTACTGCGAAACATCTGCACCCACTTTTTAATTCTTATTCGACTAGGAACTGGATCTCGTGGATTTATATGACGAAATAAATGCTAGGTGATTACAATAGACTAGTTATTTTTTAAATAAGCTTCAACCGCAAAAGAATATGAATATTTGACCAACACTCCATATTCACAGTTAAACTGGCATTTCTCGCCAACGCTTTGACAACTGACTCAAATTTTCATTTATCGTGGAAGCATGGCGTCTTAATTTGAATTTATATCTCATTATATTATGACATGAATTAACTTTGAAATGGATACTTCATTTTGCCAGACCCGTTGTAATAATAAATAAATAAATCCTTTATTGTCCAAACAGGTGAGATACCCAATTACAGAACCAAATAACAGAGATATAATGTGGGTAATGTAATTTAAAATAAATTATGAATATCAATATATATAAGGTTGAAAGTAACATTTACAGAGTATGTGAAAAACAAACATAAGTACAACTATAGTGATTCTAATTGTTTTTTAATCAGTTTCTTAAATACACCAATTGAGTGCCAGTAGATGTCTATGCAACTGCAAAGCTGGTTTAGTACGTTACAGATGGAAATCACTGGTGGTTTAATCATTAAATTTGTTCTGGGGGTAGAGAGATAAAAATATATCTCATCTATGCTATGTATACGAGACACATGAGAGTTTAGTTGAGACAACACCTCAGGGCTATCTATTGGGTTGTTAGTTAACTTATGCACAAATATGACTGAGTAGTATTTCCTGCAGTTTTCAAGCGACAGGATTGAAAATCTTGAGAGCAGAACATTATTGTCAATGCCTTGTGCAGGATAGACACCGTCTAACTTAAATGCAATGTCACTTCATAAAGATACGTTGAACTGACTCAAGTTGTTAGATATATAGCCCAGTAACTTAAGGAGGAAACAAACAAGTGGTTGTTTTTCAAAAATTCGCAGCAATCTGAATTTTTGCGTACACCTTTATTTAATCGTTATAAATATCGTGTACGCTTCAAAAGTTATACGAGGGTCAAAGGTCTAAAAATTGGTTTCTCGTTAATATCTCACGCTCATGCTCTACAAAAAAGGTTCTTTACATTTTTCACGTAGGAGCTACCATTCCCACGTTATCGCCGCACAAAGAGTAAACATGATGGAATAGTGCTACAATAGTAATTCGTTTCCCCATCACCTTCGAGGTGGGTGGAGGGTGCAGTTGGTAATCAACTGCAACTCAGTATAAAGCAAATTACAGGCTACGGCGGATGTTCTGTTTCGGATGTAATGTAGTAAAATTATTCCAATGGCGGATAATTGCTTTATTTGTGGTAAATCCCTCTCGGTCGGTGATACCATGGTTGTTGAGTGTGGTTTGTAAACAGTGAAAAACGCCAGTGCCGATAGAAATGACCTTGAATATTTGAAGAATGTGAATTTTGAAATATCACATACAAATACAACTGTTGTTGTGGGACAAGATGTAGATTTGCTAGTCCTTCTCATTGCACGTGCTTCTTCACATTAACGATTTTTTTTAAATCAGGCAAAGGAAATGCTCAGACAAAAATATATTCTTCTAATAGCATCCATCATTACATAAATTGCAAACAACATCTTTTATTTTTACACGTTATAACTGGATGCGATACAACTTCCGCACTTTTCATTCGAGGTAAAAAGAAGGCTATACAGTTACTTGGAAATCGCCAAGATTTGTAACGATCAGCGAAAGTGTTTCAACATTAGACTTGTTCTCCCGAAGTTATTGTTAATAATGGAGTACGTTTCTTACTGGCGATAACTGGAGGTCCAATTAAAAAAGTTTCACTTGATAACTACTTATACTTGAGCTTTCCTAAATCCACTAGGTTCAATGAACCTGTAAAACTACAATCCGCCGACAATTGCAGCCGCCCGACAGCATCTATTTCAGATTTATTATCAAGACAAAGTTAGTGATATTGAAGAGAAAGTTATTAGCGTCGAAGAGAAAGTAAGTTTAGTCGAAGAAGAAGTTAGAGCGACTGAAGCGGCAGTTGAGGGAAGAGGTGACCAGCCAGTAGTATCATCAGGCCCTCGGTTACAACCGCCCACCTTTGACAGTCAAATTTCATGGACGACATATAAGAGACAGTTTGAGGCAACTGCATGCGCAAACAACTGGGATAATATGGACAAAGCTATGGCATTAGTTCTAGCGTTAAGAGGTCAAACCTCAGAGTTGCTTCAGACAATCCCAGTGGCACAACAACACGATTTTAATGTTTTAGAGGCTGCATTAGATCTAAGATATGGAGACCAGCACTTTACTCAACTATATCGGACTCAGCTGAAATCACGTATACAGAAATCTGGGGAGAGCTTAAGAGAGGCTGCAGTAGAGAGACTGGCACACTTGGCTTACCAAAGTAGTTCCAGGAGCAATTGACAGTTGACGCGTTTATTGATGGCGTAAAAGACGAGGAGATCAGGCGGGTCCTTATATTATCTCGGCATAAAACTAGTAGCGAAGCATTGATTCATGCACTTGAAGTAGAGGCCGCCTATATGGATTCCTCATCGCACATCTCTGTGGAAGAAGCCCAATCAGAGGAAACGAATTTGGACAGCAAACTCAAGGGTTTACACCAGATGTTTTCTCAATTAATGACCAAGACAAGTTTCCCAGGAAAACAGGAAAGTCGACAAGGAGATGTAAAGCCTAGCGGAGGTATTAGATGTTACCGTTGCAACAAACTAGGGCATATGATAAGAGATTGTCGACAATGGAACCTTGGGGAAGTAAACGCTGCAAGGAAAGAGGAAATCAGCCCCGAAAAGGCGAAAGTGATGGCTATAAATAAATAATGAATAATAAACACCACAGAAATTAGACATGCTAAAGGACCTACAGAAAATGGTCGCACAAGTATTGAATGAAATAAGTTCGCGACGGAGCCGAAACAGGGACCGCAACCCCCGAAACCGAAGCCGAAGCAGCAAAGAAGCAGTGAAAGGTTTACGAAGGGAATCCGCTACTGACTGTAGCAAACTGGGGCATACCAAGCGGTACTGTCGTCAGAGGCACCCTAAGAAAGTAAATGCCGAGGATGTAAGGAAACAGCAGGATGTAGCAGAAACGAAGGGGGTTAAGACTAAGGTTCCGAAGGATTGGACAAAGGAAGTTGCAAGGAAGGAACAACTGAGCGATGACGGAATTGGACCTATACTGGAGGCAAAAGAAACACGCGCACGACCAGAATGGAAGGATGTGTCGAATAAAAGTGTCGCAGGACCCTATTCTATTATCACCCGGATTAATGACGTTGTCCATCGGATTCAACGAAGTAAGAAGTTTAAGATGAAAATTGTACACTTGGACAGATTGGCGAGGTATGTCGGGGACTCTGAATTGTCTGACCGGGACCTTCAGGCTTAAGGAGGGGGCAGTGTTATGAGCATGACTACGCCACTGGAACCATAGAAAGTTTGAGAACGTCGCCAGAAAAGTCGCTAATGTTATGCCGGAATATTCTACTGCATTCGACGCGGGTATATATAGGGTGTAATGGGGTAGTGAAGCGCAAGTTACAGCCTCTCCTACTCAATTGTTAACCTCACCTTCGCGATGAGTTCAATTTGAACTTGGTGCACCCTGTTTTCACTAACGAGGCTCTAACGACCGAGTAAGGGCGGAATAACCCTTACCTTTTGCCGTGAGCACATCCACCTTCTCACGAAGAGTGCGATAAAAATAACCCACCGCACACAAAGGTTGCTTTTGGAATCGTTTGGTTACCCCATCGTCGCAGTCTCCTTCTGTGCCATGGGACCACACCATTCGCCTTCCGCAACCGAGCTGGTCAGTTGCATACCTGCTCCAGCTAAAACTTCAAATGCAGCTTCGTTTTCAGTCGATTAAGGCTTTTAAAAAATGATGGAGCGTTCAAGTGGGACAAAATCATCCGGAGGTAAAATACCCTCCCGATCGGATCTCCGGGGGAGGGTGCCCACAGGGACACCTCATCGAATGTCGAAAAAACACCGACAAGTTAAATCCAACAAAACTAATTCTTTCATCTACGGCGCTTGGAATGTTCGTACTTTGAACGACAGCACTCGCACCGATCGGCCTGAAAGAAGAACTGCTCTAATAGATAGAGAACTTCACCGACTCAATGTTGACGTTGCAGCTCTCAGCGAAACTCGATTTTTGGAGGAAGGCTCTCTCACAGAAAAGTACTACACCTTCTATTGGAAAGGTCTTCCCACCAATTCAAGAAGACAACATGGAGTAGGATTTGCCGTTCGGAATCAACTTGTATCCAACTTAACACAAGTACCACAAGGCCTATCCGAGCGTCTAATGCTGCTACGCTATGAGCTATCAGATGGCAACGCGGTAAATCTAATAAGCGCCTACGCTCCCACTCTGGATACAAGTCACGAAACCAAGGAAAGCTTCTATCAACAGCTGGAAGAAACCCTCTGTAGAATACCTAAAACGGAACGACTCGTTATTCTTGGCGATTTTAACGCTAGAGTAGGGAGAGATGCAGACACCTGGCCAGGCATCATAGGCAAGAACGGTTTGGGCAACATGAACGCTAACGGTCAACTACTCCTAACTAAATGCGCCGAACATGATCTAGTTATAACAAACACCATTTTCCGACAAAAGGATAAATTTAAAGGCACCTGGCGTCACCCCAGATCAGGTCACTGGCATCTACTGGACTATGTTATCGTACGTAGGAAGCATCTCAAGGACGTCCAAATTACAAAGGCGCGCATTGATAGCGAATGTTGGACCGATCATCGTCCTGTTGTCTCTAAAATGAAAATTGTTATGAGACCCAAACACCGAAGAACTCAAGTAAAACGCAGACTCCGTCTCTGTATTAGTAAATTGCGTGACCAACAAACCGTCGAACAGCTAAAGCAAAAAGTTCAAGAGAATTTGAGTGCACTAGAAGAAACCAATTCTGTCGCTGCTACCTGGACACAAATTAAAGACAGTTTAAAAAGTGCGAGTGAGGAAATTCTTGGCACTGCAGCAAGTAAAAAACAGGAGGACTGGTTCAATGATAATGAAGCTTTTATACAAGAACTTCTTGACCGCAAACATACTGCCTTCCAAAACGCTATCAACCACCCCAACGACTCATCAAAAGCAGAAGCTTTTACCCAATCTAAGTATGAAACGCAACGCGAAATCAGAAGAATAAAGAACGAGTGGTGGGCAAGTAAGGCCAGAGAAATTCAAAGGTACGCCGATTCACACGACTACAGGAATTTCTTTCAAGGAGTAAAAGCAGTGTACGGCCCCAGTAGGAAAAATATGTGCCCTATTAAAGATTTAAATGGAAATCTCCTCAAAGAAGACCAGGAAATAAGAGCCCGATGGAAAGAACACTACTCTAGCATTCTTAACCAGCAAAGTCAAGCCGATCACGATATTATAAATCTTATCCCTCAATATGACACCTTCGAAGACTTAGATAAACCACTAACAACGGAAGAGATCTTAACCGCCATTGGGCAGCTAAAAAATAACAAATCTCCCGGCGCCGACTCACTCCCAGCTGAGATCTTTAAAGCTGTGTCGTCAGAGCTCATACCCTACCTCAAAAAACTGTTTGATATCGTGTGGGAAAGTGGTCAAGCTCCGCAGGAGTTTCGTGATACACTTTTAATCAACCTCTTCAAAAACAAAGGGAGCGCTGCGGACTGTGGAAATTACAGGGGTATAGCTCTCCTGGCTGTTGGAGGGAAGATACTCACTAAAGCGATGGCAAATAGGCTAACACCTGTTATGGAAAAGTTACTTCCTGAAACACAGAGTGGCTTTAGACCAAACCGAGGCACATCGGATTTAATCTTCACACTTAAACAGCTTCAAAAAAAAGCACTCGAACATCAAGGAGAAATTCACATGGCCTTCATTGATTTAACCAAGGCGTTTGACTCGGTGGACAGGGAAGTGCTCTGGAAAATTATGTTCCGCTTAGGTATCCCTAGAAAATTTGTGGAAGTATGTCGCAGTCTACATACAAACAACAACGCCCAGGTTATGTATAATAATGAGGCAACCGAACCTTTCCAAACTCTCACTGGAGTTAGGCAGGGATGTGTCCTGGCACCCCTACTCTTTAATTTGTTTACCACTGCTCTAACAATTATTGTTGACAACAAACTGACAGTCAGAGGAATAGGTCTCAGATACCGTTTTGATGGCGGTCTCTTTAACATAGGGCGCTTTAGAGCTTTCACGAAGACACGCACACGATTCATTTGTGATCTCCAGTATGCGGATGACTGTGCACTTTTAGCCTCTACGCCGGAAGAGCTTCAAGAACTTTTAGATGTGTATGCCCAAAGCTATGATTCTTTGGGACTTAAAATCAACATTGGAAAGACTAAGATTATGTCAACTCCTCATCAAGTGAACCAAATAGACATTACACTTAACGGAAATTCTCTTGAAGTGGTGGATCAGTTCAATTACTTAGGCAACGTTGTTAATGACAAAGCAAACATGGACAGCGAGATTCGCAATAGAATTAACGCTGCATCTAGAGCATTCTGGGGACTTAGAGAGAGAGTATTTGACAACCACGACCTTGCTTTGTCAACGAAAATGGCTGTCTACAGAGCAGTTGTCATTCCAACACTGCTATATGGATGTGAAAGCTGGGTCACTTACCGTCGTCATGTGAAAGAATTAGAACGTTTTCAGCAAAGACACCTCAGAAGTATGATGAAAATCCGTTGGTTCCATCACATATCAAACGTGGAAGTACTCAGGAGAGCAAACAGCCTTCCAATTGAGGTGCTTATTTCAAGAGCACGCCTAAGATGGGCAGGTCACGTTCATCGTATGCATGATAACCGCTTTCCTAAATGTACACTTTATGGTGAATTGCTAAGCGGTAGAAGAAAGCGTGGCGGTCAACGAAAGAGGTTCAAAGACGCTCTCCATGAAAGTTTAAAATCCTGCGGTATTGCAGACGAGCAATGGGAACAACTTGCAGCGGACAGAACCGAATGGCGAGGGGTTGTGGCCAGCTATCAAGGAAATGTTGCTGCAAGAAGGCCGAATCCAAGACCTAACCAGGTCTATGTTTGTCCTGATTGCGGTCGACATGTGCTCTCCCGAATTGGCCTCTATAGCCATAGTCGTGTGCACCGTAGATGAATGGGAATTACAATAGACTACACCTTTTACTTGTTTTTTATTGTACGCAATTTATCGACTGTAACATTTCTATACTCGGACTCGAGTAACGGCTAATAATAATAATAATATAGGGACTGGATCTGGGGACTGGGACAGTTTGATATGAGATAGGCAGGTGAACAGATGGAATAAGAACAGTAATAAGTGGTGAATTATAGTAGTGAGACTATAGTAGATGGAACTTGTAATTAGTGTGTACTAATGTGTACTTAAGGACTTAATTATTGTAATTAAGTGATTAATAAATCAGTGGTTTGTAAAGATTCTTGTTGTAATTATTGAACCTACATACAGGGTGTTTACTGGAGATTATAAACACGTAACAATATGTTTAAATTTATATATTAGACATCTGAGTGTCTTTAAAGTATTACTTATGTGAATGTCCCAGTTAAGATGACTATAGATGTAAATACCTAGATATTTAGCGACATTTGTGAATTTTATTGAAATCTGATGTACGGGATATTTAATAAATAAAGTGTCGTAATTTGGTAGTCCTTCTTTATAAGAGTTAAACGGTACGAAAACGGTTTTTGTAAAATTTATTGTTAGGACCATGTGGTTAAAGCAATCTATTATTTTAGCTAAGTCATTTTCTACTTGTTTTTTTAGGTTGTTCCAGGAATTATCTGTATAAAATACTGCAGTATCATCTGCGAAACTGTGAATGGATCCACTGGCATTCAGGGTAAGTAGGTTATTTAGATAAATTATAAACAATTTTGTACCCTTGTGGAACCCCATAGCTAACTTATTTTTCATCGCTTCTTACATCATTTATCATAACATACTGTTTACGATCCAGCAAGTAACTCTCCATCAAATCCAAGGCTGTCCCTCATTCCTATATCCTCCAGGTCCTCGAGCAATTGTTTATGATAAGCAGTGTCGAAAGCCTTGGCTAGATCTAGGAAAACGCAAATAGAGGGAATTTGCACATTGTTTTCTGTTTGATAGGTGACTATAAATTAATTAATGCTGTTTCTCTAAATTCTCTCTCTCTCTCTCTTCAAAATTTTGTAGCAATAACGTGTAGCTTATTTTATTGAAAGCCTCCTTTAGGGAGAATAAAGATAGCGAAGGTTTCGAATTATCAGTAGCTTCGTACATTTTTCAGTAAACTAATCGCATATTCTGCTGACCTACTCTCCCTAATCTCAAATTGTTGTGCTGGCAAGACGTTGCGGTTATTTAGAAATCATGCGATTCTGATTTCTAATGTCATTTTAAAAATTTTCGTTATAGTTGTTATGAGGGATATGTGGTCTATAATATATCTATAAAATGTCTTTTAGCCATTATTAAGAAAGAACGGTTAGTCAATCGCTATACGGGAAGATATAAACTCATTTAGGTCATAAAGACAGTGAAATAGTAAGATGTTTTCAACTTATTTTTAAAATTGCTCGTGGATCGAATCTGAGGGGAACAAGTTGTAGTAAAAATCATGGAAGAATTATTTTTTATGATAAAAATGAAAAAAAGATTGTAAAAAGATTGTTTTAAATGTTGGTATATAAAAGTATGACAACAGTTTTTTATATTAATTCTACCTGCAGTACCTCCTTAGATATCGTAAATAAGAACACATATTATTAGCCATGAATCTGATATAAAGGAGAGGATAAAAGGCTACGTCACGTTGTCCCCTCTCAGTAAAATAAAGCAGTTATTTGCCAACTTCTAAAAGAAGTAACTTGTTTTGTGTTTAGTTTATTACTAGGTGCTGCTCGGTTGCATTGAAGAGTTTTTATAGCTGATTAACTCTGACTACACACATTACAATATTTAAATAATCTACTATAAATTCAAAAATTTTGCTATTGTTGGTTTGGTTGTTTATGTCTATTTTCTTGTTTCTGTGTTTAATTGCTTGTTTAGTTATTTTGGTGTAATTTATTTTAAAGTATCCCGACAGTTTAAATGAAAAATTAGCAGCTTAATCACCTCCTCAACAACTAGATTCTAATGAAATGACTGAAAATGTTTGGATATCACAAAAAGTAAAAATCTAAATAATAATAATCAGATATTAGCTATAACTTGTTGACAGTCAGTTTTGACAGAAACATTTGTCATTTAAAGTAATTTAGCTTTTAGAAGTAACTAATTAAATTATTTATGATTAACAGGCTCTAACTGTCAAGTTATGGGAGATCAGTTACTTGTCTTTATGATATAATATTGTAAGAGATTGTCAAGCACACTGCGAAATTTAGAAATAATTTTTTCCTTAAGTGTACTTTTTAGGACAAAATTCGATATATTATATAGCTTGGCGCAAACGCAACTGACGTGTTTACTCCAGCTTATTGAACTGTTTATTTAGCTTCTTAGAAATTCAACTGAATTATTTATCGATAGGTTTTTATTGGTACTATTAAACTGTAGATCTGTAAACTCTCGGCATAATCTTGTAATATCTTACCATGTGATTTCCCCAGATTTATGATTCTCCCGTGCACACCATTCAGATAATTATTCCATTATACCATTTAGTTTCAATTTCTCATTTTTGATTATGCACTAATTAGGATAGTCATTTGTGTGAGTACTGGATTCATGGATAATCACAATATGTGTATGTTTATTTATGGTATCTAGGGAGATATAATTAATATGAAAGCAACTTTTGCTGTGTTTGCAACAGCATTTTTAAATATTTTTACACTTTTAGATATACACTAATAATTAACTGATATAAAATACATACATAAAATAAAGTGCATACAAAGTAGTAGTAAAAACTAGAGCAAAACTCCCAGAGCAAACAATTTGTCTAAGCAGAGTTGTAATGGTATATATTTGCCCTAAAAATATTGTATATAAAATGGTTCAATTTGTGGCTGATATGATGTATATAATTTGGTTTTGGTCATCACGGAAGACACCTGTTGGTGGCTGAACCTAAGATAATATTGTTGGGTAGTCTAGGTGGTTTTGGGTTGTATATAGGTTGTTTTGTTGTAATGTGTTGTTCATATACCTTGAAGTTGAAGGGTTGTACATTAGAGTTTGATTCCTAACACTTCGTGTACTACGCAGCGCCTCGATGAAGTTGCTTTCCTTAATTTTTCTTCACTCAACAACATATTTGGCAATTAGTTTTGCTTGAGATTGTTTCATTTGATACCTGGAATGATTTTCTAATTACTCACTCTAGGAGTAAGTTTGTCTGATTGCACGAACCTTACCTTTTTAGTTCAAATTAGTTACGAATTACCCATAAGTAGAATTTACAATATTGTGCGACATATTTCACACTTTGTAGGATCATGGCATCATTTATTCGCTCTTCACAAACCACTATAAGCTTTGGAACACCTAAAAGAAATAGACGAATTAATTATTATCAATTGTTTACAGTAGTTGGACATTTCTCGAAGAATTGCTTGGATGGAATAGCAGGGGTATTGTATTTTTTTACTTACCTCTCTCAATACAAGTAGTAGATATTCCCTTCTAACATCGTCTAATAAATAAATAATGAATGCTGGTTGCATTTTGTTGACATAAATGTCAAATTAAATCAGAGAGCAGCAAACAGAAGCAGATAGTCTATCCAGGTTGACCAACAGCCTATTTTAGCTAGGGAATTTCAAGGTTAACTAATAAACAAAACGTAATAATTAAATCCTTTTTATTCATGCGTTTTAATTTTATGTAACAGGTAAGAAGACAGACAATATTATAATGTTATAACATCGAAACATAGGATTTTAGAATCTGATGGGGAATCGCGATTTCTTTTGGCACGCTCTTTTTTTATCATCTATTTTTCTATCGGTGTTCGCGGCAGCTTCTCCACGAAATTTATGAAATTTTAATTCATCCGTTAAGGGATTAATTTTTATGGAGAAATTAATTATAATTTCATTGTGGAGGATTTAGAAGAATCTGTATTGATAAGTATTTTTGAAATTACATACTCTTTAAGAGGATTACTTGTCTTACACCCAACCACATAGTAGTCACAGGTGTGGATTTCATATTATCCAAATACTATTTGGTATAGTGAAGAAATACCTGGAAAATGTATGTGAACGTTAATAATATGTTGTTCTCTATTTGTGTTGTAGCAAGATAGTAATTTAGATTTTTTTTATATTATATTATAGGGTTCTTCCGGAGAGTTATATGTTCTTTTGGGGTCTTTATTTGGGAATAATTTTAACCCTGTTTAGTGGAAGTTTAGATCTGGTGCGTAAAATTGAGGTAGTCAGGATTTGGGTTGTCGACGAGGGAACCTGTTGCACTTCGCTGTGGTCTACTTAACCCACCACGCTAAATTTTGTTACCAGGGACATTTTCAAACCAGCAGGATTTGAATCACCATTTGAGGGAACCAGGAATCTCAAGTTTGAATAGAATAGTTTTTTTTGTTTTCTTATTTAACTTCTACCTTTGAGTTATTGGGTTTACAAAAATATTCTGGGATTAAATTACAAAATAATTTCCGGCTTTAGCCAGATCTAGGAAAACTGCAATACACGCCGATGATTCGTTCAAAGCCCCGACTGCCTTCTCCAAAATATCGACAACAGCGTCTTCGGTGTTCGAGTTTTGTCCATATTGTCTGTTTGTGATGACATTGTGAACATGACAGAATTGAGTTAGTACTGTTTTTAAGGCAATATTATTAATTACAGATATGGGTCTGTAGTTGTTTAGTTTAGTGGGGTTATCGGATTTAAAAATGGGGGTGACAATTGATTCCTTCCATTGCTGCGGGACTTTTCCACATTGGAAACATATATTGATAATATGAGTTAATGGGGAAATAATATATTCATGAATGCTTTTTATTATTTATGCAGTTAATTTATCTGGACCAGGTGCAGGGTTATTTTTTAAATGTGATATTTGATCATTCAGATAATATCTCATTGTACAATTTAGTTTCAATTTGTTATTTTTGATCATGCACAAATTAGGATAGTTATGTCATTTGTGTGACTACTGGATTCATGGATAATCACAATATGTGTATGTTTATGTTTTATGGTACCTAGGGAGATAGAATCAATGTAAAAGCAACTTTTGCTATATGTTTGCAACATTTTAAAATATTCTTATACTTTCAGATATACATTAACTAAATGAATATGCATTTTCATTATGGTTAACGCTAAACCATTCTCACCGGTTTGACCTATCCCCAATATCGGACAATTTTACATAAAATATATCATAAGGTATTTTATGGAAGTATTTTTCTGCATGCCAAAGTGATGTGGCTATAATTTTATTTATGAATTACAAAATAGTTTGCATGTTCCAAATAGTAAACTCTCGGGAATTTTTTTAGTACCATGTAAACACTTACTAAAACAATTTTTTAAAGTTATGTGCTGCTTCCGTACCTTATTAATATATGTCCAAGTCTGAACGTAATATCAACATTTATATCAAAAGCACAAATCATATAGTTTACAGGAAGTTGATAATGAAGCTTAAAGAATTTTCATTTAATTAACAACAGCATTAAAATTTACAACAGAAATTTTGTAATTACATTTAATGGCGCTTAATAATTTCTATGGGTAAAATTTAATTGTGTTCGCATTGTTAACAGCAATAATTGGGTGGTATGCAAGCATTATGTGAGAACGTTCATGTGTCGTTAGACACCCGTTCTCCTGGTAAGGTGTGCATTCTTGAAAAATTGTTTGAAATTTAGCCAGTAAACAATAAAATCTAAACATACCTTCTCAACGCGATTCTCAAATAAACCTTAATCAACTAAAAAAGTGTATAATTAAAAGACAGCTATAAAAGTAACGAGAAGATATCGAAACGAAGTTTTATGATATGTAAACAGGGAATATTCCAACAAGAAGCACGAACGAAGAAGCTACATTTAGTTAATTCACCAATAAATGATACAAGGCACGTACAGTCCATATCTAAACGACTTCCCATCAGTGTAACACCAATTAAAATAAGAAAACGACGCAGACGACTCTGGCGTCAGCGGCCATCTTGAAACCGAGTCTGCCTTGTTAACATGATGATTTTTTCAGAACAGGTTAGCGATAGTGGACGTAGGTGTGGTCGAGTTATAAACCCCGCCTTCGGACAGGTAATCGAACACTTGTTTGAACTGTACCTACCTGTGTTTGACCGGTAATGAAGTAAACATAAGCATCGGGAAGACTGAATGAGGTTCCGATAACAAGATTCGCCTTTCTGTTTACATCAAGCAAGATTGGCGCATTATATTGTGGTACCTGCTGATTATCCGTTTTTATTCAAAATTTATCTGATGAAATAAATCTCTATAAAAGCTATTAAGGAGTAATATACAAGCCCATTTGAACTTATCTGATTTCTCGTATGTCCATGGGCGTATACAGGGTTCTTGCCTCCTTCACCTTTGATTCAATAAAATTCCGACGTTTTGTAATAGCATTCTGTTAGGACTTTATTGTTATCTTCATAGATTTATGTATACTCTAGTTTCTATTTCCATTGTTGTTATTAGGACACAAATACTTAAAATGTGTTTTATGTATTCGAGTTGATTAAAAGTGAAGATATCAATTATATCGACATCAAATCAGTTCAGGTAGGCTCAGTTATCAGTATGACAAATAATGTAAACTGAACCTGTTTAAGGAAGTTAGGGATGTACAACAATATTTTATAAGGATTTCAAGCCAATTTTCTTTTTCACTACCCACGGAACATTGAAATTTTCCAGGAATGTTGTTTAATGAATATTTTGTAATATACAGAAACTATAGCATCCTAAATAACCTGTACATTATTTTTATTTTATTTTTCATTTTGTACATACGAAAGGGAGAGCGAAATAATTATCGAGATATAAAGTACATATACAGGGTGTTGCATCATGAGAGGGACATAGCTTAATAGGAGGTAGAGAACATCAGTGGTAACCGGAACCTCCCATAGAAATGTCTCATTGGGCCTTCATTACGAAGTTACAGGGTGTTAAACAATTTTTGGCCAAACCTGTTTTTTGTCATAACTTTGACAGGGAATAAAATAACGGATTCATATTTGGTACGGCTAATGTACTAACGAGCCCCAAGAGGTACATGTATAAAAAAAATATATCCACGTCCGGACTCACTATAATTTATGTTTCTTCTTTGCATCAATAAAACATCATCCTGTATATATTTTTTTGAAATTTCGATACGATATTCAAAAAGAGCAAGAAAAAACAAACAAAATGGCCTATTTCATTTTTTTGTTACACCTTCGTGGTTATTTAAATACGTTGTTAAATGTGCAAGAACATGGATTACAGAACCCTATTAAATGAGAGGCACGTGAAATAAATAGTTTTATAACTAAAATTTGCAAAAATTCAATTGAGCCTAGGTGGTCTGGGTGAATCCTAGTTCCGGCACGTTTTAAAGGTCCATTTTGGTAAAAAACTGTGGTCCTAAAAAGTAATCGGGTATGAAATAACAAAATTTTTAATCAATCACAGTAGGCTTGTTCAAAGAATAAAAGTGACAGATAATTTAAACTATTTAGGCCTAAGCAACCAGTTACTTTGATCAAGAAAATCATCAACATTTTATACTTAATAAAAATTGGAAAAGAGAACAAACTAAAATCTAAATAAATAAAATATTTTCCATTCAATTAACAATAAATAATAAAACAATAACTAAATGTGTTTAAAAATAAAACGTAATTGACACTAAAGTAAATTTTCAAAATGTCCTCCCCCACATTCTGTGCATTTTCTTGCGCGTTTAGAAAGGTCACCAATTGCTCGATGTATCATTTCTGGATTATTCCGTATTTCGTCGCAAGTTGTAACGATGCGCTGGATTAAATGTTGTCTACTTTCAATTTCAATGCTATAAACCTCGTTTTTTAAGTGGCCCCATAAAAAGTAATCACAAGGGTTACAATCAGGAGATCTTGGTGGCCATTCATGTGGACCCCCGCGTCCAATCCATCTATTAGGATACACATTGTTTAAGTGTTCTCTTACTTGAAGGTTAAAATGTGGTGGGGCCCCATCATGCTGAAACAACATGCCTCTTATACCGATATTTTCTAACATATTCGGTAAAATGTTTTGAAGAAAATCAAAGTAAATTTCACCATTCAATCTTTCTTCAAAAAAATGTGGCCCTATCAAATGTCTATTCACAAGTCCGACCCAAACATTTACAGAAAACCTGTGTTGCGAACGGCGTTGGCGTACCGCATGTGGGTTTTCCTGTGCCCATTTATGATTATTTCGTGAATTGTTTACTCCATCCCTTGTAAATTGTGCCTCATCCGTAAATAAGGTTCTGTAAATGACTGGGCGATGGTTAGACAACCAATGACAAAATGCCAGGCGGGGGATATCGTCGCCTTGTTGAAGACGCTGTACCTGCTGGATATGATATGGATGGTAACGTTCTCTTTTTAGAGTTCTCCATACTCGCCAATGAGGAATACCAGTTGCCAAACTGATTCGTCTAGTGCTCATATTTGGGTTTTCTTGAACTACGTTTATAATATTGTTTTGTTCCTGCACACCTTGTTGTAAAACACGCTCCACAACTGCAGAAGTAGGAAACTTTCCGTGTTGTCTTGCATACTGGAACACCGTACTAAAGGTTTTATGATTAGGGCATCGACGACCAGGAAAACGCAGCCGATATTCTCTTTCCGCCGACCTACCATTTCCATTACAGAAAGCATAGATGAATATTATGTCAGCATATTCCACGTTTGTAAATTTTACTGGCATAGTTAAAATATTTTCACAAGTTTTCACTAACTAAATGCGGATTATTGACACATTAAATTACTAACAAACAATTATTCAACTGTTTAGGAGATTTCTTTTTATTATCTGTCACTTTGAACAAGCCTACTGTGATTGATTAAAAAGTTTGTTATTTCATACCCGATTACTTATTAGGACCACAATTTTTTACCAAAATGGACCTTTAAAACGTGCCGGAATTAGGATTCACCCAGACCACCTAGGCTCAATAGAATTTTTGCAAATTTTAGTTATAAAACTATTTATTTCACGTGCCTCTCATTTAATAGGGTTCTGTAATCCATTTTCTTGCACATTTAACAACGTATTTAAATAACCACGAAGGTGTAACAAAAAAATGAAATAGGCCATTTTGTTTGTTTTTTCTTGCTCTTTTCGAATATCGTATCGAAATTTCAAAAAAATATATACAGGGTGATGTTTTATTGATGCAAAGAAGAAACATAAATTATAGTGAGTCCGGATCTGGATATATTTTTTTTTATACATGTACCTCTTGGGGCTCGTTAGTACATTAGCCGTACCAAATATGAATCCGTTATTTCATTCCCTGTCAAAGTTATGACAAAAAACAGGATTGGCCAAAAATTATTTAACACCCTGTAACTTCGTAATGAAGGCCCAATGAGACATTTCTATGGGAGGTTCCGGTTACCACTGATGTTCTCTACCTCCTATTAAGCTATGTCCCTCTCATGATGCAACACCCTGTATAGTTTAAATAAAGTACGTACATAGTAGTAGTAAAAAATAAATCAAAATTCCCAGAACGAACATCTTGCCTGGCATTTGTAAAAAATGTACATAAGTAATCCAATTTTGACTTTATAATTAATAATATTGCAAAGATCTTTGAGGGGTTTTGCTTTAATTGTTATTACTAATTGTAGCTCTTTTTTGGTGTATGTACTTTATATCAATTATATTGAACTACAATTTTGTCAATAATCAAATCCGGATTTGAAAAAATGGTGAAAATATCCGGGTGTCTTCATTTTTCATGAGACACGTACAAGAATTTTGTTTTGAAACCATGTTCGAATTTATTTTCAACATTTAGAAGAAAATTTCATTATCGTATCTGACAAATTACATCCAAAGGATCCAGCTGAATTAAAAAAAATATGGAATAATTTAAGCAATTCATGTGGTGACGGCTGGGTGACAACAAGTGTGAAGTGGAAATAGGTATGCTGTTAAATTTGTTCGTGTGAATTCCAACTTTTAAACGTAATAATAATAATTTAAATGTAATAAGTAATAGTAATAATTTTAATGCTGTAAAATATGTATATACTACTGACAAAACTATGTGAAAATGTTTTTATCTCTATTATCAGCACAATTGGACAGGAAATTTAGTGCTAAACCGTTACTGCAAATCGAATATGTAATTTTTATTTCAAAATATTGTAGATTTTCACTGAATGGAAATGTGCGACACGTAAGAAAACGAGGACAAAGAAACATCCCGGTGACTTGGAAATTAAACTGTTGGAACTCACAGAAATAGACTCAATTACAGGCATATAGCAGATATCTGGTCTTGGTCGGGTTACTCAAGTAGAAGTAAGCAGTGTTTATTATTAATGATATATATAAAAAACCGTCGGTTTAATGTTTGTGTACACAAGTGTACTTCCTTCTGGACAACAAAATTAAATTTAGATAATTAATATGACAGTCTCATTTACATAGAATAGTAATAGAGAAGATCAATGGTCAATATCCAAGGAGTTGAGAATAAGGCGGCCCAAATAGCTGATGAGGATATAATTATTGAGGTTGTAGAAGATACGGCAACTTTGAAGAGAAAAAAGTTAATGATTATGTAATATTATTGTTAAATGCTTAACCTGCTATAGCTATCACAAACCATAAGTGGGTCTCGGCAGACTTGCTTTTGAACTAAATATTTATCTTAAATACTTATCAAGAAAATCGAATGTGGGACAACCTGTACAATCACTGCGATTTCACATCAATGCCTCACCATTATACAAACGTACTTCAAACTACTATTCAAACTAGGCCTTTGACATTTTTTACGTACATGTATGGTTGTAGGAAGGGATGCAGATGGCGGCAAATTTTTGAGGGTAACGCTTGATTTAAAATTGATTTGTTCCAACCAAGCCCTCGGGGGGGGAGGTAATTGGGGGTAATTACCCCCCTCCCCACCAGGAAGGACACCAACGGTGGAAAGAGCGTGGCAATAGTCGCATAAATCCTAGACCAGATTCTAGGCAGCAAAATAACAAATTATAATTTTTTTAAAGTATAAACGTGTTAAAATATTTTATATTGCACAAGTGATCTAGCTGATTGGACTCGCACCAGAAACAAAAAAATACAACAAAAATATGCATTCACAATTATAACAAAAATATGCATTCAATAAATATGTAAAAACATAGAAATTATATTAATTATTTATATTTGCTAATTGTAATATAAATTGTAATGTATTTATTTCCGAATATAACCGTTTTAACATCAAATTCTATTAAAAGTAAATAAATCTGAAGCTTAAGGGCGGCGGCACTGTTTTAAAAAGATGAGTTTGTAATTTGACAATATCTCCTACATCCCTGAACCAATTTTAAAAAATGGTAAAGGTTTAGGGAACACTCGATAGAATGGTACAGGACTATTGAAAACTCAACAAAAAAAATGTTTATCACAGCAGAAAAATAGTCCATTACTATTTTATTTTTCACACAAGAAAAAATGGTACAGTATCATTCCATCGAGTTTTCTCTAAAAAGTGTTTAAATCGGCTCAGCGATGTAGGAGAAATTGTCGAATTGCGCCCATGGTGCCAGGCACCTTAAGTAAATGAATATTTATACTTTAAATAATCAAAATTAATCCAAATAAATATATTTCTCAACTAAATGAATTTTGGAATCAACAGAATCTACTTTGCTATCGCCCTCTATACGCCAGTTATTCAAAGTAAGTTTCTTAATTTATTTAGTCCTTGACTAATAATAATATATATATATATATATATATATATATATATATATATATATATATATATATTGTGCGATATCCTGCCGCTACAGCATTGGCCTAGCCAGGTGGACGTGCACCATGGTCGTTCTCATCCTGAAACCAAACAAGAACGCAAAGTTCGCCAGTAGCTACAGATCCATCTCGTTGCTGTCGGCGATCTCTAAGTTGGTGGAGAAGCTCGTCTTGATCAGGTTAAATGCTGTTCAGGATCGACGATGAATCCCAGTTTGGCTTCAGGCAGGAGTACGGTACAATACAACCTCGGAAAGACCACTACCAAGATGCTCCTCGATATTGAGAAGGCATTCGACACCGTCTGGATTCTGGGGCTTCTATACAAACTACACCACCATAATTTTCCGACTTACTTCATCAAGCTGATTCACTCGTTCCTGACGGGCAGATCCCTACAGGTTCGAGTGAATAACAAACTATCAACACGGCGGGACATTCGCGCGGGAGTCCCGCAAGGATCGTGCCTGTCATCGAAGTTGTACAACTTATACGTCTCCGGCTTCTCAGAGTTTCCGAATACGAAGTTGGCCAAGTATGCCGATGACACAGCCATGTACGCACATTCACACAACGCACAAGCAACAAATATGTTGCTGAAAGCCCACAAAGCTCATGGCACGGCTTATTACGACCAGCGAGTCAACGCTGAGAAGTCCGATATGATAGTTCTCACGCCTCCATTCACAGATAACAAAATCTTAATACCCATTTCGATCAGGGGAAACAAAATTCCTACTAAGAGATGCGTGAAGTACTTGGGGGTGAGATTTGACCAAAGACTGACGTTTAATACGTACATTAATGAGACAATACGGACGGTCTACTCCCTATCCAGGAGTCTGTATCCGCTTATGGTCAGGGGTAGCAGATTCAACAGACACAATAAGAAATTATTGTACACAATGATGGTCAGGCCGTCCATCACATACGCGGCACCGGTGTGATGAAGCATACCGGCCACGACAATGAAAAAACTAAAAGTGTTCGAACACAAATTTATGCGCCTCGTATCAAACTCAGGAAGGTACGCCTCTCTCAGAGACCTATATGGACGTTGTAACGACATAACCCTGATAAAGTACGTCCAGCACATCTCTCAAAACTTCTACTCATTCAAACTGGACGATAGTCCGCTAGTAAGACACAACTCAAATTAGAGCAAAATGCCCCATTTCGGATTAAACAGCCTTTACCGTATCAGACGTTACCGATTTTCCGGCAACCTCTATAGCCAAGTTTCAACAACTATACCTTTCTCTAATCCTATCCACCTTTCGCTAGTATTTCATACCTTTTAATTATCCTTAAATCTTTCCTGTCCCCCTCTTCTTTTATTCACTTCACCAACCATAAGTTCCGCTTATCCTACCCACCTTTACTGATATTTCATACTTTTTGTATCTTTAAATTTTTCCTGCCCCCAACCCCCCCCTCCCCCCGTCCTTTCTGTTTTAACTTTTTGTCGCATTTGTTTTCTCTTGTATTCTTTTTGTACATTTTTGTCTCTAAATTAATTTCTCGTCACAAAATCTTTTCCCAAATCAAAACTTTCTGAAACAAAAAATTCTTAAAATCATAGTTTAGACCAGCCTTATGCAGCCCGGCGTTCATACAATTCGCAGGGGGTATATATTGAAATAGTTGTTTTTTTTTTGGATTTAGTTTAAGTTTTTTAAAACCTCTTTTATAGTAGATATAAGTAACGTTATTACCTGCTTTTATTTACTGTATGTAAAATATGTTTAGGTTAAGTTTAAAAAATCTGTTTTCTAACCAAACCAGACCCGGTACGCCCGGCCTTGCAATCCGCCATCCATCGTGACCAACGGGGTGTAGGTTTGCGACATTTTTAGTAATTATTATTCTTTCATTCTGGTCTATATATAAATTGCAGCTTTCTCTTGACCTGCAGAACGAACGATTGTTTATTAAGATGGAAAATAATTGCCTCCCCCCCAGAATAACGATCCAGGATGCTCCTGGTTCCAACAAACTGAGTGAAATCAGCTATTTGCAGAGTGTTTTGAAAGTAAATTTAAGAATATTCATATATGCCTCTATTTTCAAAGTTAGAAAAAAAGCTTATTCAGAAAATTTGTTTTTCATATAATTACAATTGTTGTATAATGTTAAAAAGATTACTCAACATGAGTCTTTAAAAAATTACAAAAACAGAATTTTGTAGCTCGATAGATTTATTTAAAAAAAATCATTTATCACTGTAAAAATTTCGACACACGTATGTTTACTATATTCAATAAAAACTAAAATATATTCACCTACATATTATTATTACTTAATGTCACTACAGATAAACTGGCTGCTCTTGAACTTTGATATGGTTCCCATTTTTGCATCAACGATACAACTCTTCATGGGGGTATTTCTCTAGGCAATTGTTTTTATTTAGGTACTCGTAAAAAAACAGGTGACATCCAACCCAGTTCAGTGCACTGGTACCGACTTGGTAACACATTGAAAATGCCACTAAACATCCATCTTAAGCATTGAAACATTCAGCCGTCTAATCATTGAGTCAACTAAATATCTTTCTCTCATTCTGTTAGTTCATGAAAGTAGATAATGGGTTATCAACCTCAATCTTCGACCTCGTTTGATACTTTTTCCGTATTGTAATGTGGCACGTTACGATACCATATCGTAAATAAGTATTATTTACTTTTAGTACGTAATGTCAAACTTTACTGCCATAATGAAGTACTTTACCTCAGTAGTGTAGTAAAGTCGCACTTTACTATACTACTGTGCTGTAAACTAAATAAATTTGTAGGCGAGAAATGAACGCAATAGAGTTGCTTAAATTGGAGCTTTCAATAGTCAACATTTATGATCTCCATGATCTTGTTTGCTATTTGCATCTTCTTTTCTAAAAAATCCTCAACATAACCCTCCACAGTAGAAGAAAATTTCCATCAGCCCTACCGCCTCAGTGTTTAGATATCTGTAATTTCATCAACCAACATGGAAGCCGAGAACTTTCTAAAATAACTTCCCGTATATTCTTCTTCTCTCTTCAATTCCTTGCTTTTTGCAACCAGTTTTGAAATGCTTTCAAAAATATTGACTTCGACGGGCTGGGAGTTTCCGTTTCCCTTGTTTCTTGTTTGTACTATACAAAATACCATCAGTTGCACCTGACGGACGAAGTCCAGGATGTTTTCGAAAAATATTCAAACATTTAATATTTGCCTCTGTTATAACAAATTCTCGAAAAATGTTGGTTTTCGTGAAAAGAATCACAATTTCTAAAAGTGCAATATTGTCTGTAATGTCATCAAGCATCAGCTTGGTTAATTCTTCTCTATGATAGGGTTCAAAAACACCGATTATTGTAGCAACTGTCATGAGCAAAAATTAATAATCTTTTGCGGCACTTAAAAAGTTATATAAAACTTCATTTTAGAAAGGCAATTCGCTGAGAAAATCTGCAAATGTCTTGATTTTTTATAAAGGAAATCATGGCTCTCAGTAAATGACTATTAAGTACATTATGCAATGTACTCGAAAAAATTTGCTAGATGCATTTTTTTAAACATCTTTTTTTTAGCATAGCATCAATTTTCGAATTTTTGCTATTCCAGTTCATATCTTGCTTTTGATTTTGTCTGAATTAGACTTCAAATTACTCTATTTGACTGTTTCTATATCAGAAGGTAAACTTATTTTTTAAAAGCGCTTTATTTCTCGAATTTCTAAGATTACTTAACAAACGCGTGATGGTATCTAAAACGATTCGAAAGAGTAGTTCAAAGCTACCTAGAAAACTTATATCCTTTTAACAGCAGGTACCTCTTTTGTTCTTAGGAAAAAAAGGCGTTATGTCGTTTTTAATTTGACACATTTTGTTGTCCAAATAAATTTCTTGCTTTCATTATATATTATTTCGTAAAAGTAGTAAACTATTTTTCCGCTGTTGTCTGCTTATTAGTTGCTTAAAAATGAGCGCCACTTGTCCTCGGATTGTTCCATTTTACGTCTGAAGAAGTCATCTAAGTAGTTGGATAACTATAATTAATATGTTGTCAATGTTCGTGATGCCGACATGATTAAACAATATGTCCGTCATGTAAATTGCTTCATTAGTGGGATCAGTACTGAAGTCTTACACGCAAATTGCTCTTTATACGTTGTTATGCGCCTTTTATTAACACCACCATGTTCACGTTCCAATATCTTTAAGTTTATGATGTCACAAGAATGTCATATCACTGGTTTTTACGAATTTAAATGAGCATATACTATGAAATTCAATTCTCAGATAATTTAATTTGAAATTTTACGAGTGCTTTTACGATCCTGTACAGACCTTCGTTATTACATCTTTTATTACTAATCTTTTTGTTTAGAAACTCAAATAAATTTAAATATAAACTGACATGTACGTGGACCGTAAACCGTATATAAAAGTGTACTAGAGTTTATATCATTTTAAAATTTTATTTAGGTGAACTTTACATATTCAGATGTGTTATTAAATGTTTAGAGACCTCAAAGAGATGGAGATTGAACCGTACAAGGTACTATCATAATCTAATATTGATAAGATGTACGACCTATAAAACATGAGTGCTGTTTTGGGGTCAGACTTCCATTTGACTTTGGTGACAGATTTTAAAACATTTATACTTTTTCACATTTTGTTTTAATGTAATTTATGTGTTTAGTTCAAAGTAATTTTTTATTCAAAATAATACCAAGGTATTTATATTCATCGACAAGAGGAATAGCATATGTTTTTAAATTGAAGGTTCTAATACCAGGATCAATTCTGTGGCGACTAAATGTCATGACTTGTTTTCAAATGTGGTCGATAAGCCAGGATTTGAGGCAATAGGTGATATGTTTCAGAACAGTAACACAGTCTCCGTATGTCTTTTGAGTGAAGTAAATAACCAGATCGTCAGCGTACTCCATGCATTTATCGTTTCATCAAATATTCCATATATGCTTGTGGTGTAAATATTAAAAAGCAAGCCCATGACAGAACCCTGTGGAAGTCCTCGACATGAAATTCGAGGACCATGGTAATTATTTATAGTCTTTTATATACTATTCCATTATTATAAGTTCATCAATATTTGTTGAGGTGCTAGAGGAGAGACCATAATGAATAAGCTTATTTTGAAGCAAATAATTCGACCGAGGCATAAGCCCCTTTTATGACATAATAAAGCTACGAGATAAGAGTTTTTCGGAAAACAGTGTTGTATACCTGTAACTAGTGTAGAAACTGCATCAATTGTTCTATTACCCTTACGAAAGTCAAACTGATTTTGGGGATAAGTGAATTATGTTCTGAGTACCATTCTAAGCGAGATTTAATCATATGTTCTTTGTTATACAGGACATCAGAGATATATGACGATATGATGTTAGATTGTTGCCATCCTTGTTGGGTTCTAGGATAAGTCAGACAGAAATAGTTTTGATTTGCTCAGGGATTTTATTATTTATTACACCACCAGCATTAAAAATGTCTAAAAGCATTTTCATTAAAGGTTAAATTATATAATATTAGAAATTATCTTTTCCAGGAGCGGAATTCTTTGTAATGTTTGGTGCTAATTCAAATTCTGCCATATTAAATGGTTCATCTAGCATGGTTTTATGACATTTGGTTTCAATATAAACCAGATAAACCGTACAAAGTAAGAACTAAAACTGGACGTTCCTGGGGTGTGCTGTGCTATCTGCGAGAGCTGCTCTGGTTTTATGGTTAACACATATGATAATTTAAATATCGCGATAAAAATAAAAGGGTTTATTATTTATTGCTATGATATCCGCTGACGGCGTTAAGAAAATGTCACAGTAAATAAATTCTAATTTAGATCTCAAAGTCGTAAGTTTGGATCGTTGAAATTGAATACATTCTAGAAAACACACAGCAATAAAACAAATTTAGATCAATTGTAACAGTGTATTGTGATAACAAACAAAATACGATACACATAAAAGATGAAATAAGATTCCCTATCTAGCTAAAATATAAAAATGATTCTAAAAATAATGTAAATTGGATAATTATTGGTTAAAGTCAAATTTGCTAATAAAAAAACATAATTAGTGATCGAAATTTTCAATTTAAAATATACTCACTTATTTTCCAAACTATTAAAAGATTTACAAGAAACTTATATCAGGTTTATTACAAGTTTTAGTCAGCGTAGCTCAAATAATAGATCTTCAAGCGCACTATATCACTCAATTCGATGATCACTTACAATCTGCCAAGCTCCTATACAACTGCTAAACTCCTACATAATTCAAGTGATATCTCGGTTCCACTAGGAATCGTTTTCAGCACCTTAAAATAATTTAGAATTACCCTTGCCTTGCCTTGCGACCATTATCAAAGAGTCTTAAAAAAACAGTTTTTAAGACAAGGCCGAAACATATGTCAGAGAAATCTGAAAAAAAACTAATGAAACAATAAACCAAGTGTGTATTGTAACTATTCTTTTGAATATTTATAATTATTCTATTGAATATGTTTCATGAAGAACCTACCGCAGATTCCATCCAATTAATTATCTTTTCTCATCAACTTGTCAGAATTTTGGGAAAAAATTTATTTTATTTTCTTTCATTTCAAATTTGTAGACTGGTTGTGTTCCTCCTTCTTACTAGACTTAGCTTTCACCAATAACAGTCTATTTTCTCTCGTATTATGGATATTTACTTCCACCCCTCGCAATTCTCTGTAATATTCTTTTTGTTATTTATTTTTCATCCCCTAGCAACTTGTAATTTTCCAATTTTTCTACACTCTCCCTTGTTTTCCCGCAAATAATAAAATCGCCGATACCAACATGAATGTTCCTTGACATCAACTTGATAAAACGAATTGGTTCTTATCACGTGGTCGTGGTTTCGAATTTTATCACTTTTCCGCACAAATTAAACTAAAAATCTTATGTCTAATGAACATAACAAATGCTTAACCAGTTGGAAATGTTATAAACGTTTTGATAATTATTTTAACAGTAACTAAGTGAATTAAAATAACATAACTGATTCTAATTACCATTTAAATCGTGTTATAAATATATCTAACTGTTTTTTAAAAGCTGAAATATAAAAATTGCTTGTAGTCTATAAAAATATCTGTCTTCTATAAAATACTTTGGTATTTTACCAAGCAGAACAAATGAACAAAAACAGAAAACAAAAACATGCATGCAACTCTACTCAGATAAAATAAAATGCATTTTTGTTCGCAATACACAACTCGAATTGATTCGAATGTTTTCTAAAATTTTAGTACAAGTAATATCATATCATTATACAGGGTTACTGGTAATTCGATACATTCCTTTGGAGATGTGATGGGGCATGAGCTAAGGAGTAAATCTAGCCCTAACATACATTATGCAAAACTCAATAGTTTTTGAGATATTTCAATTTTTTTGTTTTTCTCAAAAATGTAGATCTTAATGTCTTAAAAGTTAATTTCCGAAAAATCTACTTGACATTTTAAAATTTTTTTTTACTGGATTACTTGTCCAATATTATAGATATCCGTTTGGAATGAAAAATGTCCCGAAAAATTTCGATCATGTGAACATTTAAAATAAAAACTTGTAAATTTACCTATTAGGTTTTTCAAAAAAATATTAATGTAGCACGCGTACAAATTATTATAAAACTTCCTTATTTCAATAGCTATCTAACTAGGTAGAAATGTTTAATGTATCCTTGATAGTTCTAATAAAAAATTAGTAAAGATAATGCTGGTGGCGGAATTTATTAAACGACTAATCGTTCATTTTCATTTAAGTCAGTCAGTCCTTGACTTTGATGTTTGTGCATATATGTCATTAACTGACATTCTTATCTCCGTGTCCCTTAAGTTTGTTGGTCTTGTTAAATTAGTTATCGAAGATTTTGATTTTGCTCGTAGTTGTTGTTATTAGTTGTTGTTATTGTATTTTCTGTGCCATGGCCGCGTATGCCAACGCAGAATACGCTGATATCTTGTTTGTCTATGGATACTGTGGCGGCAACGCTGCTGAAGCTCGCCAAGAATATGGTCCTTGGTACCCTAACCACCGCTTACCAAATGCACGTGTATTCAGTACGGCATATCGAAATATCGCTGAAACTGGCTCCGTGAAATGTAGAAGAAGTGACGCTGGTGCTCCTCCCGTTTATGAACCAGATGATGAGAAAGAAATATTGAGGTATTTTGAGGAAGACCCAACTATTTCAACTAATAAAGTCGCAAGACTAACCGGAGCGTCACAATGGAAAGTTTGATCTACGATACGTAGAGCTGGATGTCATCCTTACCACTATACCCCTGTCCAAGGCTTGGAGGAAGGTGATCCTAGAAGGAAAGTGGAATTCTGCCGCTTTATGTTAAATTCAGATGCAGAAAGTGCAAATTTTTTAACAAGTATTTTATGGACGGACGAGTCGAAATTTAATCGCAAGGGTATAACAAATTTCCACAACCTACATTATCGGGCAGAGGAAAATCCCAAGTTAACACGTGAAACTAGTTTCCAAATGAAGTTTTCTATTAATGTGTGGATGGGAGTCATTGGCCACTATTTAATAGGGCCACACTTTCTTCCTCAAAATTTAAACGGGGAAATCTATGAAAATTTTTTAAGAAATGATCTGGCGGTGATTTTAGAAGATGTTCCTCTCGGCGTCAGACAGCGAATGATGTTTCAGAACGACGGTTGTCCAGCACATTAGCGGCTGACAGTACGACAGTTACTTGATCAACGTTTCCCTAACCGTTGGATTGGAAGAGCGGGCCCAATACCTTGGCCAGCGTGAAGCCCTGACTTAACACCCCTTGATTATTACGTATGAGGTCATATGAAGGAGATGGTCTATGCCGCACCAGTCAATACTATATAAAACCTTAGACAAAGGATAGTCAATGCTGCCCAACACATAAGGCATAATCTGACAACCAGAGTAACAAGGACGGAAATAAGAAGACGCTGCCGTGTCTGTATCCGGAATAGGGGCTCCCATTTTGAGCAAGACATATAAAAAATAAATTACAACTTTGGAATTAATGAAGAATTAAACTCTACTTTTAAAATGTTTTTTACTGTTTATCTAAAAATAAAATTCGTACTACTTGTGTTATTTTTACTAGTATTTTCTTAGAACTATTAAGGGTACATTGAACATTTGTACCTTGTTAGATAGCTATTGAAATAAGGCAGTTTTTATAATAATTTATACGCGTGTTACGTTAATATTTTTTTGAAAAAACCTAATAGGTAAATTTCATAGCTGATTTAAAAAAAAAAATTTTAAAGTTTTTATTTCAGATGTTCACATGATCGAAATGTTTCCAGATATTTTTCATTCCAAACGGATATCTATAATATTGGACAAGTAATCCAGTAAAAAAAAAATTAAAAATGTCAAATAGATTTTTCGAAAATTAACTTTTAGGACATTAAGATCTACTTTTGAGAAAAACAAAAAAAATTAAATATCTCAAAAACTATTGAGTTTTGCATAATATATGTTAGGGCTAAATTTACTTCTTAGATCATGCCCCATCACATCTCCAAAGGAATGTATCGAATTACCAGTAACCCTGTATATACATTTATTGTAATAATGTGAAACTAAAAAAATAAAAATATTATTTAATAAGTCCTGATTTCGATCGGTTCAAGGTGTTCAGTAACATCGATTTCCCGGTATCCCACCGAATGTGCAGCGGCTTTCTTGACCGTGAAAATCAAATTGATGGATGTGTATTTCTAGGAATTTTAGTAAAAAAAATTGATGATTATTATATTTTCGTACGTTTCTGGGGTATGCTGTGCTATTTGAGAGAGCTGCTCTGTCTCATCTTAACTTTTGCATAAATTAGAATTTCAAAGATAAGTTTTATGGTTAACACATTTGATAATATAAAGATCTCGATAAAAATAAAAGGGTTTACTATTTATATATACATTTATTGTAATAATGTGAAACTAAAGAAATAAAAATGTTATTTAATTAATTCTGATTTCCATAGTAGCCCAGGCGGTATTTGTTTTGAGTTGGGTGAATCGGGGAGTATGGCGGATTTTTAGCTTAATCGCTCCTAAAAATCATAAAAAATGATAATTTTACTATGCGCTAGTTTGAAAACGTGGGCTTAATTTTTTATTAAACAAAATATGAAAAAGTTCCTAAAAATTCCTATTTTTTCATATATCTCAGTAACTATCGCTTTTAGAGAAAAGAACAAGAGATAAAATTTTGTAATTAAATTTTCAATAAGATGCAGTCGGTTGCGAATCTAAAAATTCATTTTTACTATTGCAATAATAGTAAAAATCGCAAAGAAAAATTTTGAAATAGCAAGTTATTTGTGGATTTTTTTCCAAATACTTATATTATACGTAAGACCTTCATACTTGGCTAAAGAAAACTTTTTAATATAATAAATCTTCCCTCCAAATTTTATCAAGATCGGACTTTTAGTTTTTGAATAATAATCTTGAAATCTAAAACTTCGTTTTGAAAATTTGCAAATTTTCAAAATGTTGCTGAGGCTAAATTAAAGCATTTAGAAAGTTGAAAATTTTTGGACATATAAAAGACCTCTCATATTTTCAAATCCATTTTGAGATATTAAAATCCATTAATTAGGAGAGTCTAGGAAATTGTTTAAAAATTTGGCAAATTTTTTTGCTTGGCACTTTGAAAATTTTCAACGGATCTTTATTTTTAAAGTATATTTTGAAGTTACTCAGAAAGACGCTTCTTTTAAAAACCCCCATGATTCGTTTATTAGAACCAGTGTTATGATAGACCAAAGTTAAACTCAATTTATTTCGTCCTATATTGTTTTGTACTTCTTTAAGCCTCTAATATATTTTTCTAATTTTTTCTGTGTTTTAGCAAAAAATGTTTTAGTCAAAAGTTGTAGGGCTAGATGAGCACTATACGACGATGTACTGCATGTACATCTTTGATTCGAGAATTTCAAAGATAAGTTTTATGGTTAACACATGATAACATAACAATGTCGATAAAAATAAAAGGGTTCATTATTTATATATGTATTATTTATATAATAATGTGAAACTAAAAACATAGACATATTATCTTAAAAATCCTGATTTTGATAGGTCCAAAGTGTTCAGTGCTCGATTTCCTGGTACCCCAGCGAACGTACAGCGGTTTTCTTGACCGAGAAAATCAAATTGATTGATGAGTATTTCTAAGAATTCTGGTAAGAATTAATCATTATTATATTATCTTACATTTCGGTTTTACTAACCAGTTCTCTTAGTAGACACGAAAGAAGAAGTAATTGTAGGGAAGAGAAGATCCCACTATTGCACTTATTCTGAAGTAATTTTTAATATATATGATCATATTGAATATTGCAGTTGAAGTTACATGATTGCTTTGGGTGATAATAGCTCGTAGGTGGTGATTATAACGTAAATTTTCAAGATTAATTAAAAACCTCAAAGGAATATAATATACAATATCATTGTCAATTTTGAAACTATAGATAGCACTGTTTTAGAGTGTCGCCTTTCTGATCGATCGCAAAGCTCTTACAGTTAACTCTATTGATGAATCAAAAAAAGCAAGGCATTGTTAAAATGATACTAAACAAAAGACTGGAGAATAAAATAAAATTTTCCAATCATCTAATCTCAGAAGACTGGGTAGAATTATACAATGAAAAGGTTTTAGATAAAACTGTTGATATATGTATTATAAATCAGCGATTAGGTACTTTTGTAAACATTGTAGATATCTTGGTCCATTTATAGTATCATCGAAAAAGTAGAGACCGATTATCCTATATCTAACTATTCGTGCCCACACATTTACCTACTGTAGATACTGAGTGTACTGCTCTTGAATCTATCGAGGATTTTTCTATGCCCACTATCTACAATTTTGGGTGGTTGACATCACCATTTAATGCGAAATATGACTCATCCCAAAATATTATATTCTTTACTTGAAGAGGATTATCTTTGCAAAAATTCATTGATATTTGACAGAAGTCCATTCCTCAGTCTAGATCATCATCAGACACAAGATGTATTTTAAAAGGATCTTACTGTTCTAGTTTTAACACCATGTTCAGAAGTAAAAGAAATATGACAATATCAGTTAAGCAGACGAATTCTATTGTATTTTCTCTTCTAGTTTCTCTTCCACAGCCAGAAAAATATTTAATTTGGAATTTTTCTCAATAACTGGACGGCTTTTCTTTGGTAGATGATCTACGGAACCAGTCTCTCTATATTTTCTATATTACATAGATCTATCTGTACCTATGTAGCTAAGATATGTTGGAAATTCATATGGCGTTAATGTGTTTATTAGATCAGTAACAGAGTGCGGTGGAAAGAAGTATCAATTTTCAAAGTTAATTCATGTCATAATATAATGACATAAATTCAAATCAAGTCGCCATGCTTTCGCGATAAATGGAAATTTAAAACAGTTTGCAATAAATGTCAGTTTAGTTGTGAATATGAAGCGCTGGGAAAATATTCAATGTTATTTTGCAGTTGAGCTTATTTATTAAATATCTATTCTGTTGTAATCACCCAGCGTTTATTTCATCGTCACTTTCGTCGAATAACAATTAAAAATTGGATGCACAAGTTTCGCAATGCTAGAGAAAAACCAAAAAGGAGAATTCGTTCTGTACGCGTACTTGAAAATGCTGCAAGGGTAAGAACAGCTGTGCTATGAAATAAAGTAAGTAAGTAAGTAAACATTTATTTCCCACCATTATTAGAATTAATTATGGAATAAACTTAATTTATAATATAATAATAAAGAAACCTACCTAAAGGTGTAAGGAAAGACTTAGTTTTCGTAACAGTCAATAATATTTAATACGCTAATGAGAATAATCTTTAATAACATATAGTTATAGCTATATGTTTAGACATGTATACATATATATTGATATATACACATGTATACACGTACACATATCCACACACCTATACTCCTCCATACATACATACACAAACATAAACATGCATGATACATGTTTAAAACACTTTTAACATTAATTAGAAACAATGAATTTTAAAAATCCATGGGGCGAGCGTAGGTGCGTCTTTACCATGTACATACTTCGGTATGCGATGTAAAGCAACGTCAGGCGCAGTTAGTAGTTGGATGGGTGACCATTCCAACGGAAACCGCGTCCTCGCCTCACACATCTTCCAGCGGCTTGTATATCAGTGTATGCGCGAAAGCTATACAACCTTAGGCGAGGGTTGTATAGGAGATATACCATCCTTCGGAGGGCATGTAAAGCCGTCGGTCCCTTGTATATTAAATGTTAGGCAAGTAAAAGATCCCTACTCTTCTTAAGGGAAGAGGTTCGGCAAAATTTCTGGTTGGGGGTATTAAAAAAATATATATTTAAAGATTTTTCTTCTATCTGTTTCGCCCTGTAACTGGAAATTTACGTTATTTGTTTTACTGTAATTGAGTGTAAGTTTATTTGCAAGAAACCATTCTGATATGGAGTATAATAAAATTTGTGCTTTATTCATTAAATTATTGTTTTCTTTGCCGTGTATTATTATGCTAGTATCTTCTGAAAATATTGAAAATTTTACTTCTGGGAAATTTGCTACTATGTCATTGATGTATATCAAGAATAATGTTGGACCGAGAATAGATCCTTGTGGAACTCCACTCTCAACTGCAGCAAAATCAGAATAATTTGTTTTTGTTACATTATTGGTCTTGGTTATTGCAACGCGCATCTGTCGTTCGTGTAAATATAATTTGAACCAGTTGTTTTCGCTGTCTTGTCTGCCATAATATTCAATTTTTTAAAGTAATATTTGAGGATCAACACAATCAAATGCCTTGGACAAGTCACAGAAAATGTCTAGCGGTGTTTCTTTATTTTCCAAGTATTCGTTAATATTTTCTAATAAGTTAAAAGCTGCATCTGCATTCTTTTCTCGAAACCCAAACTGAAAATTGTTTAAAATTTGATTACTATTGAAATATAATTAATTGACTTTTTTCCTATATATTCTAGAATTTTAGAAAAGGATGGTAATAAAGATATACCTCGGTAGTTAGTGGTCAGTAACTTATCTCCATTTTTATGAAGAGGCTTTGTTACTGTAAATTTTAGAGATTGTGGAAAGATTCCATTTGTCAAGGACAGCTAATTAGGTACTCCAAGGGTTTTGCTAAAATATCCACATTTTTTTCTTTATTATAGTTACTGGATTAACGTCATAACCAGTCGACATCTTTGGTTTTAATGCATCTATCGCTTTCGTTACTTCACATTTTGTAATCTGTTCAAAATGAAATTGGTTTGTGTTGTTAATTGCCATGTTGTAAATACAATTTTCGCTTGATTTTTTTTGAATTAGTGTTAGGTAATGTATTTTAAATCGTTAGCCACTTCAGAACCGTTCTTAATTACGTTGTTATTTATTTTAATAGCTATAATCTCGTTTTTTCCATTGTCGTTATGCGTACTATTAAAGTGTTTAACCGCTTTCCAAGTTGATTTAATTTTGTTGTCTAAATTTACTATCTTGCTTTTAAAATAATTTTGCCTTGCACGGCAAATAACCTTTTTTTATTATATTAGAATAATTATTAATAAAACTTTGTATATTCTCATTATCAGTATGTTTTTCTTTAATATGAATAGAAATCTTTTATTCTTACAAGAGATTTTAATACCTTTAGTGACCCATCCTCTATAGACTGGTGTACATCGATGTGTGATAGTTTTCCGAAGAAAAGCTTTTTCAAATATTTCATTAAAATGTAAATAAAATGTATTGAATGCTATATTAGCGCCATATATAGTGTAATTAGTGTAATATTTTATGAAAGGCTTCTCTAAAATTACAGTTAAGCCACTATATCTATATACTAATTTTAACATCTACTGTCGATGACATTACCACCTTGAAATTTTGCAAAATAAAAGAAATTATTTTAGTAATTTAATTACCTGTTCATAAAATAATTATTGACGGGACCACTTTGTTCTTTGGGGCTATATTATGTAATGAAAATGTATTTTAAAAAACTAGAAAAACCACCATAAATTAATTAAATTAACAGAAAACGGGAATCTGTTTGAATGAAAAATCTTTAAATATAACTTTCGTTTAATATTATTGGTATTTATTATAAGTTTATAATATTCATGACTACTAAACAATTACATACAATTTCATTTTCAAGATCATTTATAATTCGATATTGATTTTGAGAATCTTATCAAAAAAAATTATTAGTACTTCTGATCAAACAGGAAGTATATTTTGGGGCCTGATTAGGTCAAAGGATATGTTTTTACGAAAAATACACTATTTAGATAATTCTGTTGTGCGTAACCTAGACGAGAAATTTGACTGTTCACAAGTATCAATTATAGACATTCTAGATATAATTAACAATTTGAAAGAAATTAATAGCGACGACCCATACGCTATGATCATCGGAATCGTAATCTCTATCAAATACATTATTTTTGTACTCCTAACAAAATTAATAAATCTCTGTATCCAAAGTAATGTGTTTCCTAAGATATTAAAACTGTCAAAATTGCACCTTTACACAAGAATGACTCTATTGCCGATCCTGCCAACCACAGGCCTATCGCAATTATTCCTGTTTTTGCAAACATTCTAGAAATTGTGTTAAAACTACAAATTACATTCTATTTTGAAAATTTTAATTTTTTCAACAATTGCCAGTTTGGTTTTAGAGCGAAAAAAGCACAACGTTAGCCATAAATTCTTTAGTAGACTTGATAAATAAAGGTTTTTAGGGCAGTGAATTTCAATTCAAAGCCTTTGACTGTGTGTCCCATAATATTCTAATAAGCAAACTAACATTTTATAAATTGTCGATAAATACTCGGAGTCTTCTAAATTCATAACTTGAAGATAGATCTCAGTATGCACAGTACCAAAACATGAAACCGAACTTAGTCGATACAAATATTGGAGTACCGCAAGATTCAGTATTGGGCCCAATACTGTTTCTTATCTACATGAATGATTTATCCAACTTTACACTTGTACCTCATTTTACTCTCTTCGCGGACGATACAATATTAATTTACAACAATCATGATACAAACTGTCGCTTATCGAGTGTCAATGACAACGAACCGGCTATTAAAGGCTGGTTCCTAAGTAACCAATTAGTTTTGAACAACAAAAAAACACAATCAATGACTTTCGGTGTAAGGCATCACACAGTGGACATTAACTTAGGGGTCTACTTAGGTCACAAGTTGTTCTGGGAAAAACATACTATCCACATCCAAAATGTCCAGCAATATTTTTTTGCTCTGCAGCCTGGCGAATATTGTTCCACAGCCAATCTTATTAACAGTCTATCACGGGCCCATTCACTCAGCAGTTTCATATAAAATTCTAGTCGGAGGAGACACTCTGCGCATACCAAGAGCATTGTCTAAATGCAAAGAAAAGAGATCAGAGTTATTGCAGGCCTAGGATACAGAGACGATTGTAAGAATGACTTTAAGGAATTATCAATTTTAACATTACCCTGCACATACACGAGACGCGACCTGATCCACAACCATGCAACCAGGAACAATAAAAAATTAAACCATATTACTTCCATTGGAAGTATAGTAACGTTAAAAAAACAATTTTTTTTTGTTGAAATGGGCTTAAAATGTCATGAAACGTCTAGATTTGACCGAAAAAAATTTCCATCTGTCGGTCTGTTTGTAATCTTTTTATGCTCTGGAACCGTTTATGATATTGACTTGAAATTTAGTACACTTATGTATTATAACGAGATCTGGAACTAAATTATATTGTGATATAATTCCGTTGAAGGATTCGGGGGTAAATAAGGGTAAATAGGCAAAGCAAGCAGGAGTCCATAAAATTGCAATTTAAGGCATATACGAAAAGTCAAGGTCTCAAAATTTTTTTTAGTATCAGCCACCTCCCATTAACACTCACTCCCATTACCACCCCCACACTATTATGAAAGGGAGTAAAAAAATTAAAATGTGATTTAGTGCGTATACAAGAACGAAGCGTCTCAAAAAAATGTTTTGGCGTTAGCTACTTGTGTGAATACCAATGTGTATCTATCTATTTATACACTAAGTTCAAAATTTTATACTGAAAAATAATGGAAAAAAGTGGAATACCTGGTGTCTCGCGGGCAACCGGTCTATCTTATTATTCCCATTCAAATTAAATTCTTGATTTATTTCAATAGAAATCCATGAAACAAATTGAATAAATAAAGCAAAATGTAAAAGGAAGGCAGGAACAATATCGTAACAAAAGCTCTCCTGTAAACTGAAATGAACATCCATTACAATCAGCGAGAAATTAGCATTCCGAAAAGCGGCTTCCGTGGCTCTGGAATTTAATTATACACAATTCAGTGATGTAATATTTATGTATTTATTTAAATGCGATGGTAATCCTCTGGCCAAGAGAAATCCATTGGTGAGGGGAGCTTTCCAAGTTTGCCCGCTTATTTAAACCGAATACGGCACCGCTGAAACCCACACTGTTTACGGTCGCTACACTTAATGACTTTTAAAGGTGTCTTAGAGGTTTTAACGTTTATTTCGTCGTAAGGAGGGTGGCCCACTTAGCGCACAATTGCCCACTAAAAAAACTAATTTCAATAACTACTTTTCACAAAATCTAGGTGCTTAACATAATTCTTTCTTTAACTGAGCCTGTGGTTAATTTCGTTTATTTATTTAGAACTTTCAAAGTAAAGTAACCATAAAACTATACAAATGGTTATATGTAAATTAGAAAAAGTATAATGAAATGACTCTCATGCGTCTTTCTAAATTTATAAAAATACGAAGAAAATGCATTTCTCTTTTGCTATCGCCACATGATGGAAAATAAATTTTATAGTAAATTCGAAACTAGTTTTTGATTATGTTTATCACAGACTGAAGAAAAATACAAAATTATTTTTTAATATATAGATTTATTTATCTACTACTACTACAGAAATTAGACAACCCCCAATTCCAGAAGCCAGCCTTAACCAACGCGACTATCGGCTAGACAAAATAAACTATTATAAATATTAAGGTATAGTTGAGCTGAGGTTTACGGTGCACTCAAAAAAGGCAACAAAATCTTTACGATCTCATTATTATCGCCGTTGGACAATGCGGCATGGCTTCATGAAACAAGCCGACCCACATCAAAAACCTATAAAGGTAAGCGAGTCACTTTGCGAACAATATAGTACAGAGCCGAAAATTGAATTCATATGTATTCGAATGCGCATATTAATAATAGTAGACTGTAACGCCGTGTTAAAATTAAACGACTGTGTTGCTGATCTAAATATTTCAAGTGCGTGCCTGGGCGCAATTACTTATCGACTAGTTTAACGATATTTTAATGAGGTCGTAATGTTTTTATTGCCATTTTTGACTATATATTGCTTGAAAGTAATAATTTTTGAATGACAAAAAATAAAAATTTGCGTACGTCATTCCCGGAAGTCGATTAGAATTTTTAGGGGAAAAAAATTATTTAGTTTTAAATAATAGCAATAACCTCTTAGAAGGACTGTGAATACGCGGCAAGAAATGTTGACCATTACCGCCGCGCTCAGCATCCTCGAAAACAGATGTTACATGCATTTTGCCGGTGATATAAAATAAAAAGATTTTCATCCGTTTGGAGGATGTTTATTATCCGGTAGAAAGGTTGGAGGGGTCAGAAGAAACATTCAGCAATACCACCATGCTCAGCATCCTCAAAAACTGGGGGTACGCTAAGTTTCACCATTGAAAAAGATGTGATCAGCGTTTAACCAATTTTGGGGGTGATTTTTGGTCGTTTGGGGGTTGTACAACTTCAAAGAGAAATTCTACCAGCACCATCGTACTCAGCATCCTCGAAAACGAAGGGCGGAGATACTCTTATTGCATAGCAAAATACTTACAATTTTCAGCTTTTTTCCGACTCATACACTCCACGAGCTAGTGAGTAGTACAGTACACTGATTTTAGGAATGGCCAGAAATTTCTTAAGGGGTTTGAGTTTGCTTAATAATGATTTTAATTTCTTGCCTATATTTTTTATCAATATGTAGGATCAATCGGAGATGTCTGTCTGTAATTGAACCCAGATATTTAGCAGACGCTTCTTTCCCAGTCAAATTGTTACCTTTATCGTCTATATATTTATGTTTAGGGTGCCGAGTGGAGGTAAGTTACTTACGTAAAAAGAGAAGATAAAGTTAATTCTGTCGCTGTTTGTGGTTAAAAAATTGTAATCGAATGATTCGTTCATTAATGAAAAAAATGAAAAATTTTCGTGTGCAATTTTTTTGATATCGTTCTTATTTTCGGCTGGTATTTTATGTTTGTGTCATCATCAAAACTCAGTATCTTGCCGTCTATCATTTATGTAAATGTTGAAGAGAATAGGCCCCAATAGAGTTCCCTGGGAATACCATATATGAATGTTTTTGGCTGGTTGATTATTTATAAGATTTTCACATGTTGCTGTCGATTTTACAGATACCTTTCTAATAGTTTATAACAGTTTTATAAGTATACTCTTATACCGATATTTTTTAAATCTTTTTCCGGAGCAGTGGATTAACCCCATCGATAGCTTAAGCAAGATAAATGGCCGATTATTTACTGAATTACTAAAAAAATCAAATATGAAAAATATGCCTTTAATTACCTGGGCCCTTCATTATATGATATTGAATAGACCGAAATAAAAAATATTAGCAGATTGCATGTATTTAAAAGTACATTAAAAAAATATATCATGTATACTGTACGTGCAGTTACCACCGTAATATCATGTAATTATATGTATTATACAGTACAGTCTTAAACTATTTTATGTACCAAATATCTGTCAAATCTGACTTTTCTAATTAATTTTATGTCATAACATTCAATTTAAACATATCGTTTTTTTTATACACATGTGGCAGAATATCCAACAAAAAGAAAGAAGTAATGTTTCTTTTTACATATCAGAAAAAACTATAATTTCTTTATTTGCTACATCTGTGCAAACTTATGATTCTAGATATTTATCACTGATTGTCAAGTTGATCATTATTTTAACAATGAGTCTTTGGGTTACCCAAAGAATTGAAATTTTGATATCATTAGGATGTGGTGATAAAACAAGAACACAGAAGCAGATATGCGAAATCTTCAATACTATGTATTCTGACCGTCGCATTTCTCAGTCTACGACTAGTAGAGTAGAAAACAAATTTCGTGAAATTGGAAATGTCACAGATATTCCTAAATCTGGTAGGAAACGTATTTTAGACAATGAAAATAAATTGGATATATTGCTAGGTATTCAAGATAATCCACATAATCCTACAACATAAGTTGCCGCCGATAATGATGTTAGTAAAATACCACCCATATAAAATTCATTTGGTTCAAGAACTTAACGATGATGAACCTGATCGCCGATTGAAATTTTGCGAAATCATGACAAATATACGCCAAGATGATCCGTTATATATAAAAACATTATTTTTTCTGATCAAGTAACATTCGTCTTAAATGGAACAGTCAACAAACAGAACTGTAGATACTGGAGTACAGAAAATCCACATTGCTTGATGTAGGCCAATACACAAAATCCTGAGAAGATGAACATTTTGGCTGGAATTTTAAATTCTCAAATTATCGAACCATATTTCTTTGATAGCACATTAACTGGCGCGCGTTACTTGGACTTCTTGCAAAATTTCTTAGTTCCAGAGTTAAGGATACTTTTCTCAGATGATGACAGAAATATATGGTATCAGCAGGGCGGAACTACATCACATTTTGCATTGGAAGTAAAAGTCTATCTCAATCAAGTTATTCCCAATAGGTGGATCGTTAGACGCGGTGAAATTGAGTGGCCTCCCGTTGTCCCGATTTGACCCCACTTGACTATTTTTTATGGGGTTTCTTAAAATCGAAAGTCTACTTCAACAAACCAAATAACGTCGATTATTTAAAATACAGAATAAGGCAAGATATTAATCAAATCGCCCCGGAAACGATACAAAATGTTTTAGAAGAATTTCAGCAACGCCTCCATTATTGTCAAGAAGCTACGGGCGCCCTTGAATATTTGATATAAACTGTTTCAAGTTCTTTTGCTTACTTGGTAACAGTAAAAATGTAATACTTTTCAATAAAAATATTAGAATTCAAAAATCTTATATTGCTGGATAGAGAATCAAAAACCCTTTAAAATGGGCTATCAGACGCACCCTCGTCCCATTTAAAAATTTTAAATGGGTAGCTGTCATTTCAAGGGGGTGGAAGGGGAAGGTATAAAATTATGTGCAAAAAATGTAATTTTAGAATTATAAATCAACATATTTTAGGGGTTTACTAATAAATTGTTACTTACATAGACAATGAATTTATCCGTTATTTATGGACCTCACTGTATGTATAGGAATATTGGGTACATATTATGTTTGTTACTGAGTGCTAATACTTAATTTTTTCACACTTATAAAATGAGCTGTTTATCTCACCAACAAGTATTTATTAAATACTTTGGTGAATAGTTTATTTGTTTATATTGTGTATTATTTAGTAAGTATATCTTACATTCTATTCTACACTATTCTATAATTATTGGGAAAGAAATAAACATTATTATTAAAGTTAGGTTTAATGACCTGTTTATATGATTGCAGATAGGAAGTTGTTAGGTTAGTCTATTTATAGGAAAATTGTTTTATTCGAAATTAAGATATAAACACCTATTGAATATATGTCAAACGTCGTGTATCAAATACCTTGCCAAAATTGCGATAAATCTTATGTTGGACAAACTGGTAGATACACAAAAATCCGAATTAAGGAACACGAAAGACATGTCAAAATGAAAAATATGTTAAATCCTCCGTCATTGGTGGAACATTGTAACAATTTTGGAAACAATTTTTCATTCACAGACACTAAAGTAATTGGAAAACACAGTATATATAAAAGAACTTGCCAAAATATGATAAATATAAAAAAATACAAAACAGTAAATTCGAGAAAAGATACTGAAAATCTAAATTGTTCCTACATCAACCTAATAAGTAAAATAAGAAAATAACATCCTGTATGATAATATTTTATAATTTGACTATAAAATATTTTTAAATACACAGATAATAATTTTTCATAGTAAAAAGAAAGATGAATAGTTTTTATATAATTTTTTTAAATTCTTAAACGTTTTTTGATTCCCACTTGGCGAACAAACCTTCGTTAAGAGTGAAATTGTCTTATTAACAATTATTTTACTCCCGAAGACTGTATCTATAACACCTGCCTTTTATTTTACTGTAGAATTTAATCCAACGTGAAAAATTAAAGATTTTAATTGTAAGTACCTATTGTTTTTTAATACATTTGTTTTTGTCAGTTAACAGTTTAAATGAATGTGATGACAATCACTTTAACGACTTTTAACTTATAAGTCTAATCTATGTAAAAAAAATATTTTTTTAAATTCGTCTACTGTTAAATTATACTTATAAATTTGTTATTTATTGTAGGCCCTGAGGAAGGTATATATAGTGCCGAAACCTTGGCTATTTAAAAAATATAGTTTTCTTTAAAAAATAGACCTTAACCCAACAACTTCCTATCTGCAACTATTATTATATTATAATTATTACAGAGTTGGCTTCTTAGAAAGGCTATGGCAACTTTGGTTGACAGACCAGTTGTAAAACTAGATTTCATAGGTGATAAAATATATTTATCGGGAAATCAAGTTAGCAATTGTAGAAATTAGTGTAATTTGTCGGTATTTTTTTATTTCTGTTTTTTCTCTGTTTATGTACAGTGTTGTTATAAAGCTTTTTATAGATTCTTACAATAATTCACATTTTAATCACGCCTGAGCATTGCTCTTTATCTATTATTTATTAAATGAGACAGTGGGTTTGCTGTTGATCCTTTAAATTAGAACAATCAGTTATTAATTAATTCTTTAAACTTTTAAAGAGATCACCAACTTCACGAACCTCAATAACAAATATTTTCCTTCTACTTCGATTCTCTTAAGTAGATATGGAAATGATAATTCGGAGCAGAAGAGGAAATGGTATATAAAAAAGCTATTACTTTCCACATTAAACTTAAATAACTTTGGTTGGAGCATTTAAATTGGAGAAGTTCTATTTTCAGGTTTTTGTGGCATGTTAAAAACAGTTAGTTTTATAAATTTGCATGTTTGTCAGCATTTAGGATATTTGTCCTGACACGTAAAAATATTTTTAGGTGGATTTAAGTGTTGTATGCAGACGACGTGGAGTTGGTTATTCCTGTACTCGGGGTGTGGAACTTGTCAGTAGCACCAGCCAGTACTTAACTTGACGATTACTTATCTGCCTCGTTCAGCATTCACCACTCAATAAACTAGCACTTCAGACAACTTTAGCGGTGTCAACAAATATAACTAAGTAGTTTACATTAAAATACTGGGTTTATGGTGAGAGAATCATCAGATGAAGCTCATTTCATTGATCTTGTAAGCGGTGACTTACTTCCATATAAATGATGATAGTCCAGTCACTGAAGGAGTCAAAATAATCATTAGTGAATTAAGGATTTGGATCAAATTTTTTTGTATCTTGCCCAGGGATGCCTAAATGATAATATAATGTTATTTATAAATACGGATAGTGATAACAGTCTGTCCATTATTTCTGTATATGGGATTATCTGGACAGTAGAATTTTTTAATGAAATGAATTGTTCAGTCAGGGTTTCAAAAAACATATTTGCTTAAAATAAAATGTAAAAACATATCTCAAACATGTTTTATATGTTTTAAACGGTTTTAAACTGATTAAGAAAAACCGCTGCCCAAGGAATCACTACTTCCACATCCAGATTTTGTATCCAAGTCTTCACACTAAATCCCAATGTAATATTTTACTCACTTTAATAATAGGGTGGAGGAGGCAATGGGGGTAGTAGAGGGGGTGGCTAACTCCAAAAAAAATGTTTGAGACGTTTTGTTCTTGTATACACACCAAATCACATTTGAATTATTTTTACTCCCTTTCATAACAGTGTGGGTGTGGTATTGGGGGTGATAGTAGGGGGTGGCAGTTGCCAAAAAAAAAAATGAGAACTTGACTTTTCGTACATGCCGTAAATTGTAATTTTATGGACTCTTACCTGTTTGCTTTGCCTATTTACCCTTATTTACCCCCATTTACCCCCGAACCCTTCAAAGGAATTAGATCAAAATATAATCTTGTTCCAGATCTCGTTATAATACATACGTGTACCAAACTTCAAGTCAATGTCATAAACGGTTCCAGATTAAATGAGCACACAAAAAAAGTTACAGATAAACAGACATTTTTTTGCTCAAACTTAAAATCTCGATATTTCATGACATTTTAAGCTTATTTCAACAAAGAAATTACTATACTTCCACTGGACGTGGAAGTAAAAATCCAAGTCTTATACACACTAAATCCCAATGTAATATTTTACTCCCTTTCATAATAGTGTAGAGGTGGTATTGGGGGGTGATAGTGGGGGTGGCTGATGCCAAAAAAAAATTTTGAGACCTTGACTTTTCGTACATGCCCTAAATTGGAATTTTATGGATTCTTACCTGCTTGCTTTGCCTATTTACTCCCGAACCCTTCAACGGAATTAGATCAAACTATAATCTAGTTCCAGATCTCGTTATAATATATAAGTGTACCAAATTTCAAGTCAATGTCATAAACGTGCGCACAAAAAAAGGTTACAGACAGACAGACATATATTTTTTTCGCTCAAATTTAGAATTTCGACTTTTCATGACATTTCAAGCCTATTTCAACAAAAAAATTTTGTTTTTGCGTTACTATACTTCTAACTAGTCTGATCAACAATAGTACTATCAATTATTATGTTATAAATACTCTCAACAGACTAATTGAATTTCTCTGCCCAGTTTGTATCTAACAATTACTATTAACTGCTCCTTTTCATTTCCGAACATTATACTATCTGGAACATCGCATGAGTTAGTATTAAACAATTTTTTTATAGTTCTCCACATTTCCTTAGGATTATTACTATATGTATCAATTTTCTCAAAGAAATAATTATCTTTTTTAATTTTCATTAAATTAACTATTTCATTCCTATATTTTTTAGAGATGTTCCACTCGACGCAGAAATGACTTGTAAGCTCTATTTCTACATTTCATTTTTGAATAAAGTTCTTTATCAATCCAAGGTGATTTGGTTTTATAGTTTAAAGCTGCATCAGCTAAATTTTCAATGACAGTGTTGCAATATAAAGACTTATTCTCTAGGACCTTCTAATGTATTCGCTTGTGCTTCTGTTTTAATTATTTTATTTTCCAGGTCAACTTTTATTTCATTAATTATTTATCTTTTTGCATTAATGAATGAATATGTGCTATAAGCGTTATGAGCCATTCTAGGGTAAATTTTTCTTCAACCATAAATAGTGATTTCTGTTAACTTAGCTTTTTACAGCTTATGTTTTGTTTATATTGTGAGCCCTTATTAACACAAGGTTTACTGGTAATTCACAGATTTATTTGAATATCTTCACTATCAAAATTGTATCGTACTAGAGTTTTGCTCCTAAACAATTAGTGCAGTGCAACTAGCCATTATAAATGAAAAATGACGGAATCCAGGGATAATAAATGGATTTGTTTTTTTTTATTTGTAATGCTATACACTAAAAAATTTACCCATTGAAAATTACCGCAAATTCGAAAATCAGTAAATTAAAAAGAAAATTAAAATTTTTATAAATCACAACGAAAAATACAATTATCGGAATTTCTTAATATTTCTTTTAAGAAAATAATGATTGTTATAGTTTTCTAGGTTATTTATAAAGGATTTATAAAAAAATTAAAATTTTTAAAATTAATTTGAAGATGGCAGCAGCTCCAAAAAGCGAAATAAATTTAAAAAAACAATAAATAATACATTATAGAAAATAATTTACTAACAACTTATGCTAAATAATAATAATTATAGATTTTAATGACATAAACAATTATAAATTTTTATTAAAAGTATAATCGTGCCTCCGACGTTTTCGATGTCATTCATTAGTATCATTGGTGGAGCATTTATGTAGTTAACACCTTTGCATAGTAAACATGCTATAGAACAATTTAAGCCACCTTTTTCTACATCCACAAGCAGAGCCCGAACACGCAGAAAACTCCCCTTTTAATAAAATAAAAAGATTATGCAGAGCTTGGAGCCTAAGAGCTCGAGAGAGACCCTGGGAGCCTGCGTGCACTTAAGTTTGAGAAGAGTGGGTGGGCCACACGTAAAACGTTGGACAGGGTCAAATCCTACAGCCCTGGAGTAGGTTACTTTTCTTGAAATAGATTTTTTATCACTTTAATTAATTTTATTGTCTTTGGCAGGGTCCAAACTTCACCCTGTGCATGCTTCTTGCAGCAAAACAGTCGGATTAAAGGAACGAAAAATAAATTTATTTATTATAACTGAACCAAAGTTTCAAAACGATTTAAATTAAAATATTTATTCTACACTTTCTTAAAAAGATTACTTTCGACACTGAAATTCCGTTATTTTAAGGTAAAAATGTATTAACGCGATGGATTTATGTTTGAAAAATTCACTTTTAATTTGTTACGCGGGGGCAGATCAAGATTATTTAAAATTAAACTCTTTTTTACAAAGTTTCGGCCTTGGAAGTAGCACGGGCACTGAATTTGATTATCGCGAGTTACATCGAAGAAAACTGATTTCTATTTTATGCGCTAGGGCAAAATTAAAATTAAACTCTTTTTTACAAGGTTTCGGCCTTGGTAGCAGCAGGCACTGGATTTAGATGATCGTGAGATACTCTGAAGAAACTGACTTGCCCTAGCTCATCGCGCTCGACTTTTTTATACGCTTCGTCGGGGACCCGACGAGTAGAGAGCTGGAAAGGTCTAGAAAAGGCTGTATGCGTCCCCAGTCATTCCGTGCGGGCGAGGATGACTCATCGATTGCGCAATATTGCACAACATTTCTCAATATTGCATAAGAAGTTAAAAAGCGTGAAATTCGGAAATGAAAATTATATCACCGTATCGGCCTTAAGAAAGGGTTTAGGAGTTATTAATGAAAATTTGTACGAAAATTGGAATGATCCCGTAAAGTGGTTCCGAAGGTCTGTGCGTTGGAGAGTTGAAATGATATGAAATGCGCTCGGTAAATGGAATGATGTGGATTCAGTTTGATTTGATACATAACTTATGATTTAGGAAGATGGGGACGGGAGTAACGATAGTTTATTTGAGGAATTTGAATGGGCACTGATTGTATGTGAATAATTTGAATACGAAAATGAATGAACAGTGAAATTCGAAAGAAGAATATTGTATAAAAAGTTTGTTTGATCGAAGTTGAATATACAGGGGGGTATGAAAAGTAGCATTGAAATTTGTGTCAGTTAGGGAAACAAATGAAATGAGGATAATTTTGTCGTCAACGAGAACATGTGAAATAGAAAGGAAGTTAAACAAATGACTGGCTGATGTTTCGGGGAAGTGAACGAAGCGCGATTTGAAGTGCGAATAAAAACTTGAATGGAACGTTGAAATTGAGATTCCTATAAATTTTATAGAATCGAAATACAAGCTTGCGGTTCGGGGTGTGTCAGGTCAATGTGGTATAAATCGGGTTATTGAGGGGGCTGTATTTTTTGTGGCTGTTGTTTGTAACTTTTTGCTGTAAAATGAGTGATATGAATGTTTGAGTTGTGTTTTTGATAAATTTAAATTATTTATGAATTATCGGGACTATGCGAATTTTTCTAGATTTTTTCTCAAGAAATTGTGGTTTTTCTATTAATTTAAATGTCTTAAGGGCTTTTTTATCATGGATTGACAAGTTTAGAGGAAATAATTGATTTTTTGACAAATTTTGAGATTTGCCATTTTTCTGGCTCCCGTTTAGGGCATATACTATAACAAGCCACACCCAGTTTTACATTCAATTACAATTTTCAGCCGGTGGTTGTTTCATTGTAACTGGTACTAGTGAATTATATTTTTTTCCATCCCCATTCTTTTGGAAGCTTATCATGCCCCATTTACAACTGGACTTGTAAATACACTCTTTTTAGATGTTTGAACTAGCATCGAGTGTAGGTACCAACGGAACCAAGTTGGCACAAGTATTTTTACTTGTAGCTTTAAGAAACGATATGTATCGAAAATTATTTATATTTTCTTGATTTTTTAGGAGCACCATGTAATGGCTAAGGTGCATAAAATACCCGACTGCAATATATTAGTGACGTTAGTATTTTCATCAGTAAAGCTAATAGCAGCATCTTGTAAATCTGTATGATTTTCGAATAATTTAGCAAATTTATTTTTACCCTTTTTGTAAAACACTGAAGTTAATGTTAATGTAATGTTAATTAAAATTTGATTCTTACACATTGTTAATGTTTGTTCAAGGCTTTTATTACAATAAATTTTTGCGGACACCGTGCCTTTTGCTGGTTTGAGAAAATATATTTCTCTATGAGGAGGTGTTAAAGTTGTTAATAAAATTAACATATCAATATCTTCAGCAACAACAACAATTAATGTATTAGCATCACTTTCTTCTTGACACGAGAAAATATTGTTATCAGCTAGTTTCTTCCTTGACATTTCGATGAATCTACATTTGTTGTTGCTGTTTGCAAGGAACTTTTCTTGGCTAATTTTTAAAGGCATATTCATCAAAAATTAAATCTGTTGAAGCATTTTTCAATGATCGATGATATCTTTCAGCTGGTTTAGTGCAACCCATTTGCTATATCTGTCAAAAACGACAAAAACATTGTTTCCATAATTATTTCTTAAATATCGTATGTAATGATTGCATATTGTGTCGAAATTTTCATCTAATTACAATTTGTAAGGATGTAATAGCATTCCTCCATCAATAACATACGACAATGTATTGTTATTATTTACATTAATATTGAGCTGTGTAAATAAATCATAAAATTTTTATTTAGTTGTATTTCGCATTAAACCTTGATCGAACAGAGTTACAGGATATGGGGCTAACTCAAAATTTATGTATGTTTGAAGTTCTTCTTCTGATTTTTTAAAACACAAATACGTCGGAAGAGCAACAATTCATCTATTGAAATGACTTCATCATAAACTTTGTTTTTGCCGTTAACAGCCAGTAACGAAACGACTTTATCTTTTTTGCTAATTTTAAATCCTCAAAGTTTTGTGTCCCCACTATATCTGCCTCCCCACCCTACTCCTTTTTCTATGCTTACTTTTCAATGACATCTGCTGTCCTTTTGTATATTTTATACAGAAATTGAACAATTTTCGAGAGAAAAAATGAATATAGCTATAAAAGGGATATACTATACTAGAAATCTGGCCTATAGCCGCGTGGGTTAAGGCGCGTGGTGGCAATCGTAGTTAATCACAAGGGTACCGCGCCACTGGGTTCGAATCCTAGCTCCGGCACTGTCGGATGAAATGGTTGTATGTTCACGTTTTTTTTCAATGTGTAACCCCCTTCCGCACAAGCCTCTAGCTTCTGGAATTGGGGTTGTCTAACTTCTGTGGTGTTTATTATTTATTAAGTAACGTCATTTTCATTTCAAAATCATTAGCGAAAAGTTTCAAAGCGTAAACTTTTTACTTTTTAGTATAAGAAATTCAAAAAACCCGGAAACATTCAAATCCATCTATTATAGCTGGGTTCCGAGGTATATACTTAATAGCACTGGATTAAATGCATTTCTAAGAGTATTACTATTCCGACGTCTCTCAACAAAACAAAGCAATTAGGTCAAAATCCATAATTCACGAAACTTGTCTCCAGTGACTGGCCTATGATAGAGAGTTATTTAAAATGCCGCCATATGATTCTTCTATTATGTCGGGTAAAGCCTTAATGTGTTAAGACAATTTATGAGTTACCGATTGAATATATCACTCCGTTAAAGCGGAATCTCTTTGGACTGATCTCTTAATAACCACTTAATCATAACATCCTTAAGATTAAGCTTATTTTCTGAATTTATCGTTCCACCAATTAAGATAAACTAATTGAATTAGTTGAAATAATTATGATATTTGTATAAACAATTGCTTTTATATGCTTTTCAATGTTACAAGAGTTATTTATATGTACTTATAATGGTTACATTCATCAAGCGTTTATGCGTTATTAAATATTTATTGCATACCATCAGACACATATATAAATTTTTATATCATATCATTAGGTCATCGTAAATACATTATTCTGCCACCCAGAAACTATGATATTTAATGTTGTAAAGGCTAGTTGTTCTGGGGAGGGAACGTGCGTCGTACCAGCAATTCAATTACTTCTTAGAAAGATTATGTTAAGATAGAAGCAAATAAATATATTAGTTCCAATAAAGTATGAATATTATCGTGAAGTATCAAATCTAATGCTATTGATTATTATAAAAATGGTGACATTATGAAAGGTTTCTTGTTTAACTTATCATTTAACCAATTTCATAGCTTTATTCGGGCTACATAATAAATAATTTTTAGAAGTCACACATTATGATAAAGAACAGAAGAGGCATAAATAATGTGTAATGTACAATTACTCAATCTTCCCCTAATAATCTAACGAACAAAAATTAGGTTTAAAAATCTTAGAAGCAAGATAATTTTTTATTGAAACTTGGAAACACATATATGCCTGTAATTAAGAAAGAATATAATGCGAATTATGCTTACAGGTATAGGCAGACAAGGGACACATTGATAGTTTTCTTTGACGATGGCAGTGATGGAAGTTAGATTACGTGATAAAATTTATTTTGGGTAGTCTATTATATAATCTCTAATTTCTTTTTACACTTAAGTATTAGTTTCAGGTGTATTGAGATTAAACTTGGAGAAAAAATATTTAAAGATTCTTGATAAGTTGAACCGCATCGTCCATGTTAGCAGTGCTGCGAGTTATACGAGTGTTTTTATAATTAAACATTTTAGGAGAAACTAACTGTATCCTTATTATACATTAGTAAATAAAAAATTATTTAATGTTGAAAATTTTTGTTCCATCATATAAACTTTTAGTAGAAAGTCTGTTTTCTGAAAATAATTTTTTCCACGATCGGGAGTAGAAATCGATTTCTATGGCATCAAAATTGTGACAGAAGTAAAGCATTTACTCCCTAGGGACGAAATAAGACAATAATTTCCCTAGGGGAATTTTTATTTTATGCCCAATAGTTAAACAAAATGTAATTCTTATTTATTAACATTGATAGTAAATGTTACATTCTCACAACTATTGAAATTAGTATTCGAAGGAACTTCACTAAATGAAACATTTTCTTTACTCAGATTTATAGTTTTTTGAACCGTAGTTGCAGCTTGTAGTACTTGATTTGCTATATTTGTTTTGTTTTACATTGTCAATGTACCCCTCAGCAACTGTCGTCGACTTCCAACCTCCATGACGTTTTATAGTCGTAATGTCTGCTCCTGCATCCGCTAATAGAGTTGCTGAAGATCTATGTAGACAATGGCCAGTATATAAGGTTGGATCCGATAACCCTAGGTAGGTGGCTATTATACTTTGGATTCTTCCAAAAGTGTTTTTGCCTACTGGCTGTGTAGTACATTTTCCTGATTTATGAAATACAAAAAATCGACCATGACTGGTGTGAGAGGGACGCGATGCGGCATATTTACGATATAGATCGAGTAAATTTATGTTTCCTTCATTTCTGGTTACTACAAAGGTTCGGGATATTTTAGTTTTGGTATTAGGTATTGTTATTATTAAAGATGATACTACTTCTTCAATATCATCAACTTTTAAGTTAGTTAATTCATCTCCACGGCATGCGCCTGAAATTCCGAAGATCAACGCAATCTAAAAAAGTAACAAAACATTAAGGCATAATCATACCTTAATAAACACTAATATAATCTTACCTTTATCATTAAATATTCATCGTCATTTGCTTGCGATAAAAAAGAGTCAATTTGGTCCCTTGTCAAAATTTTTGATTTTTTTGCTTTATAACCATCGGAATTTCTTTTCAAAAATGCCATCAGCTTTGCATATTTACTTATATCTATGTTATCGTACACAATCATACACGATTGTATCATAGAATATTGGGCCCATACCGTGGAAGATTTATATTCATACATACAAATTTCTTGATTTTGTGGGTCATAAGTTTAAAACTGCGGCACCGGCAGCTTCAACGATATCTTGCGGTTGTTCTTCTTGGTTTTCCATACCAAAAATGACAAAACTCAACTTTTGCACTTGACAAATGTATTTATAAACAAATATCTGTTGCCATGATACGTTGAATGGAAATATCCCAGAGGCTTCTAAATATTGTAATTTCGCTCCAATTTATTATACTTCTTTATTTATGAAATAAATGTTTCTACTCCCGATCGTGGAAAAAATAGTATATACACCTCGGGAGAGACCGCCATTTTTCCCTCGATGTATTTGTTGCCCTCGGGCCTCAAATTACACCTCAGGAAAAATAAGACGTTTCTCTCACTTAGTGTATAATGTACTATTTAGAATAGCATTTTGTACTGTTTGTAAGTTGTTAATTATTGTTATGTTGAAAGCACCACCCCAGGCTACAATACAGTAAGTACTTTAATATGTACCATTTTAAACCATACATAACATAAAAAAGTAGATAAATGAGAATTCAGGAATAACAAAAATTGTACTAACTAATAAACAAATTTGAACCAAAATGTCACTTAAAATTTGTATAATGGGTAAATTTCAACAAGCCATGTGTAAATGAAGGATAATACTGCATAGAAACTAATTATTTTATTTGAAAACTTATAATTTGAAAAATTATAAGACACATCTCAAAATTCATTAAAAAACAGTAATAAATAAGCAAAATGACTGGGACGACCAAATATTGACATTTAAACAAAACTGATCAGATACACTTAACAGATTTTAGTTCTATGTTAAATAAAAAGTGGACAAAGTTAAAACAAACATAAAGTTTCACCTGGAACTTTAAAGGGACAAGAAAATGGTGTAAATTTAGTGTTGGTGAGTGGTACCAGAGAAGTTATATTTTGTTAATCGGACACGCAGAGATATAACAGTGTCAGCAAAAGAACGAGGAAAAAGCAAGGAACAAGAAGAGTAAAGAAAAAAGCACGCGGATGCAGTAAAACGGCTAAATTGGAATTTGATCAGTTTTGACAAGACATTCAAAATTACGTTGCCATGGCAACCATCAAAAAAGTATATAAGAGATCAACATTGGCATTCGAGAGCGTTAAAAACTGTTTACGGGTAACCATATAGTTGTTTTGTTAAAAATATAACCTTAAAAATAATATTTTGACAGAGTTGTCAAAATGGCAGTGAAAAGACTAAAATCAAAGTGTTGTCAATTTTTAAGTTAAGAGATAAATAGTAATACTCTTGTAAACTTACCTTATTTTAACAATACAAATCAATAATAAATCCGTCAAATTTTGAGCAGAGCAGCCAGAAACACGAATGTCAATGTAGCAGTTTGACAAATCCACAGCGAGGGACGAAATTCATCACCAACGACAATCACAGGTTTTTAAAACAAGACTATAAGTTTGTATTATATGCCAGTTGTTCAATATTTATTCATAAGCTATTATATTAACATATCTTCGAACTACATTTTAACTTCAATAATAAACATTCGGGAACAACAATATTATTAAGGGTCAGTTTTACAATACCAGGTTCAGCAACGGCTCAACTGAGCCACAGCTTAAGCTGAACCCGAGCTCAGACATGTTCGCGTTTTATAAAGCGTGATTCATCCGGGTTTAATAGAGCTAGGTTCAGTTGTTTTAAAATGTTGGTTGGTAGTGTCGGCGTTTGCGCACTAAACATCTGGGAGGATTTGTGACATTTGACGTTCATATTAATTCAAAATTCAACGGTTGTCAATGCGAATGTTAAGCTTTTACACGTTTTTATTTGAGAGAATCGAGAGAATTATGGGTGATATGCAAATTTTTCTGCTAAAGAAGAGTCTATATTAATCTCGTTGGTGAGGAAGTATAAAAATATCGTCGAATGCAAGCTTTCTGATTCTCAAGCAAATTTACAGAAAGTAGAGACTTGGCAAAAAATAGAAAACCAATTTAATAGTATTTCTGGAGAGAATCGTCGTACTTTTAAAATTCTAAAAAAAAAAAAAATACGATAATATTAAAAAGAGAACGAAAAAGAAGTTTGCATGAAAAATTGCATGTGCGAGGTACTGGTGGCGGTCCTCATCAAGAAACCAAAGTTACAATACTAGATGAGGAAGTCAAAGAGCTTCTTGGCTCGAGCAAAGTTGAGGGAGACATCTCAGAGTTCGATGGAGATGCAAGTAAGTTGATACAATATACTTAATATCTTTTTTAAAAATCATTTTGAAAATTTCATTCCAGCAGTAATGGAGCAATCCGATGGAGAGAATCAAGCTATTCAGTCTGTTTCAAGCCAAGAAGATTATAATGAAATTATTCTCGAAGAAACTATATCTTTAGACATGTTTGGAGACCACAGTAAGTTGTTCGTACTACTTACATAAGTTCTTATTCAAGTTATTTTCTTTTCAGTATATTTCTATACTTCTAGCCCATCGCAGCTAGAGACTGAAGTTCTACCCCAGAACAAGAAAGAAATTCAGCCACAGATAGAAAATACAGTAAAAATTAGCAGAGGTAAATATAGGTATACACCATACTATACAGATGTGCTTACATTTTCTTTACTTTTATAGTATCTCAAAGTGAAAAACAGTCAGAAAATTGGTCAAAGTACACTCCGGCCATGCTGAGGGCAAAGTCTAAAGCACTTAAAACAAGTAGATGTAAGTCTGAAGCTGCAATAAGTAGCAGAGTTTCCCAGTGGGCAGATGCAAAATCTGCTGCAGAAGTAGCAAAGGTACGTTTTATGGAAGAAGGACAAGGCCTAAAACTCAAATTTATGAGAGAACGGCATGAATTGGAGATGTCAAACATGAAAAGAAAATCAGACGTGGAAATAGAGCTTATGAAAGAACATCATCGAGGAGAAATGGAAATACTAGAAATTCAAAAGGCAACGTTTCTTAAGAATAAAAAGTTATAAATGATTATATAAATTATTTATTCGTAAGCTAAGTTTTTTTAAAATAAATAATTTATTTTTAAAATATTCCTTTATTTTTGACAGACGAACAAACAGACTCATCACATGATGCACAGTGTTTATCACCTATAATAAATACACCTAGAACATTGATAATACCGAGATAATTTTGAATTTTGTCATAGACTGCTGAAAGCGTGTTGCTTGGTAATAGCAGAGTCTCTATGACTGAGTATTTATCAATGTTCGAGGTGTATTCGATAAGATAATTTTTTACTACTTACTTTTTACTTTTTTAACCAATTAACACAGCTTGCTTAAGTGGCTTAGAGGCAATAAGGACAAAGAACTTATTTGTAATAAATTTTATTACAATATTTGATTTTAATTTTGACACGATTTGAAATGCAACATTGTGATTGGTTAATACATTTGGTAAAAAGTTATCAACTAAAATACTGTGCAATATATGTTTCACAGAAGTTCATTAAAATAGTTAATTAATTGTAATGTGACTGCAATATTCCTAATCACCCTGTTATAACCCATACTGTCCACCATCACTCCATTGACAAAGTCGATAACTTCTTGCTGTTGATCTTCAACTGGTGGTATTTCTTCCTGTCGCAAACATGCTATATTGTGCAGTATGGCAGTTGCTACAACAATGGCTTCCACTTTCTCAATGTTCAGTCGAATCCCTAAGGAAAGAACAGGAAATAGTCTTTTCCAAACACCGATGCACCTTTCAACTGGATTTCTTGTTCTGATTTGTGCCTCATTAAAAAGGTGCTGTGCAGGAGTCATAGGATTTTCAAGTGGTGTGATTAAGAATGACCTAACAGTATATCCACTATCCCCAACCAGTAAATAGTTACCATATACACCATATTCAAAATCTCTCCGAACATTACAATTATTCCAGATTGTGCTATCATGCACGGAACCAGCCCATCTATACACAATATTTTGTATCTTTAGCTGTGCATCACAAATGACTTGAACGTTCCTAGAGAAGAACCGTTTGCGATTTCTATAAATTTCTGGCTCTGCGCCACCTGAAGATTGTATTTTAATGTGAGTGTAGTCCAAGGCTCCAATACATCTTGGAAATCGACTAATTAAACTAAACTGCTGGCTTATTGTCCTCGTTTGCTCTTCAGTACGTGGCATCGTAATAAACTGTTTGTACAAGCCAGCGATTGCTCGACTTACTTTGTCAATGAATTTTACAAGTTGCAGCTTTGCTAATGCCCAAAAAGTCACCACATACTTGGAGAAAAGAACCTGTTGCATAAAACCTCATAGTAACAAGAAGCATGTCTCCTGCTGAAATAGCATGATTCTTAAAACAAGCACTTTCATTATTTTTCGACTACTTGACAGGTAAGGTAGGTACTTAAGTAAATGTAATTTTATAGTCCAATAATATAATTACCTCTCTGTACGCGAAGATATTTGTTGCTGGGCATTTTCCAAAATAAATCGAACAGAATTCTTGGACAAACGAAATCTTGTGACAAATTCGACATCATTCCACTTTTCAAAGTGATTTTCTCGTTGTCGGAACTGGCGAGGTAATCGAGGATGATCAGTTACGTTAATCAAGTCAATCATATCTTCGTCATCGGTTAAAATTTCATTTAACTGATTCGTTTTAAACCAAATTTATCAACTAACAATACAACTGCTATCGCAAGTTTGTTATTACAGTACTATAACATAACCTAAAATATGGTTGTACCGCTGTTAAACCGCCAATATCTGAGGCTCGGCTGAACTAACCAGATGAACCGAGCTCAGCCGTGAGGACCAGTTGTAAAACGACAAAAATGGCAGATCAGGAGCTCAACGTGGGTTCAGTGTTGAGCTTAGCTTAAGCCACGATTGTAAAACTGGCCCTTAGGCCCGGCTGTACAAATATGGTTCAGGATTGAGTTCAAATGAACCACACTCAAATTTGAACTCATCTAAAAAACATAATTCCGTTGTACATGCGATATTTGAGCTCAGCTCTACAGAACTAAAGTTCAGGAAGAATGTGTTATGTTGGTAACGTTCACATATGCGTGATAGGATTTATGATTTATTTAATGTGTCAAAAATCATCTGAGGTCGAATATCAATTATTATTAAACAGCAGCCGTTGTTTGGTATAAGCAAATATTCCATAATTTGTGCATGTGAACGTAAGTAAAATAATAGTGAAAATATATAAATAGCATAATAATTGTTTTAGCTTTATGATTTTAACTTTTTAGGAAATGTCAGAGATAAAAAGATCTGCAAATTTTAGTTCAAAAGAAGAATACCTACTGCTCTGTTTGGTAAAAAAATATAAAACAGTATTAGAAAATAAAAAAACTGATAGCAATATTAACAAACAGAA